>CM053622.1:324282568-324312811 GCA_028646595.1 Phalanger gymnotis | reverse complement strand
AAAGCTGCCCCACCTCCGCTGCCTCAGGGGCAAGTGGCCGGAACCGCAAACTCAGTCACCAGCTTTTCCCACTAACCTTCTCTGATGTCTTTGCTCTTTGGGGGTTGAGAGGTCTGGTACATGCCACAGCTCAGTATTTCAGGATGCCAGGGCACTTTCCGCTTGTGTCCTGGTCTGGTAGGTCCACGTCTGGTCTGTTTGTGCCGTACGCGCTGGGCTCAGCTCCGCTCCCCTCGGCTGGGGGCTGGGAGGTCCGAGTGGGACAGACCTTACCCAGAGACCATCCAGGCTGTCCAGGGCTGGGGCCCTGCTTCCCTCTGCCACTTTGTGGGTTCTGCAGCTCTAGAATTGGTTCAGAGCCATTGTTTTATAGGTTTTTGGAGGAACTTGGTGGGGAGCTCACGCCAGTCACTGCTTCCCAGCTGCCATCTTGACTCCGCCCCCCAGCATTTCTGCTGCTTGTCATTTCTTATAGCACAATAATATGCCATTACAATCATGTACCACAGCTAGTTTAGCCATGTCCCAATTGATGGGTATCCCTTTGATTTCCAATTCTTAGCCACCAGAAAAAGAGCTGTTATAAAAATTTTTGTATAAATAGGTCCCTTTCCCTGTTTTGGATGTCTTTGGGATATAAACCTAGAAGTGGTATTGCTGTTTCAAAGGGTATACACAATTTTATAGCCCTTTGGTGTAGTTCCAAAGTAATCTCCAGAATCGTTGGATCAGTTCACAACTCTGCCAACCATGCATTAGTGTCCAAGTTTTCCCACATCCTCTCCAACATCCAACATTTTCCTTTTTGTCATATTAGCCACTCTGATAGGTGTGAAGTAGTACCTCAGAGTTGTTTTAATTTGCATTTCTCTGATCAATAGTGATTTAGAGCATTTTTTCATATGACTATAGATAGCTTTGATTTCTTCATCTGAAAACTGCTTGTTCATATCCTCCGACTATTTATCAATTGTGGAATGACTTGTGTTTTTATAAATTTGACTCAGTTCTCTATATATTTGAGAAATGAAGCCTTTATCAGAGATACTTGTTACAAAATTTTCTTGATTTCTCCTTTCCTTATAATTTTGATTGCATTGATTTTATTTGTGTAAAAACTTTTTAATTTTATATGATCAAAATTATCTACTTGACATTTTGTAATGCTCTCTATATCATCTTTGGTCCTAAATTCTTCCCTTATCCATAAATCTGACAAATAAACTATTCCATGCTCTCTTAATTTGCTTATGGTATCACCCTTTGTGTATAAATCATGTACCCATTTTGACTTTATCTTGGTATATGGTATGAGATGTTGGTCTATACCTAGTTACTGCTATACTGTTCCAATTTTCCCAGCAGTTTTTGTCAAATAACGAGTTTTTGTTCCAAAAGCTTGGATCTTTGAATTTATCATATACTAGATTGCTATGATCATTTACTATAATGTAATTTGTACCCAGTCTATTCCACTGATCCACCACTCTATTTCTTAGCCAGTACCAGATTGTTTTGATAATTACTGTTTTATAATACAATTTGAGATCTGGTAAAGCTAAACCACCTTCCTTTGCGTTTTTTTTTCACTGATTCCATTGATATCCTTGAGCTTTTTTTCTTCCAAATGAATTTTGCTATTATTTTTTCTAGTTCTATAAAATATTTTTGGTAGTGTGGTATGGCACAAAATAAATACATTTAGGTAGAATTGTCATTTTTATTATATTGTCTGGCCTACCCACAAGCAATTAATATATTTCCAATTGTTTAGATTCGACTTCATTTATCTTAAAAGTGTTTTATAGTTGTGTTCATATACTTCCTGGATTTATCTTGGCAGGTAGACTCCCAAGTATTTTATGTTGTCTACAGATATTTTAAATGGACTTTCTCTTTCTGTCTCTTGGTGCTAGACTTTGCTGGTAATATATAGAAACACTGATGAATGTGGGTTTATTTTGTATCCTACAACTTCAGTAAAGTTGTTAATAATTTCAAGTAGTTTTTTAGTTAATTCTCTAGGATTTTCCAAGTATAACGTCACATCGTCTGCAAAGAGTAATAGCTTTGTTTCCTCATTACCTATTCTAATTCCTTTAATTTCTTTTTCATCTCTTATTACTATAGCTAATATTTCTTTTTTATTAATTTATATTAAACTTAAATACTAAAACTTAAAATACACAATAAGAAAAAGAAACACTATAAACTTAAGTACTAAAACTTAAATATAAAAGAAAAAAACATTGCCATGCGCACAGCAGAACGTGAGAGGATTCAAAATATACAGCAACAAATTTCCATTTCAAAAAAGTCTACATAATAAATACTATACATTGTATTCTAAGCTGTCCGTCTTTTTTTTTTTTTGCTTCCTTATAAGTTTTCTTTTGTTCTCTGCTGTGGACTTTTTACTTTGTTCTTTTTTTCCTCCTTCACTCCACCCCAAGAAGGCTACAATTAAGCATATACACACACACACACATACACACACACATATATACATAATATATATACATATATACATGCATATATACATGTGCACACATGCATATACATATATGCACACAAACTATACATGCATATACACATACATATACTTAGATATCTATAATCATAGTCATATATAGTCATATACATTCAAATGCAACTGTGTAAGACCATGCTATACGTATTTGTCTTCTGTTTCTCTGAAGATAGATACTGTCTTCCTTTATAGGTCCAAGTCTTTCATTATTTTTCTAAGTCTACCAACTCATTGTTTCCTATACCACAGCAAAATTCCATCCAGCCTTAAACTGTCTGGTTATTTTAAATAGTCTAAAACAATGTAGATTAATATGGCTGACATATAGCGTAGTTACTCAATTTTTCACTTTTGATTAAATTTATTTTAGCTTTAACTTTGTCTGAGATCATGATTACTACCTGTGCTTTCCCCCCCAATATATTTGGCTCCCAATCTTTATTTTATATTTGTGTTTACCTCCTATTTCCTCTCCCTCCTGACTCCTCTATTTTGCTTCTACCTGCTACTTTGCTCTCCTATTACTTGATCTACCCTGCCCCCAAAGATATCTCCCTTATTCTCCCCACCCACATCCCCTTAGCCTTTTATATCTTTCTAAATTTAGAAGACTTTTATGCCCTTATAGACATATATGCATTACTCTCTCTTTAATCCATTCCCGATGACAGTAGGGTTCTGGAACAACCAGTCCCCCTTCTCCATCTAATTCCCCTGTGTCAGTTCTTCCTCTCACACCTCATTTGTATAAAACAGTTACTCTTTTTAACCTTTTCCCAGACAGTTTACTTTTTAGTATTGTATCATACTCAGCTCTACCCAATCTTTGTTTTGAACTACCCAATTACTAGTAACAATCTTAGACATACAATTTACTTTTCCTTGTATAAAAAGTAGACAGTCTGTTCTTATTTGGTCCCTTGCAATTAGTCTTTGATGTTTACCTTGTATTTCTCTTGGATCTTGTATGTTAAATTTTCTATTAATTTCATGTCTTTTTGCAACAAAAATCCTGAAAGTCTGGCAATTCATTGAATATCCATTTTTTTCATCAGGATTATGCTTAACTTAGTTGGGTATGATATTTTCAGCTGCAACTTCCAGTTCTTTTGTTCTTCAATATATAGTGTTCCAAGATTTGCGGTCTTTTAGTGTAGACACTACTAAATCGTGTGTGATTCCAATTGTAGCTCTGCCATATTTGAATTGTTTTTGTCTTGTTGCTTGTAATATTTTCTCCTTGAGCTGAGGGTTTCAGAATCTAGCTATGATATTCCTGTAGGTTTTCCTCATAGGATCTCTTTCAGGTAGTGATGGGTGGGTTTTTTCTATTTCTTCTTTCTCCTTTTGTTCTAATACTTCAGGACAATTTTCTTTAATTATTTCTTGTATTATTGCATCAAGATTCTTTTTTTTTATTGTAGCTTTTACATAGTCCAATTATTATGTTTTCTCTTTTTGATCTGTTCTCCAGATCAGTTATTTTTCTTATGAGATATTTCACTTTCTCTTCTATTTTTTTTCATTCTTTATATTTTGTTTCCTTATTTCTTAGTCTCTTACAACTTTTCAGCTTCTTTTTGCCCGGTTCTAATTTTCAAGGAGTCATTTTATTCCTTAAGGCTCTGGATCTCCTTTTCTAGTTGGTTGACTTTCTTTTCATAATCTTCATGGTGTTTTTGGATTGTTCTTTTTTTAAAAATTTTTCCTAAATCTCTCGCATTTGGTTTTTAAAGTCTCTTTAGAGTTCTTCTGTGAATTCTTTTTGGGCAGGTGACTATTTGACATTACTCTTTAGGGTAGGAGAGATTTTTTTTTTGCTTCAATATCCTCCTCTGAAGATGAACCCTGATCTTTTCTATTCCCATAGTAACTTTCTATGGTTGAGTTCTTTCCCCTTAGCCTGCTCATTTTTTTTTAATTTGTAGAAGCTTATTGTAATCACCTCTAGTCCTAGGGTATGGGGGATGATGCCTCTTGCCTCAGATCCTCCTTCAGTTCTTTTCTCTGACCTGGAACCAAAACCAAGAATTCTACCCTCCTGTAAGTGCCCACAGCCAGTGTAGTCCCTGCCCCACTGCTTCTGCACTTACCGGGCATATGCTAGTTCCTTCTCACTCAGGGCTGTGTCTTGGTAGCACAGCTGGGCCTGGCATCCCTTATCAGCAGAGGTTCCCTCAATCTTCCCCTTCCCATATGCCAAACTCTCCACATTGTCGGGGAAGTGAAAATTCCTGCAGCTGCAGTCAAGGCTGCCTCCCAACCCAGCTAGCCCCAGGGCTTGCCACTTGCTGTTTCAGCAGAACTAGCCTGTAGGTGTTTACACTTCACAGGGACCAAATCTTGGATCTTCTCTGGTTGTCCCAGGAGGACCGCTATTCTGCCTCAATGCTTGTTTATTTTTACTGCTCGATGTTCACCCTGAGGTGCTATTTTGTCTTATTTGTGGAGGAAATCTAGAGAACTTGGAATTTTCTGACTTACTCCACCATCTTCCCAGAATCCTCTCTCTATAGCTAACAGGAGTCCTCCCCAGCTCCTAGTTACATCCCAGGACACAGTCACCCTGCTTTCCCCAGGCTCAGTGTCCACCTGGAGCCCTTCTCTCACTTCAGTGTCCCTGACTTCCTTGCCGTGATCTGGGTTAGAATGTTTTCCTCCCAGACCCTACCTGTGACCCCATACCCCAGGTCTCCTGATTCCCTGCCCCCTCTTCTTTCAGAGCCCTCAGGCCCTCTTTACTTAAGCTTCACTTAATGGCTATATTTTGGGCCCTCCTGGCCCAGAGTGAATGTCAATGGTAACTGTTTCTCTTTGGAACAGCAACCCTGAAGGTCTTCCTCTCCTGACTTGATTTTTTTTTCTTTTTTCTAATTAAAGGGGCCATCCCTTGACTCATTTCTTAAAGAGGCCTCCTATTCCCTGAATGAGTATTGCCTCACTGTAAGTGAGTTCATGAAAAGGCCTAAGCCTAAAAGGGCCAGGGTCTCCCATTGCATCCTGGGTCATCTCCAGTTATACTGATGAATATCAGACCACTGGACCCAGATGGCTCTGGAGGAGAATGTGATGCTGGTGATCTTGCACAGCCCTCCTTCACTCAAATCAAAGCGAACTGCAAGTCATGTCATCGTTTCCCTGATGTCATGGTCCTCTTCAAAAACAAAGGACAAAATACACAACATTTCTAGTGCAATAGTAAATAATAGAGGTAATAATAGGCATCTTTGCTTAACCCCTGATTGTATTGGGAAGACTTCTAGATTATCCTCATTGCAGAAAATGCTTGCCGAGGGTTTTAGATGAAAATTACTTATGATTTTAAGGTAAACTCCATTTATTCTAGTCTCTAGTGTTTTTAATAGGCATGGGTGCCACTCAGCTCTTTTCTTAAAATGTCCTTTTGTTACTACTCTTGACTTTTTTTCAGTCTAGTTCTGACCTTCGCTTAAACTGCCACACTCTACATGTGATCCTGGTTTTCTTATGAATCTATGTGGTAGTTATAGCTGCCACTTACTTGAATACTTCTATGGGATTGTGACCTCACTGATAAGAGTCCTCCCCTAATATTGCAGATCCATGCCTCCCAACTTGTGAGACTCTGGCCTGAAGACTCTAAGTCTTCCAAAGGGAGTCCATCCTCCATGCTAGGGGCTTTCTTCTAATTCTCTTAGTGTTGTATGGATACCAGTTGACACACAGGCTATCCATGGATGACTAATTTCCAAATATTTACCATGCTATATTTTATAACTCTGAATTGGCAATGGACGACTATGTAGCTATCATCTGAAGGCCAGCCTGGTAAAAAGCTCATAACCACAAGAGGTTGATTACTATTAGAAATTGATAGCAAAGCTTAGGGGTTCACTAGACAATGAATAATTTGGCTATGACAAGGGCATATCACAAAAGCATCTACTAATAATATAGAAGTGCTATGTCATTTGAGGGAATTCTCCAACTGATGAAACCTTGAATACTTGAAGTATTACCATAAGTACAAGATAATCAAATACACTTGACGTTAAAACTGTACTGTACATAATTTCATTCTCCAATGATGATTCAGGAGGCATTTCAGAAATTGGCAGTACTCCATAGTCATCTGAACATCAGTTGCTGTGTTAAGTGTCATCATGCCCATTACAAGAGATATACTTGATAATAATGACAAATAAAAAGACACTTTTCCAAAATCTTAATGGCGAATGTTTCATAAAGGTCACTGAGACCCAGTGCTGTCCTTGAAATGGATTGTGTACCACTAGACAATTTGGATTAATTCACTGGGCACTGGAGGCAATGTGTTGGGGTACTTTGGGGGGGGGTATGGGAGGTGCCTAGATGGTAGCCAGTGTGGCAAAAACCTTTTGAATTGTGATACTACTCAAAATGCTCTCACTTGCCTTTCCATGTTATGATATTACATGACACAAAGAGACATTTTACCCTACCACCTGACCTTTGGATATCATTCAGAGTCCACATGCAATTTTATGTACCTGGTCCTCATCTCTTTTGCCCCTGTGTACAACAAAACAAGACCACTCAGCAATGAAGAAGCATACCAGTTTGGATGAAGGCAAAAGAAGATGGGTGAGGGCAGAATGAATATAAGCCCCTTTTTCTTAAATGGTAGTGCAAAACTAAGAGTCAGTAAGACCTGACTATGGAGATAATACCTGTGGTACCAACCTCACAGGATTGTAGTGAGAAATAAATGAAATCATGTCACTGAGGCGATTTGCAAACTTTGTAGCACTATTCCAACATACATCACTACTGTTGATGTTATCATCATTGTTAGCATATGGTAAGTTAGGGAACCGATGATTTCCTGGTGAGAGAATAAAGGTATTTTGAGGAACATGAAGAATAGAACCTCCACTATCAGAACACTGAATGCCAAATACAACTCACCAAGGTTGACTGCTTTATATCATCCAACTCAGCGCATCTGAAACTAGAACAAGTTAAAATGGAAAAAAATTCAATTCTAGATTGAAGGATTATTTCAATAAATAGCTCTAGTAAAGAAGGCTTCTAATAGCAAAGCATTTTATAGTGGCAAGCTTGGCCAAGGAAATTAATTCACCACTGTGCATTACTCCAACTCTTATTGACCCAGGGAAGGTAGGTACATTGGTGCAAGAACATGTTGATTCTACAAAAGCCAGAGTAAGATTTCAGAAGTGTTTAACATGTAATTCAATAATCCAATTGTACACTATGTCTCTGAGAGTATGTGAAAGATTATTAAGAATTCAGTGATGATGATTTTTTTTAAAGCTGGTTTATTTTCCATTCAACTTGACACTGTTCAAGAGACAAATATAACTAGGTTAGTATTTCTATATGTTAGATAACCTTTTAAAAATTAATATTTGTTAATAACCCTCAGACTGTTAAAGAATGTATGAAAGTCATTGTTTGAACATCTAATTCAAATTTTCAGGGGAATATTATTTGATTCATTAATTCAACAATCATTAAGCACCTGTTATATACAAAACATTAGGGCACTAGAAGATAAACAAATTTAATTAAGATGTAGTCACTGCTCTCATAAATCTAAAATATTTCCCAGCGGTATGCTTGACTTCCATTTTGTTCTAAGTAACTGAAGTTTATTCATTAATAGCGTGTCAAAGAATCTTTTAGACATAATATCTCTTGTCCTGTGTTATCATCTGTAAAATGCAGGTGTTAGGCTAACTGACCTGTGAGGCCCCTTCTGGCTCTGTATCTATGATCTTATGATATTGACTAAGTGATATTCATGCATTGCCAACGAATTTAAAAATGTGTTATAAATAATTGGCTTTCACACTAGGGAGAAGCTTGTAATTGTTTTCCAAAAAATCATTGCATAATTTCACAACTATAATCTAGTATGCATCTCTTAAAAAAATTAAACTGCACTAAGACTTTGGGACACCCTGTCTTAGTCCTACATAAGATCTTAGACATATTTAGTATAACTCTTCAATAGTTCAACAGATCTGTGATCTTATCCATCTAAATATTCCTTCTACTGGTATAGTTTCCCTCTTATCCTGTGACAGCATTCTCCATGTCCTCCATGATATTCCACTGAACTAAGGATATGCCTAGTTTATTGGAAATCTTCTTCTGGGTCCTTTTACTAGGTTCCAATGAAGTACTTGGTCTATTTGACTCTCACCTCTTACTCATACCACATGACAAGCCCACCTGATCACATATTTCTCTTCTGCCATTTTTGTGGTAGGGGGAATAAAGAAGTAGCCTTGACACCAGGAAGACATGAATTTAAATCCTGCCTCTCACATACATTTCCTGTGTCACCCTGGACAAGTCACTTAACTTCTCAGTTCTCTAGATAGCTCTATAAGACTATAAGTTGCATAGAAGTTGCCAACCTGCATTGGCAAAAGGAGTTTCCTTACCTGGGATTTCTCCATGCCGTTGAAATCAATGGTCTAATCTCTATCCTCTAGCACTTCTTGTGCATAGTTTATAGAAAATATGCTTCAGCCTCCTTGAACCATCCACTCCCCCACTATATATCTCTCCATTGCTTTCTAGATCAGCAACAACTTTCATTTTCCAGAGATTGTGGTATTCTAAGAGCCATAACCATACAGCATTATCAGAATATTTCTATTATGAAATGATTGGTTTTCACACTAGGGAGCAGCTTGTAATTGTTTCTCAAAAATCACTGCATAATGTCACAAATACAATCTAGTCAGCTCTATTTCCTCGTCATTACTTGGCTCAAGTAATGATGGTCTGTAATGTCCCAAATAGAAGTACTGATGTACTAACTCAAAAGAGTAGCCATCCAGCTGCATGTCAAAATTTGGATGGACAATAAGCATTTTTCATGCGTTTAAGTTTTTCTGTGTGGATTATCATGTCATTTCTCTTCTGAGAAATCATGGATCTCAATTAGGTCCTAAAATGTTCAGGAACTTCAGCATAATGTCATTCACAAATGTGAGCATCTAGAGAACCATATCACCTACAAAGAATCCCTCTTCCATTTGGATCATATACAGGATATACTCTAGGAAAATAACAAACACATTTGATGAACCATACATGTTCCATGTTATGCTTTCAAGATACCAATAAGAAGAGGGTAATAAAAGTTATCCCTGTAGTAGCCTCTATAGCAAAGAATCTTATCTGATCTTAGGCTGCATTTTGCTCTACCCATGCTTTTTTTTAATCAACAAAAAAAAATAGCCATGTAGGTTAGTAGCACTGACATTCTTGCAGTTACCTTTTTTTTATGGTTTTTTTTTAATTTATTTTTGACATGTTTGGTTTTCAGCCTTGATTTTCACAGGCGTTTGAATTACAAATTTTCTCCCCATTTCCTCCCCGCCCCACTCCAAGATGGCGTACATTCTGGTTGCCCTGTTCCCCAGTCTTCCCTCCCCTCCGTCGCCCCATTCCCCTCCCATACCCCTTTCCCTTCCTCTCTCCCCTGTTCCCTTCCCATCCACCCTCCCTAAGAAGTCAAGCAATTCAACATGGGCCCCATTGCAGTTACCTTTTTAGGGGCATCAATATCATGTATAATTTACCTCCTCTTCTTTTGGCATTTTCTCTCCTCTTTGCTTATTAATAATCCTTTAATGCTTTAAAATGAGGTCACTCCCAGATTTCCTTGGTGTATACTTGGTCTGCTACAACCATTCTTTTCAACTTCATTTTCCTTAAGGGCCATTTCAACTTTCTTCCACAACACATTGGGAACCAAATTGTTAAGAGTCCAAATCTGGCGTTGCTTTTATCACTGCTTTTATCATAACTGATGATAAAACAGTTGTTATAGAAATGCTGAAAAAGCCATTCCATTTTCTTTCTATTTGTTGTCATCTTGACAGTGGCATTGGGGAAGAGTCTTAGGATGATGTGGCTCACTGGACTTCCTTCACATCAAGCTTTCTGTAAAATAGTGCACTAGTCTGTCTGTCTATCTATCTATCTATCTATCTATCTATCTATCTATATATATATATACATATATATGCTGCTTTCCATTTTAATAAGGTGATACTGCTCAGAGTATCCTACCACAGTGCCCTACAAATGAATTTGCACTCTAAACCATAATTGTTCTTGACTGCCATCTCTCTGACCTCCCCAACAAAATCAAATATTTGCCCAGCCAAGATGGTTTCTGGTCTTTCTTTCCCATCTCTTTGCGGACACTGATTTATGCCCACTTAAATTTTTATAGGACATCGTGATAATCAAAATCGGTATCTTGGTAGGGTTTTTCTGTTTCCAATTTTTCAGCATCATCAATTCATTCAAGTACATCAGGTTGAAGAAGATGCAGCTGTTCTCAGTGTCTTATCTTTTCTCCTAATTTCATGTGGATTTTGGCTTTTGCTCTAACCAACTCATGATCACATTTATTTTGCTATGAATATTTTATCAGGAACCAGTTATTTCGTGTCTATGGAGGTACAGCCCATTTACTTTGTTTTAATTATGACCAGGGCGCTCCAAGTCTGGTGCCTTCCTAATTCTCTTCTCAGACAAAGTACTCGTGCTAGAAGCATGGGAGCATTCTGGGTAGGCTACTTTGAAGTTCCTGAGAATCAAAGAATATATGTTATTGGTTTCAAGAATCTTGTCATTGTTTTGTGGAAAATTCTTTTGTCTCTTCATCCTCTGCAACACATGTTTCAGCATCTGTGCAATTATCTTTATTATCTATTTTTAGAGTATCTGGGTCACGCTAGGTAGAGTGCTGAATTTGGAGTCAGGAAGACTTGAGTGTAAATTCTGCCTCAGACATTTACTAGTTGTATATCCTGAGTAAGTTGTTTTACACACTCAACCTCAGTTTCCTCATCTGTAAAATAGGGATAATAATAGCATCTACTTCCCAAGGTTGTTGCGATGATTCATTGAGATAGTGCATGTACGACTCTCTGCAACCCTTCAAAGGCTATATGAATGTGCTGTTCTATAAATGCTGGCTATTTTTACTAACTCATAATGAGCACTAAAATATGAAATATCAAGTGTCCCATGAAAGGATAGTTTTTATTTCCTCAGTACACAATTGAACCAACTAACTCCACCCGTACTTTTATTTGTATCACCAGTGAGAACCTATGAGACATGCTTCCGGGCAGTGACAGCTTCCTTTGGTTACATAGTTTTGTTTATCATAAGAATGTCAATATCAATGTTGATTCCATTCTTCCAATAATATGTCAATTCTTTCGTCTTTAGATAGTGATCCCACATTTACAGTACCTACAATTAAGTTAAAGTCTACAGAGAGTCTAAAAACATGTAATACTCAGCACCCTCTGCCCCCTTTTCCACCATGGTCACCACTGAGGCACAGGGGGCTACAGATGACTAAACATAATGTCCTTTGTTTCATGGTTTGTCAAAGAATTCACTGCCTAGCAGTCAGCCAGTCACTGGTGATATGCTTCTCTGTATTTAGCTAAATTGGTGAGTATAACTAATTCATTCAGACACTGGGACCTTTCTTGAAGACTTTCCGCAATGAAAGAACCTCCTAGAGCTTATATTCCACTCACTTAGTCTTTGAGAACTCAGGATGACCCCCATATCACAGTGAGACATATGTTTACTAAACACGAGTCAAAAATTCTAGCTGAGTGAATTGGGCATTTTAGCATTTACCTGTTGCATTCCAAATTAAACACACATACCCAAAGCACATGCAAATTTTATATTGGGAAATGACTTCGGGATGTTCAGCCTTGGGAAATCCTATCACCTGTTACCACAGCATGAGAAGGGTCCAAGCAGTGGTGAAGCATTAGGATTACCCAAAACAGGCAAGTTAAGTCTGAGCTTTTTTTCATTCACATTTTCTTGTCATTGTCATCATGAGCCAATCAGTCAATAAATATTTGTTAAATACCTCCTATGCCAAGGACTGTGCTAAACGCTGTGGGTACAAAGAAAGGCAAAAGATAACCCCTGCTTTAAAGGAGTTCATAATCGATAACAGTGAAAGACAACACAAAAAAGAAGCTGGAAAAGGTGTGGTGGAGGAGGGAGATGAAGTGCTACAGCTGATTGAGAAATTAAGATATGGCTGCCCCGGGCCCCTTCCTTGAATGGAGAATCTGAGAAGAGATCTCCATTTTCCACTCTCTACCCTCTCCAAACAGAGGGACAGAGGGGCCCCAGGAGCAGAGGGTACCAATGAGGTAGGAGTTTCAGAGTCAACAGATAAATGTTATATATTGATCACTCTGCCAAGCATTAGTCATGGAATGGGCATCAGAAACAGTCCCTGGTCTCCATGGCTTACAATACTATGTACAAGAGAGCTTCTGTGCACAAGGAAGATAGCTAACAATGCAAAGGGAAATGAACAAAATATCGAATGTTCTATGCCAGCAAGTACTAAAGGAGTTACTTTAATGTCCACAGTTGAACCGGACCCTCCTTTGAACCTAACTTTAGAAGTTAAACAACCAGAAGATGGAAAACCATATCTGTGGCTGAAATGGTCTCCACCTGTCCTGGTTGATGTTAGGTCTGGTTGGCTAACACTTCAGTATGAATTGCGACTGAAACCTGAGAAAGCAGCAGAGTGGGAGGTGAGTCATCTTTTCCCAAGGCCTTCCAGTTCTAGCATTTGAGCAGCTGCCCATAACTACTACTTAGGTTTAGCACCTTAGTCCAACATTGAGTTTTAATGACAATATGGATCTTAGCATTTCCATGAGCAGATTTGCATGAGCAAATACCACTCAAAATTCTGGGCTCTTCTCCTATGGGCATTTCTTAATCTGCCCAACCTTCCTCATTCACTTCTGAACCCTACCTCCCCACAGGACCCAGGATGACGTAGACCAGTTCCATATTTGTGTCTTCAGACTCCCAATTATATTTATCTACTAATAATACCAATTTAAGGGTCTGATTTTAAAATGGGGGGAAGGGGAAGGATGGGTACCAAAGACAGATAAGGTGACAAGAAAAAGTGAGTCTAGGACAGGGATGGGGAACCTGCAGCCTTGAGGCCACATGTGGCTTTCTAGGTCCTCAGGTACCGCCTTTTTACTGAGTCCAAGTTTTACAGAACAAATCCTTTTATTAAGGGGATTGTTCTGTGAAGTTTAGATTCAGTCAAAGTGCTGCACTTGAGGACCTAGAGGGCCACATATGGCCTTGAGGCCTCAGGTTCCCCACCCCTGGTCTAGGACTTACAACATCAGGCCTTTCCTGAGACCAATTACTAGGACTGAGTCCTCAGATAGTCAAGAACACCTTCAACTCTTGCTGGCAAAGGGCTGGAGTGACTCCTGTTTACCATGTTCTTCCCTAGACACATTTTGCTGGTCAGCAGACACAGTTTAAAATCTTCAGCTTATACCTGGGACAGAAATATCTTGTAGAGGTTCGCTGTAAACCAGACCATGGCTCTTGGAGTCAATGGAGCCCTGAAAGTTCAATTCTGATACCCAGTGGTAAGTGACCTTGGAGCTTTTTGTCAGTCATACCAATTAAAATAAAGGTAGAAATTTGGAGGTACCAGCACCAAAGGAAATAAGAGTGGAGAAGGGGGCTAAAATTCTCTGTACCCAATACAGGGACAACCTGAATGGCATCATTGCTACCTGTGTGATCAAACCTGAGCCCTGGTTTCTCTGGCAAAGCTACCTACAAGTACTATGTTTGGGAGATATGGAAGCAGACCTTCATGTCCCAATTAAGGCCTGCTATTCCATCATCCCTGAAGACCCTGGCCAAGAACATTTCTCAGGTTGTACAACCCTAATAGAAGGTGCCACAAGGCATAGAGCAGCTGCCCAATTAACCAGGCTACCCATTTCCAGGGCTAGAATTATGGGCAAAGTGGTAGGCAAGACAATAGTTTACATTCCTATTAATGCCATCTTTCTTGTTGAGTCTGCCATGTCCAACTCTTCATAACCCCATTTGGAGTTTTCTGGGCAAAGATACTGGAGTGTTTTATCATTTCTTTTTCCAGCTCATTTTACAGATGAGGAAACTGAGGCAAACAAGGTTAAGTGACTTGCCAAGGTCACACAGCTAGTAAGTGTCTGAGACCAGATTTGAACTCAGGAAAACGAGTTGTCCTTGTTCCATACCCAGTGATCTATCCACTGTGCCACCTAGCTGCCATCTTAATGGTCCCCAAAAAGCAGTGTGGAAACAGAAACCAGGATAACAATGTTATAATCAGCCTTGTGTAGTAAAAAAAAAAGCATTGGATAAGAGGTAGGAGAACCTGAGCTCTCACACTAGCTCTACCATTAAATTTTGTGTCCTTGGGCAAAGTCATTTGATCTCTCTGAGACTTAATTTATTCATCTGGAAAACGAGAGGATTAAAAGTAGAGGCCGTCACAGGTCCCCTATAATGCTAATATCCAATGATTTTAGAATCCTATTGGAATCAAAATCCTATGAAAATCAAAAGTTGTGACAATTTACAGCACTTTGATATTTCCCATCCTTACCTTTAGGGAAAAAAAATTAATAGAATTTCTGGACATCGTTTTGTCCAATCTGCCCCATTTCTATAAGTCTCCCATTCAAAGGAATGGGTAAAAAGAAGAGGAGTGAATCTATCCCCAATGTCTAGAGGGAGTGTCTCTCACTGGTTTGGAGAATGATTTGTTGGGCTTAAGCATTTCTCCTGTTTGTTTCTAGACATCAAAATGAAAGACACCACAGTGTGGATCTTCGTGGCCGTTCTCTCCTCTGTCGTTTGTTTGATTATAGTCTGGACAATGGCTCTGAAGGGTTACAGGTGTGTCTCTGTCTCTTAAAACCCTGCCAGATCTTGATTCTCTGAGATAGCAAGAATAGAGAGGGCAGAGATAACTCACAGATAATCCAAACACCTCCTTTTAGACATGAGTTCTACTTCTCTTCCCCTATCAAACTTCTTTTTCTAATCAAAACTACCAACAAGTAGCAAAATGGACTTATTTGAATCTGGCCCTTTTTCTCTCTGAGGAGGATGCTAAGTGTGGAGATGGGACAAAACTGGAGGAACAAGGATCTGAGGAACCTTCAGACTCCCTCATCAGGCCCCTAAGCGACTCAGGGCCTGCTAATTCTATAATAACCTGTCCTGCCACAGTCTGCTCTCACACTGTCTCCAGACCTTACATCTTTGCTTACAGGCCTCTATTTGTATACAAAGTAGGTACATTTGGGAATGGTTTGAATCCCATGGAGAGGGAAAGATGATGTTTTTCTAACCTCACAAATTTTCTGCTGTTTTTATAGCATGATCACCTGCCTCCTGCCACCTGTCCCAGGCCCCAAAATAAAAGGATTTGATACCCATCTGCTGGAAGTGAGTGACAATGAATGAAAACATAGAATAACTCAGTAATATGTGAAGTATATTATTGCAGTAAGCTTTTCCTCTGCCAAAAAAAAACCTCTGTGAACGTAGACTTTATCTTATAATTGCCCTTCTAGCAAGAGAGTCTTTCATAAACCTAAAACCTGAGGTAGCATCAATTAATCAATCAGGATTTATTAAATCCTTATGAAATGTCAGGCATTGGTGTACAAATACAAAGAATGAAGCAGTCCCTGCTGACCAAAAGCTAACGTCCTAAAATGGCTAATATAGAAATATGTTTTGTGTCATGGTACACGTACAATCTATATCGAATTTCTTGCCTTCTCAAGAAAGGGTGAGAGTAGGGAGGGAAGGAGAAATTTTGGAACTCAAATTTTTGAAAACCGAATGTTAAAATTTGTTTTTACATGTAATTGGAAAAAATGAAATACAATTTTTTTAGAAAGAGCTAACATTCTAATAGGAGAGACAACAAGTACGTATGAAAATATGTACAGCATCAATCTAAAGTGAATAAAGACAAATATATTGAAAGTAGTTAAATATAGTTTCAGGTAGTTGGAGGGGAAAGACGCAGGCAGTTGGGGGAATAGAAAAGTCTTCATGCAGAAAATGAAGTCTGGGCTGCATCTTAAAAGAAAAGAGAGACTAGCAAATGAAGATTCAAAAATCAAATGTCTGCCCTACCTTAGGAGGCTAAACTGAGCACTTACAGGTTCCTTAGTGTCCCTGCCAGCCTTGCTGCCCAGCAGGAATGTGTATATGAGAAGGGGCAAGGATGAGTCAGAGTCACAAAAGTGGCAAGAGAGCTGGGGAGAGAGGAAAGAAAGCAATCAAAGTGGGAATAGGAGAAAAAGATGGGTTAGCCCAGGAAGAATATTCCAAAAATGTAGTTTTACATGCAAGATTCTTTCAGTCTTCCACTGACTGGAGACCATGGGCATTTAGAAATCTGATAAATTCAAAGGAAGGAAAAAAAACCACTTCTTATCCAGAAGGTCCCCACTGAGATGTGACCATGGCCAGTTTCCATTGTACAAAGGGGCACAGACAGGACCCCTGCAAGCAGATTTATGGATACCAGTTGCTCAATTTTAATATAGATGTGTGATTTGCATCAGATTCATGGTGGATGATAAACCTTGGAGTAAAAATCACATCACTTAGGAAGGAAGTGAATGAAAACTCCACTTTGGAGAAATTTCAGCTGTTCTACAGATTAAAAAAACCCAAGCTTTTAATTTATCCTTCAATAGAATAATAAAAAATTATATTCATATAATGTTTTTATAAACTTTTAATAGAGCTTCCTTCACAAAGCGTTTTCAGGTACATTACTTTCTCATCAGAATTCTATGAGGGGTGCAGAGCAGGTTTGAGGGGTTTCGTGTGTGTATGTGTGTCTGCTCTGGGCCTGTGATTTCACTAGTGTGGAATTCTGGGTGCAGAAACTCCCTATACCAGTGCAGAGCAGCAATTCGAGTATAATTCATAATATTAGAGAATTTTCCTATGGCACTGTGAGGTTTAGTCCCTTGCCCAGGATGACACAACTAGTATGTATCAGAGGCAGGACTCAAACCCACACTTTCATGACATCAAGTCTCTCCATCACACCACTCTGCTTCTCAAAGCAGACGTTATTACACCCGTTTTGTAGCTGAGGAACGTAAGACTTATGAAGGTTGTCCACAGTCACATTGTTCAAAGGTGGACCCAGGTCTCCCAACTTCTAGCCTAGTACCCTTTGCACTATACCACCGTACTACCTCTGGCATGCCCCTTTACATGGACTTGGAATAAACTAAACAACAGTGCTACTCACCCTGCCTGACCAACCCTGCCTATTGAAAAACAAAAACCAGCTAGAGGACCCTATGTCACCGACCTTCCAGACCAGTGACTCCCAGGCCATGTAAGAAAGGCAAAGCAAAATATAAGTCATTAAGATCAATCAGTACAAAAAGAACAATTCTAATGACTCTTATTGTTGTTGTTATTTTAATAGAAAGGGAAGTCTGAAGAACTCTTGAGTGCCTTGGGGTGCCAGGGCTTCCCTCCCACTTCAGACTGCGAGGATCTTCTGGTAGAGTTTCTGGAAGTGGACGACAGTGAGGACCAGCAGCTGATGCCCACCCATGAAAAAGATCATCCTAGCCAAAGCATGAAGCCCACACACCTTGACCCAGACAGTGACTCTGGCAGGGGGAGCTGTGACAGTCCTTCTCTCTTGTCTGAGAAGTGTGAAGAGCCCCGGGTTCCTCCACCAACTTTCACCATTCCAGAGGTCAGTGAGAAGCCAGATGATCCTGGAACAAAAATAACCCACAATTGGGACCCCCAGAGCATAAACTTGGAAGGCAAAATCCCCTATTTCAATGCCATTGGGTCCAAATCTTCAACGTGGCCTATACCACAGCAATCCAGTAACCACACCCTAAGATCCTCTTACCACAATATTGCCGACATTTGTAAGGTGGCTCTGGGCACTGTGAATGTTCCAGCTGTTTCACTGAAGAATGAAGAGAATCATGCTTTAAATTACTCAGCAACTATTGACGCTGTGAGAGAAGAAACAACAGAGAAGCAGAAGAAGTTGGAACACTTCCATTCCAAGGCTGACCAAGAAAAAACATGGCTGCTACCCAATGAGAAAATGCCTTTTATGTCTCCCAGGCCCATGGATTATGTGGAGATTCACAAAGTCAACAAAGATGGCGCATTATCATTGTTACCAAAACAGAAAGAAAGCAGTGCCAATACAGAACGGGCCAGCACTCCTGACACCAGTAAGGAGTATGCCAAGGTATCAAGGGTTATAGATAATAACATCCTGGTGCTGATGCAAGATCCAAGAGCCCAAGCCACAGTGACATTTGAAGAACCGGCTAAGGAAACTCCTCAGCCCCTACAACACAACCAAGCTGAGAAAAACCTGTCCTACTGCACCTCTCCACCAGGTGACTGCAGACTCCAGACTGGTGGGCTGGATTACCTGGATCCAACTTGTTTTATGCACTCCTTTAATTAATTGATTGATTCATTAAAATGCGATTTTTCTTCAGGTAACACTACAGAATAAGTTAAATGCAATCAAACATAGAATGTCCAAGAATGTGGTTTAGAAATGGCACTAACTAAAACCCATCCACAGCTCACATCTTCTTTTGCTTCACTTTTAGCCAGTCATCTACTTTCAAACAATTGATGCCCGAACAAGTTATTTTGTTTTCTAATTGTAATTTGTAGTTTTAATTTCTTCTAATAGATATACAATAACATGTACAATAAACTAAAAGCACATCACTTAGTTTTCTCGGTGGGAGATGCCAATAGATACATTATTTTGATAGAGGATTCATGGCTCAGTACATAACCAAAGTAAACTAAATAGACATAATTGTTTAATGCCATAAGAAAGAAACCTAAGCATACGTAGAGAATGGACCATGGGTTCCCAGTTGTGCTGGCACGTCTAGTCCATAATCCATGCACTCCTATTGAAGGGAGGAAGGAGAAAGGAGATTATGTGTCATGAAAACCCAAGCTCCAACCAGTTCTTTAAGCTTTGCATTCCTCTCTCATTTTCTTAGGATTGCCTAAATTGAATGCACTAAAAAAAATCCCATAAAATATGACATATTTATTGATTTGCTATGGTACATCCCACTCCATACACATGGATTGCTGATGTGCTAGGAAAAAATAATGCCTTGGCCTGTTGTTTTTTTAAGATAATTTGGATACTACCTTAAAGATCTTCCTAAATTTCATAGTATCCCAGAGTCTCTAAAAATATTTAATTGGAAATTTTAAAGCTTCTTTTATGGGAATTATTCTTCTTAATGGGGCAAATCTCTCTCAGTGTTTTCCTATTACATTTCAGCACAAGGAATATATCTTGTGTGCCCAAGATACTTGTTAGAAGAAAAGGAGGGAGGGAGGGAGGGAAGGAAAGAAGGAAGAGAAAGAAGGAAGGAAGGAAGGAAGGAAGGAAGAAAGGAAGGAAGGAAGGAAGGAAGGAAGGAAGGAAGGAAAGAAGGAAAGAAGGAAGGAAGGAAAGGAAGGAAAGGAAGGAAAGGAAAGGAAAGAGGGAGAAAAGGAAGGAAAGAGAGAGGAAGAAAGAAAGGACAAACAAATTTGGCAATGTTCACTTTAATTTAAAAGACAACCACAGAAGGATGCTATTTGATATATTGCCTTACTGTATATAATGCAAATTCTACTTTAATATACCCACAAGCTTAACAATGTATTTTTGAAGACTATTTTTCTATCATTACATGAAATAAACGAAAATATTTTCTATCCTCCCAGTACAACTGTTTACGTATTCAATAGATATAGTATTTTCCACTCCAAAGTTATCATAAGAATTTAAAGTAGGTAGTAGTACATGCAGATGCCATTTTGAGAATAAAATACTGTACCAGAATAAGACCAGAGTTTAATGAAGAACAGAAAGGGGTATAATAGTATAATAACAGGGGGTCATGAGTTGTTCTCAGTTCTTTTTGTCACCATGATACTTCTAAAGAAATAAAGTGAAGCAGATTTTAAGGACTCTCCCCGGACCAAAAATCATATCCACCAAGAATTTTCAGGTTAGACAGAGGATGTCCTGGGCAAGATGCCCTCCAATAGATGGGACTTCCTATAATAAATAAGGAGAAAAATCTAGGGAGTCAATTATTTGTTTCCTAGGTAAACAACAAAAAAGCAAGTTCATTTTTAATGTTTCAAGCTGAGGATCTCGATGTCAAGTCAAGGTGCAGGCTTTCTCAGACTTATCAAAAGTCATGGGCCTTATTATTCTCCATTCCTCCCCTGCTCATCCCAGCCCCCACTACTCACCTCTTCACATGATGGCAGCCGCTCTGTGCATGTAAAAGCTGAATTTAGTCCACCAAGGCATCTCTTAGTGTCTCAAGCATAACCTGCTGTAGGATAATCAGGAATACTGAGCTCACAGAGCTGAACAGCCCCCTCCAACATGGCGCTTAGGATGGGAGATAGAGTTCAGAGACCTGCTCCATTATTCTCTACAGAAGATAGTATATTAATGGTACTTAAGGAAATGCTAAATAATCATTGGTATGAGGTTGTGTTCTCCCTCTACGTCAACTCCCCAGGAGTGAGGTAAGCACTTTGGAAGGTTTCCTGAATTTATCCAGTTTCCTTAATTTACTACATAAAAACAATTTGGGGGGAGGTGGGAAAAGACCCACAATTTCATCAGTGCTAGAAATTATCTCCACTGATTGAGATTGGCTGCTCATTTGCCACTTAACGGTCTTAAATTGAAGATTGGCTGGGTGAGACACTGAGAGGGAAAGTTACATAGCTATAATGAGTCAGATGAAGGACTTAAAGCATGTCTTTCTGACTCCAAGGCCACCCTTCTATCTGATACAACATGTTCCCTCTTGCCTGAAAACGATAACGTGTCTCAGATTCTAAACTCCAAGTTGACAAAAGTCAAGTTCATTTGATTAATTTATTTCAGTGCAGCAGCACCATATGCAAGTAGAAAGTTGATCAGAAATATTTGTCAATGGCAGGAATTTTCAGAATGGTATCCTAATGACTTGAAAGAGGGCCCATTACTTTGGAAAGTACCATGGAGTTTCTTTTCCCCTGGAAGATATTGCCTCAAAGGAAAAGTGGCCTTCAGAACTAATCTGGATTAAACTTGTCCCATTCAAATTCATATCCTCAAGGTGAGGATACATTTTGCTACTAGCTTTTTCAAGAACTTAATTTGCATTATGGCATGGGTATACCAGGGGTGAGGAACCTGCAGCCTCTAGGCCACATGTGGCCTTCTAGGTCCTCAGGTGCCATCTTTGACTGAGTCCAAGTTTTACAGAACAAATCCTTTTATTAAGGGGATTTGTTCTATGAAATTTAGATTCAAAGGGCCACACTTGAGGATCTAGAGGGCAACATGTGGCCTTGAGGCTGCAGGTTCCCCAACCCTGGATAACATATATCAGGGCTAAAGACCCAACTTGGGTTAATGTCACTAAATAGAATCATTAGAAAAGAGAGCAATTAGGGTCCAGTTTCAACATTTTATCAACCATAATCATTTTTTTAAAAAGCTTTTCCTCATGTTTTAGCAGAAACCAGGACTCCTTGTATATAATCCAATGATGAACATTAAAATCATGGCATAGCATTATACTTAAGTTAACTAATTATTATTCTTCATTAAGCAACTATAAACAGGACCTTAATGAATACGTTAACTAATTGTTATTTCCACTTTATGTCACTAGCCCCTGATGGTCTTCAGCTATGACAGATATGTATACTATGTTATACACATATGAACATCGTACATATACATTCTAAGTGCCACAAATAGGTGTATTTGTAGAGACAAATATGAGAGAGACATTGATAGAAGGAAAACAAAGTACTGAAAAAGGGTGATCTTGCAAACGTTCTCCATGAAAGTCACCAGACACAAATTTCTTATTTTAGTCAATAAATATTTACTAAGAACCTACTATGTGCCAGGTACTGTGCCAAGCACTGGGGATACAAAGAAAGTCAAAATATAGTCTCTGCTCTCAAGATGCTCACAGTCTAATACAGGAGACAACATGCAAATGACTATGTACAAACAAGTTATCTACAGGATAAGTTGGAGATAATCAACAGAACGAAGCCAATCAAATTAGGGGGTTTGAAAAACTCAATTTTTTTAGCTTGGACTTGAAGGAAGCCAAGAAAGCCAGGAAGTAGAAATGAGGAGGAAGAGTATTCCAGGCATGGAGGATAGCCAGTGAAAATATCCAGAGCCCAAAAAAAGAAAAAAAGAAAGAAAAGAAAATGCCCAGAGTCTGGAGATGGAAGGTCTTGTGTGAGGATCAGCTAAGGGGTTTCTTCTGGTTTCTCTCGGCTTGCCACAGATCATGAGCCAGCATTTCATAGTTGACTTAAGAGAGCCCTCAGCTCTAAGAGAGAAAAGGTCACTTTTTTTTGCAAAATAATAACCACGTTGCATTCTCAAGCTTCAAAGTCTTATTACAAACAAAGCACTACATATTACCAACGAATACTTCATTGGGAGCTCTTGCAAACCCTTCCAAATCACAGTTTGTTTCTACCAAATAGAGAAGACAATAGAAGATTGGAAGGTGCAAATAGGACAGTAGCAAGAGCCGTACCCTTGGAGTTAGATCATTTCCCCACTTGACCTTTTACTTCATGTAGGACTTTGGCAAATTATTTCACCTCTCTGGGTCTTATTTTCCTCATCTGGAAAATAAGGAGTTCGGACTAGATAACCTCCAAAGGTCCTTTCTATCTCTAAAGTCTATGACCTTATGAAAATTTTGATAATGAGCACAAATTTTTATCCATAGCATTGCCTGATGTTCGCAGAACTCTATTCTCCCAAGTGCCTAACTCCCTTCCTAATAGTAAATCATGTCCCGAAGGAGACAGTCATGATTTCAGGTCACTTGATTGTTTACTGTGTACTATCCCTTGTTACTGATGGGAAATACCTCTCCCCACATAGCCCGATAAAATAAAAGACTCGTTTAAGAGAATTAACTGCCCTGGGCATCTGCTTTCTGGGAGATGACTGAGCCCACAGAGAGAATCTGGCTGGCACTTTTTCCCCAAGATACCAGGATCTATCTGTCCATCATTTATCATAAGACCCCACCTTTCAGAACTTTCCAATCTACTTATATTTGGCAAGGATGGGGCTGACATATGCACCATTGATAAAGTGCCTTTTTTTCTTTCCTTTTTAAGAATTATTGGAGATGTGTAGAGAAAGGGGTAAAGAAGGAGAATGGAATTTACCTTAAATATACTTAACTATTTATAGAAACCTTTGGGAGGAAAGGGAAAGGAGCCAGAAAATAGAGGGACACAGAGGAGTAGCCAGAATGACTGAAAATCATAAAGGTTAAAAAACATCCCAAAACTTCTGTAGGAGTTTCCAATTGATTAAATGATTCTAGTTACTGTGGAGATTTTATGAGGAAATATCCCTCTTTCCACTTTATTTTAAGGAATTGTTTCTGGATAGAATTTGTCTTCTTTGAGATGAGGCTCTAACTCTGCGGTTCAGTATGAAAGTCGTGATGCACTTTGGAATGGACTTAAATAGAGTACTTTGGCCTGAATGGAAGGGGTATTGCACACTCATTACAATTGTTCCTACTGCCATAGATATGCAGATTGCTTCTCCATTATTCTCCCTAAGAGATGTTCTTGACGAGAGAACCTTACATGTGGCTCAACGAACCCAATTCCTTCTTTTGCCGTATGTTAGGATCATGAATCTAGAGCCCAATAGGACCTCTGAGACCATCTAGTCCAATCCCTCCTCTCTATTTTACAGATAAAGAAACTGAGGCCCACAAAGGGTAAGGAGTGACTTGCCTAAGGTTACATGGGTAGTAACTATCATCCAGAATTGGAACCCAATCCCTCTGACTCTAAATAGAGCACCGTTTTCAATGCACTACGCTTCCTCCTTTGCTGAAGCACAGTACTGGAGTGCCAGAGATTGCAAAATATAATTTAGAAAGTGAACTGAATTGGAAGTCAGGAGCTCTCAAGTTAGCACTAACTAGCTATGTGTTTGGATAAGTCATGATCCCCCCCGGGCCTCTACCTCCCCTATAAAATGAGGAGGATCGATCTAAGCCATCTGAGAGTCCCCTTTCAATTCCATTATTCCAGACTTCTTTAAGCTTAGCAAAGTGCAGAGTTTCAAGGAAAGAAGCTAGAAATCAGGGTATTTGCCAATATCTCCTCAGTCCAGAGTGCTCAGTGTCTGAAACATGACAGGAGACAGGAAGACTAAGAAACCATTCTCCAGAGTCATATTGGTGTAAGCTCTTTAGGGAGCTTTTGAGTTATTCTCTTTCTTTGTTCTATTCTCTCCGGTGCTTAAATTGATCCCTTGGAGTAAAAGAGGTGCTCCTGCAGGGTATCAAGAAGGCTGAGAGAGTTAATGAGCCTCCTGCATCCAACTTTCTCCTACTAAATGACTGGCCCTATGGAGAAATGAGCCACTGGTTAACTTGGCCGCACCAATTACAACATTTGCCAGTCAGTCTAGGTTAAGTATCACAAGTACATGCTGAGAGATCTTACCCACCATTCGTTCCTTTCTTCTAAGGCTCCCTAGAAATCCAAGATATGACAGTGATTAAGAAAGGGTAAGAAATCTTTAATAGAAGGTTAAAAATACAGAATCCCTGCTGCAGGGCTTCTGACCTAACAAAGAATTTTACTTTTAATTCTAGCATGAATATGGTCCATGAGAAGTGGCATCAGAATTAGACTCCTAGTAATATCAGAGTTTGTGATGTCACCATTCTCTGCAATAGAGCCTGGTCTAGATAAAAGACAGGGCTACCACTACTCATCTCACAGTTTTCTGAGTCAAGCAGGAGTTTCCTCTTCTCAATAAATCAAAGAGTAAGGGGGAACAACTGCTAGAACAGTGGAAAACTGGTTTTTGGTCTGGAACACTCACAGCTTCTATTTCAACAAAGAGAACATGAACTATAAGATATTTGCCATGATGAGATTGGCATCTTTCAGTATTCCACAGAGTGTGCCTACATTGCATAGAATTGCCCATTAGGCTCAAGTTTGATGGGACAAATGTTGTCCATGTGTAGTCAATCCTAGAATATTTTCTAAATTTGTGTGGAAGGGAGATGTTTTTATTGTTGTTTCTATCAGCATTATCTTCTTTGATTCAAACCCTGATTCAAGGTGAAGAACATGGCTACATGTAGTAAATGGAAAACTGAAATTGACTGATCTGATAAATGTTTGCAGGGAGTGTTAATTTATATTAATCAACAGCCTATCATTTCAAATTCATTTTCTACCTGCTGTAAAGTGATAGACTATATAGCATTGCTTCTACACACTTCAGTTTCTCAGACTATGATATAAGCAGATCCAGAAAAAAATGGTCAGACTAACTTCTACCTTTAAAAACTGTTCAAGATCCATTTGTGAGGCTTTTTTCTGTGTAACATCCACAACAATATGAAATAACAGTTTTTTAATTACATGTAATTTGAAAAAACTAAAAGGCAAAAATACCTCTGAAAAGAATAGTAACTTGTTTTATAAGACATTAAAAATAACTTTAAATTTTTTAAAGGAACTACCTCCCCTTTGTGTCCTAATGTCTTTATTTCTGATTAAGCTGCTTATATTAGGCATTGAAAGGTAATATTTTTATGCTTTGGCCTTTCTTAGTGATGTATTTGCTGTATTTGCTGTATATAACTCTTGGCTTAAAAGAAATCACAATTATATAAGATTTAAATTGCTGTATGTGGTCCCAAGCTGTGCATGCCATTAAAATGTTGTCACCTTTTTCTTGCACAGCTCATCTCAAAACTTGGCAGAAACTAATCATTTAATAACTATATCAAGCTAGTCATCTATAGTTTCAATATCAAAGTGTTTGTGTGTATTTAGAGCAAATCTGCAATAAAGAAAATGTAATCATTGTATATTTCTGTTGAAATAGTAAATGTAGTAAATGTTTTTATTTTGTCTACAATAGTTGAAAATGCAATTGTATCACTGATTTTAAAGCATTGTTTAATTGTTTTAAGTATAGTCCAGCAATTATTTAAAAGCTAACACAGCTTTGCTTTCTGGGCCTCTGATTATATGTAGACATTGTTCACGTTATGAGGTCCTGCTTCTGTGTCGATCATTAATTTGAAACCATTTCAGAGTCTTATGTGGAAACCAAAGCAACCTAGAACCAGCTTGTTGGATAACGCATGTCCTCTGTGAAGCCATATTGAAATGAAGCATATTTAATAGCATAATATTCCATGTTTTCAAAGCTACCACTGACTACCTCTGCTTTTTTTCTTTCCCTAGAAAATGTCAAGTAATGGCCTCCTGTGTTTAGTAGCAAATTAGAATGAACCATTGCAATAGTTTGGTCCTCTTTTTGTATGCACAAACATCCCTTCCAACTCACTACTTACAGTTTGACATTGTGATGACGAAAGGCTTGCCAAGTGATGAAGGCAGGAAGGAATATATGGTGGTTCTGCTGACTTATGAAAAATAAGTGGGACTCAAACTCATTAGGATCACCTTCAATTGGTTATTGACTATTAAGCCATAGCACACGTTTTGAGTTTCATCTATTTAGGAAAGTAGGCTCCTCCTTTATAATCTTTACTATGACTAATTTTCCCTTTTTATCCTATTAACATCTCTGGCGAACTTCTAGTCCAAAAGCTAATTATCTACAGGTCTCTCATTTTATATTTCATACTTAATTATACAAAGATCTGGTCAGAATACACTTGTGCTTTCTCCTTCCCATTTCCCCACTCAGGCTTCATTTATGAGCAGTTTTAACATGGCCTTCTCCAATTTAGAGCCATTACAAGAACATAGATATCATTTATCATCATGATTTTTTCACCAATTGCTTGAGCACCCCAAGTATAGTGATAACTGTAAAGAAAATAAATCAATCTTAATAGCAGAATAACTCTATTTTCCTCAACATGCGTTCTCTTGGCAACATAGATTAAAGATAGGATAGCTTTTAACTCTTCAAAACTCCAACCCAAAATGACTACCTGAAGATATTTCTGAGGACAGAGAGTGTACATGAAATACATTTTCCCCCAAAGTTTAACCCCAGTATTCTTACAAGCCTCCTTCTTCTCTCCATCATTTTTCTGAAGGAAGATGCTAAAGAAAAATCAAGATGTGACACTTAGCTTGTTAAGGTCTATTTTGGGATGTGTGTGTGTATACTTAAAACCAGGAACAAAGGCTAAAAAAGGAAAGGAATCCATTTGGACAATATGGCACCTCATAGTATTAACTTGCTGATCTCTGCCAAAATATTACCTTGCAATTTGTAGATCTACTATAAGTATCCACTAAAAGGCTTGATCTTCTTACATTTGGGAGTTGTTAATGTCAAACTTCCTTTACCACCCTTTGATTTGCCTGTTATAAACATGAGTCCTGAAAATAGGCTGGTAAGGTTGGCCCACAAATCCTGGTTGGCCTCCTTTTAATTCTCCATTTTTTCATCTTATGGAGAATCAGAAAATTTTCTTGCATAGATACAACTGGCTGAAGCTTTGCCTCCCTCAGATAAATTCTGGTCCTCAAATGCTTATCTTTTTGGTTTAAGCTTCACACCTGTCCTTCTGGGCTCCCATCTTTTTAATCTAGCCATATTTGTAACTCCATGGACAAATCATGAGTGATGGATGAACAGGGGCTCAGTCACCCAAATTATGGCATACACTCTCCTAAAAAGAATGGCCTGCCACCATCTTGCCCAGAGCCTACTTGAAGCTCAGTCCAAACCAATCTCTCCGAATCTTATGATTGAAGTTCCTCTCAGTTCATTCCTTTCTATAACGATATCCCAAGTCTTTTTTTGTTTGGTTGAGTTATATTTTTCTTTACCCTGAAGGCTTGAAATCACCCAGGGACAGAGATCAAGGAGGGAGGGGAAAGTATGAGAAGAGGTATGCTGATAGCAAAGACCATGGAACAGGTAGGGAAGAAGGCCAAAGGTGGCAAACAAGTAGGAGGTAAGGGAAAGTGAAAGGGTAGGAAGCATTGTTTGAAAAGGTCAAAGCAAGGGAGAAACTGTTACCACTAATTGTACTCCCCTCTCCCCTGGGAATCCCAGCAAATGCCAAGATTTGAGGAGGTATGACAGGAAACAAAACACAATTTAGAGACTCACTAGCCCTAGAAAGGCCTCAATATCTGTTAGTAGATCCGGATCTGCCAGCTGGAAAGCCCTTGCCCTAGGTAGTGTATTCCTGCAAGCTACAATCAACATCCCTAGGTATAACTTGGAATTCTGGCTGACTTTTACTGACAGTGATCTCTCCCACCCTTATCTGCTGATACAAAATGTTATGTGTTCTTTTTTTTCTTTTTCGATCAGGTTTGCAGTTTGGGGGAAAAAACAACATGCTAGCATACTGACTTGAAGCACAGACAATTTTTTATGATGGAATACACTTTTTATGAAAAGGCTAGGGAACGTCAGTCAAATAAAAATATATATGTACATTGGTTAGTGAACGCTGGTATAAGAAAATGGGTGCTCAGGAATCTTTACTACTATATTTATAAATGTGTTTGAAAAGAAATTGTTTATGACACAGTTATATTTTTAAGGTGACACATCTGCTCCATTTAAATTATTAAGACAATAGAGGTAGCTTTAATGACATTTGTCAATAGTCTTATTCACATGATCAATATTGTTCTTTGATGATGTAACAATGCATTTTCCAATCCTTTTCCAGTACAGCTGCTTTTGCAATGGTAACAGTGCTTAGTCAGATTAATTTAATAAATTATTTCCTGGGCAAAGATTTTTTTTCAGACGAGTTTTGTTTTCTTGGGATTTTGTCTATTACAAAATCTGGTGTTGTGTTGCTGTTTATTCCTCAACCAGTTTATTAGATCATATACCTAACATAATATTTTAAAAACTTGATATTCTAAGCATCTTTAAAAAAAAAAGAAACACACCAAAACAGGTCAGGTTGAGTCATCAAGCATTTATTAAGCAACTACTATGTGTCAATGCATTGTAGTCATTGCTTGAGATAACAGGAAAGGCAAAAACATTCCCTGCCCTCGAGGAGCTCAATTCTAATGGGAGAGGCAAAATGGAAAAAACTATGTACAAACCAGACATATACAGGATAAATTGAAGACAATAGCACAAGGATGACACTGGGACTGAGGGGAAGCCAGGAAGGCTTCTTGCATAAGGCTGGATTTTAGTTGAGATTTGAAGAAGTCTGAGAAAGTGGGGAGGCAAACACAGAGAATATTTCAGGAACAGGGGATACACTGAGCATGCACAGAGTCAGGAGACAGAGTATCTTGTGAAAGAAATAGCAAAGGGGAAAGTCATTGGAATCCAGAGTACATGAAGAGGAGTAAGGTGTAAGCAGACTAGAAAGGCAGTTATGGAGGGCTTTAAAATCCAAACAGAGCATTTCATATTTGATTCCGAATGTACTAGATAGCCACTGAAGTTGCCAAATAAGGGACTGTTAGGTCAGACCTGAGCATTAGAAGGATCAACTTGATATCCAAGTGAAGGATGCACTGGAATAGGGAGAGCCTTGATGCAGAGAGAAAAACCAGGAGGCAGCTGTAAAGTCCAGGCATGAGTTGATGAGAGCCTGTACCTGGAAACAATGTCAGAGGGAGAAGGAGGCTTATGAGAGAGAGGGAGAGGGGGAGAGAGAGAGAGAAAGAGAGAGAGAGAGAGAGAGAGAGAGAGAGAGAGAGAGAGAGAGAGAGAGAGA
>CM053622.1:324237393-324282068 GCA_028646595.1 Phalanger gymnotis | reverse complement strand
AGACTGGGGAACAGGGCAACCAGAGTGTACGCCATCTTGGAGTGGGGGGTGGAAATGGGGAGAAAATCTGTAATTCAAACGCATGTGAAAATCAATGCTGAAAACTAAACATATTAAAAATAAATTTAAAAAAAAAAAGAATCAGTTCCATCCAGACTACCAGGCAATGAGCTTCTCAAGGAATATTTTGCTCTCTTCTGGTATGATTCACAGGCTTCCACCTATATTGCCATCAAAAGGCTAGTGGATAAGATGGCAAAAGATCTCTATCTCTAAATAGGGCTTTCACCAAAATGAGAATTATGTACCTGATATACCTACTTGTAAACTATGAGAAATTAAGGTCAAATTCATAGCTGGGAAATAATGACTGTAACCAAAGGTGATCTAACGGAGAAAATGTTAATAATGCTGATTAAACCTAAAAGTGTATCATGCATGTTTTTTTTTTTGAGAACTGGCTATTAAACATTTACCAGCACACTCCTGGAAGTCAGGGTATTTGAGTGAAAATTAACATATATGCTGAAGTTTCATAGGATGAAGACAGGAGTTTGGGTGGAAAAAGAAATTATGTGCTGCTCACTGAACTCATTAAAAAGGAGGATTGGTAGATAACAGTGACCAGAGTCTGGATTGAGTGATAAATTTGGATAGAGAGAACTTCCAAGGAAACATTGCAAAAGGAAAATGAACAAGACTCAATATTTAATAGGAGTAAGAGAGTGGGCCTTTATCAATGGGGAAATTGCACAGCACTGTCACCAACTTGAAGACTTTCCTTGGAATAAAAACCCATCTTTTTAATACCAATATTCTTCTTGTCATGATAATACATTATTATGAATAGTGGAATATGACAGTCTCTGAAGAACCAGATGGAATGCTCTTAGAGAGAGGAAAACAAAAGAGTTTATTTAGCGAGGCCTAGAGAGTCAGCTAAAAAAGAAATTGGCTATTTCTCAGACAAATTGCTGGTTTCTAAGTCTCTTATATCTCATTTCAATTGAAGTTTCCAGTTTGACTTGCGTTATTTTGAACTATACTATGAAAATTTGCCATTTTGGGGACAACTAGGTGGCACAGTGAGTAGAGTGCCGGCCCTGGAGTCAGGAGGGCCTGAGTTCAAATCCGGCCTCAGACACTTGACACACTTACTAGCTGTGTGACCTTGGGCAAGTCACTTAACCCCAACTGCCCTGCCTTCTCCAAAAAAAAAAGAAAATTTGCTGTTCTATGACATATGACCCTCAATCTGATGGGCAGATAGAGCAGAGTAATTATTACTGATGTTTTGACAGAGAAGAAAAGCTTTTAGAGGTTCATGAAAGCCATTCCCAAGTATTTGAAAGTCTTACATGGAAGAGAGATTTGACTTCTTTTATTTGAACTCAAAAGGCAAAAATAGAAACAATTCATGGAAGTTATGGAGAGAGAGATCTTAATCCAACATAAAGAAAAATTTCCTAACAATTAAAGCCATTGCTGTGGCTTGTCAATTATTAGATTTCTTCTAGTGAAAGCTGGAGGACCATCTGTCAGAAATGTCACAGAGGAGATTCCTGTTTGTGGATTAAAACGAATAACCTCTGACATCTTGTCCCACTCCGATAATCTGTAATTCTTACTTTATTCAAGGATCACATAAACCACACATCACTAAGATAGCTAGCTAACTCCTCTGCCCACCAATGAGCTCCACAACAACACCTCATCTATCCAAAGCTAATCCTTCCCTCATATTTACACTTTACACCACAGTTCTAACTATCAACAGAGATGGAGATTGCCCAAGGCACTTTGAAACACACATTTTACAATCAGACATTGCTGAATATAGGTAGTTGTTGTCCTTCCATTCAGGAAGAGGACCAAAATGACATCACTGTGCTGGAGTCAAGATTCAGTGTGTCTGACTGTGGCTGATCAGGCCAATACAAGCTTGGAATGCTCTATCACAGGTCAGGCACAAATAGTCTCTGAACATTTGGGGTGGATACTCTAAATTTGTGCATCCTGCTTTTCCTCTGAACTATTTCAATTCTGCTTTGCTGTTAGAGCACATCACCTAGTCTGATGTGGGAATGCCGTGCTGAGCTGTCCTGTACCAGTGTTTCCCATGTCACACAATCAATTCCAAAGTTCTTGAGAGAGACCTTCTTCTGACCACCATGTGAACACTTGCCGTGTGAGTTCTCCATAAAAATAGTCTTTTTGGCAAGCGTACGTTTTGTATTTGAACAACATGGCCAACCCATCAGCGTTGTGCTCTCTGAAGCAGAGTTTGAATGTTTGGTTGAGTAAGGACCTCAGTGTCTGGGACCTTACCCTGCCAGGTGATCTTCAGAATCTTCCTAAGACAATTCAAATATAATATAAGTAAGTTGCTGGTTAACATTCCCTTGACACTATCCCCCTGAATGCTATTAAGTATGGGAGGTCAGGTCTGACTGCTCACATAAAATCACATAGATACCCTTCAGGAGCTTGACTGAGCAGGTGATTGATACATTTTCACTGAAGCAACCTCATGGCCTACTGACCAATATCATCTGTCTTTCTATAAATCTATCCCATTGTCCACAATCTTTATTTCAATGGGACAATCTTTAACCCAAGCTGCATTTACTAAGTCCTTGCATGCCTTAAAAATGTACACATTTGAGGAGTGTGAACTCTGAAAGATCCCATCATTGTAGAAGTGACAGTGATACCTTCATACCTGATAGATCTAGATACCTATAAACCTGAGTAAATAGCATGGGAATCCATACAATCTGCTCATTCGAGAGCTGATAGAAGCCTTCCCTCAGGTATATACCACCAAGCCATTGTGACAAGTCCTAGGGAAGCAGTCTAGGAGAATGCAGAAACCTAAAGCTGTGCCATTGCATCTCCTTCCTCTTTCTGAAGAAGGAAAATCTTGGCTGTATTTTTTGCTTGGAGTGCCTAGTTTTCCACCAGACTAAAACTACCTTTGGGGAATGAGCTATTTTCTAGGCCATGAATACCACTGTTTCCCACTCCAGAAAAGGACTTGGATAATAGTCAGACTAGATGACTAGATAGCCTCTGAGGATCCTTCCAAACTAGGAATATTATGAATAGATTATTCAGGTGGTTGTCCAGATAATTTTGTCTCAAAAATGCATTTTTCAGGAATACAGTTAATGGAAGCCAGGATATTCAATAACTCAATTCCATAAGCATTTATAAATGGATTTCTATATGTTTCCAGAACTTGGCTAGATGCTGAGAATATAAATACAAAAATGAAATAATTTCTTCTCTCTACATGCTTACAATCTAAGAAACAGTATGTATATTGATAAGTAAATTCAAAATCTATATGAAATAAACACAAAGTGATTGGTAGGGTATGGTACTGATATTTGATGGAACTTTGTTTTTTAATTTTTAATTGGGAGAGAGAGGAGAGAAGTAAGAGCCCAGTGATAGGAAGGCCATGTCAGATTAAGGTATAGGTTTAATTTATATGAAAATTGTTTTTAATTATTTTACTTTTTCTAGTATAGATCTGGCCTTCATCTTGATGTTTACTTTGACTCTACTATTAGAAACTTTTCTTTTAAAAATTTTATTTTTTCACATCTTGATGTTCCTCTAACTTTGGATTCAGTTGAATTTGTAACTCCATTAACAGCCCTTGTTTAGAAAAGAAAGTGAGTAATACTGAAGGAGTCAAGAGATTTGGAATTCTTAGAAGCACTATAGGATTTTATCATCTCATGCGAGAAACTGATAAAGACATGAAGAGCATCTCTTGAAGGGGAAAATTCTCAGAAAGCTTTAGATACCCCATGTTCCCCCTTCTGATTCAAATTTAACCAAAAGCCACTTGTTTTTAATGTACTAAAAACAAATGAATGACATTAGTGATTTTCGGAAACAGAAAAATGGAATGTCTTGAAAGAAAATCCTGTCCAAAGGAGACACTTTTAAACTTAATTTAAAAATAGTTGTCTACTGTGTTTTCTTAGGAAAATGACTCAGTAATAATCCTGTCCATCACCTTTGCAACCTCAATAAGAAAAAGGTTACTGTTTCATCTGTTCATTCACCTGAATGGGAGAGGTCATTTTTTTTTCATTTCTCCTAATCTGTAAAATGAAGAGATTGGACTAGGTACCTTTTAGCATTGATTTATGATTTCCCTCTACTCTTAAAGAAGGAATAGAAACATGTAGGAAAATAGAGAGACAGAATAAGGGAAGAAGTGAGTTAAGAAAATTGTAATGTAATGGGGAAAATCTTAGTTTGGGAGTGAAAAGACATGAGCTCTAGTTAAAGCTTTATCACTAACAAGGTACTAACAAGTAACTGACAATTTCTCTAGGGATTCGGTTTTTCATTTGCAAAAATAAAGGGGTGTGACTAGATAATCTCTAAAACCCCTCCCAGATTTAAAATTATAATCATAAGAGTTTATCAAGGGACCAAACTATATCAGGGATTCTTAAGCTTTTTGTGTTGTGAACTCTTTTGGCAATCTGGTGAACTCTATGAACCTTTTTGGAATAATGCTTTTAAACACACAAAATAAAATATGCAGAATTATAAAGGCAACCAATAATATTGAAATAAATTTATCAAAAAAAGTTTGTCAACAGGTTCATGGACCCCAGATTAATAAACCCTGCATTTGATGGTACTAGATGGTACGTTAGATGATATCTCATTCTAATATTCAACTTTTTTTTCTTTTTTCTCACTGACATCTAATAAAGATCATGGCACATCTATTAATATCCTTAATTTTTTGAGCAGTGGGGAGGGATATCTTTTAATTCTATCTAAATGCTTTTTTTAATGTTTCATACCATCTGTATATGGTGTAGAGTCCAAAATAGTCAGCTCATAGAATCTTAACTTTAGAAGGATCCTCAGAAGTTCTCTAGTCCTTTCTGATAATGTACAACTGTCAGAAACTTCATAACCAGATGTAGAAATAAGGAGCCATGTAAAAAACAAGAGCCATGGGAAGGCTTTTCAGGTTATTGATTTCCAGTGCAGTACACCTTTAAAAGACTTATTCTCTTTTTAATTCCCAGATGAGAGAAGCTGACCCCTCTCCCATTTCTTCTGGTGTAGCCTCCAATTGAAGCTGTGTCAGAGCACCCTGGACAGCACCTCCCGCACACTCAAGTGGCCACTAAGCTGTTTGAACTCAGTTCTCCACTCTGCTACCTCTACCCACCAGAAGCCTAAGGCTCCCCCTCCTCAGTGACTACTACCACTTATTAGCCTCTCAGAAAATAGATAGATGGATAGATAGATGGATAGATAGATAGATAGATAGATAGATAGATAGATAGATAGATAGATAGATAGACAGATTAAAATTTTAAAAATTAGAAAAAAAGCTCACTTTTTCTGAACCCAGATTACCTTTGTTATGAACTTTGTTTCAGGATGATTTTATTAGACCCAGATATGGCTATTTTTCAAAGCCTAATTAATTTTAAACTCGTTATTTACTTTGAAGCTTTGGAGAATGCACTGGTGTCTTTGGTGTCAGTTCTTTCCTCGATAGTACAGCTCTCAAGCCCTCCTGGTGGAAGCAGTGTGTGTTTGTGTAAAGAATACTGGCTTTTGGACTAAGAAAACCTGGATTTGAAACCCAGCTCATCTACCTACTATTTGTAGGAACCTAGACAAAGCACTTAGTCTCTCTATAATTCACTTTCCTCATCTACAAGTGAACTATAAGAAATTTTCATAATTGGACACTGTCTGGTCTTAGTTCTATGATAGCTAAAGAACAATCCTAATATTCTGTGGGTTGTTTGTTTGTTTTTGGTAGGTGCCTGCTGGAAGCCTGGATCTAAGCCCAGTGTTCATACATCACCTCAAATGCCTCCATGTGACTTCACACCTGAAAAATATGAGGTAGGACTCAGTGTTTTAGAAGCACACAAAAGGTTCTTCCCTACAAAATTCACATAGCAGATAATGTTTGTATAGTGTAAAAAGTATTTGTGTAGTCAAGAGACCAGACTCTAGAGTTTCAGGAGACTAAACTCCACCTCTGACTAGCATGACCTTGGTAAATCTCTTTGGCTGCACTATGCTGGGATTTCTCATTCTTCTCCACTATAACCTCGTATGGGTGCCTTCCTTTCACTCCCACCACTTTGTGTGCTGTCTTCCGTCACTAGATTGTAAGTTCTTTAAGGGTAGAGAATGCCCTTTTTTTATTTGTATCCCCAATTTCAAGCACAATGACTGGCACATAGTAAGCACTTAAAAAATGTTTAGTGACTATTATTAACTTCTTTGGGCTTCTGTTTCTTCACCAGTGGAGAGACTGGATTCATAACTTATCTCCAAGTTCTAATATTCTCTGTTTCTAACTCAACCTACAAATATCCTTGCATACTACTAAAGGTAGTCCATCTCACAGGTATATCCCCACCCCTTTGATTTTAATTCTTGGTAACATTTGAAGTGAAAGGCATCACGGTGTAGTAGATAGAGTACCTGGGCTTCCAATCAGGAAGATCCGGGTTCAAGTCTCACCTCTAACATATAATTGCTGAGTAATGCTAAAGAAACTTAGGTGCTCTCAGTACCCCAGGCAAATCTCTTAGACTATAAGTTTCAGACAAAGCACTGATGATATGTATTATTAGAGGAAGTTCCTCACTGGGTAATCCCTATGCCAATTAAATCACAAATCCAGTTTAAAAATTTAATAGAATCACTCCTTTGCCATATACTCAGTAGTAAACTTCTTCATTGTTTGGCCATTCCTTCTATCAACTCAAATAGCAATGATATATACCTTATAGCTATGACTTAATTAGTGAAGTTGCTTGAGACTCAGAGAGATTAAGTGACTTTCCCAGTGTCTCACAGCCAGTACATTTCATTCAAGATTTGAACACAGTCCTCCTGACTCTAAGACCGCCACTATTCACTACACTACACTTCCTCTCTTACATTACAGTATTATATCTTTTATTTCCAAAATTCACCTTTTTGGCAATATAGTTTCAATGATGTTTTATTCAATGGAAGGGCATTTAGCTGAATAGAAAAAAAATCATCCTCAATATCCAGGTGTTTCCTAATGTGCAACATATTGTGTGCTATTTGTTTCCAGGACAATTCAGGTCCCTTTTCTGACCAAAAGATGTGGTTTATGACCTATAAAAGATCAAGCACACAGATCCTTAAAACTACTATCAGTCCTGAGGGAGAGAAGGAAATATCAAAATTAACCTGAATTATTTATATGTGCCAATTATAGCATCATGGGTTCATAAAGCTTGTAATTTCATGTCAGTTGAAAGAATCTTTAGGTAATGGAGAAGATTTAACTCTAATCACCATTTCAGCAGAAAAGAGAGAAACTAAATTGCATCAACAAAACAGAGAATCTTCCACCCTGAATCCATTTATTCTCCAAAGATCTCATAAAAACACTGAAAAAAGCTAAAAGCATAATTTTAACCTAGGCTGCTTCTTCTCCCTCCCCAATTGATAAGGCTTTAGTCTGTCAGTTGTAAGATGATACTGTGTTGATTCTGTGTTATCCTTCTAGAAACCCATGCCTAAATGATCTAATTCAGGAACTCTCGATCTCTTGGGACCTCTTGAACTTTCATAGAAAAACCATTTTGTCTGACCTCTGCTCATAAAAAGAAACAGACAAATAGCAGCCAGAAACTTGAGGTCCATGAACTCCTCTCTACATAAGCAGCTAGCCATGCACTTCTCCTGCCGACTGTCATTTTTGGAGAGTGGGGTAGGGAGGATACTTCATTCTTCATACTTTGTTTACACTTTGACCTGGAAGCACATAAGAGCACACGCAAAAAATTGAATTGGTATTTCTGTCAATCATTCACCTCTATGTGTCATGAGGGAAATAGGGCTTTTCTGGCAAAAGCACCAAAACCAATTCTCAAACACCAATAATCTTGGAAATATACGCTGGTCCTTATTACTAATTAGGAACACGACTCAAGGTATGCCTGTGCTCAGGAGTTGGTTGTCTTTTTCAAAAAAGATGGACCTTGAAGGAAGGGGGGCATCTAATATGGAATAAAATTTCCAGGGTAACAGGATGGCCTCCTCCTCTCCTTCAAATACGTCCTCTCTCTGCTTCCTTTCATTCTTCTAACTAGTGATAAGGTCTTTCTGTACACATTTAAAGATAAGACTTGGGATATGAGCATTCTGAGATGTACAAATTTAGAGAATCTACACTATTTGTGCCTGACCTTTGGTAGAGCATTCTGAGCTTGTATTGGTCTGAGCAGCCACAGTCAGATGCATTGTAACTTGACTCTAACATAGTGATGTCATTTTGGTCCTCTTTGAGAATGAAGGACAGAAACCAACCAGCCAACCAACAGGCAACAACAAAAGCCATGCTGACTTACTTCCCAGGAAAGACTAGCTCTACCTTAGCTTCTCAGACTTCAGGTTCATCTTCTTCTGAGATTCTTAACCTTTTTTATGTTATGGCCCCCAATGGCAGTTTGCTGAAGTCTACGGACTCCTTTTCAGAATTATGTTCTTAAATGCATAAAATACAATACATAGGATTGCAAAGAAAAACAATTACATTGAAATAAAGTTATCAAAATCTTAAAAAGAAAAAAAACACTTCACAGACTCCAGGTTAAGAACCTGCTTTTGCAAATGAGGAAACTAATATCAGAGTGGTGATGTGCAAGTGGTAAGTAATCCACTTTGGTTCCATTCAACAGATATTTGTGAAACTTCCATAGTAATCAAGGCACTATGAGAAGTTCTGAGGGAAAAGCAAAGGATTAAAAAATCCAGACTCCATCCTCAGAGTGCTTAAAGCTGAGGATAAAGATTATATCAATAAATGTTTCAGATTTCAAGCTTCTACAAGGCTTAGAATCTTTATAAATGTTTTTTGTTTTTATTTTAAGAGTGAGACAGGTCCCTACTTTAGCTGTATGAATCTCATAGGGCATTTGGAAATTCTTTCATTAAGGGGCTATTTGGTCAGACATCTTGACTTTTGTCTTGCCACTGGACTTCCATGACTCTGGAGGAGTCATCCATGACTTTGCAAAGCTCTGCCTCACTTAAATCTAATCCGTGAGCCAGTCAAGACATCACCCTTATCAGTGATCCTCTTAGAAAATGAAGAATGAACAACTTGGTTCAATATACTATGCTAAGTTCTGGGCATACAAAAACAAAAAATGAAAATGATCCAATCCTCAAAGGGCTAACGTTCCAATAGAGAGACAGGAGAGAAAAAGCAAGGATTCATGTTGCCATTCAACCAGAATTTATCAAGCTATTACTTTTATTCATTTATCCATTTATTAAGCATATTACTATACATATGACTGAGTCATGCCTTAAAGAGCCTTAAAGAGCTTTAAAGAGCCAACTTTAAAGACAGGAAAACCTGGGATCAGGCCCTGCCCCTGATACATACTGACTCTGTGACTCTGGGCAAGTCACTTATCTCTTTGTGCTCTAGGCAATTCTCTAAGACTGGAAGTTGCCTCTACCTGCAATGATAGAGGAAGCTCCTCAGTAGGCGCTTTTGTTGTGTTGTCTTTCATTCCCAAAGAGGACTGTGACATCAGGGAAGTGATGACATGACTTGCAGTTGACTTTGATTTGAGTGAAGGAGGGCTGTACAAGGTTACCAACCTCACTTTCTCCTCCAGAGACATCTGGGTCCAGTGGCCAGATATCAATCAGGATGACTGGAGATGGCCCAGGATGCATTGGGAGACCCTGGCCCTTTTAAGCTAAGGTCTCTTCAGGCTTTCACTTTGAGTAAGGCAACACCCATTCAGTGAAGAGGCTTCTTTAAGAAGTGAGTCAAAGGATAGCCCTTTTAATAAAAAAAAATCAAACTGTGAGAGGAAGACCCTTGGGATTGCAGTTGGGCAACTCAGTTCAACTCATCCTCTCCTCTCCTCTCCTCTGCTCTCCTCTGCTTTCTCTCTCCTCCTCTCTTCTCCTCAGAAGCAGCTTAATGAGCCAATGAAATCATAGGCCCAGTCATATAAGTCACTGTGCTAGGCTTTGGGGATACAAAAAGAAAATGCCCTAGAAGAGATTACACCACACCTTTCATTTCTGAAGTGCCCCACCTCCTTTCTTCACCCACTAAATCCCTATTCATTTTTTAAAACTCTACGAAGAAGCCTTCATTATCTAAATCCTTCCTAGGATCCCAGCACTTTGTTCTGTACTTTTCTCACGCATATATCATGTGTCTACATACATGTGTGTGTATGCACATATATATATGTGTGCACATATATACATATCTGTATATATTATGTGTATATATAAACATATACACACATACGTGTGTGTGTGTGTGTACCCTATATTTGTGTCCTGTTCCCTACTAGATTGTAGAGTTCATAAAGGCAGGCATCTGGTCTAACTTTTTATCTCCCTTAGTACCTAGCACCATCCTCTGCATTCAACATATGCACAAAACTTTTTAATTGAACTAAGTTTATTAAACTGAACATATGAATTCTTTTTTCTACAGTCTCAGCCTTATAACCATATCCTGAAGATTCGGAAACAGAATTTTTCGCCCCTCATGTCCGCTTATTTCCAGAAGCCCTTACTGCTCCATCAAGGATATATGCAATGGTTATTTGATCATGAAGGTCGAAGATATTTAGATCTCTTTTCAGGGATTGTCACCATTAGTGTTGGCCATTGCCACCCGTAAGTATTGCTTGAAATTTCTGGATATCTTCAAAATACAGGGAGCCTTAAAATGCAATCACTGTATCATGTCAGATATAAGCACTTGGAGTTATAGGATCATCAGTGTATATGGATTGAGAATGATACTGGGGATTATTATGAGTGATGATAATAAATACTTAATGTCAATTAAAATTCAATTTTTATCTGTTGTTTCTTCCACAGTTTCTCCTTGATGGCCTAGCCACATTGCTCTCAGAAAAAATGCCCTAGAAAATCCTAAAATTTAAATAGTATTTTTACCCTCACTTAGAGCCATAATTAGGGCAAAGTGACCAGGGCTTTACCCTAGGCTACCAACATAGTGGGGCACACTTCCTCCCCACGTGGTCCTGCAGCCTGATCCTGCTGCTCTAAGTCCTCCATACACCTTACACCAAAGCCACTTTCCTCCATGTTGGAGTTGCCACTTCCCCCACCCCCTACTTTAGTCAAAGGTTAAGGAGTCATGAGGTTGGTTGTGCTTTGGGCTAGAGCCAGACTATCTAATAATGTTTGTTCAGTTGTTTTTCAGGTGTTTCTGACTCTTTATGATGCCATTTAGGGTTTTCTTGGCAAAGATGAGTCTTCCTGACTCCAGGCTTGGCATTCTATCCACTGTGCCACCTAACTGCCCCTAATAATAATAAGACCTAGTACTCACTAAGTACCTACAATATGCCAGGCACTGTGCTAAGTGCTTTATAGTGACTATCTCATTTGAGCCTCACCCTGGGAGGTAGGTCTATAATTATCCCAATTTTACAGCTGAAGGAAGTGAGGAAAACAAAGCATAAGTCCAGGATCACACAGCTAGCAAGTGTCTGAATCTGGATTTGAACTCAGGTCTTCCTGACTCCAGGCAGAGCACTCTGTCCATTGTACCACCTAGCTCCCTGTCTGGGAAACAGGCCTTATCCTTCTCCTTAGAAAATATACTCAATTGCTGGGGGCTGTTCTCTGTGCTTTCTACAGATAATTAAAGAATTTCTAGCTATACCTCTACATCTTACAGTCTGAAAGAAACCAAAAGAAAAACTTAAACATAAAAACCAAGTATATGGAGGAAGTATGGAGTCTGTAGAGAAAAAGGAATAGATTTTTATGTGTTAAGAGAGAAGAAAGATGTTCTCCAGCCTTCGCACAGGTTCTATATCTCAGGGAAATGTTGGAGATTTTATTTTAATTTTTTTATTGTAGATGACAGTCATCAACAAGTACAAACATTCCAATATTCAAAGAACAAAGAAAAGGATTATACATGGTACAGCAGTTTTAAGCTACACTAAGAATTTTTGGATACCCTATGAAAGAATCTATAAACTTCTATGGCTGTTTTTAAGGAAATACATATATACATATATATATGTATATATATGTACATATATATATATACATAATTTAACAAGATAGTAATAGAGAGAAATGTTCAATTTTTTGTTCCCTTCCATTTTTTGGTTTTTTTTTTCCTGTGCATTCTTCAATGTTTTATTGATTTGTTGTTGCTGTTGTTGTTGTTGTTTGGGGGGAATATTCCTATCCTCAACCACTAAAGTGCCATCCCACTCTTATCACCTAATACTGGGGTTCATGACCTTTTTGTGTCATGGACCCCTTTGGAGGTTCGGTGAAGCCTATGACTTCTCAAAAGAATAATTTTAAATATATAAGATGAAATATGTAGGATTGCAAAAAAAAAAAACCTGTTTTATTAGAAATAATGTTATCAGTTTTTTAAAAAGTTCACAGACCAGCCCCTATCCCCCACATCAAGATCTTGCATCCTGATAGAAAACCTCTCTTATAAGTTCTACAGTCCAATAAATCAAATTAACACATTGGCCATGTCTGAGGATGTTTTTCACATCTATGCCTAGAAAGAAAATTCATACCCAAACAAGGGATAAAAGTAATCAAAAAACATAAAATAGAAATTGATTACACAAAATTGAAAAACTTTTGTACCAGCAAAAATTAATGTAAGTAAAATGGAAACAATAAATTATGGGACAATTTACACAGCAAATTTATTTGAGAAATTTTTTCCTTTATGTTGGTTCTTTGTTGATATATGCCTTTCCATCCAAAAGACAAGAAGTTGATAATTAGAGAGGAGATTATGTTTTTAATTATATTTAACATACCATGCTTCATATGTAACAAAGACCAATCTTGCATAAATCCTGCTTTCTTTAAGTTATTAATTTAGGATGGAGATGGAGGGGCATCTCCAGTCATCCTGATCTATATCTTGCCACTGGACTCAGCACCAGAGGAGAAAGTGAGGCTGGTGACTTTGCACAGTCCTCCCTCACTTAAATCCAATTCACTTGCAAGTCATGGCATTACCTTCCTGATGTCATGGTCCTCCTCGAGAATGGAGGACAAACAAAAACAATTTAGAATAGGGGTTCTTTACCAATGTAAACTTCTTGGGTTTTTTTATATTTTTATAATTATACTTCAATTTACTTGGTTCTCTATGTGTTTTATTTTATGCATTTATAAACATTATTCTGAGAAGCGGTTCATAGGTTTCACTAGACTGCCAAAGGGATCCAGGACAGAAAAAAGTTTAAGACCCCCTACTCTAAACAATGGTATACCCTATTGTGCACCAGATTCATTCCAAGCTCCTTTACCAGCTTTCATTGACCTCCTTAATCTGCTTCACCCTCTTCACTACAACTTATTTGAGTTTATATCTGTCTCCAAAATGAACCTTTTGTTCCTATCAGGCTGGTCTCCCCACTGTCCTCCCTACTTACAGTAAATACTTTCTTTCCTTTTTCCCCCTTTCTCTTCTCTTTGTATTATATTTACTCCAGTATAAAATTTTCCCATCACTGAAATTCATATGTGCCCTTTCAATGTATTCCAAAAAGCTACAGCTTTCCTCTGATGCCTTTAGACAAATTATTTGCACTTCCTTCAAGAAGGCTGACCCCTACTTATTCCCTCATTTTAATATTTTGAAGAAAAATCTCATTTGATTCTCCATATGACAAAGAAAATGAATTCACAATTTCTTGTAAGAGAGAGGAAAAACACCGAGGCTTATGCTCAGGTATTCTTGTTTTCCACACTGTACAAAGAATAATTTCAAATCTTGGAAATTTAGTGTTGTTAGGAACCCCAAGTCAACTAATCCAGTCTCCCACCCAATGCAAGATTGCCCTCTACAAGTCCCCTGACAGACAATCACTCCACTCTTCAGGCATATCTCAAGGAACATGAAGTTCACTGCCTAATGAGTATCCATCCTTGGACACTTCTCTTTGTTAGAAAGTGAGTTCTTTACTATTGAGCTAAAATCTAATTCCTCGCACTGCTTTGGAAAATGGCTGCATGTGCAATAACATATGGCATGTTAATTTAGATGATTCTGTTCTCCTCCTATTTTCCCCAGGAAGGTGACTACAGCTGCACAAAAGCAGCTTGGACGCCTGTGGCATACAAGTCCTGCCTTCTTACATCCTGCAATACATGAATATGCAGAGAAGCTGACAGCCCTTTTTCCTGAGCCACTTAAGGTAAAATGATGAGTATCTCAGGATCCAAAACTCAGAAGGTTCTGTCACTTCAAATGGAAATGAGATTAAGTAGAAGAGCTCCACTATTAAGCGGATCCCTTATAAGTAGGGGAGGCAGCATGGCATAGCAGAACAATCGCTGACTCAAGCAAGGACCCAGATTATTTCCTATGTGACTGGACAAATCACTTAAAGTCTCAGTTTCCTCAACAGCAAAATGAGAGGGTTAAACTAGAAGGATTCTGTGGTCCCTTCTACCTCTGGAATTTGTGATCCTTTGAACCAAAAGGAAGAAAAGAAGATTCTTTAGCAGAAATAAAAGAAAATAATTTATGAATGATTGGTAAGAAAAAAAAAGAGCAGAACAGAGATGTGAAAGTTGACTTGATGTTTGTCTGCACATTCGAGCTGCTTCCCTTCTTCAGGTGGCCCTTTGTCTAGAGCATTCCTCTAGCTAGTCTTTGCAGTAATGACTTTGCAAGAGTACATTGCCTCCAGGTCCAAAGCTTCCACAATTCCTTTTGCATGGTGAGCCTTTTCTTCATTGGCCTCGTTACTAAATAATTTGCATTTCTCCTTTGACAAGAGTTATGACTATGTACATCACACGCTACCAAAACATCCAGGCATATCTTCCCAAAATTCAGTTACTGGGATGTTTTCCCTAAATGCAATCAAATATATAAATTGGCTGGATTTTTTGTTATTGAATTGTAATACCTATCTTGACTCTCCCCGTCTATCTTTGTGCTTATGGTGTGCAGCACAGTGCCTTGCACATACTAGGCTCCCAAATAAATGTTTGTTTAATGTAATGAGTGGGATGGAATGGAAAAGCAAATCCATATTCGACTTTGGGAGTGATAATGATTTCAAAACCTCAACCCAAGGCTCTATCAATATTTCACTCTACTAAGGACACTACAAACATATCTATAAATAAAGGGGAAAAAACATTTAATTAAACTATGATGCAATTTAATAGCAAGGAAGTAGAACACCATTCTTGGCACAAAAGGATGTATATCTCCTGACTGCAACATAGCAGGAGGGCACAGTTGTGTTGCACTGACTCGGTTGTAAATGCCTGGCATAGTCAAAGACCTACTTCTTCAAGCCTTTTCCCTTGTGAAGAATGCTGACAACTCTTACTTTGGCTCCATAGTCATTCCCATGGTCCAGACACATGGCTCAGAATGCTCTGACTGCTGTATATACAGTCTTCTCCCAACCACCATTCTACGCTCCCGTTGTTCCCATCTGTGGTTCTCTTAAATCTGTGGTTCTGTAGAGGCTCCCCACCAAATCAGTGTGCTCACCTAGTGACTTCGCCATTCTGTGGGCTCACCCAACAGCCTTCTAAAAAAATTGTATAATTCTCCCATCGAGCGAAAGTGTCTCGCCCCTAAGCATCGTGGGAAATAGCATCCACAAACTTGTCTTCTACAGAATCAGAGAGGAATTATGATATTGCACAGTTATGACTTTAAATATAATATATTGCAATATAATATGTTATATTTCAAATTTTTATTAAGGTGAACATCTTCCGATTCTAGATGTTCAGTATTAACCGTTGCCTTTGAATTTCAAAGCAAAATGGGAGTGAAGATAAAGATAAGGATACTTTTTAAAAAAATAAGGGCATAGTGAATGGGAAAAGAGTGAGAACATAAGTTCTGAATGGGGAAGAGTCAAGAAAGTTCAAACAAAGATATATGAAGAAGGAATCAGAGGATGCCAACATTGTACCAATTCCTGGTGGTTTTCTCTTTTTGCTTTTTTAATAGTTTTTTTGGAGTGGGAAGGCAGGGCAATTGAGGTTAAGTGACTTGCCCAAGGTCACACAGCTAGTAAATGTGTCAAGGGCCTGAGGTCATATTTGAACTCAGGTCCTTCTGACTGCAGGGCCAGTGATCTACTCACTATACCACCTAGCTGCCCTCCTGGTGTTTTTCTCTGAAAATTTTCCCCACTGGATTCTCTCCCTAGGTCTAGCACTTACTAATGGCTCTTTATCTCTGGATTCTGGGCATTTTCTCTGGTTGCTTTCCATGACTTAAATGCTTTCCCTTCTCATCTCTGCCTCTTGTCTTTCCTGGCTTCTTTCAAGTCCCAACTGAAATCCCACTTTCCACAGGAAACCTTTGGCAATTCCTCTTAAAGCTAGTGCCTTCCCTCCATAGATTATCTCCAAATTACCTTATGCATAGCTTATTTGTACATAGTTGTTTGCATGCTATCTCTTCCATTAGACTGCCCTTGAGATGGGGGCTCTTTTTGTTTTTCTTGGTATCCCCAGTGCTGAGCACATAATAAGTGATTAATAGTTGTTTATTGACAGAGTGGCCACAGATATTCGTCAAAGGTTTTTTAGTAAAGTAGTGAGGGGATCAGTGCACTAGGGATTAATACCTTCTCAGACAGGCTTACAGGGCTGTTGTAACAGCCAAATATTGTAATGCATAATGTGTGCTACATAAAGTGCTACATAAATTTATTCTAATGTACACATACATCTGTGATCTTCTGATAGTGAGGATTGCTTCAAAAGCTGGGTATTACAAGCCTTGTCTTAAGCTGAATCCTCCTTACATAGCATCTTTAATAATCTTCAGCGAGTTAATATTGTTAAATAAATGACATCTTGTCTTACTTTTTCCCTCTAGGTTATTTTCTTTACGAACAGTGGCTCAGAAGCCAATGATATGGCTATGTTAATGGCACGAAGCTACTCTCAAAATGTTGACCTCATTTCTTTCAGGTAATCACACCTCACGGAATTCAATTTTAATGATGTTAATTTTGCCTAACAATAAATCCGTGTCTTCATACCACTACGAAAAAAAAATTTGTCCAGGGCAGTTTCTCAGAAATATAAATGGTATAAGAAGGGAAGGGAACAAACATTTATTAAGTACCTACCATATGCCAGACACTACGCTAAGCACTTTACAATGTATATTACCTCATTTCCTCCTCACGACAGCCCTGGAAGGTAGATGCTATTTTTATCTCTGTTTTACAATAAAGAGACTGAGGCAGACAGAGGTTAAGTGATTTGCTCAGGGTCATGTAAGTGCTTGAAGTTGGATTCAAACTTAGGTCTTCCTGACTCCAGGCCCAGCAGTCTCTCATGATTTAGGATATGGTTATGTAGCTGATGCAGGTGAAGAGATAACTTTATCCAAATTGATCTGCCTTGTCCAATTAAACAGAATCTGGACGTAAAAGAGCACCCAATCAGGACCCTATGTCAACATCAGTATCAATATATGCTGTACTGTCTCTGGGGTATGATTGTCTCTTCTAGCAAATAGGAAGGGCAGCTGAGTGGTGGAATGGATGGAGAAATGGATGTGGAGTCAGGAAGACCCGAGTTCAAATTCATATACCAACACTTACTAGCTACATGATCCTGGGGATTCACTTGACCTCTATCTCAATTTTTCATCTATAAATAGGGATAATAATATCGCCTACCTCCCAGGGTTGCATGAGGTGAGATAATTTTTTAAAGTAGTTTATAAACTTCAAAATACTATATAAATGCTAGCTGCTGCTTCGACTAAGATTACTACTACGACGACTACTACAACTACTACTGCTATCACTACTATTACTACTGCTACTACTATTGAAAAGGATTATTATGGCTCTGAGCATTTAATTTGGAAAATTTGCACTTGGCTATAGCATATAATGTACTCTAGGCTGCCAGATGGTGAATGACTCTTCAATGAACTGTGATTTCATTTGTGTGGATGCTTCCTTGAATGGTGCTAGTTATAACTCTTTCACACCTTAGTAAATGGTCTTCATTAGTTGCTATGACCAGAATAATTAATCCTCCATTAGTCAATTCTCTGGTGATGCCTCTCTGAGTTTAGTTAGGCTTATCTCTGGAATACAGTCTTATCATCTGTCAACTAGACTTTCCAACCCAGTGAGAGCTTACATTCTACTGGCGTAATCATGGAGAATTAAGAATCACTTCTATTTCACCATGAGGCAATGGAATAGGACTTTAACAGAGGAAATAATTCCAAACACTGACAAAATTCTCACGAGCCAATTCTGGGTCTACATCCTTTTTCTATGGCATACTAAACAAAATTTTGTATAAATAAATAAATTTTTGTATAAATAAATAAAGAAGAAGAGAAAGAAGTCATATATGAACCAGGCATGTCTAATAATGTGAGCCTTCCTATAAGTCTTCCCTAGATGATCTCCTAAGGTCCCTTCCAGCTTTAATTTTATGATCCCATGAGCAAATAATAAACTCCTCTTTATTATAGTATATGCAATAGCATGTGTTCAAAATTAAGGTATATATGTAGTACCTAGACATAATATCACCTGAATAGAGTAATATTTCCTAACAACAAAATTAATGTAACTGATTTTTAACAAATAGAAGAGAATTTCTACATCCAAATAACGGTCTCTCCTTCAAGGCCTGGAACTTGGGGGACTAAACACTCATTCCAGTGATGCTAGTGTTGCTCAGAATGTTTTTGGACTGACTCTCTCACAATTGCCTTCAGAACCTAGGAACATCTTCTGATAAGTCTCCAGAATGGCAAATCATTCTTATTTTAGGATGGGTTTGACCTTGGGAATGATCAAAAGTCATTTGGAATCAAATCTTGTTAATGCATGTTCTGGTCAGGGGTATGATGGTGTAGTAGGAAGGCTGAATTTACAATCTCAAATATAATCATGTATATGTTTGAATGGTTCGAAATCGCAAGGTATGAGAGATTCTCTAAGTAGAAAACAAGAAAAAATTTATTTAGGCCCCACCGCAACTGATCCATGAACCAGCCTCCCCATTCCGACATCTTGACAAAAAGACTCCAGGCCTAGAAAGCCCACCTCACAAGAGTAACCAAGAGGCCACAGAAAAACAAGATAGTATTTAGCCAAATCATTTTACTGGCCTCAAGTTCCTGCTCGCACTCCTGGGTCTACACACAGGTCAGCCCTGCCTCCGCAGCTTCCTGCCTCCGCAGCTTCCTCTTCTGCTGTAGTTGTCTCTTGGCTCACCTTTCCTTGCAGCTGAGCTTCTGGCGTTCTCAAGCCCCGCCTCAGCGACCAGAGACCATTGATTCCCAAGTTGGGCCCTCTTAAGTCATTAATCTACACCCACACAGGTTTCACACCTGATAGGGCTTTGGGCCTGGGGCTTAGCACTTAACAGCTGAAAGTACTTCCACTCAAAAGAAACAAAAGCCTTGCTAAGGAGACAATTTTGTTTAACAACACAGATGGTAAATGTTTAACAGCTAGGCTCTGTGTGGAGGATGGAGGAAGGAAGTAATGCATGCACACACTTTTCAGTTTAACATGCATTATTAACACTTTTTCTAAGTCTATACAATCAACAAAATAATATATCAAGTCCTGATTTGTAGTGGATTTTTGAGATGTAATGCCATTATGATGGCTCCAGTACATCCCTAGTGGTGGTCAAGTTGGATGACATGGTTTTCAATCAAAAATAAGGTGTGACTTTAAAGTATGGAAATGACTTTGTGGCAATGTCATTGGAATAAGTGCTGCACTATGTAAAAGGAATATTTTGAATATTCACTTAAATGTATGAAGTCTGATAGGATTTTTTCATTCTCTTTTTTAAATCATGCTCATTATTTTATACCCATATTTGGTATGTAGGAATAGTCCCTTCTTAAGGAACCCCTGGAGGAGCTTGATCTAAATGAGAGATCTCTATGCTATCAGAGCTATGTTTCCATTAAAGTCTGTACAAATATAAATCTAGATGTTAGACACAGCAGTGAATGTACCACACTAGAATCGAGTATTAAAATGGTCATTGTGCAAGATACCAGAGGCAATATATCTAAGGCAGAGTGTCCTGCCTTTTGACCCCTGATCCTTTCCCCCACCCACTAACCTCTGAGGTTGTAGAAGTGATGCTTGAAGAGCTGAAAGGACCATTTACTACACTCTCATCTCATAGTGTAGTCAAACGAGTGACTTGAAGGTTGAAGAGGAACTCATTTCTTCTACACAAACTCCAGTAAACAAACAAACAAACAAACAAATAAAACTAAGAGTAAGCTCTTCCATCCAGTCAAGAACTGAACAAAAATATGGCCTGAATCTAATTAAGGAGAATTCCCATCAGGGAAACAAGTGCAAGCCATAGTAAACAGATAGGAAATTTTTGAACTCCTTGAAAAAGGAGTTCCACTAGGGAAAATATGAGTAAAGAAAATAAAACACAAAGCACAAAGAAGAAATGCTATGGAATAAGAGATAACAAAAAGATAACCTCTGATGAAAAACTCAACAAACAGAAACAGAATTACAGAGAAAGAAATGGCTTAGCCACAAGAATTACAAGGATGGCTGGAAGAAATCAAAGAAGAGATAAAAAATGAAAATGAAATTTAAATAAAAGCTCTGGTGGAAAAAAAATTGGAAGAAGGAATAAATAAATTCCAAGGAGTAGAAGATAGAAAAATTTACTTAAGTAATAAACACCCTAAAAATAGAATCAAATGATCAGAATTGATCATATCAAAAAGGAAAAAGGAAATTTCACAATAAAAGAAGTAAATAAAATTATTAAAAATTAAATTATGTGTCAACAAAACTAAATATTTAAGTGAATAGATGAATATTTACAGTAACATTTAAATAACCAGAATAGTAAGAAAAAATATTAGTTTAACCCAAATTCAGAAAGAGAAACTTAATAAGCCATAAAAGAACTTCCAAAGCTAGGGGAGGGATGTAGGAGGGGGGATGGTACAAGGTAGATTCACAAATGAATTCTACAGAACATTTAAAGATAAAATAATTAAATTAAATAATAAATAATTAAAAATTAAATATTCAAATAAAATATTAATTACAATATTACAAAAGTTGTTGGCAAAAAAATAGACAAAGAGATGATTCTATCATACTCCTTTTGTAGAACTATAAAAATAATAAGAAAACTCATATGGAGTAGGGCCAGATTCAGAAACACAAGAATACCTTTACGAAGTGAGGTAGAGGGAATTAAACAGAACCAGGAAAACAAATTACACAATGACTTTGAGATCATAAAGGAAAACAACTTTAAATAAGAATTCTGATAAATGAAGTCAACAATCACTACTGCAGAAGATTAATACTTTCTACTTCTTGACAGAGAGGTGCTAGACTAGATGTATAGACTGAGAATGTTTTCAGATAGGCAATTTACAGATATGTTTTGTATGAATATTCTTATTTGTTGCAAGAGAGGGTACTGATTTGGGTGGGAGAGAAGAATTGTGAAGGCAAGAAAGGTAGTAACAATGATCTCTACCCCCCCCCAAAAAGAGGAAAAGAGTGTTAATAAAATATTTGTATAATACATATAAGAGACCAGAAATTGAGTCACAGATAAGGAAGATAGTATTGGAATTACCACATTACATTCATTGTACTTTTTTAAACAAGCTATGTATAACTGAGATTCATGATTTCACATACAATGTTTGTCTATTCTTTGTAAATGGAAATGATTAAGTTGATATCCATTAAGTTGATAATTTGTTTTAAAAAATCATTGTGAGCCTCTTTTCCTCTGAGGCCTTTATTCCCTTGCTGCCAAGGCCATAGTCCATGAGCATACAATCAAACAAAATCAATATTCCTCCAATTCTTCTCTTGGCAGGGGAGCATACCATGGATCCAGCCCTTACACCTTTGGTTTGACAAACATAGGAGCATTCAAGCCAAGGATTGCCAGTGGATCAAGTTGCCAAACAGTGAAGTTTTAATTCTGTGTACCTTTTCTCTAGAGGCTGTTGGGTAACAAGAATGACCAATCCTCATTTTCTTAGTATCATGTTTAAAATTTAGACCAGTGCCTTGCACCCTTTGGGTTCTCATTTCTGCTTAACTGAATTGAAGAGCATTTGGGAAAATGTTTCTTGGAATAATTTTTTGGAGCCTAAGGAATAATTAACAGTGGGTTTGTGATTTGTTTTGTTTTGTTTTTTAAAGAAAATCAGGTGGGCTGGAAATGAATGCCTTGAAATTAGTTCTCAGAGAACTGGTGCTGAATGCTCTTAGATTTCTAGTCATCATTCTCAACTTCTGTCCTAATTTCCTGTGCCAGGGCTCTTCACTGCCAGAATCCCACATCTAATTATCTCTCTCATTCTGTCAAATGCCCTTCTACATAGAACTCTTGGGTGAGTTGTCTCTAGGCTGAACATTAAAATCAGCTTCCTTTGCAAAATGCCAAAATTTCAGATTTCTAAGAAAAACATTCTCTTCAGAGAATTGTATTAGAATTTCTTTCAGCAGTGAGGGCACGCGTAGATGAAATCTCATATCAAATGAAGATGTACTCTTCTTGTGACTGGTATCAGATTCCCCTACAAGTTGTCTGTCTTCTTACTCAGTGATTTACTAACCTCCTTCTTTTGTTATTATCAGACAATGTGTCCAGATGTTTTCCGTGGCCCGTGGGGAGGAAGCCAATGTCGAGATTCTCTGGTGCAAACAATCAGGAAATGCGACTGCACTCCAGGTTAGAGGCGGAGAGGGGTGGCAACAATTGGGAGGAATCAGAGGAAAGAGGAAAATCAAATTAGAGAGTAGAAATTGAAGGAAAGATCCACTTATGAGTGTAAAATCGAACGGAAAAATAGACAAGGAGACCAAGCTAGAAAGGGAATTTTCATTAAGGCAACATAGCAGAGTATATATATAAAGGGCTAACTTTGGAATCAGGAAAACCTCCTCTAGAATCCTGCCTCTGTTACTGACTAGCTTTATGACTATATAGACAAGTCATTTAAACACTCAGTGCCCCCAGGCAATTCTCCAAGACTTTATGTTTCATATTGGCTGCCAATCTCGGTTAGTTAATGGAGTTTCCAACACTGATTGCTCTTCGCACTGATAAAATCGCAGATCTAGGCCAAAAAAACCATCCCTCAACTGCATGTCTATGTGTTCTCTCTGCAAATCATAGTATTAAGGCTCCTACTTTTGGGTCGAAAAATGAGTCTGTTAGGTTTATGATAGAACACCATTTGGTACTTAGAGTGCACAGACTGTGAAATGACGTTTTCTATTAGCTATTGCTCTGCTATTAATTTTAAGAGAAAAATGAATGTCTCTGGGATTACTGAATAATTGCTAGTGAGGGAAGAGGGGAAAAAAATTTTTAAAATGTCAACATTCCAGCATTCTCTGCTCAAGAAGTTCCCGGAGGATACCAGAATACCAACCAAAATTGAGAGCATCTGTCAAAACAGCAGGTTTTCTTAAAAGCTGCTTCTATGTCCTGCAAACATTTGAAAAACATACAAGAAATAATTCTACATTTAAATCATGTTTTCTGCCTTCTTAACCCATTATCTTTCCCACAGCAGAGGAGGGCATAAAATTAACGTCGTCTAGTCTTTGTTGATCATCTAGTCCTGTCACATATTTGCCATCCAAAGATGCTGTACTTTTGAATAGTTATCCCCAATTACTTCCTTGTGAAAGAATTGAGATGCTACAACTAAAGAAATATTTGAGAGTCTCAATGCCTGGGAAGCTTGAGGACTATCATTCAGCATATTGAGGCAGAAAAAAAACAATTCCAAAACTAAGTCTTAAAAGAAAGCTTCAGAAGGAAGAAAATACTTAATAATTTTATTGTTAATGACTGAAACTTGGTGGTATAGGATTTATAACTATATTATGTCTCTAAAATAAAGTGTTCAATTCAAAAAGAACAGAATAAAGAGTGAAATAGAACAGCATTGTACATTAAGAAGAAAGTACAAGGATATCTAGGAAGTAGACTAGGGCAGCATAGTGGAAAAAATTTCAGCTTAAGGCAAAACATAAGCAATGCTATCATGGGAATATGCTACAAACCACCAGAACAGAAGGAAGAAAGAAGTTCTACAAACATCACAAACCAGGAACAGAGGCATGATAGTAGTGAAGGGGAACTTTATTCAGACCTTTGCTGGAGCTCTCCCACTTTCAAAAGCAAAGCAGATGAGGAATTCTTGACTTTCCTTAATGATAACTTCATTCTTTAAAACAATATTCCAAAAAAGAATGAAATGACAAGAAGGACTTGCTATTCTGGACCTGATTCAGATCAGTAAGGAGGGAGTGATTGCTAAAAGTAGGAATAGCAAACACCTTCATAACATCCATATGGCGCCTTTGGTTTTTAAAAGTGAAGAAAGTCACTCATGATCTAAGGTGTATAGCAGGGGTTTAACTGCAGCATTTCCTTTGGAATCTAAGAATGCATGCCATTTAGCAAGAGATCAGAAGACCTGTGTCTATCACTGTAGAGCCGAAGCACATATACTCTGTTCCATGAGGAATGCTGTAATCCAACCCTTCCTACTATACATGCAACTTGTATTTGAGGATAGCAAATTTCAAAGAGTGAAGAGAGTGAAACCATGGTCAAAATTCTTTGGAGAATGCCGGCGAAGAAAGATTGGAAGCATTCAAGAGGAGAACAGAGTCAAGATGGCAAAGTGAGAGAAAGCAACTGAGCCTAGCTCACCTCTATCACTTCTCTACAATGATCTAAAAAATGTGTCAGACCAAATTCTAATTGGGAAAGCCAAGAAAAAAGTCATGGAGAATCATTTTTCCAGTCCAAGGCAGCTTAGGGAGGGAGAGATTCAGTGAGATCTGCAGACATTGGGGGCAGAGACTGGTCAGGAACATGCATAGCACAGGGCACAAGGATAGAAAGAGGGCCAAGGCAGGGCACCAAGACAGGCAGAGATCCTAGAGGATCCCTTTACTAGCTTTAGGGGTGCAGGAATGGATGCCATCTGTCCCCTTTGTCACACACCATCCAGTTCTGGGTCAGAGCTAAGGCAGAGGGGAAAGAAGGTTACAAGCATGGGCTGTGGCTGTCTACTGAACAAGTAACAAGTTCCAGAAATGTTGGGATATGATTCTGATCCCAGGAGCAGAGCATTGACTCAGTTTCTAGCAGTTAGCCCAGTATCTAGGCCTGCAGCTGAACAGCCAGGATTCCCATACCAAAGAGGAACCAGTATTTCAGTCACACCAAACATAGAATCTCCCAGTGGGTTAACATTGACTGAACCCAGCAGCAGTCTACTGGGCGTTCCTGAGTCAGGAACTTGCAGAGCTCAGATCAGGTCCCAGCAAGTAGGAAAGGTGAAGGGAATTTTGCCCCAACCTACAGAGAGCGCATCAGGTTTGTATTTCTGCCAATGCCAAGAAACATCCATACATACACAAAATGCAGACTGATCTCTCAACCTAGGAGGATTAAAGGATTTAAGAAATGCATCTGATTTTCAAGTGATCAAGGAGAATTAAAAAAAGGGAAGGAAACAAGCCCTTTCTGTGTGCCAAGCATTGTGCTAAGCACTTTACAATAGCTCTGGGAGGTAGGTGCTATCATTATCCACATTTTACAATTGAGAAAACCAAGGTTAAGTGACTTGTCTAGGGTCACACACCTACTGTCTAAGGTCACATTTAAATTCAGGTCTTCCTGACCTCAGGCCCAGAGCTCTATCCATTGTACCCTGTAGCTGCTTCTAAGGAATTAAAAAAGGAACAAGCACTTTAAAAGGGGAAAGTATCTGAAAAAAAGGGGGGAGAGGGGTCTTCCCTTCACAAAGACTGAAGCCTCAAAGGCCAAGTGTGATGGCCACATAATGGAGTGGATCACACCGGAGTAGTCACGTTGGACTAGCAGTCAGGAGTCCTGGAGAGAACGAGAGGAGGCAAGGCTGAGCTATCAAGGAATAACCTTAAGGACAAGCACCAAACACCACTATGACAGGAGCACCTAGAGAGAGCTATCAAAGATGTGAGAAAGGCATTAGAAGATGACATTAAGACCTAGCTAGAAACAGAGTAGAAAAACAGCTACTATGTTGCCAAATAAAAAGCAACAAAAAAGAAACAAGTGAAAAATAATCTGGAACTCAAAAGCATATTGGAAATTTTGAGTTCTCTCATTCAGTGTAACTTCCCTCACTCCCTTACATAATTCAAAACAAAAGTCAAAAAGCTAAAGAGTCAATGTGGCACAAAGAACAAAATAAATAATCCAATATCCATCAGAAAGTTTATTACAGAAGCCTGAGAATTAAAGAAATCCAATGGCAAAAAGAGTACTCCTAGAAAAAGTTGCAAGAAGTCCCACTTGACAAAATGCAAGTGGTATTGAAACATAAAACAGAAAGTTTTGCATATCATTAATATAATGAAAAACAGAGCAGTTGTATCAAGGGAAATGACAAACTCTAGCTTCCCTGCAACATCAATTAGATATCAGCAGAGCCAAATAAAATTGGTAATTATTGGTTCAAATACTGCACAGAAGGGCATGAATTAGTAGCAAAGCACTTTACCTCTGAGAAGCAAGTTTGCTGATACTATTCCTAACAGAAGGCATCAGAGAGCTGCTATCAACAGCTAGAATGCCCAGCAACCCCTCCAAATAAAGGCCAGTTGTGTGTTTATATACTTTATGCAAAGCATTCACAATTCATAAGAAAACAACTTAGAGGTATAGGAGCAAAAGGAATGTATCAAAAAGTCCCAGGGGCATAAAAAGTAACTTATTATTTATTTCATAATTATTTAGCAAACTTCTTTGAAGCTCTGTAGTATTTATATAGCCTTTGTTTATTATTGCAAAGCCTTCAACTCACAGTTCATTCATATAGTGCAAATGTATGATATAAATCCAAGAGCCATGAAAATAATAGCATATTTGATGTCCAAGTGGAAAACTGTCCTCTATTTAAAGCAAGCCACCAAATTGATGTCAAATATGACATTTTTCAGAGAGACAGTTTAAACCCATTGTGATTCTGTTTAGCTTTAAATTCATTATCATCCCTACTAAATAGGAGGAATGGCTTCCAATTCAAACAGGGAATCAAATAAAAGCATCTTGCTAATCATGCTGTAAATGGATGACATAGATTTATTTGGCTCCACTGGAAAAAAAAAGCATTAATCAGATCCATCATGTCATGGAACAACAACAACAATAAACACTGACATATATAAAGCGTTTTATTGCAAAGCACTTTATATACAGTATATCATTTCATTCGATCCTCTCAACAATCCTGTGACTCAGCTCTCCCCAGTCCCAGCTCTGGTACTGTACACATAATTCAGTTCTAGAAAAGAGCGAGGTCTTGGTTTGCTATCCTATGTTGTGGCTCTTCTTCACTGTTCTCTCCTTTGGCCATTGGTTCTATGACTTCCTGGTCCGAAGGTGTTTCTCATCACACATTTCACTGAATCACTCCACTACCAGTTCGTTGTCCCTGTCTGGCATGAGCTGCTTCTCTCCAGGGACCACAAGGATGCCACAGTCTTCAGATCAATCCCTTCTTTAGGTCTTTATAAGCCCTGGAATCTTGACCTGGCAATAGCTCCTTCCTTCTTGTGAGGCCACATGGATGCAATGATCTTGAGTCTAGATCCTTCTCCAAGACCACATATGGGTCCTCATCTTTGTCTCATTGACAGATCAATCTTCTCATTCATAAAAGATTCAAATTGCCTTTCTTCAAATACTGTTGTTCCTTTTTGTGTTCTTCCCTACCATCAGCTAAAAACAGAAACCTCCTCAGACAACTCTGTCACTTGGCACCTGCTCCAAGACCTTCTTCAGTGGCTCACTACTGCCTAGAGCATAAAATAAATACAAAGTCCTCAGTCTGTATTTCTAGGCCCTCCACCATCTGACTCCAACCTACTTTTCCAGCCTTACTTGATACTACTACTTTCATATACTTTCAAGCCAAACAGGACTATTCCCATTTCCCAAACAGCAAATTTGGAAAATGAAGGCATTTCTCTGCCCTTGCTCCAACCTTTATATATTTTCATAGACTATTTTCTCCCAATCTTTACCCATACCTGGGGTGGCCTTCCTCCACGTGTCCATTTGTTGAAATCATTCTATTCCTTTATAACTCAATTCAGATGCATGTTCCCCCATGGAACTTATCCTGATTCCCACTCACCAGCTAGTGATCTCTTCTCAATTTCTTGACCCTCTCTGTTTGAACTCTCCTTTGAACTTATCGATGTTTATTCTTTCACACTTAATGGTATTTTATTTTTTCCAATTATGTGTAAAGAGAGTTCTAACATTCACTTTTATAAGATCTTGAGTTCTGAATTTTTTCTCCTTCTCTCACTTCCCTCCCCCCTCCCCAAGACAGCAAGCAATCTGACATAGGTCATCTATGTATAATCATATGAAACATATTTCAGCATTAGTCATGTTTTGAAAGAAGAATCAGAACAAAAGGGAAAATTCACAAGGAAGAAAAAACAAAAAACAAAAAAGTGAAAATAGTATGCTTCTATCTGCGTTCAGACTCCATAGTTATTTCTCTGGATATGGATAGCATTTTCCACCATGAGTCTTTTGGAGTTGTCTTAAATCCTTGTATTGCTGAGAGCTAAGTCTATCAAAGTTAGACATCACACCATGTGGCTGTTACTGTGTACAGTGTTCTCTTGTTTCTGCTCATTTCGCTCAGCATCAGTTCATGTAAGTCCAGATTTTTCTGAAGTCCTCCTGCTCATCATTTCTTATAGTACAATACCGTTCCATTACATTCCTATACCACAACTTGTTTGGCCATTCCCCAACTAATGGGCATCCCTTCAATTTCCAATTCTTGGCCACCACAAAAAGAGCTGCTATAAATATTTTTGTACATGAGGTTCCTTTTCCCTTTTTTATGATCTCTTTGGGATACAGACCTAGAAGTAGTAATGCTGGATCAAAGGGTATGCACAGTTTTATAGCCCTTTGGTCAGAACTTATCAATATTTAATTTATGTCAACATTAAAATTTAATTTATATAAATTGTTTAATTTATATATATATAGATTGATACATATGTGTGCATACACACACACACACACACATATGTATGTATACTTAGATGGATGGGCAATGGATAGAGTGCTGAGCCTGCAGTCAGGAAGAACTGAGTTCAAATCCGGCCCCAGACACTTAGGAGTGTGTAACCCTGGACAAGTAATATAACCTGCTTGCCTGTAAAGTGAGCTGACCAAGCAAATGGCAAACCACTCCAGTATCTTTGCCAAGAAAACCCCAAGTGGGGTCACAAAGAGTCAGAGAGAGATAGACATAGACAGAGACAAAGAGAGACAGAGAGAAAGAGAGACAAGACAGAGAGAGATTTCTAACTGACTTAATGATATAAATATATAGATCTGTTACATCCTTCTATTACAATGCAAGATCCTTGAGGGCAGGAACCATGACCTTTGTTTCTTCTTGATGTCCTTAAGTTTAGCAGAATGCCTCAAATAAGCAGGACAATGATCTATGGTACATCCTTTTGCCAATACAGAGGGTAGACCTTCTATAACTTAGGAAATAAATCTCAAAAAGATTAAGTGATTGGCCCATTGTCACACAGTAAACATCACAGGATTTGAACCCAGGTTTTCCTAACTCCCAATCCGGCACTCTACCCACTAAGCAACACTGTCTTTATACATATGCCCTACGTGTCCTGTATAGAGTAGATGCTTAGTAACTTTTTGTCTAAATGTTCATTGAGCTGAACGGTTCTCAGAAGGTCTTCTTTGCTCAACCGTCCTGCCGTTGCCATGACAATGACAATGATGAGGAGACAGGCACTCTTTTGTCAGTGGCAGCCTGACATGGAGGAACAGTGATGTACAAATTCAGCCAAAAATAGAGCAAGCACTGATTGTTGCAAAGAAGCAGGCATAGCCTTGGATTCAACATCAAGGGGATGGGGCGGGGATGCGGGAGGGTACACAAACACATCAGATTTGCTGAGTGTCCCTCCCCCAATGAAAGATGTAAGGTTTAGTTTTGATGCTCACTTTAACTTATTTCTCCTTGCAAACTGCCTTGCTCGTGCTCACCTATTTATTTAAGGTACGAGGGGGGAGTTTTCTCTAGTTGAGGGCTAACTTAAGTCATGATAACACAAGAACTTCAGTAACTGGGAGTATCTGCTTATTTATCAATCAGATATATTGATATGGAGCAATGGTAGTCTTGCTAAAGACTGTGATTCCTGCCTTCAGTTGACACAGTTCTCCCTTTCCTTAATACATGCCCAGTCAGGTCGTGAGACATCTCTGCCACCTTAAAGAGTCCCATGGAAACACAAAGGCCATTTCCCATGAATCCCAATTCCCTCGGTAGCCCCAATTTTCAATGCCACCATCCGAATAATAGGAGCCTCCAGAGTAGTCATTATTATTCAAACGGTCTTCCTCTTGTGCCATTTGTATAAACTTCTACTTTACCTTTTTCCACTAGCCTGCTACTAGTCATTCGATTCTAGAAACGTCTCTTCCTAGATCTACTTCATGAAATCATATTCATCCTTAAAGACCTAGATCACGCCCCAGCTCCTCCACGAAACTTTCCATGGATTCCATCCCCCAATTAGAAACTGTCTTTCCTCAGTTCTTGAATAACAAACATTTATGCCTCCTACCTACCTTCCTAGTATTCTTTCATACTAGAATCCTTCTCACACTGCCCATTAGAGTCAAACTAACCTGCTGTTTCCTATACATGACATTCCAACCTCTGTGTTTTGCTCCTGGTTCCCCACTCCTACAATACACTTCCTCTTCATCTTAATCTCCTAGAATTCCTAACTTCCTTCAAAATATAGCTCAGCCCTTTTCTGATTTCCCTAGTTATTATCACTCTCTCCTCATGAAATTTCCTTGTATTACTTTGTGTACATGTCATTTACCTTAGAGTCAAGGATTGTTTTGTTTTAATATTTGCATCCAAAGCTCTTATCAAAGTATCTTTCTCATAGTGGGCCCTCAATCAATTTTTGTTGAGTTAAATTCCCCTATTTCTCTTGCCTTTTCCTTATTTAATTTCACATCTATGCAGAGTTGCTGAAAATTATGGGTATTAAGACATATGTCATAGATGATGATATGTTCATTTGATATCACTAATTAGCCAGTGGTAGAGACATATTACTGGTTAGGGCATGAATAGTGACAGATGATGTACCTACTAATAAGACAAGCCTTGAACTGAATTATTATTCTAGCTGTCCCTAAAAAGGTCTCCCACCAGACCTCATTGCTATTACGAATTATATGTCTTTCCAAGAAAAAAAGATAAAAGTCATTTGTTTATGCCATTGAATAGCTGTCCTAGATAGCTGCTACAAAATATATCCTAGTAAACTAAGGCTTCTCTTTATGACTTACTGTGACTTCCGGAGTGACTTTGTATTAACTTGCCTCTCTCATCTCATATTCACTTATATTCCCATTTTCTTGAATGAGAGGTAGTGTGAAATATGTGATGGGTAGTGTGTAGAACAGTGGACGTGGAATCAGGAAGACGTGACTCAGCTCCACTTCTGCATCTTAGAAGCTGTGTGTACTAAAGGCATGGACAAGTCTCTGAACTGCACTGAACACTAGGGAACTCCATAATTCTAAGTTACAGACTCACTGCTAGTTAAAATCACGATGTGAAAGGTCCTAGAGGAGCCCAGCTCTCCCATAAACATCCTTGTGTTTGTCCTTCATTTTCAAAGAAGACCATGGCATCAGGGAAATGATGACATGACTTACAGTTGACTTTGATTTGAGTGAGGGAAGGCTGTGCAAGGTTACCAGCCTCACTTTCTCTTCCAGAGCCATCTAGGTCCAGTGGTCTGATATTCACCAGGATGACTAGAGATGGCCCAGGATGCATTGGGAGACACTGACCCTTTTAGGCTAAGGCCTTTTTGGGTTCTCACTTTGAGTGAGGTAACTCCCATTCAGTAAATAGGCCTCTTTAAGAAATGAGTTAAAGTATGGCCCCTTTAATTAGAAAAAAGAAAAAAAATCAAACTGGGAGGGAAAGACTCTCAGGGTTGCTACTCAAAAGAGAAACAGTTACCGTTGACATTCATTGAGCCTAAAATATAGCCACTAAGTGGAGCTTGGGCAGGGATCTATTGTGTAGAGAATTTATGAGCTTCAGAGTGAAATGGGTCAGAGAAGAGAGAGAGAGAGAGAGAGAGAGAGAGAGAGAGAGAGAGAGAGAGAGAGAAAAGAAGAAGAAGAAGAAGAAGAAGAAGAAGAAGAAGAAGAAGAAGAAGAAGAAGAAGGAAGAGGAGGAGGAGAAGGAGGAGGAGAAAGAGGAGGGGGGAGGAGGAGGAGGAGGAGGAGGAGGAGGAAGGAAGGAAGGAAGGAAGGAAGGAGGGAAGGAGGGAAGGAAGGAAAGAACATCCTAGCAAAGATCTAAAAGAGTATCGTATTGAACAATGATCTAAAAGACCAAAAAAAGCCACCAGAAAGCTCCTTCAGCCAGTAGATAATGGCAGAAAAATATGACCAAAGGTCTGTGGCCACTTACAGAAGAGATGAAGCAGAGGAGATAGAAGGTAGGATGAGGTCCTATAAGTGGGAACAGAATTCAGCAGGATTTTAGCCCTGGCCTGTCAGAAAGTGGTAGAGAACAGCCAGTCCTGGATAGGTCATTGTGCAAGGAGATGGGGTCAGAGTCAAAGCAGGAGCTAAGACCAGTGCAACATGAGGTACCAAGGGTTCTGTTAGAGCCGTAATATCTGCTTTCTTCTCAGCAACAGCAAGAGACAGGGATAGCTCAGTGCCCAGGCATGTGAAGGGGCTTCACAGGATATCCAAAACCAATATAAACTCTGACATCCAGCCAAAGCCTGCCAGGGTCACAGCCAGGGACAGAGCCAACTCCCAACCAGAAAATATGTAAGCAGAAGGAAACAGAAACAGGATCAAAGCCTACACTGAACTACCCAGAAACTGAGGGAAAAACCAGAGATTGCCACAGAGGATGGAGCAGCCTCATTCCAGATCCGGAACAACAGTCACAGTGACATCCATGCTACAAAGGAGACAAGATCAAACGAGGCTTTCACACCTTGTTCAAAAGTGTATGAGAGAATAAGAAATCGGCCTTGGCACCAAGTCCCAACTTAGTAACTAAGACTATAAACAAAATGAGTCAACAATTGCAAACAAAAAAGAAATACTACGTATTCAGAGAAGCCCCAGAGATAAAACCAGAAGAATATTGCCAGAATACACATAAATAGAGCCTCAGAGAAAAGAATGGTCGTAAGGCTTCTAATGGTGCCTGGAAGAAGTGAAACAAAAGATTAAAAATTAAATTAGAGCTCTTAAGGGGAAAAAATGACAGACGAATAAATAGCTTAGAAGAGAAGGCTGAAAAATTCACCCAAATAGTAGATGCCCTAAAAAGTACAATGAAATAATCAGAACTCAATGATTCTGTGAGACAAAAAGAAATATAAGAGCAAAAGAAAAAAGAAAAAATTAGACTATACAAAGCATCTATTATCAAAAATAAATGACCTGAAAAACAGGTCAAGGAGAGATAATTTAAGAATTATTTGACTACCTGAAAGCTATGGCCAAATAAAAAACCTGGCTATTATATTTCACAAAATCATATCAAAGAAAGCTATTCGGATCTCTTAAAACCATAAGACAATGTGAAAATAGAATTGATCAGTCACCTCCTAAATGAAACCAAAACTGAACACACCTAGAAATGTGCTGAGTAAAATCCACAGATTACAAGTCAAGAAGGCCTAAGGGGGAAAAATACAGCCAGAAAGAAATAGTTCAAGTACCAAGGATCCACAGTTAGAATCACATAAGACTATGACTACAACTAGAAATCAAGAAAAGAAAATCTTAAAATACAGTATTCCAAAAGGTAAAGGATAAAGTCTTAGAACCAAGGAATACTTACAAAGCAAAATGAAAACAGTGGGAAACTAAACCTTTAATAGAATAGAGGAATTTTAAGTATTCCTGATGAAAAGTCCAGGTTTAGGCAGCATATTTGAAATTCCGACACAGAAGACAAGAGAAACCTAGAAATACAGATACATTACAAAATTGGAATGGCGATAAAGTGATAACCTTCTACTAGGAAAAGATGAAATAAGAATCCCTTCAGAATTCCATTGTCTTCAAGGATAACAAAGAAATACAAGCAAAAGACCTGGGAATGGGTTTTTTTAACTTGTTGGTTTTAAATGAAAAAAAGTGAGACAAAAAAGGATTATACTAGGAAATAAGATAAAAAGATGGAGGAATTTGTTATTTTTCATAATTAAGATGTGTGAGGAAAAGAGTGTACAAACCAATATGAGAAGATAGGAGAGTGGGAATCTCATGAACTTCACTCTTATTGGATCAAGGCAAAAGTAGGTTGAACATACACATATGTGGGTCTGATGTAGAAATAAATATATTAAATTCAATGGGGAAATAAGCAGAGAGAAGGGAAAAGGAAACAGAGATTTAAGAGAGAGGTAAATGTCAGGGAGCAAGCCAAACAAACCTCAGCTTGGACATGCAAATTTTAAATGGAGAACAAAGAGGGAAAGTATAAGAGCCAGTAATAAAGGACTCAACTTGAAGAAAAAGGAAAATGTGATCATACCACTTCAATTATAGATTATTAACATTAATTACAGTGCATTAATTTCAGCTTTCTCTTTATAAAGGCAGGGGTAGGGGAAAAGTAAGTAAAAAAATATATAAGAGGATATGGGGGGGAAGACAAAAATAAATTAACAGTCATAACCATGAATGTAAATGGAATGAATACAACCATAAAATGGAAAAGCATAGAAGACTAGAATAGAAAGCAGTATCCAACATGTTGTTTGTAAGAAACACACTTGAAATGTAAAGATTCACACAGACTTTTAAAAAAGCAGTTGGATAAGAATTTATTATACCTTAAGAGAATTTAAAAGCCACTAATAAACATCATGATTTCTGTCAGGGCAATAATAAGAATAAATATGTTTTTAAAAGATACACAGGAAAACTATATTATGCCTAAAAATGACATAAACAGTAAAAATAATATCAATTCTTGATATATATGTACTAACTAGCATAACATCTTAGTACTTAAAGTAAAGATAAAGCAGAGAAATAAAACTCTAGGCTAATATCTCTAATGAAGGTCAATGGAAAAATATTGAACAAAATATTAGCAAGGAAACTATCTTAACTGAGAAAAAGAAATTTGTATCAAATTTCTCTGATAAAAACCTGCTATCCTAGATATATGGTGGATTTATGCAAATGTTCCTCCATGCCTGGAATGTTTTCCCTCTTAACCCTCACTTTATAGATTCTCTTGCTTCCTTTGAGATCTAGATCAAAACCTTCCTTCTACAAGAAACCTTTCTTGGTACCCCACAATATTAATGTCTTCCTCTGATTTTACCTTCCGTTTTGTATGTAGATAGGAATTTACATGTTGTTGCATTCAAAAGTGAGCTCCTCAAAGACAGTGACTTTTTTGTCTTTTATTTATATCCTTAGCATATCTATCCTTAATAGATAAATGACCTAGGGATATGTATAAGTAGTTTTCAAAAGGAAAAATGCAAGCCATCAATAGTTATATTTTAAAATGCTTCAAATTACTAATAATAAGAAAAATGCACATTAAAACAAGTCTGATGTTTCACCTCACATTCATAATATTGCCAAAGATTATAAAAAAAAGAAAATGACACTTGCTAGAGGAGCCATGGGAGGAGGAGCACACTAATGCATTGTTGGTATAGTTGTAAATCGATTGACCATTTTGGACAGCAAAAAAAATGCTTAGAACATACTTATTATTGGGAAAAAATTAAAGAACTCTATTGAATATGTTTCCAACAATTCAACCATCAACAACAACCAGCATTTTGTGCTAAATGCTAGGGATATGAAAATAAACAACCTGATCATTGCTCTTGAAGAGCTCACATGTTAATGGGGCAAAAGCATGCAAATAACTATGTAAATCGAAAAACATTGAGAGTGTAAATGGAAAGTAAACCCAGAGGGCAGACTCTAACATTGTGGGGTACCAAGAAAGGCCTCTTGCAGAGGGTAGAATTTGAGCTGAATCTTGAAGGAAGCCAAGGAAACAAAGATAGAGGTGAAGAGGAAGAACATTCCAGGCATTGAGGGCAGATAGTGAAAATGTATAGAATCAAAGACAGCAAAGAAGAACAAGAAGGCCATTGTCACTGGACTATAGAATATGCATGGAGGACAGTAAAATGTAAAAAGACTAGAAAGGTAGGAAGGGGTCAAGTCATAAAGAGCTTCAAAGGTCAAGCAGCAGATTTCATATTTGATCCTGGAGTTAAGAGAACCATTGGAGTTTATTGAGTGGGAGAAAGACATGATCAGACTTGTGGTTAAGAAAGATCTCTTTGGTAGCTAATTGCAGAATAGATTAGAGTAGGGAGAGACTTGAGTCAGGGATACCACCTAGCTGGCTATTGTAATATAGAGTCCAGGTGTGAAAAGATGAGGGCCTATTCTAGGTCAGCAGCTGTGTGAATGAAAAGAAGACACATATGAGAGATGCTGTGAAAGTAGAAACCTTGGTGACAGATTGGATGTGTGGTGTGAGGATTCCTGGATGACATCTAGGTAGTACGCCTGGATGACTGGAAAAAAAATGGTAGTGCCCTCTATAGTAATAAAGGAGTTCAAAAGAGGAGAGGAAAGAGTTATGTTCTGGATATGTTGAGTTTGAGATATCTGTGGAAGTGGCTTTACAAATTATGGCATATGAATGCAATGGAATAGTTTCGTACTATAAGAAATTATGAAAGGGACAGATTCCAAGAAATCTAGGAAGACTTGTATGAACTGATAACAGAGTGGGGAGACACTCGTTTATATGGCTACATTAAGGCAAAGGAAAACAACTTTGCATCACCTAAGAATACACAGTACACTCTTAAAATATGCTCATTGATTTATAACTCTGATCGATACAATGACCTATAAAGATTCCAATGGACTGATTACAAAGCATGTGTCCAGCCTCTTGTCAGAGAAACGGTAAATTATAAATACAGAATGAGACATTTTCAGACATGACCAATGTATGCATTTATTTTGCTTAAATATACTTATTAAATAAGGGCTTTTATTTTGGAGGGAAGGTGATTGGAAGCATTGTGGAATGGTAGACATGATACAGAAAAGAAGAAAAAAATGAACAAACATCAATGAACTATTAAAAATATGTTTTTAAGAAGAAAGCAGAAGGAATTTCAGAAGGTGACAAACTACAGAATTGGTATTGTGTTAAATTTAGCATATGCTCTTCAAAAATAAGCTGTACATAATAGAGATGATTTCATATACATTTTCATGTACATTTCTCTTTTTCTATTCTTTATCTATGAATATGTTGAGGTTTGTTAAAACTTTTCAAGTTCATAATTTTTTAAAAAGATCATATATTACAGGCAAATTGCTGCACCAAGCCAATTGGAGATCCTTGACAACTGTCACTTCCTGAATAGTAGTCTCATCCCAAAACATTTGCATCTTCACCATGCAGGTTGCTGCAAGGCCAATAGCCAATACATTGATGAGTTCAAAAATACTCTACACACTGCGGTAGCCAAAGGAATTGCGGGCTTTTTCGCAGAACCTATTCAGGTGGGTATTTCTGTTCATGATAGACCTTTATTGAACTGAATGGGAAATCACACCAGAATTAACTTATCTTTTTTGCAGAATACTGAAGCAGATTGACAAGTGGGGCCTACCACAACTTCTCTTCTTAAACTCCATATGTCATCAACTCTCCTTGAAAAAGTACATAATCTTAGTTATACAAGGGATATTCCAAGGTTGTATATACATATATATGTATATATATACATATATATATATATATACATATATAGTCCATTTCCCTGGGTTCAGGAAAGACCAAACTCAAACAATTCCTAACTGATGGGTAGACGCTATTTTTAAAGTTCTCTATAAAAGGAAATTCCAGTCTACCTAGGTTGATCACTTAATAACATTCACTGTCAGTAGATTCTTTCTGGATCTTCTGGCCTTGTGTCTTTAAGACAGTGTTTTCTTTCCTCACCTGAGAAATAAGGAATTCTACTCATTCTCCAAGAAGTGCCTCATACTTATAAATGCTTTGATTTTGAGGGATGTCTCAAAGTCTTCCACAGATGGATTTGTGGGGGGTTTTAAATCTTTGCTGTTATTTTGATTGCTAAAAAACTATTCCATACATTTGTGCAGAGATTTTATGTTTTCAAAATTCTTGCTCATCTCTAAAAAGTTTCCTTCATTTGGCCTCCTGCAGGGTCTCAATGGAGTGGTTCAGTACCCCAAAGGATTTCTGAAGGAAGCCTTCCAGCTGGTGAGAGAGAGGGGAGGTGTCTGTATTTCCGATGAAGTAAGTACCCAGGCAAAGGGCTTGGTTTCCATTAGAAATACTAAAACCAGGGCCTATATTAAAGATGAGAACTGTCTAGCAAGAATTGTAAAGCATGACTCTAAAAGAAAGAGATCAATTGGTTCGTTTTTGCCCAATTAGAGCTGACACATCCAAATGAGATCTGTCCTGCAGAGTAATCACCTTAGAATCATAAACACACTATAGCACTCATGCCATTGATACTTGATATTGATATGGGCAGTTAGGTGGTGCAGCAGATAGAGTGCTGTGTGTGTGATAGTGTGTGACCCTGGGCAGGTCACTTAACCCTGTTTGCCTCAGTTTCCTCACCTATAAAATAAATTGGAGAAGGAAATGAAAAACCACTCTAATATCTTTGTCAAATGGGGTCATGAAGAGTCAGACATGAATGAAAACAACTGAACAACAACAGAGGATCTTTTTGAAAGCTTTGGGAATTAGATGGCTTCCCCCTACAGGAAGAATGGCTTCCATTTATTTCACTCAATTTAGTTGATTGAAGTGAATGGGTCTCCTCTGCTGAAACATCATCTGGCTAAATGTTAGGCCATCATCTCATCCTTGCATTACCTCCTCAAGTACAGAGAGCTGTAGATTCTCTTTAGTGGAGTGTCCAGGACACACTTTTAATCCCCACTCCCATACCTTCCTTTTCCTATTGCCTACTCAACTACCCTTCATCAACTCCATTCTGTATCCCGCTTACTGCTCCTTTTCAGGGCACAATCAGGGAGCATAGCATTGTAGGATTGGCGTAAGCAGTTTAATTAGGAAGGTAGATCTGGTGCTTAAAATAAAATAATGTCAGCTAGCAATTTTTAGCCCCAATGATGACAAAAGCTCCAGTTTACCTGTTCAACATGGAGAAACTTCTCTAGATTTGGAATAGAAATGTCAACATGGTTTATGGTATTAAGAACCAATGTTAGAACCATGGACACTCAGGTTTAAGATCAGCCTCCGACACACACTGGCTATGTGACTTTGAGCAAGTCATTTCTTAGTGCTCAAGGCAGCTCTCTAAGACTATAATTGCAGAGGAGATGTTAATATTATTCAATGGATGAAATGGAAAGTGTTTTCACCAGAAGATCCATAGACCAGAGAATGCACAAACCTGGTCCACAAAAATTGGAATAAATAGAGGGAAGGCCAATATGAAATACACAATATTTTGCCAAAACACATGCTTATTCTTTTCAGGGCATAAAATAATTACAAGTAGAGTAATAAAATGTCAACTCTTGTAGAAGTCCTTGAACAAATTGTCTTATGAATAGATAAGAATGATTAGGAAGACACACATTAGACCAGGAGATCTAGGTTCTAATTCTTACCTGAGAAATCTTTATGAAGTTAGGCAAATAACCTAAGTTCTTTAGTCCTTCAAAATTGAGGGGAGGGGTGAAGTAGGGAATCCCTAAGATCTTTTGGGGCTCTAAAATTCTGTAATTTCATTAAAATTGTGCTTCTAAAGAACTTGAAAAGAGTTTGTTCTCAAGGAACTTCTAATATTCAGGAAGTACGCTTTAATATTAATTCCCCCTCACTCTCCGAAACCCTCTATTACCTTCTAAAGTACAATAAGTACCCAACTTGTGCCTTTTCTTCATGTAAAGTCATTTTCAATTAACCCATGGGAGCCTCCAGAGGAGAATGGACCAGTTCTGCCCAGAGAAGAGAGAGGGAAGCCTGAGAACAAAGTATAAGCCAGGAATTTAGGCTATCTGTGAAGGGAAGCTCCCTAGATAGTCAGTGAACAAACTTTTATTAAGCACTTTCTGTGTGCCAGGAGCTGTGATAAGTGTTGGAGATACAGAGGAAGCCAAAAATAGTCCCTGTCCTCAAGGAGCCCACAGTTTAATGGGGGAGACAATTCATAAACAACAATGGATAAACAAGTTTTGTGGAGGATAAAGAGGGGGCAATCTCAGAAGGAAGGCACTGGCAGTGGGAGAGGGAGGGGAAGGGATTCTGGCCAAAATGCAGATAGCAAAATAAAAACCAAGAAAGAATTTTATACTTGACTAGTTTGCATATCTAGGCATTCTAAAACACCCTACCATCTCAAGTTAACACATTGCCTCCTATTTGTGAGTTTCTGCAGTAACATCTCTAAGGAGCACATGTCATCTCCCCTACCTTTTCCCACCAATCTCACCTCCTCCCTCAAAAGGTGAGAGTGAGCAGTACTGGGGCTCTTCTGCCTCAAAGACATGGAACTTGTGTCACTTAATGTGCAGCTTCAAATTACACTGAGACTTTTGGAACAAATGTATATGACTAAATGTGACAATCCTTGTACTAAGGTAGACGTCAGTCCATTCTCTGCCTGAATTCTCTCAGCTTGCACATGAACAGAGTACAGATTAACAAGATTTTCCTATATGTGGCTCATGAACTCCAAAGAGTTCTGACTGAGGCTCCTCTTGTCAAATATTTGAGGTACACTATGACATGATTCCCCACTACCCTCGAGGTCTATGCATTCCAGCTGTCCTCTACCAACCTAGGCAGTGACGCTGCCAGAAAACACTGACTTTGAAGTTAGAAGGCCTGGGTTCCCACCATTTGCCATCTGTGTGTCTTTAACCAAATCTTTTAACCCCTCTGGGTTTCAAATTCTTCATCTATAAAATGTCAGAGTTGGACCTGGTGATCGCTATCTAGTCACCTCCCAGCTCTAAATCTAATAGTGTTATTACATCCCTATATTTGATAACAAACTTGCCCTCCTGACATTACTCTTTTTTTACTTGTATACACATTGTATCCCTGGAAGAACATAAGCATCTTGAGGTAAGGTGCTACTTAATCTTATCTTTGTGTACTCAGCACTTACAACTGTCCTGTATATATCATAGGCACTTAATAAATAGTCATTGAGTTGAATTAACTCAAATAGAGGCAAATTCAACATCTAACTCAGAGCCCTGCAAACAGTCAATGCTAAATAAATGTTTATTAATGATAAGATAATGATGATACCATACCCATATTAAAAAGTGAATTTTGGAAGAAATGACATTTCTCAAAAAAAGCCTGATACCCAGATTTGTTCTTACCAGGTACAGACAGGATTTGGCAGGCTGGGCACTCATTTCTGGGGATTCCAGAGTCATGGAATCCTCCCTGATATTGTCACCATGGCCAAGGGGATGGGAAATGGTTTCCCCATGTCTGCAGTTGTAACCACTCCAGGTAAGATCAATGCTATAAAGTACTTCTGTTGCCAAGCCTTCTGCATTCATTATCCTAAAACATGCATATATTTTGCTTTCAGTCCAATGAAACATTGCAGATATGTTCCAGGGTTTCAGTAGTGGACATCTTTTCCAAGGGAGAGGGGAGTGAGCAAAGGCTGGTATAATCAGACATGATGAATCTGGGGCTCAGCTCATCATCCTCATGTTCTTACCCTACCCAGCCAATGGTGTGATCTGTAGGATCAGAAGCAGCACAGACACACAACTCCAATCACAGACACCCCGGAGAACATATACACTACCAGTGTCCTGAAGCAATTTTCTCCAAAAGTCCTTGTACAACAGGTAGTATAGCTCTAAAAAGTATAACCCATTGGCCTGAATCTGACTGACTTCAAGAAATACCCTAGAAATTCATTTATGTAAATTGTGTGATATAGCATTTGTTTCTCTTATTTATTAAATGGAAGGATTGGGACTAACAGGCACCCTATCTCTTTAGATAGTCCCTGGGGATAAGGGAGACAGAGGAGGGAAAGAATGCCACTGTCTTTCTCCATGCCTCATTAATCTAAGAGGTATTGGGGTCTTACAATGTCAGGTAAGGACTGTCTCCTTGTCAGCTATCATGAGAATAAAGAATGCATAATATTGTTATCAATACAAAGGAAAAGGCAATCCAGATTGTGTGATGAGAAGCTGGAAGAAAATGGATGAGTCTCATATTGTATGCATCAGATTTTTATTTATCTTCCTTTAGAGATTGCCAACTCCTTTACTAAATACATGAATCACTCCAACACATTTGCGGGAAACCCCATGGCTGGTGTAATTGGATCTGCTGTTCTTGATGTAAGTATCAATGACTAATTTCTTCAGGTACAAAAGTGGAAGACGTCAAAGATAAAATCAGAAGTAGGGGTAGGCAAGGTGAAACTACCTAGGGTATACTACACATGGCAAGTCAGTAAGGCAACAAGCATTCATTAAGCACTTACTATGGCCAGGCACCATGCCAAGTGTTGAGGATACAGACAAAGGTAGAATATCCATTGCTCCCAAGAAGATTCTATTCTAATGGAGAACACACACATATTACATATATATAGCATGTGTCTTTATGTATACACACATATATACACAGACATACACATATAAACATGTGTATATATAAAATATCTATGTATACATAATACATGCAAAATTAATATAAGGAGGTTATGAGAGAGAGGAAACTAGCAGTTAGGGTATTAGGAAAGGATTCATGTAGAAGGTAACACTTGAACTGAGTCTTTCCTTTTTTTAAACAGTATTTTACTTTTTCCAGTTAAATGTAAAGACAATTTTAACATTCTTTTTTTTTATAAAATTTTGAATTCCAAATTTTCTCCCTCCTCCCTAAGATGGTAAGAAATTTGATTTAGATTATATATGTGCAATCATGTAAAACATATTTCCAGATTAGTCATGTTGTGAAAGAAGAAACAGAACAAAAGAGGAAAAAACATGGGAAAAATAAAAGTACAAAAGTATGCTTCAATCTGCATTCAGACTCCATAGTTCTTTCTCTAGATGTGAGCAGAATTTTCCATCATGAGTCCTTTGGAATTGTCTTAGATCATTGTACTGCTGAGAAGAACCAAGTCATTCATAATTGATCATCACACATCATTGAACTAAGTCTGGGAGGAAACCTGAGATCCTAAGAGATGGAGGTGAGGAAGAAAGCACCTTCTAGGCATAGTAGACAGCCATCGCAAAGGCACAATGATGGGAGGTGAGATTTCGTATAAGTAAAGCTGTGAGTCAACTCGTATGGCTGGATCATAGAGTGCGGAATGGGATTAATGTATAAGAAGATGTGAAAGGGGGCAGAACCAAGATGGTAGCTGGAAAGCAGGGACTTGCCTGAGCTCCCCCCTCCCAGATCCCTCCAAAAACCTATGAAAATGGCTCTGAACAAATTCTAGAACTGCAAAAGCCACAAAATAGCAGAGGGAAGCAGGGCTCCAGCCCAGGACAACTTGGATAGTCGCAGGGTAAGGTCTATCTCCCGGAGCTGGGAGCAGAGCCGAGCAGAGCCCAGAGTGGGTAGTGGCAGGACCAACCAGACCCAGAGTTGGGCAGTAAAGGCCCTAGGGCCCTGAATCGGTGAGCTGTGGCAGTTACCACACTTCTCAACCCACAAACACCAAAGACAACAGAGAAGGTTAGTGGGAAAAGCTGCTGGGGACAGAGTGAAAGAAGGAGTTCGAGGTTTCGCCACTGCCCTGGGGGCAGTGGAGGTGGGGCAGCTACAGAACTACAGCTGCAGTTGCTTCTGGCCCCAGGCCCACCTGGTGGGAGGAATTAAGTGGCGGATCAGAGTAGGAGTGCAGAGCCTGCTTAAGATCTGAGTCCAGTCTGGGTTGCGGGTTCTTGAGGGAGGAAGAGTGCTGGTGTGGCAGAGCTTGCTGTATAGAAATAGCTCTGAAAACAACAGTGCATCCCTTCAAGCTTGAAACAAAGTACTCTCTACTCTACAAGCAGTCATACCCCAATGAAAAACTCAAAAGTTGGCTGGGAACATGGCCAGGCAGCAAAAAGGACTCAGATTCAGACTCAGACATTGGAATCTTTCTTTGGTGACAAAGAAGACCAAAACATACAGCCAGAAGAAGTCAACAAAGTCAAAGAGCCTACATCAAAAGCCTCCAAGAAAACCATGAACTGGTCTCAGGCCATGGAAGAACTCAAAAAGGATTTGGAAAAGCAAGTTAGAGAAGTAGAGGAAAAATTGGGAAGAGAAATGAGAATGATGTGAGAAAATCATGAAAAACAAGTCAATGACTTGCTAAAGGAGACCC
>CM053622.1:324205800-324236893 GCA_028646595.1 Phalanger gymnotis | reverse complement strand
CACAGATCGCCTCCTCAAATAGATCCCCAAAAGAAATCTCCTAGGAATATTGTCACCAAGTTCCAGAGTTTCCAGGTCAAGGAGAGAATACTACAAGCAGCCAGAAAGAAACAATTTGAGTATTGTGGAAACACAATCAGAATAACCCCAGATCTAGCAGCTTCTACACTAAGAGATCGAAGGGCTTGGAATACGATATTCCGGAGGTCAATGGAGCTAGGATTAAAACCAAGAATCACCTACCCAGCAAAACTGAGTATCATGCTCTAAGGCAAAATATGGATTTTCAATAAAATAGAGGACTTTCAAGCTTTCTCAGTGAAAAGACCAGAGCTGAATAGAAAATTTGACTTTCAAACACAAGAATCAAGAGAAGCATGAAAAGAGGGTCATCTTCCTTGTGGCCCAATGAGACTTCCATGGTAGCAAACAAAAATAGAATTCCACGGTTCTCCATTTGGAGAGTGTCTGAAGGAGAGCAACCAGGATGGTGAAAGGCCTTGAGTCCATGTCATATGAAGGTTGTTTGAAGGAACTGTACATATTGGAGAAAACAAACAAGCGAAGAACTGGAGGGGTGTGTGTGCTGGCATGAGGATGGGGGTCAGAAATGGCAACTGTTTTCAAGTATTTGAAAGGTTGTCAGTAGAAGAGATATCGTATTTGCTTTGTTTGGCTCCAGGGAGCACAACTAGGAGCCATGGGTAGAAGTTGCAAAGAGGTCAATTTAAGCTTGGGGAAGAATACAACCGAGTGGTGATTTGGAAAGAGTGCCAGATTTGGAGCCAGAAGACCTGGGTCTACTACCTACTTCTCTCTGTGTGACTTTGGTAAAGTCACTTCTCTTAAAGCCTCAATTTCCTAATCTGTAAGATGAAGGGTTAGACTAGAAGATCTTTGAGGACCTTACAAACCCTGACATGAATATCCTCCTACCCTGTGTGAGGTGCTCTAAATACTGCATTGTCTTAGATCAGACTTGTTTTTGGCTGACATTTACAATGTAGGTTTATAAAATTTACAAAGTATTCCATGTTATCTCAGTTGATTTTTGCAACAACATTGTAAGACAAGTTGTACAACTATTACCAATCCTGTTTTAGAGATAGGAAGACAGACTTGGAGAGGTTATTTGATTTGGAATCCAGGGCAGCCCTGTTGGAGTTCCAGCTGAAGACTCATCTTCCTAGGATGCAAGAACATTGACCTTATAATGCCACGTGAGTGGCATCTTTTCTTTTCTTTTTTTTGAAGAAACGTCTTTTATTGCATGAATCAATAAGGCTGCGACCTTTAAAAGACCTATGATTTGTTTTCAGCTCTCCCAATAATGGCTTCAAGCCAGTCATATATCTTACTTGGAGCCTCAATTTTTTCATCTTTAAAATGAGACCAAAACATAAATACTATATATACTGTGTTATATATAATATACTAAATACATAAATTCTGTATTATAAATATATTAAAACTATAATGAATTCTGAAAAAAAAGAACTGACTATGTAACAAGCATTACGTTAAGCATTGGGCATAAAAATATAAAAATAAGACAGTTTCTGCTCTCAAGGAGTGCACATTGTAGTAAGGGAGACAATACACATGAAGGTATGGATTAAAGAAAGAAGACCTAGGGTTCAAATACTTACTTTTCTAATCCTTTTGATCAGTTTCTGTACCCGTTTCAGTTCAGTGTTCTGTGATGTTTTTCTAGGCAATTAAAGAAGATGGCCTACAAGAAAACAGCCAAGAAACTGGTTCCTATATGTTATTGAAGTTGGCCAAGCTACGGGATGAATTCGAGATAGTTGGAGATGTCCGTGGAAAGGGCCTCATGATAGGAATAGAGATGGTGCAAGATCAGGTAGGTCCTAGCAGGTTTCTTTCCCTCATAATAGCGGCCGTCAGTCCAAGATGGAAGTGCTGTCTGAAAATCCAGATCCAGTTTTCTCCATGAGAGAGCATTCAAGGTCAACAAAACTCAGCAGAGCCCATTAGAGTTTGACAGGTTGAGTGTAAGCAAGAAACAGAACTCTAGCACATGGCACCAGAATCCCATAGAGAGGAGTGAGAGAGAGAACACAGAGAGAGAACCTAAGGTCATCCTCATTGTGGGAGGTGAAAAGTAGCATCTAAGGATATTCAAGTGGAGGGATGGGGATCAAGAAGAGCTCTGCAGGGAGAGCCAAGGCTGCCTAAAATACTGATTTTTTTCTTCCAATTTCCTTCATGTCTAACTCATGCAGTTCACTGTTTCAGACCCTTATTGTCTTCTTTTAGAGTTGAAGAATTTTAGAGCTGAACTCATCGTCTACTCGCCTCCCCAAATTAATTCTCCTTTCTACCTTCCTGTTTTACTAATAGCATCCATTTTCTACCTGTCACCTAAAGGTTAAACATTATAATTCACTCTCTCCCTCATATCCAATCAATCACCCATCCCTAGTGATACTTCCTTTTTCTTTTACGATATCTCCTATATCGATCTTTTCTTTTCCATTTCAACTATCATCGACCTAGTAATTTCAACTTCATTTCCAGGGTCTGGATCACACCTCTGATATACACTGCCTGTTTGACCATAGGCAAATCATTTAACCTTCATGAGCCTCACTTTACACACTTGTACAATGGGAGGGTTGGACTGGGTCATCTTCAAGGTCCCTTCCAACTCAACAGCTACAATTATTATCACAGGCTCCTGCCTAATCTTTCTACCTCCTGTCTCTCCCCTGTGTAATAGTCATTTAAATTTGAAGATCTTTCCCACCCATTAATAGGCCCATGTGACGTGCTTATATCACAGTCACATGTGGTGGGAGGACCTTGCTGAAGAAGAAGAACTGGAAGGGTGGAACAGGAAATTCTCAGAGAAGTTAGAGCTGAGGGAGAGAGCAGACTGTGCTGGCTGTGCTGTGAGTGATTGTTGGTGGCAAGGCCCCAGCAGGTGGTGGGAATGGTTTTGGGATAGCTTGGCTCCTTGCTGTAATGTCGTGTTTTAGGTTCTTTGCTGTTATTATAAAGTGGACTTACTGTTTCTAGAATTTGCTTGTTGCTTGGATGGGTCAGACTTACTGGTTTTGGGATCTGGTTTTTTGGTGTCTGAATAAATGGTTTATTTCTTCTACCTTCTATACAAAGAGTCTCTTATATTTTGCAATACAGAACTACACAGGCATATTCATAATTATCGTCTATATTGTGATTACTGACTTGCTAATACACCATGCCGGTCCATCCTGAGTTATGGAACCAGAGCCATTTTCCCAAAATGCTACTTTTAGCATATCATTTGCCTGCCCCAAACCCTTCAGTGGTTTTCCTTTTCTTTTCCTTCATGTTTTTCTTTTTGGTCAGGCTAATTGTTATTTTATCAAGATAGTGATTTCCTTCCCCATGTGTAAATTCCCTTCAACTACACAGCTGAGCAATTCTCCCATAACTTAAACTCTTAGAGAGTTGTCTGGGACTCTAAGGGATTGAATGATTTGATCACACAGCTAGTATGTGCCGGAGGCAAAAGTAGAACCAGGTCTTCCTGACCCCAAGGCTAGGCCTCTATCCACCACACCACACAGCCTTTAATTATCTAAAATATTACATCTAAATGCTCAAGTCTAGCATTCAAAGTCCTCCATATTCTGGTCCTACCCCAGTCAGGGCAAGTAGTGACAAGAGCATGGGATTGGGAGCCGCAGACCTGGCCTGGATTACATGCCCTATTATCTTGGACAAACCATTTAATGCCCCTAGCCCCCAATTCCCCCCCCCATAAGATGAGGGCATTGGTCTAGATGATCTCCAAAGTCCCTTATAACTTTAATTCTCTCCCACCAAAATGAAGCTCCCTTTAGCCCCTAACAGAAGCCCTGTTCTCTTGCCAAAATGATCTACTTGATTTTGCCTAAATATACTTCATAGTTTCCTGCCTCTGTCTTCATCTAGAGTGACCTCCCCTTTCCCTTCTATCTAATCTAATCTTACCCATTTTTCAAGGTCTCCTAGCTCAAAGCCCACCTTTGTTATCTTCCAGGAGCTTTCCAGTCCATAGTGATTTCTGCCTCTTTGAACTTATTTTCTCTATGACTTGTTTGTCGGTGATCATTTACTTTTTTATATTGTTAGTTTTCTTTTGAAAGAGAGTCAATGTGGTACTATTGGGGGAAAAAATATGGGATTTGGAGTCAAAAAACTTGGATTGGAATTCTAGCTCTGCTACTATGATTTCTATGATCTTGTGTCTTGTCCCATAAATTCAATGGGGAACTTCTTGAGGTCAGAGACTGGGAATTATATGGAGGGAGGAGAAACAAGGTTAAGACAATATGAGGGTTCCCCAATGCCTGAAGAGAGAAGAGGAGGCAATGCATAAGAGGCAAAGGAGTCATTAGAAGGTCTAGGTACACATTCTGGCCCTGCTATTTACTAGTTGAGTGACCTGAAGCAAGTTGCCTTACATTTCTGGGCCTCAGTTTCCTCATCTGTAAAATAAAGGACATCAACTATATGATTTCTAAGATCCCTTTCATGTCTAAATCTTGTGAGAGAAACTTAGCTCATGATTTTGCCATGATTTGACCCCAAGAGCAGGGACCATGTCTTATACTTTTTTTCCTCTATCTTCCATACCCCTAATATAGTCCTGGGAAAATAGTAGGTCTTCAATAAATACTCGATTGATTAAATAAATTTTAGAATGATAAGAGCTAAAATATGAAATGAGATAGAAGTAGCAACTCAGGGTTCAGAAGTTTTAAGGTTTACAAAAAAGGTTGTAAGGTTTACAAAGCAGTTTACACATACATAATTTGATCCCCACAACAGCCCTGTGAGGTAGGTACTATAACATTATCCCCATTTTGCAGTTGAAACTGCAAGAAATTAAGTAATTTCTACAGGATCAAATAGCTAGCTAGTGTGAACTTTGTTTATTTGTACAAAAGTAACAATATTTACACAACCTACATCCCAGGATTATTTTGAGATGATCAACTTAAAAGGCAAAAACTTATACAAAATGAGCTGTTAAGAATGTGGGGTACAATCACTTGGGAGATAGCAAAAATAAATTGTGGTGCATAAATATGATACAATATTACTATGCCATAACAAATGATGAATATGAAGGATTCCGAAAAAGCACAGAAAGATTTTATATGAACTAATTCCATGAGGTAAGCAGAAAGCAAAAAACAATATATGCAATGACAACAACAATGTAAATGGAAAAAAAAAACAAAAAAAGAAATTAAACGCTGTATAATTGCAATGACCAATCCTGGTCATTGAAAATGTGCCTTCATTCTTTGCAGAGATCAGGGACCATGGATGTATAACATTGCATGTGCTTCCAGACTCCATAGAAGCATTGGTTAGTTTTATTGAAAGTGTTCCCCACCCCCTTTCCACCCCACCCACCCCACTGCCATTTTCCTATTATTTTTCTTTGTTACAAGGGATAGTTTTCTGGGTGGGAGAGTAAAATGAACATATCCAGAAACAAAAGGTACCAGTATAATTTTTCTTTAATTTATGGTGGGAAGGAAAGGAAAATTTAGTTTCTCATGCTATCCTTGTAGAGAAGACGAAGAAGCGTGAGCTAGATTTTATTACCATAAAATGGATTCAGATCTGGTTGAATGACTAGAAGAATAGTCATTAATGAGAATGACCTTTGAACTAGGGATCTGAGCCTTGTTGCATTCATATAAATATGTGTACATATATGCATATATTTATATACATATATATGTTTATACAACATATACATATATGTGTGTATATATATATATATATGGAGAGAGAGAGAGAGAGAGAGAGAGAGAGAGAGAGAGAGAGAGAGAGAGAGAGAGAGAGAGACCGTGGCTGAAGCTATCAATGGTATTCTAATCGAATTTGCAGATGATATAAAGCAAAGAAGTAAAGCTAACAAGTTAGAAAATAGTCAGAAACTGTATGATCTAGACAGGTTAGAATAGTTAGGTGAACCCAACAAGATAAAATTGTTAACCTATACTTGGGTTCAAAAAATTAACCTCTCAAGTAAAAGATGGGGAAATTTTGGCTAGAAAAAGTTCATCTGAAAAAGATCTGGGAATATTTAGCAAACTGCAATCTCATCACAAATCGACAAAGCTAGTGTGTTCTTAGGTGGCATGAAGAGGGGCCCAAGATCTAGATTAATGAAGGAAACTCTAGTGTTACCATATCTTGCCCAGAAGACATTAGAAATATTGTGCTCAATTTTGGGTCCCATTTTTTGGAAAGGACATCGATAAGATTGAGAGCTTCCAGAAGAGGATAACCAAGATAGTGAGTGGGCTGGACTTGATTCTTTTATGAGGTTCAAGAATTTGCTGATGTTTTGTCTGGAGAAAGGAAGATTCAGGAAAGACATGATGGCTTCCTTGAAGTATTTAAATGTCATAATGTAGAAGAAGGATTTGCCTTATTTTATTTGGCCCCAGACTGGAAGTTGCAGAAAAAAGAATTTAGGTTCAATGTAAAGAAAAACTTCTTAATACTTAGAGCTGTCCAAAAATGGAAGGGACTGCCTTTCACCAAGTGAAAACCAGAAGAGCACTTGTATTATAGAGAGTACTCCTGGTCAGGTATGGGCTTCTGGAGTCTCTTCCAATTGTATCAATTGTGTCTTCTTTAAAATTATGATATTAAACACTTGAACAAAGTGAAGTGCTTTTTATTAATAAATCGATCTCTTTACAGGACAGTCGCCAGCCTCTTCCTCTCAAAGAAATGAATCTAATCCATGAAGACTGCAAAGACATGGGGCTTATCCTTGGCAGAGGTGGACTTTTTAGTCAGGTATGAAAAAACCAGAGCTGTTCTCATTGAAAAGTCCAAGTGTCCCAACTGCTTGAAATCTAACCAAACTTTCTAATACTGGTTCGTTCTCGGCAGTGGGAGTCTAGACTAAATGACCTGCCCCTACACTATATATTTTCATAATTAGAAACAAGATTTATGCTGATTATCATGCCTTATTGTCAGGTCAGTAGCTGTTCACCTCTAGCTAATAATGCTCAGACGATATACAAAATGGCAGTGAGCCTTTTCTCCAACTATGGATTTCTGGGTAAAAGTGAATTGGTTTCTGTAGGAAAGCGCCTTTTCTGAGAAAGGAAAATCTTTTGCCATCCCTCTACCAACAAATTCAAACAACCATCCAAAGAAACAACTAAAATTATAATGTATAGGCTTATGCTAAAATTATAATAGTGGATAAACAATATTTAGTCACTTGATTAATCTAAATTATAGTCAAAACAATTGTTGCTATTCTTACTCAAAATTTTGCTTTTCCCTATTATCCTTATCCATTCATGTAATGTGGCCAGAGGTAATAATTATAGTTAACCAGCATGTATTATATAGCAAGTGGCTTTTAGAAAGTATATTCTCATATAGCAAATAGTTTCTAGAAAAGGAGAAAAACAGAACTAGACTCTAGAATTCAGAGGACCCGTTGCCCACACTCCCCAGGAAGACTCTGTCCCTCAGATCTTTTCAATGCCACTCTCTCTGCTACTCTGGTACTACATGTGCTAGTAAGGTATTCTCTATTTCCCCAACTCCATCACATTAAGGAACTTTAAAGGAGTCTATCACACAGGGCAAAGACTTAAAGATGAGAAGAGACCATGCCACTATCAATTTTTATCAAAATAATGACATTTTCCTGGAAAGATGTTATCCTTTTCTTGTCTTAGTCATGACATTTTTACTAGCAAATCAAACAGTTCTAAAATCCTAATGAGACAAAGACCACATGCAAATGTGTAGAAGCGAACTATTGAAGATAACTAGTTATGACCAGTGAGTGATAGGAGCAGCATAATGGAAACAGTACTCCTATTTCCCTTTTAATGCTTTTCCATTGAGCCATATTGTTTCCCACAACAATCTAGAGTTTACTCTTTTCTCTTCTCTCTCCAGACATTCCGAATTGTACCCCCAATGTGCATCACTAAACAGGAGGCTGATTTTGCAGTGGAAGTACTTCATTCTGCATTGAGCAGACATATGGAAAAAAGGGCTAAAGGGAAGCTTTAAAGAAGAAGAAGAAGACAATGGTGATGACAACTTACAAACTCTCGAGTCCTTTCCATTCATGTACAAGGATGAACTTGAGTAGCATTAGGGTTCTCCAATCCACAGGTCATACACAAATCTGGGAAGGATACTTAATCCATCAGAGGACAGGCTCAGGATCCAAAGAGCCCTCAACAGTCTCAGACAATAGGCTAAACTGACAAAGCAACATTTAATAGGAATAAATAGGAATACTTTGCTTTGAACTTTGATACTTGCAAGGATTCATGACTTCATGGACATAAATACTTCCTCCAGAGATGCAAGTGGCAAATCATCCACACTTTTTTGTTCTGTGATTCTTATCCACATTTTCCTAAAAATCATTCATAGAGAGTCTACTCCACTACAACAGAGGCCTTCTTCCATTCAATGAAGTGCTAAACTGAAGTTCAAAAATTCACTAGCATTTAGCATAGTGCCTGATGCATAGCAGGTAATTAATAACTGTCCACCAACTAATGACCTGCATGAGAATAAGATAATGAAGACCTGTCTTTTTAGTAGTTCATGTGAAAAACATTTATTGACTTTAAATTAGCAGAAAATTCCATAGGTGTCAACAGCGTAATCTGGCAGCCAGAAAAGCTAATTCAGTCATAGAGTGCATTAGTAGAAGCATGGAGTATTGAATCAGTTATGTAATGATGCAAGGCTCCTACTGTTCTCCACAAGGACCAGACCCTGTGCATCTAGTTCTGGGCAGCACAACTTAAGAGAGAGGCTGAAAAGCCATGTGTACAGAGAAGGGTGATCCAGATGATGAAGTGACACACCTTACCCATTCTCAATTCTATGCTTCATTCAGGCTGTTCCTGCCTGGAATGCTTTATCCTCCATCCTACCTATTCAAATTTTACCCCTCAGTTAAGGTCTGCACCAAGTTCTACCTTCTCCTCAAGCCTTCTGGATAACTTTCAAGGAACAGTGATCTCTCCTTCCCCTGAGCGCCTGTAACACTTACAGTCTTTGGAGCTCACTTTGGCACTTAAAATTTGGAGACTGAACAATCTTTCAAAATCATGATTTAAAATTATGTGTCCTTTAAATATAAGAGCCCTTATAGCAAAGAGGATCAAGTTTATTTGAGTCAGCATAGGACTACAGTAATGAGAACTGCCATTTGTATATTAAGATTAACAAAGTGCACTGGCATTTTTGTTGTCAGAAATGCTGGACAAAGACAGGAATGAAGAACCAAGGGCAGCCACTCCATGTGGCTCTTTTCCGTCTCGCTCCTAAGTTGATTTTCATGGCATGATGGGGAATCCCTTTACCAATAGCTACAGCCAGAGCCTTTATCCTTTTTGCTAAGTGGTGTTTCAGTAAGATTTCGGGGGACCCAGCTGAGATCCAAAGATCTGATAAAAGTTTAGAGGAATTTCAAATGACAGCTCAGATAAAAGGTTGGGCTGAAAGACACAAAGCTCCAGGAGGGGAAAAAATCACTTTGAAATAAACTTAAAATATCTAAAGGCTTCTCTACCTAGCTAGATTCATGCAACTTCATGCAAGGTTTGCCTCACAAAAGAGTTAAGGATGGCTATAAATAGCTAAAGACCCGCAACTGGTAGCAGCAATGATAGCAGAGAAAGCAAAAGGAAAGAAATCAGTTTTGATTGATTGATTGATAATAGCAGAGAAAGCAATAGAAGAGAAATAACTATATCAGAGGACTCCAGCTCAGCAGGAAAAGTACCTCAACTAATGACATTGCTAAAGACTCCACATCAAGGGTCCTGTGGATCCATCAACTGTATCACAATTTTTAAAATATTTTTTGATACTTTTTGTTTCAGTATCATTGGTTTCATTTGCAATCCTATGCATTTTATTGTGTGCATTTAAAATACTATTTGAGAAGGGATCCATAGGTTTTACCAGGTCACCAAAGAGGTCCATGATGCCAAAAAATAAAATAAAATAAAATAAAAACCCCCACTCTAGGCATGATTTGCCCCAGAAACACATGTTCTGGGAATGTGTCCTTTCCACCATTAGTAATGTGGAAAAACTCTTTCTTGTTACTTATCTTTCTGTGTTTAATTAAATGCATTCTGCTTTGAACTAATTGTGCACTCGCTCTTCCCATAACTTCAAAAGTTAAATTTTAAAATCAGCAAGAATTCACATTCTTACCAGATCCTTCTTATTTCCTTTCTCACAATCAAACTAACAAATGCCAAGCTTGAAAATCAAACCTTAAATTGGGTAACTATTTTCATACAAAGAGTATAATGAGAGTGTCAGTGGGATTTAAATACAACATGGAAATATTGTCCTTACAAGCCAATGGACAGCAAACTGGTGGGTTTGAATAATGTTTTGACACTAAACCTATGATGTTATAATCATTGCAACAATGACAACAATAAATGTGATTATTATGACTTATCGTTTGTTTCTTGAAAGAAAAATATTGGAGTGAGAGAGGTAAGAAAGGAAAAGGAAGAATGAAGGCCACGAAGAAAGGACTCATTTTTTAAGTCTGTCCTGTAGAGACCCAATTATTATGATACAACATTATCTGATATTATGCTGTAATAATGCCTACCTTCCCTTTCTATTCGTATAATTTATAGGAACATAACCTATGTTGATGTAGTTATACCAGCTGACACTTTGACAATATGATTAATAACTATCATCTCTCCTTGGTCAAATCTAAGCATCTAATACAAAGAGATGATATGCTCCTGTTTGTAATAGAAAAGTCTGCCTTCTAGTTCTGCTTGTAATTTTCAGTCATTTGGGGATGTTAGCCAAGGAGCAAAAAATAAGTAAATGAAGAACCCTTACATGCTAGAGGGATTGTTCACTTTTCTTCCCTTGCCCTTTCACTCTAACCTTACCAAGCAAGAGTAGTGATGAATAATGAAGAAGTTAATGATGAAGCCTTATATACTGTACTCAAAAGATGCAACGGAAATGCTCCTAAAAATTTGTAAAGGGAGCAAATTTTAACATCAGAAAATAGGAGTGTTTCTAACAGTTCTGGTTGCAGACTGGCCCATCAAAAGGACAGCACTTTTTGTTGTCTAAAATTCAGGAGATAATATAATCCCCAGAAGAAGCTATATATAAATCCACTAAAAATTTGAGACATACTATAGAACTCAAGAGAACGTTACTGCATTGCTCCCCACCCCATTGGCTTAATGAAAATTATGCAGCTGGATCTAGTTAATGTCTGCAGCAAATTATGTTGTTCAGTCAAACTGAAGTTTGTGGCAATTCAGGACAGGCCAAAAGCCACCAAAAAGTCATCACAGGTACATAAAGGCCTGGGAGAGCTACTATTAGGCACTGTGAATATTCTGATGCTACTGCCCTCCTTCACCACACAACCAGGAAGGAAAGAGCTACCCTAAGGGGAAGCATCCATACCTACTCTTTGGAGTTAGAAGTCTACTTCCCCATGGATGTTCCTCCTTTCACCACATGGCCACCCAGGCCTCCAATGTCATTGATCCTCAAATGGCCTTTTCTAATCAATTGGCACTTCCTGTGTTCTATGGCTATAAAATTTCTAACTCTTCCTTCTCAAATCCTGATGGCTCAGCTTCCATTCCCAGCCACTTTTCCCCATAGATCATTCCTATCTAGTTCAGCCCTACCCCTCCCCAATCCTGAGCCTACTCTGCTCTTCTCCTTCACTAAAATCTCTGGAATCCCCCTCTCGAATCCCCAAGCATTGACAAATACCTCATACTCTCATATCTCTTCTCTTATGGTCTTCTCAGTCTTCAACATTTGCTTTCTCTGGAAGATAGCTTATTCCTTACCACCCCCTTCATTCCTGGCCACTCTTACCCCAAGAACATGCCGAGCCTGGAGGATTCAACCCACAACTTTCCCTTCTGTCTCTCCCAAGCCTCCTTTTGCCACCATTACTCAGCAATCAGTTGACTTTGAGATTCATTCCATCCCCATAAAGCAGGGACTCCCACACTGTAACAGATATAGGAGAGCAAGTTAACTAGCATTCCAGGGATTCCCAAGTACATGCACAAAGAGAGCTCACTCCTTCCGTCTTCAGTGGGGGTAAAAGGAGATAGAAAGGCAAATGGGAAAAGAAAGACTCATGAACGTAGGCTTCCATATACTCAGAACAAATCTAATTGATTAAAGAGAGAGAAGTGAGTCACATGGACAAAAAGAGGAAGCACAAGCTACAAAATTAGCCATACAGACTCCTATGAAATCTACTCTGATGGAAGCCACCAAGACCAAAATAGAGGCTTATCAAGACCAGAAAAACCTTGCCAAGGAAGTCTGAGGCAAGCCCACTGTCTTTTAGACTGTTAGTCAACATCTCTTTTTCTATGAAACAAAAGAGGTTCGAAAGCTAAAGGTAAAGATATCAGCTAAGGGAACAATAGTCAAACCCCGCACTAGAAGAGGCCAGGAGAGTTTGGCTAATTGCATACTTATGTAGGACTTTATCTCCTATAACAAAGACACCTGAGGGCAAGGAAGCATTATCTTTGCAATGCTAAGCATGCCAAAGACTCGTATGTGATGTTCCTACCTATTTTTTTACATGTGGATGCCAAGACTACACTTCTCAGAATGCCTGGAGGCAGAGGGATTCTATAACAAAGTATAATGTGGGTTGTGCAGATACCTGTAGACATTCTCTTCTTCCTATAGACCACATATATGGCTCGTGTGTTGGACTTGGGAGATTACAAAATCTCTGGCTGCTTCCAGTCATGTGGTGGGCCAGTAATAAAAGGACTTAGCATTTTGTATGATATGGCAAACCCTGAAGGATACCGTGGTCCTCTTCACTCCACCCATCTCATTCCCTAATAGCACTGAAGGGTTAAAGTGTTGTGTCAGTTGAAGGAAGAGACAACTTCCACCTAGGGTCCTCTTTGGTTTGATTCTCCTATGGGAGTATAGTATATTCCATCTCCTAATTCCCTGTAAAGTGGTTGGGGAAATGGACTGTGCTCTTTCACCCTACCCAATTCCTACTAGAAGCATGGACTCAACTAGAAAAGCTTGTGCCTGGATCCCTGGCGGCCTTTTCTGCTTTGGGTGTCCTTTCCTGAATAAGTGACAGAAAGTCATTCTTGAGGTGGATATATCCAAAATTGGAGGTAACCTTGTAAGTCTGAGACATCCAGAGGTACTGGGTCCAATGAGTGGAGCTGACTAGCAGCAAAAGAAGCTTGTACATCAGGGAAGTTAACTACTGACAAGAGAAGGAGCCCCCCCTCCATGGTCGTATGTGGCAGATGACTTAGACCATTAAAGAGACCCTGCAGAACCATGGTGAAATGCAAAATGTCTAATCAGCAGTTCGGCAAACAGCTTCTTGTATAGACAGTTTTAAGCATCAACCTCCTAGATGGGAAAAAAAAAACCTCAGTACATATCACTGATGCCTATTTAGTTTTCTTAGCTCCAATGCATACTTGGAAGTTTTTTGTGTTTTAGAATTTCTTTCATGTATAGGAAATAAATATCTGTACTGTACCTGATTTATATTGTACACTGAATACTTATCTATTCTCTGTTTGGGGGAAACTCTAGATATGAGCCTACACCTTAGCTTTAAATAATTTGTCCTCATGGTGTTGGAGTAGGGATTAATGAACTGAAAAGTATGATAAAAGAGATTTTTATCTCTCTTCTCTTTAGAAGCCAAGATCTCCCCAGGATTGGCCCTGGTTTGGACCATATGCCTGGGTCTAAAGCAGAGAGGCCCCTTAGGGAGGAAAAGTGGACAAGTAAATCAGCTGCTTGGACCCAGCATTGTTTCCTTACTGTTGGAAAGGCAAAGACTCTAATTGGTGAGGAGTCTTCTCAGAGGTAGGATTTAGAATGTGATGGGGGAGGGGTGGAAGCAAGCTTGAGGATATGATCAGAGCAGGAAGATGGAAGTGGAAGGTGTAGAGAAGTATTGCCACGGCAAAGATCCTCCTTAGACACCCCCACACCTTGGGAGATAGGATCTACTCAACACTTGAGTGAATCTTAGAATATAGTTTGCATTGGTGAGGATCCAAAACATATCTCACTGTTCTATAACCAGCCTAGCTACAGGACTCTACTGACCCTCTGCCTTGAACGCCAGGCAGGACCATGGGTTGTTTGCCTTGATCTCTAGAAAGACACCTGTGACTCTGAGCTGTAGGTTGCATAAGCAAAAGTTACCTTTCCACATCAACACTTCCTGCTTTCACATATCCTTCTATGGCAGCTCTTTCCCTCTACCACCTGTAACTCACTCTTCACTATACTTCCATTGTACATTCTGGGATCCCTGTTCTATTTTTAACAAACTGCCCTTCATATTAGACCTCTGTTCTCCTCCTTAAAATTAGTTTGTATATAGTGTATTTAATAGCAACATTTGGCTGTGAGAGTTGGACAATAAGGCAAGTTGAACAACATAGAATCGATGCTTTCAAATTGTAGCTCTGGAGAAGACTTTTGAGAGTCCCTTGTACAGTTAGGAGATCAAATCAGTAAATACTTAAAGAAGTTAATTCACTGGAAGGTCGAACACTGCAGCTGAATACTTTGGCCACATAAGACTAGACTTATTGGAAAAGACCCTGATGTTGGGAAAGATTGAAGGCAAAAGAAAAAGAGGATGACAAAAGATGAGATGGATAAATAATTTCATGGAAATAATGAAAATTAACCTGTACAGACTTCAAGAGATGGTAGAAGACAAAAGGACCTGGAGTGCTACAGTCCATGGAATCATGAAGAGTCAGACATGACAACAACAACATTTACTTCTATAGGAACATATGATCCCAATAACAATACAGTGTAAGCTCTTTAAGGGCAGGGGCTGTTTTATTTGGTTTTGTACACCCCAAGACCTAGTACGCTCTGTGGCACACATTGAGTCATCAAATTGAATCAAACGACACTTCCAAACTTGACAGTTCCCACAGAATTCTGAAGACCTTAGAAGACCAATCAAATTGAATGGTTCTTCCAAACTTAGAAGTTCCCACAGAATTCTGAAGATCTCAGAATTTAAAAAAAAGGCTTCACTAATTTTCCAGCTGGCCCTGAGATGCTTCTACCAATGTCCCTGAGGCAAATAGCACTACAAATTGAACTTATTCTGTATATGAGTTCATAAATGACTGTGTCCCTCACCCAATGTACTGGAGAATTAGTGGAAAATAAGGGAGATTAAATTAGAACTTCTCTAGATGCATTAAGGAGTTAACACCCATTTTGTGTATGAAAGAAGTCTAAGAATGATTCTATCACTATATTATTTTCTCCAGTGGTTTACTTTTTGATGGTGCCTTTATCAAATGCTTTGCTGCTGACGTTATGGTCTCTTCCTATTCTATAAACAGAAGACTCATTGAAATGGAACCTTAAGCAATTATTTGCATAATAAAATACTTCATATTGAACCAGTTGTATCAAGAGGTTCCAAAGCTGAGTATGATTCATGCTACATTTATGGGGTTTGGTCTGAGGTGTCTATAGTTGCTATAAAGGGTTTGTGAATATTGTCAAGTCAATGTGCAATGTAATTCAGTACCTGCATTGGAAGGAACTTTTGGGAATTTTTTCCTCCACAAATTCTAGACTGCAATTTGGGAGCAATTTTTCCTGCAGTGGCTTTAAGAGACAAGTTGATTCCAAGAACCTGAGATGATGCCACTGAACTGATATAATATATTATATATACATGTACATGGGTGAAAAGGCAGAATGTTATTAGAGAATTAATCTAGGTGTTAGAGAACTAGCATAAATATTAGAAAATTTTCCTGTATCTTTCCCACCTGAACTCATAAGTTACCATGCATCAATGACCATGAGGCTTAATAATGTAATGCAGAGGTATCAAACACACAATCTGTAAAACTCTCAAGTGGGGCCAAAAGCAGATTAAAATGTAATTTGGAAATATCTAACAAAATAAATTAAAATACAATAGAACATTGATAATGTTGATATGTGGTTTTCTAAGCCAATATATAGGGCAGCTAGGTGGCAGTGTGGATAGAGCTCCAGGCCTGGAGTCAGGAAGACTCATCTTTCTCAGTTCCAATCCAACCTCAGACATTTACCAACTACGTGACCCTGAGCAAGTCACTTAACCCTGTTGGCCTCAGTTTCCTCATTCATAAAATGAGCTAGAAAAGGAAATAGCAAACCACTCCATTATCTTTGCCAAGAAAACCTCATATGGGGTCACTAAGAGTCAAACATGACTGAAAAATGACTAAACCACAACAAGAAATCAATATTCAGTCTATAGGGATACTTACGTACAGTTTAGTAGACTCTTTCTATTTGAGTTGGACACCTCTACTATATTGTGTCTTCCCATGTTGGTCAGAGGATCTCAGAAGACAAACTATATTCCAGTTATTTTATAATTGACCCTTAAAACATATGCCTCTTGGAGCAGCTAGGTGGCACAGTGAGGTAGAGCACCAGTCCTGGAGTCAGGAGGATCTGAGTTCAAATCCAGCCTCAGACACTTGACACATGTACTAGCTGTGTGACCTTGGGCAAGTCACTTAATCCCAATTGCCCTGCCCCCCCCCCAAGAAAAACTAAAACATATGCCTCTCCAACTGATTCAGGGCCTCAGCCCCTGTGACTTCAGTGCCTCATAGTTGTGTTATTCCATGGTCTGCATTTCACTAAAAATGTTGTCTATGGCACTGAGAGAATGAGCCCTTTGGCCCAGAAATGCCTAGACCCAGAAAACACTTTCATTTCAGTATTGATCAAGACCGCTCCTGGGCTGTTTTAATAGTTTGCTGACAAAATACTGCAGGCGGTAAGTCAGAGATCTATGCCAGAAGATGCCAGTTCTGCTGCTCAGTTTCTTCATAAAATAATCTTTCCCTCCCTCAGGCACTGGAAAGTCACTGAAGTTGAACTTTTCCATATCTTTTTTTGAGGCAGAAAAGTCAGCATGCCTTTAAAATTCTGTCACTATCGGCTTCTTGTAGCTTCCTCAAAGTTTCCACACAGAACCTGTGGATTGTCAGGGTATTCAGATATTAAGACCCAGCTTACTGCTTGAAGTATCTGCCAGTACTTTAAATTGATAGGACTTGGTCTCAATCAATCCTGACAGAAAAGAGATGGTCACTCCATCAACTTTTGTGAGTCTGGGCATTCTAGAACCACAGGATCCACTTTCCTGCTGGCCCAACTCATGACCCCCTCTGGGTCAAATTCATAATGATGTAACTCAAAGATGGATAAATCTCATCAGCCCACAGAAGCCTAGCCCCTGCACTGGCTACTGAGTTATTTTTTGCAACTACTTTCATAAAATGATTGGACATATGAAAAGATATTTTGGAGGGTGTTTTTCTTTATGGAAGATTTCTCTCAATGCAAATATTTTCTTTCCTCAAATAATTCTCGTTATGTGTCACTCACTATTCTACCCTTTCAAGTCAAACCCAGTGATTATTTTAATAGAATAGATTCTCCCCATATCCCTAGCATGATCCTCTCCCACAATTTCCCACACCACCATAGAAGAGGGAATACATGTGGCCAGGGAAGGGGCATGTGAGAGAGGGGCAGAAACATAGGCAGAACTGGGATTTGGTGAGCGGCCTTATCACCTAAGATGGAGGTGCTGTTATGGGAGGCACTTGGGCCCTGTTCTTACAAGAAAGTATAACTTGTGCACATACATACATGCTCTGTACTGGCCTACCATAGGGTTGGAAGCAGCCTTTTTCCATGGTTTCCATAGCCAGAGATGTCTGCATATTTTAGTTTACCTGACTAAACACAATGGATTTTTCCATCATTCAAGGCCAGGGATGAAGTACTCCTTCACTCATGGCTAGTGATATCTTACAGGAAGGGAAGAAGGGCATGCAGACCACCAACACTCCACCAATATCTCTTAAGGCATATGGCTCTAAGAAAGGAATTTGGCATTTTGGTCTTGTTTCCTTTGTCGTTTTAAGTTCTAGGAGCAGGGAATAGGGTCCTGGCCTGGGATCTCAAGCCATAAGTTTCTCAGGGCCCAGAATTCTAAACCAGGTATTGTATCTAGTCCATCAAGGAAGCCCTGAGAAGTCAGAGTCCTGGAACACTAGCCCACTGGGGCTTTGGGTTTGAACTTGGTGAAATTAATATACTCTTCCCTCCCCCAAAGTGGTATGGGGGGATTATGTCCTCCTACATGCTAGGGAAAATGTTAGTATATTTACTCTTGCTATATGTTTGAAGGGCAACTAGATGGTACATTGGATAATGTACCAGACCTGGAGTCAGGAAAACTCATCTTTCTGAATTCAAATCTAACCCAAGATATGTACTAGCTGTGTGATCCTTGGCAAGTCGCTTAACCCCATTTGCCTCAGTTTCTTCATCTGTAAAATGATTGGAGGAGGAAATGGTAAAAGACTTTAAAATCTTTGCCAAGAAAACCCCAAATGGGGTCACAAAAAGCCAGACATGACTAAAATGACTAAATAGATACAAATATATTTGAATAGTCCTATAAAAGCTGATCTGATGTAAATGGTTAAATGGGACTGGTCACTAGTTCTGGCCCCCTATAATTGAAGGGAACATAATCAGTGAGCACTCTAGCCAATGGAAGAGAACTAAAACACCATCCCAAACTCTTTTAGGAACTGGAGAATCCCGGGAGAGAGTGAATAACACACCTGGCTCTCAGAGAGTAGGGCCAGTGTCAATCCATGTTACACAGGTAGCACTCATGGCCAAGGAACAAGTATAAAAGAGGAGACATACCCAAAAGATAAGTGTGGCCAGGGACCATATATGCTAGAAGGAAAATTCATATGGAACATACATAGACAGGGCAGCTCATACTCCTAGAGCTGTACCCCAGATGTAATCCTCCCTATCCTCCACCTCCTCACCCTATGTCTCCAGTGCTGCTACTTGCTATTTCCTCACAGAGTTACTAATAACAGCTACTGACTTGTCTGGTGATATCAAACTGTGGGACGTTATACTGCCCCACTGAGCCATTATCTGCTCTTTGCTGCCATCTGCTGGTCTTCAACTAATGTACCACCTTTTCCCCATAGCAAGAGGAATCTATCAGTTCCTTTAGCTCATAGACCCAGAGGCTATCTCAGCTCTATGATTCATAAACAACCCATAAGATCAGATAATTTCATTCATAGAATCAAATAATGTCAGATCTACTTCCACTTAGGCTGCATTTGAATCTTGAGTGGATCATTTTATACCTTGTAAAATTATATAAAACTTTTAGTAGCTCATTGCATATGGAAAACAGAAAAGCATCTAAATAGGCAACAGAGATAATTAAGACATGCCAAGAATATTTATTGCCTCTGTACCTTTTCCCTAAACGTTTGTTTTCTTAGACCAAAAGAGTAACCTTTGTGTTTAAAAAAAACTAGAAAATAAACTCTGAACACCAAAGTTGTTTGGTGATTATTGGACAAATGGTCATTGTCTAGTTATAACATAACCTACATAGATAAAGATTTGGAAAATATATTAGATAGTCATTATAATGTAGAACAAGGTCTCTCACCAACTGAACCAGCCATGTACCATGAAGAATTGTTGAAAGAAAGGGTCGAAACCCTGAGGGAGCAGAACCGGAAAGGTATCTGACATTTCCAGTTACTCTTTCTGAAAGAATTTAGCAGCATCCCTACCAATGATTACAATTGAGCCTGAAGCTGGCAGTGTTGGAAATTATTGCTACCCATCAAAGAACAATCCCAGAGAATTGTGCTCTATAAGGAGTAAGCCTGGTTAAGCATTACTTCCAGCAAAACAAAGCCTAGACTAGCAGCAGAGTAACCCACCTAACATAGATTCCACACCCAAAGGGAACTTTTTCAGAACTTTACAAAGAGAAAAAAATCCTTGAAGAAGGACATTAAGACCTTTGGGGTTGTGAGTTGCTTTTGCCGCAAGTGTTCCCTACATGTACTCTTCGCTACCACTGTATTCCACATTTGTACCCATTCTTCCTATGGGCATTGAATGTATTTATGGTATAGTATACCCCAGGTTTCTGAAGGGGAGAGGGGATGTTTTGTTGCTACTGTTTTTACAATGTCATCTTTAGTAAATGTCTTTACTAAGAGCTAATTGTATCTACAGGCTGATTGTTAATGGAAAGCACCCTGGTGGGGACTCATGTGTTATAATGTTAGAAGTGTGGCTTCCAGGGTTAGCCTTAGATCCTGAAATAGAATCCACCCTCTGAGAGACTCAACTGTCAAGTACAAGTAAAAGTTGAGGAAGTTCCCAGAAGGGATGAAATATCAGGTTTAATATTACTTAATAAATATTAAGTTTCGCTTTGATTTACTTTGGTTCAATGCCTTATTGATCCTTGGTTCTAATTCTTACAAGTCCTAGTTTTAACTAGGTCCTGGACTTGGCCCAGGACTTCCTTGCTTCTACACCTAGCACCACTTCATCTGTTTGCTGTCACCTCCACTGCTGCTATCTAATTCCTGTTACTGTTGCCATTGCTTCCAGAATGGGTCAATACATGTCCAGCCTTTTTTGATTTCTAGGGCCACAACCAAGCCCAGCCAGTGTAAAAGCATCTCCTTGGATGTCTTAAGATTTCCGATTTGACTTTTTCAAAGGCCTAAGGTTCCCCAGACCCCATTACTAATGAAGTTGGGGTGATTAAATTCCATTCACTTCTTTCTTGCTACAGAATGAAGAGATTTTGTCCCACATGTGGTCAAACCTCCTGTTAAATCATTTGGGGGAGAGGGACAAGCATTTACACTACACCCATTTCCATTCATCTTCCCAACTCTCATCCTTATGACAAGTAAATTATCCCAGACTCTAAGCAGCCTTAAGAAAGTAGAAGGAACCCTGGAGACCAAAGAGCAGATATGCCAACAATCTTCCCATAGGAGCAAAGGCTCATCTCTTTCTTACATATAAAGAATTTTAACAAATTTCCTAGGTTCCTGCCCAAATTACCCCTTGGTGAAGTTTAAGACTCTTACAGGCTTGGAGACATTAGAAGGGTCTTATTCTTTCACACTAACGTACTGGTGGAGTACATGTTTGAATAAGGAGTTATTTCTAATCTAACCTTTGGCAACCACCACTCTCCACTTTGGTTCCACTCCACTTCCCCTTCCAATAATAGAAAATTCCTTAGAGATTAAGTCCACAAGTAGAGGCAATGTGGATGTTTCTACATGCCTTTGGACAATGACCCAAGCAAGTAACTACATTGCCTTCATATTTCCTTAGGTAACCCTCAACGGAAAAATAAGAAGGCAGGAATAGAAATGGGACTAACTTGAGATGGGATATACTTAAGGTCGGAAAGCTCAAGACAAAAAAAGAGAGAGATTTTCTTCTTCCTTTTCACATCATGTCTTGTGGAGTCAGGATTCTAGGCCTGTCTTATTTTCTCATGCTTTTAGATCACTTGCTGTTGCTGCTGCAAAGAATTATGGGTAGATAAAGCATTGCTACCTTGGTGAACTATAAGAAATTTAATTTTCTATGGGAAAACTTGCTGTCTCTATGTCAGTAATAAAAAACACCTGCCCAAGATGCTGTAATCAGTTTTCTTGTCAATATATTACTTTTTCCCAAAATGTTCTGGTTTTGTCTTTCGACTCTCTATCACCTTAATTTATCCTTTGTCTTCACAACCCAGGTTTGTTTGTTTGTTTTTATTCAATATGCATTTATGAAGTGCTTTTATGAGCTCTGAGGATACAAAGAGAAAAATTATCCAGTCTGCTCTCCAGAACCTTGAATTGTAATTTACTATTGTTTTAAGACTATAAATTGGACCCTCTTCTCTCAGCATGGAGAAGAAACTGGCACTGAATCTGTTAGCACGGCTGTGGTCCTGTCCTTCCCCAGCAAACACAAGAAATAAAGAAATACCTTAGCTAGCAAGAAAGCACAGAGGACTAAGTCAATTCATCGATAGTCCCTAGTCCAATATTTGGGCTAATGAATTTTAACTGAGTCTTTTGTATGGTGAGTGACAAGCAGCTAGAATACTCTTTTGCCCTTTCTTCTAATTTACTTAGCACTTAAACATATATATATATACATACGTGTATAAATGTATATATCAACATATATGTATATGTGTAGATTATGTGTTTGAGCGAAATAACTGTGTTACTAGAATTCTATATTATAAATCTATATTGTTTCCCAAAGCAGATAGCTTTCTATCTGTGGGTGACTATTGCTGACCTTTCCCTCAATCTTCTCCCTTTTAGCTACAGTAGGAACCATTAACTAGCTGTATGACCTAAAAGGAAAAAAAAGTTAATATCTCTGTGCTTTTGTTTTATCATCTGTAAAGCAGAAATAATAAATTACTTTTGTTTCCATTTCAAATGCTTGCCCTGAACACTCTGGGTACAGTGAATGAGTCAAGGGTCCTTCACTAGTACTGTAAGTCATGTAAACTATGAAGGTCCAGGGGAAGAAGGATGTCTCCTTCGACATCCCAAATTCTTTGAATTTGGAGAAAATATCATCCTCAGGGTGATGGTGGAGTGACTGTACAGGTCCCTGGGGAGGATGAAGTTCACCAGAAGAGAGTGTTTTTGACTACCTATGGACTTTGGAACAAGAAAGTCCTGACTCTTCTTTGTTGTGTGTAATAAATTTATTCTATTTTCTATCTCTTGTTAGCTTGGTTGTTGGAAGGAAAACAAAGGAAACTACAAAAGACCTAGAAACAAGTCAAATTCATCTGTCCCCAGGAGAAAATCTAGGAGGGAACATGAAACACTTTTTTTAAATTAGTAAGTCTCCAAGATTTCATCTTCCTGTCTTCTTGGATTAAACTGTTGACATAAGAAGAGGTTACGCAGTAAGTCCTGACCTTCACATCAGCTTCTAAGGAGATGGTCAGAACCTATACCACTTAGTCATAGGGTATAAGATTTAGAACTAGGGGCACTGAGCAGAGCATCAGCCCTGGAGTCAGGAGGATCTGAGTTCAAATTCAACCTTAGGCCCTTGACATGTTTACTAGCTGTGTGACCTTGGGCAAGGCACTTAACCCCAACTGCCCTGCCTTCCCCCCTCCAAAAAATAATTTAAATTTTTTTTTAAAGATTTAGAACTAAAAGGTACTTTGGAGAGCAATGAGTCTGAAGAGATCAAAGGACATCAGAGAACCCAGCAGAGAAAACTTAGTTGATGGGCCTCCTTGCTCTTTTGCTAGTGCTACCACTTTTATCTGGGTGTAGTCAGACTAAACTGAACATTCAGAGCAGACTAAAAAGAAAAGGAAATCATGGAAGGCAGCTTAAAAAATGTTTGGAATGATAAAGTGTGTGTGCGTGTGTGTGTGTGTGTGTGTGTGGTCGGGGAGGATGGATTGGATGGGTGGGTTAGTACCATCCATTTTAACTCAGATATGATGGATGTTTGTATCCTAATAAAAAAAAGGTCTGACACTTGTACCTAATGGTTTTCAAAGCACTCTCATTAACATCTGTCCTTTGATTGTCACAACAAATTTGCAAAGCAAGTATTATTATTCCCGTTTTATGGGCAAGAAAATTAAGGTTCCATGGGCTCCATAAACAAGGCTCCATATCTACTAAGTGGAAGGCCTACTGGAGTCTCAGATCTTTGGCTAATAAACCCTTTCTCCCACTTCATTCCTTTTTTTTTATCTTTTGAGACATTGCAGCTACACATCTGCCTTCAGTACAAAGAGCTCCCCAAAGTATGGGGTTCATGGGATTACCTTGATTTGATGTGCTTTTAGTCTGCTCAGTTATGGGGAAAAATGTATTCTGCAGCAAGGAACCAAATTTAAAATAGCACAAGGCACTCAAGCAACACCCCCCCCCAAAAAAGGAGCCATCCCAGCAAGCAATGAACTAAAGGGCAGGAAAGAGAATATTTCAAAATTTTTGTTCCATATTTAATGAACCACAAAAAAGAACAAACACTTCCATGTATAAAGTAGAATAGAAAAAGAAAATTACATGTAGAACCACAGATGTGTTACATACAGCTTTTTTTTAAAGTACAGTATATGATAAATTCAATGTTACTTTCAAAGCTGTCTTACTTGTCTTTGTCCTCCTGACATTCTTTCTCTTCTCTCCTGTATGATATTTAAAGTGCTTCAATGACCTTTTCTTTCTTTTCTTCTTTATTTTGACAATATTATCAATGGTTTTCCTATTCCCTCCCTAACCTTCCCACAAAAAAATAAAGAAAAAAATATAATCATCATGGCAAATAAGCAGTCAAGCAAAACAAATACACATATTTTCCCTGTCCAAAAATGGATGTCTCCTTGATTCCATTACCCATCTGTCAGGAGGTGAGTAATATGCTTCATTATAGGTCCTCTGGAGACATGGTTGGTCATTGCATCAATTAGACTTTCAAAGCTGTGTATGGGTTTGTCTGTTGGGTTTTTGTTGGTTTTTTTTTTAATCAATGTTATTGTGGTATAAATTATTCTTCTGGTGGTCAGGAATTCCAACTTAAAATTTAAAAAAAAACTATAATAGACCTGAGAGATCACAAAGGCCAATGCCCCCCAAAAAGTAAAATACTTTGTCCAAAGAACACAGCTAATAGTATGGCTGAGACGAGACCCCAGTTCGCCTAGCTCCCCTCTGTGCAGTGTTCTTCCAAGTGTACTATCCTATCTTTCTATCTCTACCATGGGCACCCAGTTTATATTTCCAGGTGTTGGCAGAGGGTATTATTAGCCCTTTGTGACGAGGGGTTGATCTTCTCTCCCTGAATGCCTACAGAGGAAGATTCCATAAGGAACCACTAGCTCTACTCCCACTCTACGTCTTAGAGATCTCTAGCAGGTGGCACGGAGTAATTTGAATAACCCAATTCAGTTTTCCTAGAGTAAGAAGCAAGAATGGGAAGGAGAACAACAATGCCTCTCTGAACTTCAAAAGCCTCAATAAGAAGTACTGATATGAATGAGAGGGTCTACAAAGGCATTGGGGGAGGGAGGAGATAATCAGGATGGATCCACCATGAATTGACCCAGAATGGAAAACAGGGAACCATTCAAATGATCCAAAAAAGAATGGGCCCTATAGCCAATTGAAGAGATTCTCTGTGTGGAGGCTTCAGCTTTGGGACAAAATGTAAAATAACAGATTTAAATAGGGTAGAACACTGGCCCTGGGGGCATGAAGCAGGTGGGGCTGCAATACTGGCCAGCTACTTCATAGCGGACAACCAGCAGCAACCAGGAAGAGATGTGAGCATCAGGGATCAATGATGCAGAATTGAATAGAAGTTTCCTGGTTGAGCTTTCTGCCTCTACTCTCCCCCTTCTCCAATCCACTCTCCACAAAGCTAGCAAACTGATATAACCAAAGCACAGTTCTAACTGTGTCCCTCCTCTGCTTTGGGGGCATTCGTAGTTCCCTAGTGCCCTTAGGAAAAATGTAAACTCTTCTATTTGGCTTGTAAAGTCTTTCAAAATTGGGCTCCAATCTATCTTTCCAGGCTGATGTCATATTCCTCCTTCTTCACATACTCCATGTTCAGTCAAATTGAGCTCTTTGCTGTCCTTGTACATAACATTCTGTCTTCTTCCCCTGTGCCTTTTACACAGGCTGTCCTCCCATATCTGGAATGCACTCCCTCCTCATCACTGCTTTTTGGAATTCCTAGCTCTCTTCAAGGATCAGTTCAAGGGCTACCTCCTATAAATGACTTTTCCAGATTCACTCAATTATGCTGTTCAGCCATTTTTTTAGTCATGTCTGACTCTTTGTGACTCCTTTCAGGGTTTTCTTGGCAAACATACTGGAGTGGTTTACCATTTCCTTCTCCAGCTCATTTTATAGATGAGGAAACTGAAGCAGGTAGAGGTAAGTGACTTGTCCAGGGTCACACAGCTAGCAAGTGTCTGAGGTCAGATTTGAACTCAAGTCTTCCTGAGCCAGAGTCAGTGTTCTATCTACTGTTTCACCTCACTCAATTATTAGAGCCCTCCAAAAAAAAGAATATTTTGTATTTATTTTGTACATATATAAATTATTATTACTTATCTGTATATATTTTGTTTGCCCCCCAATAGTATATAAGCCCTTCGAGGTCAATAACTGCTTAGTTTTTTTTTATTTTATCCCCAGAACCTGGCACATGGGAGGTACTTAAATGTTTGTTGAATGAAATTGAATAGTGGGGTACAGTGACCAAAAGAGATTTTCCAGACAAAGAGAAATTTGGCACCAAGCTCTGGCATGAAAGAACAAACCCAGCTTCCTCCATTTCTGGGTAGAATTTTAAGACACGATGACCCTATAGATGCATTTGAAGAGAGTAGATTACTCTTTATTCTCCATGGACTCAGATGGAAGTCCTATCTTTTTCCTGCCTTTGGCAGGCTTGTAAGGGGACCTGGTGGCCAACTTTCTGGAAATGCCAAAACTGAAGTTCTCAGATTCCACCTGGGTAGGGACAACTGGAACCAATAGCAGCAGGAGTCAAATCTATTAAGGTACCATCCCCAAAGAGTAACTTGCTCGACCAACCCCAGCAGTGAACTGATCCAGCAACCGAAACCCTATATCCTACATACAAGGGAAGTACTTATCCAGTGACTATGACCCACCCCCCAGAAGTGAACTTGGGGAGGAAATATTTTATAGCAAATACTCCCCCAAGAGACAGAGATGTATAGAGAGGAGAAGGAGCTTTTGGATATAGTTCTGCTTAGGTCCTTGATATACCAAATCAGGAAATATCCCTTTGTAAAAGCAAATTTCTGTTAACTGATTAATTTACATTGAGAAGATGTTATCTAACTAGCACAATAGTTTATTGAGAGATAGTACTAGAAAAAGCCCTAGTCCCTATGGGCTAGAACCCTGAGGGGAGAAAGAATAGCAGCAAAATAGGACCTGCTAGTCCTAGTGGGGCTGGGAGAGTAAGACTACAGTCTGTGCGCTAAATTTGGAATCATAGACTGATTGAAACAGCTCTGAGTGATTTGACTGTTTGGAAAACTAAGGTCTCCACTTCAAGTCCTGAATTCTCTGGATTGGAAACCTACATGAGTTGAATTAACCAGATGATTTGAAGATCTCTAATTCATTTGTTTCTAGATAGTTCCAGGTTCTGGAACCTATTGTGTTAAAATGTGGATTGTTCAGCAAGCCTCAAGGATGAATCAGTTCATCTCAATTCTACCAGGATATAAATGTCACTAGAAAAATTAGAATGTAATCTTACAAAGGGTAAATGTTGATATTCAAAGAATCCTTAGATTAGGATTTTAATCATCATAGCTGATAATGTTAGTTATTAGTGAAGTATCGTTATGCTTGCATATATTTAATAATCTTCAACATTTAATATTTTAAAGATTAGGTCATATAATTTGCATATGGACATAAATACTCATTGCTTAAAAACAATCTTTGAGAATCTTACACTTATTTAGCTTTAAATTTTTTAAAATTTATTATTTTGTTTTTACATCATCTTTATTTTCCAGTCATAACCCCTTCCTCCTGCCTGTAGCCAGAGAACTATCCTTCCTAACAAAGAATTAAAAAGAAAGCTCTAAAAAATAAAAGCAATGAACATATCAGCTGAGTTGAACAGTATGTGCAATGTGCCATAGTCTCCTACTTGTACAAAGAAGAGGAGGTACATTTCCTCCTCTCTTTCTCAGGGCCAGACTCATTCATTATAATTACACATAGCATTCAGTTTCTTTTTTTTTTCTTCAATCTTAACCATTTATGTTGCTATAGTCATTGTGTGTATTGTTTTCCTGGTTCTGCTTACTTCATTCACGCTCTATCAGTTCAAAAACGCCTTACTCTTTATTTATTTTTAAGAAGAGTGACTCACCCAGAATTACAGTGCAATCTGTGGCAAACTTAATCAGAACCTAACATCACCCCTTTTTCAGAAATTTCTGAAAAGTCTTAGAGTGTCATGTGTTTGTTGAAAGAGGGAAATAATTTGCAGATGAGTGACAGGTAGTAATTACATATAGTTGGGAGGAAATGAAATTGAATTTCTTTTCTAAGTTTCAGGCCAGAGGCATAAACTACGTTTGGTCTTAAGACAGAAGAACCAGGAATCTGCCACAATCCCAGCTACTGCTCAAGTCTTCCCTCACAGGAGGAAGCCCAGAAATGGGATTAAAGGTAGGGAGAAGAGGTACATCCCCAGTTGTAGGAAAAGAGACAAAGAGGAGAACAGAGCTGGAGGGACAAGCTAGACAAGTGAGTGTTTATGATAGAAATGTTCTGGCTTTCTACCCCTTGGAGCAATCTTGGTCTACCCACCTGTCTCTGTTTCTACCTGTGGACTCTAGTCCATCCACATTCCAAAACCTGGATTCCAGAAGGAAGCCCAAGAGCAAAGAGTTAACCCGGGCCTCTAGGAACCTGTTGTAGTACTAAGGGCAAGCTGAAGGTAGGAAAAACCCACAAAGCAGAGATACCAATGAAAAGTTTCAGAACTTGAAGAAGAGGAAGCTTCTAGGAGTTGGAGAGGGAGTTGATGGTAGTATTCTGCACATAACAGACAATTTATAAATTTTTTTTAGCTGTTTTTCAGTCATGTCTGATTCTTTTGACTACTTTTGGGGTTTTCTTGGCAGAGATACTGGAGTGGTTTGCCATTTCCTTCTCTAGCTCATTTTATAGATGGGGAAACTAGGTCTAACAGGGTTAAGAGACTTACCCAGGGTTACACATCTAGTACAAATTTTTAATGGATTGAATTGATCACTGAATTCTAATAAAAGCCAAAAAAGAGAAGGCTAGTACTTGGACATTATTGGGAAGCTAGAAAGTCAATCTAGTGCAAAGGAGAGAGAGAGCTAAAAACTAAGGCACTTTTTAAGGACCCTAGACACATATTGGTCTCTCCAGTCCTTTTTCTTTGCAATGCGCTCACACTCATTTGCCACCAAGAACCTTTCCTGCCCCATTCGATCTAGTCTAGGGGTCCTTGATCTTTTTTTTTTGGTCAGAGACTCTTCAGAATCATGTTTTTAAATATATAAAATAAAATACATGTTTACAAAGGAAACCAAAGGTTGGTGAAAATAAAATTCTCTTTTTTTCCCATTCAAATTCATAGACACCCTGAAATCTATCCAGATTCCTTGGAGGTCCATGGGCCCCAGGTTAAGAAACCCTATTTAGCTAAAATCAATCATAGAATCATAGGATTCTGGGCCAGAAGAAATAAATGCTTGAAGAGGTTAAGCAATTTATGCTTACTTTAAGCAGACTTTAAGCAGCAGAGGTGGGATTTGAACCCAGGTCTTCTGACTCCAACCCCAACGCTCCTTCCATTGCAGCATGCTGTTCTTTATCTCATGCTTCACTTTGCACTCTACAAATACTTGTTGACTGATTCTCAATAGCATTCATCTAGCCAGCACACTCATTACAATGAATTGGCCTTGCACAATGTCCCTTGATGAAATACTTATGGTACATTAAAAAGTACAGAACGTGAAAGAAAAATGATTAAGGTGAAGGGGGAAAAGGATAATTTAAAAGTTTAATTACTGTACATTTAGAAAAGAACTGAATCTGAAGTTTTAGAACTCAACGTCTCCACAAGGAAAATTAATTAGGCTGTCCCAAATTCCCAAAACTACTGCACTGAATACATATCTAGTGTGTGCATTCATTAGGTGCCCTTCAATGTGCTGCTATTTTTTAATCACCACCTATTCTTCTTAAGTATTACGGTGCTTAAAAAAAAATACTAGGATGATGTGGAATTGGGAATAAAATAAGGAATTAAAATGAGAAACTTGAGGTTAATTCCATTTTTAAGACAATTAAACCAGAGCCCAAGAAAGCAAAGGTTTAAATCTGAAGATTATCTTTAGGGTTTTTTTTTAGATCTCTCACTAATTATCTCTGACAGGCCTACTGCCTTTCAGCGCTGACTGATTTCAGTGGCAAGATGCTTGGAATTAGAGAAAGACAGTAGGAGCCTGACTCTCACATGGTCATTTCTGGTCAGCATAAACCCTGAGGGGCCATCCTCTGAGGCGCCAGCTGCATCTGGGCTGCTTTTGAGCCTCTCTCTTGATCACCAAAAGTACCTTTGGGGAACCCAGGGGTCAAGAAAGACAAGGAAAAAAGGAAAGAAGAAAATGCTGGGCAAAGCCATAGTAAGCATGGGATGATCTGATCTTTAAAGGCTCCAGAGCACTAATACCCAGTCAAGGCATTTGTTTCTTTAAACAACAATTGTCCTGATGGCTGTTCTCTTGGTCCTCTGCCAGTCTATGCCTTCATAATGCATGACTGACTTATGTCTTCACCTCTAGGGTCTTAAAAGGAGCACTTTACAGGGAGATAGATGCCTTTTCATATGCCAGTGCAGCAAATTATAAAATTATGCCTATTAACCTGATGGAATTAACCAAATATTAGGCATTTTACAATAAAGAGCTACCAGAAAGTGACCTACTCCCTTGGAAAGACAGGTCTGAAAAGCAATCTACTAAGAGACATTCACTGAAATGCTACCATGTGCAGGGCCCTGGGCCACCGTTACCAGAATCACATCAGTACCCAGTTCAAGAGTCAATGGCAAAGAGGTCTGTGCAACAAAGCATTCTCCTCAGACCTCACGTAGAATTGTATTTTGTACATCTCTGATGCAGTTACTATATATGAGTGACTTATGTTTGTGTCTTCTCTCCCCCACTAGACTATAAGCTCTAGAAAGACAGGGACTATATCTTGCTTAAACTTTGCATCTCCTCCATGGCCCAGCACAGCATTCGCCCCAATAAGCATTTCTTGAATATAACTGAAGAATGTACTACCCCTGGTATGTAGCAAATAGATATTGCTGATCCACCATCAGGAAGGAAGGAAGGGGGAGGGAGGGAAGGAAGGAAGGAAGGAAGGAAGGAAGGAAGGAAGGAAGGAAGGAAGGAAGGAAGGAAGGAAGGAAGGAAGGAAGGAAGGAAGGAAGGAAGGAAGGAAGGAAGGAAGGAAGGAAGGAA
>CM053622.1:324189132-324205300 GCA_028646595.1 Phalanger gymnotis | reverse complement strand
AAGGAAGGAAGGAAGGAAGGAAGGAAGGAAGGAAGGAAGGAAGGAAGCATTTATTAAGCACCTATTACCTGACCAGTGAGTGTGTACATTATTTCAAAACAAAAGCCATTTAATTAAGCAGCCTAGCCAAAAACAAACAAAAACAAAGAAATTCCCTTCCCCTATATACATAGGATCATGCACATATTACCACGCCTCAATGGGAAACTGAATATGTATGAAAGAAGACACATATGTGGTCAAGGTGACTCACAGTCCTAGGGTGGCATTCTTGCTAAAACCCTTCTTTAGCCTCAACTCTACTGCAGACTGTATCCCCATTCCCTAGGTAACAGAGCTAATGTCAACCAACTAGTCTCCACCTCCCAGCATGGTTATGAGGATCAGATGAGACAATATGTATAAAACACTTTGCAAACTTTAAAGAGCTGTATAAATGCTAGTTAGCCAACTATCTAGGTAGCAGTAAAAGTAGTAGTGGTGGTGGTGGTAGCTGTGGTAGTAGCAGTAGGTTGTGGTGGTAGTGGTGGTGGTGATAGTGATGGTAGTGGTAGTAGTAGTAGTGGAGGTGGTGGTAGTAGTAGTGGGGTATCAGTGATGGTGATAGTGGTGGTGGTAGTGATAGTAGCAGTAGTAATAGGTGGTGGTGGTAGTTATAGTAGTAGTACCTGGTGATGATAGTAGTGTTGGTAGTGGTGATGGTGGTAGTAGAAGTAGTAGCAGCAGCAGCAGTAGTAGTGGTGGTATTGGTAGTGGTGGTAGTGGCAGTAGTAGTGTAGTGGTGGTGGTGGTGGTAGTAGTAGTGGCGGAGGTGATGGTGCTGGTAGTAGTACCAGCCATCATCATCACTATTGTCTGTGCTGCAATAATTTGGGAGGTTGCTGGCTGTGATATTGGGTTTTCCTTTATTTTGTCCCAGACACAGATCGAGTTTGTTGTAGACATACATATGGGTATATCCATCATCATGTTTCTAGGACACCATGAAACAATCTGAAAAATCTAACTCCCGACTATCTTAATGAATGCATGTTGAGATGCCTGAGATATAAAGTTATACACAGCATCTCTATTGCTGGGCCTTGTGAATCTGTTAAGGAATATTTATTGCCAGAGTTTCTTTTCTTTAGGACTCTCATCTAACACTGCATGCTAGCCGAGCTGGTCCCCAGGCTGTTCTCTGCTGTCATCTGCTGAGCCTGTGTCTGAGTTGTTCTCTGCGGGTCCTCTTCTGCCACCTGCTGGTATTTTGAGGAATTGCTGCTGCCGCTGTGACTTTTTCTATTTCTGTGAGGAGTTGCCAGCTCCATGACCACATAACCTCAGCTCATTGTAAGCAGAAGGCTTCAAGCCATATTTTGAGCTCTCCTAAATTCCAACTCCATTAAATGCTTGTTAACTTCTTGTTTTAAGTGAGAAAATACCTTTCAGCTCCTTTCTATTCTTCTAATGGTTGCATGCATATCATCACTCTGGGAGCCTCATTTAGCAAGACTGGAGTAGGAAGGTGGAGCTAATGACTTTAGCGCTTACACGGCAGGTTTTCAAAGCACTTTACAAATATTATATTATTTGATCCTCACAGAGCAGTAGGTATAGGTTCATGTTCAGAGAACAGAGCAAATCTAATTCCTTCTATCCTGAGATTAAAACTTCAAATTTAACCCCTTACTAGCTTCCGCACTAAGTTAACCAGCACCTAGTAACCACAAATGTTATGCAGTTAGAAGTGCTGACTTGCCTAAGATCAGTAACAACTGAAAATAAGTCAATAATAAGGATTATAGACTTTATATATCAAACTATTTACAGAATCATAAGCTGTAAAGCCAAAATGAAGTTTAATTCATTAAAAGAATTTTATGGGCTAGTAAGTTGAGGGCTTTTATCTGCAAGGGTATTGCACAGGGAAGTAGCATCATATATATGATGCTAGGATGGAATATGGGCCCAGACTCAAAACAAGAACACTCTAAATTCTAGCATCTGACTACATCAGTCTCTTTCTTGTCTGTCCTCTTATTCCTTAATCTGTTTGTTACCATGGATATGATATGTTGTTCTCCTCCCCTACCTCTTCTCTCCATTCAGTTTCCAGGAACCTATCCTCTCCCGACCCTTCTCTTACTTTTGTTCACCCAGAAGAAAGGAAATGTAGCGGATGGTGTCCTCTGTGAAGAACAAATTCACATGTATTTCTTTCTCCTCCAATTTTTCTTCAAATTTACCTTCCCCGTTTAATTTTCTCGGGTATGATACCAACAGTTAAGAACAGAAAGGAAGAGGAATATGAGGTTTTTCAAACCCTGGCCTTTGGGCAGGGAAGAAAAGTGCCTCGAGGTTGCTTCCAGCTCTAAATCTGTGACCCCCTGATCTTATGAGCACTAGACGCTTCAAGAGAAGCTATTACCCCAGAGATAAGACTTGCCTGTGTGTTGGCTTCATAGAACTTTGGGTACAAAATCAACTTATTCACAATGAAAAAAAAAAACATTTATTGATAGCCTACCAGGTATGTACAAAGAACTCTGCTAGGTGCTATAAGGGAAAAAAGAAATGTAAGACATGATCTCTTCCCTCAAGGAGCTTAGGTGAGAAAATGAGACATACATATATGAAAAGATAACTAATAATGATAAACGTTCTGTGAATGGTATAGACAAAAGATACCAAAAGAATTCAGATGGGAGGCATTGGGGTGATCAGGGGGAGGGTTACATAGAAAAGGTGTAATTTGTGCTACACTTTGAGGTATAAGGATATATACATATGTATGTATGTATGTATGTATGTATACACACACACACACACGCAGATGGATAAGGTTAATCAGAGACCCCATGACTGAATATCTCTCTCACTCCTTTTAATGAGATTGCAGAATGAAAGGGATGGGATGGTTAACAGAGACAAAAGGTGTTAAAGTTTTTCTACTTTGAAAATTGGAGATGTCATATTGGAGATTGGAGCTCACCTCATAAAGCTTGTGAGACCTTGAGGGCCTCTTTCCCTTGGGCCTCTTCCAAAGCAAAGGAGGTTGGGAAGAATGTTTTTTTCTTCTCCTTCCCTCATTCTCAGTAGCGTCTTGCAGAGACAGTGCGCATTAGATAAGAGGCCTAGAGAGTCGAGCTATAGAGTCAAATTGAGTTGTAGAGAGGGAGCAGGTCCAGAGAGTCCAACAAGCCATCTGCTCCAGGTGGAACAGCGTGAGGACACCATGAGAAGAGAAAATACATATGAACCCAAAAGTCCTAGAGGTGAGAGCTGCTTTGGCCATGCGAGGTCCCTACATGTGGGCCTCACTTCTAGTATCAGGGGTGTGCCAGAACCAGCTTGTAGTGCCTGAGATACAATTGTTCAATTTTCTGCATGAGCATTTACACCTCAGAAACTGGTAAACACTACAAATAATGAGTTGATTGATTGTTTTGCTGATTGTCTAGACTTAAGAAAGTGATGAAGAAAAATGTTACTAATGCACATTAAACTTAAAAGTGTGTTCTTCATATATTATTTTTCAGAGAACCTATTGTTAAATGTTTACCAGCACACCTCTAAATGTGGGCTATATGTACACACACATTCTTCCCACTGCTGTTGTGTGTATTTGTGAGAGAGTATGCCCCAGGTTCATGGTTTATGGGGGAAACGTTTTGTGGCTTTTGTCCATTTCAGTAAGTACTTTTACTTTTAACTAATTGTATTAAAGATTTGTATTTGCATTGGTGGGAGCTCATGAGTTTTAGTTTTAGGAATGTGTAACACTCCTTCTCTGGGATACCCCCCTGACAACTTACATTCAAAGTCTGGGTTCCTAGGGGGCTGCTACTTGAGGGCCTGAACTACCTGACAAAAAGTTTGTACCAATCCACATCTCTACCGACTATGTGTAATATGTGGCCATTTTCCCACAGCCCCACCAGCACTGAATCTTCTTGTTCTTAATCTATCTCTGTATAAAGTATTATCTCAGAATTATTTCAATTTTCATTTAATTATTAGGACGTTTAATGAATTTTTTCAAGCGGTTATTGATCATCTTTGTTCCTTCTTTTGAGAACTATTCTTTTATACCTTTGACCTGTGGACCTTTGACCTTGGCAAATGGATTTTATTCATATAAACTTGTATCATTTAGAAAGGCATAATTTTGCATTTTCCTCTTTTAAAACTGAGAAAATCAACCATGTGCCTTTTTACCTTCTGAAGCTAGAGCTTGAGCAGACAGATATAAAAAACATAATGGCATGGCTTGCACATCAAACTCAATGTAGCTGGCTCCTGTAGCAAGAACACTAACACAGGATGAGTTCCAAATTTGCTTCTGTAACAACTGCTTTCTGAGTTTATATTTTGTTCATTTTTTAAACATTAAGAATTTGTGTGTGTGTGTGTGTGTGTGTGTGTGTATGTTCAGAGGACAGAACTATTATCAATGAAAGCTGTTTAAAAGGAGACAAATTTTGTTTTAACATATGGAATGACTCCCCAACAGTTAAAATAATCCAAAATACAATGTGTTACCTTAAGAAGTAGTGAGTTTCCCCATCCTTGGAGATCTCCAAGTAAAGGCTGAATAGTTACTTACTGGGAATATTATAGAGAGGACTCATTCTTCAGGAAGTGGATGGACTAGATCCCTTCTCGGATCCCTTCAGCCAGTGACCCTGGGAAAGTCACTTAACATTTCAACGCCCTCCAAGAATTTTCTAAGACTAAATTGCAGAGCAACCAGTATTAATAGAGCAGAGTTCCATTCAAAAATAAATCAGAATTTTAGCACCATTTCCAACCTTAATAAACCCAGTTAATAACAAACTCTAATTATTCCCCCACCCCCAGCAGAAGGCAATGTCAGTAGAGATTGTTTATTTGTATGTTGCCTTGTATGATTATTTAAAGGTGTATGTGTGTGTCTTTCTTATCTCCCTCAACTAGACTGTATGTCCCTGGAGGACAGGGGCAGGGTCTTATACTTCTTCTCTGTCCCTCAGCATGCCCAGTGCAATGATCAATAAACATATGGCTTGAATTTTAAAAGAAATTCTGATACCCAAGTATATTCAGGCTGAATAAGAAGAACCGGGCCAGATGGCTATAACCACAATCCCTCATTGTGCCACTTCTGTGGAAAACAAATGCACATTAGCAGAGCAATACGCCCAAGATTGGAAATTTCCATCATTTTCTCCAGGGCTCCAACTGCTATGTTTCTAATACTTTTCCATGATAAACTTTCATTGTGTGGGGCCTGGGCTCTGGTTGTGTTATAAAAAAACAACAGAAACCCAAGGAATGCAAGCTGGGAAAAGTTTTACATATAGGGAAGCTGAGACTCAGAGAAATGAAATAAATGACTTTCCTGGACAGTCACAGTCAGCCTCATGACTATATATAGATGACCTACCTGGCATGGCCAGAGGTGCACTACTAAAGCACAGTCATCCAAAAATAACTTTCCTGGATGGCTTGGTGACTGGTATTGGGAATATATAGTTAACATAATAGGATCATCGATAAAGAATTAGGACTTTATAGACCATCTAATCCAATCCCATTATTTTACAGCTATGGAAACTGAGGCCCATAGAGGTGTAGTCACATACCCAAGGTCATATAAGGAATAAGAAGCAAAGGATGCATTTGAACTCAGATTCTCTGACTCCATGGTACTGTCAGGGCACTGAAGAAATGGGCCTCAACCCTAGAATATAGAACTGGGAAATTTTGATGGGAGTGAGGAGGTTTATCCCACTGTGCCTGTCTCCTGGGCAAAAGAGTGCCCTCGAGACTAAGGCCAGGGGTGGGGAACCTGAGGCCTGGAGGCCACATGTGGCTTTCTAGATCCTTAAGTGCAGCCTTTTGACTGAATCCAAATTTTGCAGACCAACTTCTTAGGATTCAGACCTCAAGGCTGCAGGTTCCCCACCCCTAGACTAGACTGAGAGCTACCTGAATCCGAAGGTAAGAGGTGGAAAGGGTACTGAAAAAAGCTTCTGACAAGTGAAAGAGCACCATAGACAGACTTCGTAAGGTTGCCTCAGGCCAAACAATCATCAATCAACCTAATACACATTTATCAAGGGCCTCATTTGTACCAGGTCCTGTGCTGCTGTGAGCAGCCCATTTAAGAAAGAACCCTCTTGATTCAGAACTTCCTGCTGTAGTTGACCTGGAAAAGCATTTTAAAAATACAGTCTCAGGTTGAAATATTCCTGAGATATTCCACCTCCTTTCCAGATGACAAGTGTGAGACAGAAGTACTCTGCCCAAGCTGTATCCCTGGCTTCTATGAGCCTCACTCTGGAGATCTTTGGCTTCCTCAGCTAAAATATACTTTAGGCACTGAACCAAGACTTTTCTGTATTATTGCAAATTCCTACAAGGACAGACTGCCAATGTTAGATATGTGTTAGCTAATGTTAAATTGCTGCTTCTGGCTCAAAGAAAGCAACAAGGAAAGACAAGATAAAATGTTATTAATCCACATGTACAAAAACAGTTATTGCAGCTTTTTGTGGTAACAAAGAATAGGAAACTAAAGAAATGCTAACTAATTGGAGAAAGGCTGAACACGTGGTATCTGAATTTAACGGAATATTATTATGCAGTAAGAAATGATAAAAGTGATGGCTCTAAAGAAACCTGGAAAGACTTGTATGAACTGATGCAAAGTGGAAGTGAGCAGAACCAGTAGAACAATTTATACAATAACAACATTGTAAAGATCACTTTGAATGAGTTAAGAACTCCAGTCAACACAATAACTAAACCATGATTCCAAAGAACCAATGATGAAGTAATACTACCCACATCCTGATTGAGAGGTGATGGATTCAGGGTGCAGAATAAATACATATATTTGCGGGGCACGGACAATTTAGGCATTTGTTTCACTTTACTATGTGTATTTGTTTAAAGAAGTTTTTTTTCCTTTTAAATTGGAGTGGTGCTGGAGGAAGAGAAATAAATTCTTGTTAATTAACACAAAATAAAATTAATAAAATGTAATTAGTCTAAGAGCATTTGAGAAACATCAAACAAGTCAATATTCTTTATTTGGGAGATATTCTATATTCACTTTGCTTTTCATTCCTAGGTTGGCATTTACTGACATGCAAGAGGTATGTAAAATATTGTCCTTTCATTAGGATGTTGTAGAAACTTTAAAATTACTGCTTGTGACTGGCCATTCACCTAGTCTAAGACTGAGTGGAACATCGATTGTGGTAAGGAAAGCTATAATTCTACTTACAGCTAGGTGGTGTTATGGATAGAGCACCAGTCCTGGAGTCAGAAAGACATTTTCCTAAGTTCAAATCCAGCCTCAGACAATAGTTGTGTGACCCTGGACAAGTCACTTAAGCTTGTTTGCCTCAGTTTCCTCATTTGTAAAATGAGATGAAGAAGGAAATAGCAAACCACTACAGTATCTTTGCCAAGAAAACCCTAAACGGGGTCAAAGAACCAAATATAACTGAAATGACTGGACAAGAAAAGGAAAGCTGACCGATGTCAGTGGTAATTAAAGGACAAGCATGTTAGTTGTTCAGAAGAAAAGGAAGAGTTAGCCAAAATCACTTTCAAATAAACTTCTGCCTTAGGCTCTTAAGCTCTCGGTTCCACAGAGGATAAGTGCAAGTTCTTCACCACAGCATTTAAAACCGTCCAGTCTGGCTCCCTTTCCAGACATTTCATGTTACTCCCTTTCCAGCTCTCTCTGTTCCCCTTAAACTGGCCTCCTGGCTCTCCTCTATACATGGCTTTACAATTTTCTACCTCAGTGCTTTTGAAGAGATCCTCCCACATCTGATGAGCACCCACTTCTCACTTCCCCATTACACAGCTAACTACAAAACACAATTCATATTTCAGATTTCCCAGTTAACAGTCTTCTCCCTCTTGAAATTACTTTTTATTTTTTTGTGTATTCTTTGAATTTGTTTACTCATTTGTGTATTCTTTGAATTTATTTACTTATTTACATGTTTCCACCCTCATCCCCAAAATAGAATGTAAGCTCCTGGAGGTCAGGGATTAGTAGACTTTCTTCTTTGTATCCCAGAACTTAGCACACTGCCCAATTCCATAGTAAACACTTAACTCTTTGTTGAATTGAATTAAAGCCCCAAAACATTATTTAGTGGAATTGTATGTTGAAAAAGACATCATTTGGTTCTGAGAAGTGAGGAGACTTTTGTGCTAAAATAAATCTTAAGTGGATTGAGTCAATAATTTTTATGCACCAACTAAAGAATATGACTTCTTGGACTCAAAAAGTATCATCTGATTCAATCTCTCTTACATTAGCATTCAGTAGAGTCACAAGCCCACAGATGAGGATCCTTAGAGATCTCTTAGTCCAAGCCTTTCGTTTTAGAGATGAGGAAACTGAGGCCCAGAGAGATAAATTCAGGCTGAATAAGCCAAAGCATCCTAAAAACAAGCCAGCATACTAAAAAGCATTTGGACCAATGTGCCCCAAAGTAGCTTGGGTGTAGGTAGAAGATGAGACGGTTTCTCTCAACCACTTCACAGAAGCCCAGATGCTCTTCTGTTGTGAAGCCCAAAGGGCTTCTGAGGATTAGTGTTTCCTTTTAAACTCGGAAGTATTCAGGAAAGCAGAGTAAAAAGCAACTGTTATTTTCCATACAAACCTCAGGCTGCAGGTAAATAAATTATGATGCCACAATGAAGCCACTGGATCATCCAAAATGGTGGCAGTGGTGTGTGTGTGTGTGTGCGAGGAGGAGGATGGGGAGTTTTAGATTAGAACACTTTATTTCTTGCTAAATTTTTAAGTCAAGAAGGCAGATATTTGGAGGTCTCTGCCACCTGGGGAACTCATTACCTCAGGCCCAGAGTTATCTTGACCTTTTTCATTTCTGGAAATTATTAGACACATCCTCCATAGCCTTTAGATGACATTCAAATTATTTTTCATTCAAAAAGCAATCCCCAGCCTTTTCCATTGGGGTGGGAATGAAGGGCATTTCAATATAGGAACATGTCAGACACTGTGACAACTGAAAGATTTTAACATTTTTTTTTTTACAGGAGGCAGAGAAGAGGTAATCTATTAAACTTTCTAACATCATTAAGATCTCTGATCTTCAAGCTATATTCCATTGCTGTTTAGAAGTTAATTTTGAAGTTGCATATTTATCAGTTTTAGCTTTTTGTTTGTTTTGTTTCATTTATTAGAAAGGCCTTCGTGAATTTTTTAATATCTTTTTTTTTAAAATAGAAAAGTTGTGTTTCATGTAAGTTAGGCCTTTGCAATTTTTTTTCATTATCTTTTATTTTTAAATAGAAAATGGATAGGGACTGGATCTATAATTTCATTGGTGTACGAAATTGCCTCTACCAATACAGGTCAGCACTTTTTCTGTAATGCACAGTCTTAAAGTTCCATTGAGCACTGAGTGGTTGTCACTTGCCTGAGATTTCACAGCCAATACACATCAGAGGCAAAATTGGAACTCAGATCTTCCTAGCTTTGAGGTCAGCTCTCTATCCACTATGCACTGATGCCTCTCTTTGCTAGACTATGATATACATTTAGGATATTGGTTGTTTTGTGCACCACTCTCTTTTCAGTTGCCTTAATTCTAATAATATCTCAACTACACAATGAAATAAAACGAGATTTTTAAAAGCAGGAAAACGCTTGTTATGTATGTTTATCACTTAGAAGATATTATGGTGGGCTACAAAATATGGTAGGAATGAAAATCAGATTTTAATCCATTGATAAGAGTAATATTTTCCCACTACTATCCCCTTTGAGGAGGGTGCTTTTTGGGGGGGAAGAAGGGTGACAAATGTTTTTGTGTAGTAAAATCTCCGGCACGGCAGAAACAGCAATGGATTGGAGGAGTCCTGAGGCTAGAGCACAGTCACCACTGATGAGTTGTGTGATCTTGGGCGAGCTTCCTCACCTGTGATATGAGAATTATGGGATCGTAGGATTAGATTGCAAGCAGGAAGGAGTTTTAGAGTTTATCTGTTTCCAGTCCTTCATTTCTTTCAAGAAGGGTGATGAGGGAAGGTTTTGGTTTTTTATTTTTTAATTAACAAATTTATTTTCTCTCTTCTGCCCCCCACTCCATCAGGAAGAAAAAAGAGAAAAGAACAAATTCCTTCTAACAAATATACATAGTTAAAAAAACATAAATTGCTTGATTGGCCATGTTTAAAAAAATGTCTCATTCTGCACCCCAAATCCATTACCTCAGTCTGAGGGTGGACAGCATGCTCCATCATAAATCAGCTTTTAGGATTGTTCATCTTGACGGTGTTGTTGCTATTATACAAACTGTTCTACTCATTTCCCACATCGGTGTATATGTCTTCAAGATTATTCATTTTCATAATTTTAATGTTGTAATATGAATTGTTCTTCTGCCCACCTCCCTCTGAATCAGCTCATATAAGTCTATGTCTCTTTGAAATCACCTATTCTCATTTCTTACAGCACAAAAATATTCCATCACATTCCTATACAACAATTTATTCAGCCCTTCCTCAATTGATGAACGTCCCTTTAGCTTCCAGGGTTAGTCTTTTTTTTAAAACCACCATAGATGCTATATTTTTGCACATAAAGGCCCTTTCCCTCTTTCTTTAATCTCTTTTCTGTTATAGGCCTAGCACTGGCATAGTTGGGTCAATCTTTTGTGAATAATTCCAAGTCGCTTTCCAGAATGGTTGCACCCATTCACAGATCCACCAGCAGCACGGTCTCTTCTAACACTGTCAATTTTTGTTTTTTATAATATTTGCCAACTTGGTGGGTATTAGGTAGAAATGAGGCGAAGTGATTTACCCAAAGTGGAAACATCAGATCTGAACCCAGATCCTCTGATTGCATATCAAGTGTTATTTCCATTTCACCACCATAAACTTGGTCTAGATGGTCTCTAAGTCCCCTTCTAAGCTCTTAAATTTTAATCTACTTAATAAAAATTTTAAAAATGTTAATTAATCTTATTGGGTGAAATCATTTTATCATCTTTAATACAGGAAACTGCTGGCCTCTAAAAATAAAAAACACCTTTAAATTTAATAATGCTGAATCTGGACTGCAGAAATAGTGCATGCACAGGACCACATAAGGATTAAAATAAAAAACTAAGAAAAACATTCATTTTTCTGTTGGAAGATTAAGCTGCACAGTGTCCTTGTGTCCACAAGTGACCTCTACTAGGAATGCTTCAGAGTTTCTTGTTCATTTTTAAAATTGCAACTCCTTTTAAAACTTCCTTTGTGTGTTCTGTGCCAAGCTAATGGCTCAGGGATTATATTAAAAAGTCTGCTAGATGTTTCAGTGTCAGGAGCAAATTGCTTAAAAGTGTACTGGAGGTGACAGGTAACTTGGAAATGAATGAAAAAGAGAATCAGGTTCAAATCACAGCTCTGCCACTTCCAACCTGTATGACATTGGACAAGTCGCCCCATCTCTCTGAGGCTGTTTCCACACCTGTAAAATGAGGAATTAGAAAAGATGATCTCCAGGTCCCTTCCAGCTCTCAGTCTATGATCTGATCATTCCAAGTGTCTCATGAAATCAATCCAAAAGGCAAGGATGCTTTTCAATTTCAAAGGATTCTGCACTTATCTATCCTCACATTAACACCTCATAACCAAGGATAGGCACGAGCTAAACAGTTGGCTAAAGGGAAGGGCACTCTCTTTACCATGAAGAAGAGCAAAATTCATGGGTGCTTCCAATGACTAAAGTGAAGCTTTGGCTTCACTTCATGCAGTATGGGAAGGTAATGGAATTACTCCCTCCCCACTAAGGCCAGGTCCTTAGGTCCCATATCTTCGTCATCAAGCACTACTGACCCCAAATTAAATTGTGATTGCATGCTAATAGAAATTAAAGTACACATTTCCTTTTCCACTTCTGGGCTTAAACGTTAGAAAACAATTTCAATCAGTAAATAAGATGAATATTTTATATATGGTAATTTCAAACATACTGGAATCATGACAAAAGTTTATGCTTCTGGTCTGCTCAACAATTTTAAAATGTTTTATTCAATGCATTGAAAATGCTTGTAATATAAATGCAGTTGTAACTCAAAGCGTAAGGCCTACAAAGATTTTAACTAAAAGTATTTAATGTCCTTTAAATTTAATATATCTATCCTGAGTCTTAAAAATTATGGTTGAATTTTATTGCTAATAACACAGTACCAGCAAAAACAGAGTAGTACAAGGGACATTTGCAAGGTTCTTGAAGTAAGGGGGCAACTATAGCAGTGGCTAATCTCTCCCTAGACCAATACCATGACAATGGAGTAGTCATTTAATCAGTTCAAAGCAGAAAGCTGGAAGTTCCTTTGGACAGAAAACGGGAGGATAGAGAGGAGCTGAGAAACTTCAATTTGTCGGTTTCTAACTGTGTAAGGAAAAATGAAAAAGGCAAGGACAAAGAGAGTTGATAGGATGGACCTTTAGGATCAGAAGACCTAGAAATGTTAGTGAAAGATTAAAAAGCTGGAAGTTCCATACCTTTGGCTCAGATATTACACCACTGGGCACATACCCCAAGGAATCAAAGATAGAAAATTCCCATATACACCCAAATATTATTCATAGCAGAATTCTTTGTTGCTGCAAAAAAACTATAAACAATGTAGGTGCCCACTGACTGAGTAATGAAATGCAAAAACAAGTTGTGGCTCATGAATGTTATGGAATATTACCATACATTGAGAAGCACTGAATAGGAAGAATTCAAAAATAGGAAGACTTACATGAACCACTGCAGAAGTAAACGGTTAGTAAAACATTACACACAATGACATCATAGAACAACCACAAAACGAACCCTGTATAATTAACTATAATGACCAAGGTAGGCCCCAGATACAGAAAATGCACCTCCTTCCCTTCTTTCCAGGTGAGGAATGATGGGTGGATGCATAACATTTTTATACTATCAGATATAGTTGATGTTTTGGTTAGTTTTATAGAACTACTCTTTCTCCCTTCCTTTTATATTCTTTGTTACAAGGAATGGCTTAGTGGGTAGAGAAAAGAGCAAAGGTGTATATAGAAACTAAGGTGATATGACAATAGCTAGCATTATAGCACCTAAGTATTTCACATATATTATCTAATTTGACCCACACAATAAGCCTGAAGATCATTTCCCCCATTTTACAGAAGAAGAAACTGAAGCCTAGAGAGGTTAAATGGTTTGCCCAGGGTCAACAGCTAGTAAGTATCCGAGGCAAAATTCTAATTCAGGCCTTTCTGATCTCCCACTGTCACCTAGTTAGCTCAATGTAAAAACAAAAAATTAAAAAGAAACATTTTTTTAAAGAAAAAGTAGGGAGGCAAAACAAAATAAGGAGTAAATAGCCCCAAGTAGAAATTTAAAATATTGCCAATTTTTAAGCTAGAAAATATACTTTGAAATAAACATCAGATTCATCATAACTTATCAAAAACTGGTAAGACCCTTTAAGGTTTCCAGAGAATTGCCATTGTGGTCAATGTAGTTTTAGCAATTAATCCTCTGAGGATCATTCTGCATGTTTACTGAAGGTGTATAACTTCCAAGTATTGAAGGAAGAGGTGACTTTCTTGAATACAGTCATCTCCCGTCTGCCCTTCCCCTCTCTGCCAAATTTGGATTTTTTGAGAATGTATTTTAAGACATGGTTGAGCCTTGACTATGAATCATTTGTTTTATTCAGACTGTGACTTGTCACTGATCAGCACATTTTTAAAGACCAGATAACACCTAGTTATAATAGCCATCCTTGTTTCTGGCATCCTATTGCTTCTTTTTTCCTTCCTATTCCTTATCTTCTATCCTTTCTTTCAAAGGTTAACAAGAACATCATTCTCATGTAAATCCCAAATAAAATTATTCCAATACTGTCGGTAAGTCCAGAAAATCTTGTCTTAGTATAAAAACAGTCTAAGATTTATCATTTCCAGAATCTACCTTCTGACAGTCTAAAAACTATGTAATGTAGAAACAACCTTGCTAAAAAGTCGCTTTACATAATAAATTCTGAACCATCTGCTACTTGCTCCATCCTATTTTATGGCTGTCACTGTGCCCAAGGACAAAATGTAATATAAATACATTTCTATTCAGCCACTTTATTTCAAATTTCAGATCTGAAAAATTAAGAAGTGTGCCCAATTTTCATATTGCTACTAAAACACCACATTGGATTGGAACTATACATTAAAGAGTTAGTTCTACTAACCTTGAGCACTACCACTGGTTTTCAATCATCTCTCTTTCCTATTTACCCATCTCCTTGACCAATACTTCAAAAATTAATTTTAAAATCATAACAGTCTTCAAGCCTCCTACTTGCCCCAAAGCTCTCCTTACTCTAGCTATGAAACAGAACTTAAAACAGACTAGGATAAAGATGACTAGGCTGCTTAAAGGGAAAATCAGAAAACAGAACAGGAAAAGAACATGTGTTAAAATAATTTATTTCCCCTCTGTACATTTCTGACCCAAATGAACCAGAAATAAATCAAGAAGATGAGATTTAGAGTATTTCACCCATCTGAGAATTTCCATTCAACTGAAACAGCAAAAGTGTAAATCAGTCACTGAAATGTTTAAAAAAAATATATTAAACAAAAATGTTTGTACAAGATAAAAATACTCATCCTTACTGCAAGAACTGCAGATTCCATAGATGTGTTACATTTTTAATAATTCCTTAGATCATTTTCAGTCCAGGTTTTGGTTTTGAATGCTATAGACAAAGAGTAAAACTGTCTGCTGAAGGCCTATCGGTTTTTACGTTTTTCTTTCTTGCTCCGGGCACCGGCTGCACTACTTAGAGAGGATGAAGAAGGGGCTCTAGCATGGCCTGTGGCCTTCAAGTGATCAAACAGTTTATTCCGAGATGAAAATTCACCATGGCATGTTGTACATCGGATAGGAACATCACTCTAAAAGGAGAGAAAAAAGTGGAAATAAAAGCAGATATTACCACCGGGTAACATTTTCTGTATTTCGTGTTAAGACTGCTTCAAAGTAAATTAGTTTCTGACACACTCAGACTCAATTCAGATGATATTTCCGGAGGATGCAGGATGCATCCTTCTCCACCACATTTAAAAGCCCTGCAGACAGTCAAAAGCTTACACCCACACAGGGAAGACAAACACTTAACCCCAGGAAAATTCAGAATAGTGCTACTTGGAGGATTTTTTTTTTAATCAAAGTCTTTAAGTTTTCAAAGTGATTTAAACCACAAGCCATGAAAAAGAGCCCAACTATCACAAGCACATGCCACAAGGGCTTCACGTTCAGCTTGGTAAAGAGAAGTATGCCTTTGGCACTTGTTTCAACACTGGGTCCCAGAGCACCAAGACTATCCTTACACTTACCTAGCATTTATAAAGCACCTATGTGCCAGATAAGACAAAATACCCAGTGAAGAAGGGCCCCTTTCCTTTCTTCTGCAACTTCAGGGTTACTCAGGTAACATTTATATTGAAGGGGAAAAATAAACACTGCTAGTATCTCAATCTCTACACCAAGAAGATTGACAAATGGTTTCTACCTACCTCTACTTGTTGTTCATCAGATGTTTTGACAGACTTTTTCAGATCCTTGGCTTTCTTTCCTTTGGGTTTTGGAATACTAAAAAGAAAAGTGAAATATTTAGTGTATTTGACTCAAACTGGGCACATTTTCATTCCTATAGCATAATCATCAAGGAATGTGAAGCATTTAAAAGGTTTTTAATGAATTTGTTTAATTAAGCCTCTCATCAATCACAAATGTCAGTAAATTACATATATACATGTATATGTATGTATACACATATATATATATATACTATCATTTTAAAATGAAATTAAGCTTTTTAGAGATTTACTCCAAATTACATCATTGAGGAAACAAATAAAAATAGAAACAAAATTATTCAGAAAGCAAATCTCCAATATTTTCTAGCACTTTCTTTTACTCACACTAGTCTCTGTAACTCTCATCCGTCAAAAGGCCCCTTCCTTTTTGTTTATCTCATCCACATTCAACTCTTTTTTTTTTTTGAGTTTTTTTTTCTTTATTTTTGACATGTTTGGTTTTCAGCATTGATTTTCACAGGCATTTGAATTACAAATTTTCTCCCCATTCCCCCCCCCCACTCCAAGATGGCGT
>CM053622.1:324170241-324188632 GCA_028646595.1 Phalanger gymnotis | reverse complement strand
TTGCAGTTTCTTTTTCTTTTTCTTTGTTGCCTTTTCATGCTTCTCTTGCTTCTTGTGTTTGAAAGTCAAATTTTCCATTCAACTCTGGTCTTTTCACTGAGAAAGCTTGAAAGTCCTCTATTTTATTGAAATTCCATATTTTGCCTCACATTCAACTCTTAAACAAAAAATTACTTGCCAATGCCCACTAGGCCCCTTCTGTTGTACTTCCAATTCATGAACACTCTTCTAATTCAATTATGCCTTCTCTCTTCCTGAGTCATTTCATTGTTCCTTATCTTTAAATGCCTAGTATAATGTAAGCTTCCTGTGGACAGGGATTGATTTTCTTGGTATCTCCAGTGCCCAGCAGAGAACCCAGCATGGAGCAGGTGCTTAATAAATGCTTGTTGCATAAACTGAATTGCCTCATATACCTAAGAAAATAAGCATAAAAATTTGAGCAGACTGATTTATGGAAAAAACTAAGTAACGTTTTAGAGACCACCTATGACAAGATGTCAAAGTCTACATTAGGATAGCAGTTTCAGCTCTTATGTCATCGCAGAAAGCGAGTTGTAATGTAGGAAATATTGAAAGGGACTGATTCAGAGTAAACTGGGAAGTCTTGTATGAATTGACTCAGAATGAAGTAAGCAGAGGGAAGAAAACAATTTATACGGTGACAACAACATTATAAAGAAAAACAACTCTGAAAGACTTAAGAACCCTGACTGATGCACTGATCAAACAAGATCACGAAGCAGTGGTGTCAAACTCAAACAAAAACAGGGCCACTAACTGTACATAAAGATCCCCAGGGACTGGATAGAACACCACATGTTAATAATATCTATGCTCTATTATTTATTTTGTTAAATATTTCTCAATCATATTTTAATCTGGTTCAGTCTTCACTAGGGGATGTTGCAGGCCTCATGTATGACATTTGTTTCCACAGTACCTATGAGGAAGCATGCTACCCACCTCCTGACAAAGTGGTGATAGACCTAGGCTACAGAATAAAATTTATAATTTTTGGACATAAGTCAATGCAAGAATTTGTCTTCTTTCACTATGAATATTTGGTTCAATGTTTTTTTTTTCTTTTTCCCATGCAGGAGGGGAAAACAGAAGAAAAATTAAATAGATTTTTGTTCACTGAAAAAAACCTAATTTTAAAAAACAAAGTTAATGGCAAAATATGATGAAAGAATTTTCATCTATGACATATAGTTACTAGTCTTAGGAAGGTACCTTTACTTAGCATGTAGCTTATCTTAAAAAAGGTGTATAAACTTTTAAAGGTAATCCCTAAAATGTTAGTCCCCATAGACTTTAAACAAGATATTTTTACAAATAGTACATAAGCTACATATGACTATTGAAGAAGATTATATATGTTGAACAGGATGGCAACAGAAAGACACTTGGAGAGGAGGAGCAGACTACAAACACATCATAAACAAGAAATTGTGCAGGAAAACTAAGTAAATTATATAAGAGTAACATAAGCCTGAGCAAAGATCTCTGATAAAGATCACATACATACATACATACACATATAGTACGTATGTGTGTAGTTTTCAAATGAAGCTATCAAAAGATTATTCTAAATAATTAATAGAGAAATACAAATAAAAATAACCCACAAGTAGTATCTCAAACCTTGATCAAATTGGCAAAGATATGAAAGACAAAAATTGTAAATAGAAGGGGCTATAGAAAAACAGGCACTATTGGTGAATCTGTGAAATAGTCTAACCATTCAGGAATATCTGGAATTACACTCGAAATGTCACTAAATTATATAATGCCTTTGTTCCAGCAATACCACTTATGGCCTTATACTGCAAGGAAGTCAGTGAAAAAGGGAAACTTCCCATATATACAAAAATATTTATAGTAGCACTTTTTGTAAAAGACAATCAGTCCAAAAGAAACTTTGCTATGTGCCAGGCCAAAAAACTACAACATAGGTACCCACAGATAGGTAGATAGCTGTAAAAATTGTGATACACAAATGTAATAGAATATTATTGTACATAAGAAGTGAAGAATTCAGAGAAATTTGGGAAGACTTGTTTGAAATGTTGCAGAAATAAGGAGAAAATTTTATATCATGACCACAAAACTATAAAGTAGGAGGTTCATAAACTTGGATGAGAAAAACATTAAATCTTTATTTTTATTAACTTCTAAGAGAAATTTAGCATTTCCTTCAAATTTTTAAAAAACATTCTGAGAAAAAAATCCATAGGTTTCATTAAACTGCCAAAAAGGGTTCACAACCTTTAAGAGATAAGAATCCCCGATATAAAGGAAACAACTTTAAAAGACTTCAGAAATCTAATTAATGCAGTGATTAATCAAAATGGATGAAGTACTTCCCAATCCTCAGCAGAGTGCAGATTCAGATTCAACTATGCACATCTGTTACAAGAAGTGAGGAGTCACTGACAAGTGAGTGATGTCCAAAATAAGAAAGAAAGAAAAAAAGCAGTAATTTTTTTTTTTTGAAAAGAAAAGAAATTACAGAAAGGAGGTGGGGAATATTTGACCAGAAGAAAGTGAGACTAATGGTACGGTGAGGAAAACCAACAGACAGCATATGTAACTGCTGATATCCACACAACATAAAGAGGACAACAGAAGATCTCCAGGTCACTGAATAGACTTCCTATGAATAATTTACTAGAGGACAAAGGCAAGAGTCACAGACCACAGGTGGGCTTGGCCAGGTTTCTACCTCTATCTTTGTCTTTCAGGATCATCAGGTGCAGGTGGCGTGCATTCTGAGTTCAAGACTATACTAGTCCACTTCATTTGTATAATGTCTAGCAACCATTCCCATACACCCCAATGAAAGCAGGTGCTTAATAAAGGCTTTTTAGTTGAAATACAAAATATGTGACCAGATGTCTTCCTCTGAAAATTAAGAAAAAGTTAAACAACTATCCTTATGGGATGGTAAGTTTAAGTTAAGAACAAAGCCCCTGGGTTTCTTTCTAGATCTATGACTCTGTAGAAGCAAAAATAAAATTATTTCAAACCAGTCCTGTTATAGACTTACCAGTTCAACCTTTTATTAAGCATCCATCATGTGTACAGCACAGCTTGGTGGCTATAGTCCTCACTGGTAGTAAGGAGGAAGGCATGGTGACGCTGGGCTATTTGTTACTGAATTATAGGCTTAATACGAACATGATATCAATCAGAAAAAAAAATCCCAAGGCAAAACCTGAGTTACTGCTGCTTATGTCAGTGTGTAGAGCAGAGGTGCATTTTTATCCCTACATTTTTCTGCTGCAATTTCTATTGGTCCCTTCCTCTACCTGTGCACTGCCTGGTGAGATTCTTCATTTGTTTTGATTTGTTTGATTTTGTTTGACTGATTCTTGATGTCTCATAGAGTCATTAGCTTCCATTTGCCCAATTCTACTTTTTAAGGAGTTGTTTTCTTCAGTGTACTTTTTTCCATTTTGTCAACTGTATTTTTAAAAGAATTGTTCAATTTCTCTTCTACCTCTCTTATTTGACTTTTAAAATCCTTCTTGAGCTCTTCCAAGAAGACTTTCTGGGCTTGAGACCAGTTTGTATTCCCTTTTGAGCTTTTGGATGTGGGTATATTAACAATGTCATCTTCTTCCGAATTTGTGTTTTGATCTTTCCTGTCACCAAGATACTTCTCTATGGTCACTGTTTTTCTTTGTTGCTTTTTGCTCATGTGGTTTGCCTTTTTTCTGGCTTTTAAAGTTGATCTCTGCTTCTGGCACACAGGGGGCACTGTTCCAGGCTTCTTGTGCTGGGGGCTAGGAGCCTGATTATTAGTTTTCTGTGCTGGGGCCTCAGGTGCTGGCAGCTGCAGTGGTCTGGTAGCTTACCTAGAGGTGGTGGTGGCGGCTGGTGTGTTTCTGGTGTTGGCACGTGCCCGTTCCTCCACCCTGGGGCTCAGGGTCTCCCACTGGTTTGCTGAGGTGGGTCTTGCTGCTGGCTTGCTAGGATACCTCGCGTCCTGTACTGGTCCCCTTCAGCCTCAGCAAGAAGGACCTTTCCCTTAATCCCTCTAGCATTCTGAGCTAAAAGACTGCTGCATCTTATCTTTCTGCTGGCTCCACTATTCCAGGGTTTCTCCTGGGGCAATATTCTCTGGGTTTCTCAAGGTCAATAAAGGAGAGTGAGAGTGACTTACTGTTTACTCCACCATCTTGGCTCCCAGAAGTCAAAATAGGTGACTTTCAAACATTCCATCTGTAGGCTGATAGCTCCAGAAATAGCTGCTGCCACTGCCGCCACCACTCCTGCTGCCAATTCAGTCTCTCCCAAGGCCTGCTCCTGGTTTGCTGGGGCCAAGGTTGTACTGGCACACCCTGCACTGGATCACACTACTCTCTCATCCAGTTCTGACCTTCTAAGTTGCCTCTAGCATCAATGGGCTGAGAAGTCTGGAAACCACCACTACTGCCAGTGATTCAGTCCCCTGAGACCTGCTCTGACTCTGTTGGGACCAGGTCTAGGCTGGCATGGCTTGAGCTAGACTGTGCTCCTCTCTCAGCCCAGTGCAATAGACCCTTCCTGCCAACCTTCCGGGTTGTCCTGGACTGGAATTCTGCCTTACTCTGTTTCTTTACAGGTTCTGCCACTCTAGAATTTGTTCAGTCACTTTTTAGAGGTATTAGAAGGGGTTTGGGGGAGAGCTCAGGCGAGTCCCTGCTTTCACTTTGCCATCTTGGCTCGACCTCGCTTGATGAGATTCTTAAGAAGATGAGGAAGCTTATTATTGAATTTATTTCATCATTTCACGATGAAAAAGGGACAACATTTGAGGAAACACAAAACAATGAACAAGTTTAACAAAAAAGCAAAGACCTTACTTTTTTTCTGCCCTTTTGGGATCTTCAGACTGCTCATCAGCTTCCGAAACAATGCCCTTTTCGCGGGTACTGTCTTCCAATCCTTTGGTGTTGTTCTCACTCGTAGATTCAACAATCACTTCACCTACAGGCTCATCTTTATTGAAGTTGTCATCATATATCTATATATAGAACAATGAACACCATTTTAATGGAATTAGGACAATGAAAAGATCTTGGCCACATAATGGCAACTTTCCAGTTATCTTCAAAACGCTCTTCATTCAGAACTGTCATGGTGTTGCATAATGCATAGCAACAACACTATGGTATTTAATACTATGTAATGATACCATCACTTACTACTATTATTATGCATCACCTATAAAGCTCTTATGTAAATGCTTTTAAATTTCCAAAGACAGGCAGAATGAAATAGTGAACAGAAAGCTAGACTTGGAAGGCCTGAGTTCAAGTGATGCCTCTGACATATACAGGCTGTGTGACTCTCTAGGAAAATCATGTGATTATTCAATGCTCCAGGCAACACTCTTAAGACTTTAAATTGACAAGAAGCAATTGATCTGTATTGGGAAATGGTGTCCCCTACATTAATAAAATCACAGGTTTGGCCCAAAATCAATTTTTGTCCATAAAAGCAACTTCTTACATATTATCTCATTCAATCTCTGGAAAAAAAAATACACCTCGCAAGGGAAAAGAAAATGATTTGTTGGAGGGGCTACAGGAAAATAGGCTCACCAACGCACTGCTGGAAGAACTCTAAATTAGTCCAGAAGTTCTAGAAAGCAATTTGGAACTATGCCGAAAATTGCTCACCCTTTGACCCAACAATACCATTAGTAGGCGTATTACCCCAAGGAAATCAAAGATAGTGAAGGGAACAGAACCCAGGAAATAATTTATTCAATAACACTGCAAAGAAAAAAAAATTTTGAAAGACTTAGGAATTCTAATCAATACAGTGATTCCAGCAGACAACAAGGAAACAAACACTCTACTCACTTCTTGACAGAGACATAATGGATTCATGCATGGTGCAGAATGCTGCATACATTTTTGGACATGGCCAATGTGGGAATTTGCTTTGCTTGACCATGCACATTCATTGCAAAGCTTTATTTTTTTTTAAGCGGAAAAACAAGATGTAATAAAGAGAAATTTATGGCTTCATGCGCAATTTTTTTTTTCTGTCCTACTTTGTATATGGAAATGCTCATTTTATTTGGTGTTTAAATTCAGAATTCTTTTCTAATAAACGACCCTGCAAGATAGGTAGTACAGATGCCACTACTCCATTTTACAGACAAGGAAACAAGCTCAATGAAGTTCGACATGCTAAGCTATGGAGACAATCGTGTCTATTACCAAACAAGGACACAGAACTTCCTATGTGGCTCTACTAGGAAAGACAAATATCTCAAGTGAAAACTCGAATCATAAAGAATTTGGCGCTTTATCTTTCCTGAAAAAGGTGATCAAAGAATAAACAGCTGACATAATCTCTTGAACAAATAAGCTAAACCCAAGATTCTTACACTGAAAAGTTAGCATCTGTATTCATGACCTAAATTCTTCTGAAAGCATCCTCTTTCCTTTTAAATAGAAGTTATTTGGTGGTATAAATTGAAATCCATTGTTTTCAGAAATATACTGAATCTTCTTAGCTTCCTTGTTAAAATAGATATAGGCATCAATTCATCCTATTCTTATGGGCTCAAAAGCATCTACCTCACCCAAGGATCTGGCAGGCTAACTATATAAAAAAAGATAACTTAAACTGGTGGCAAAAATTATTTGAGACTTACTGTAGTGATTACTGGATAAAATCCAATAGGATCTTACTTGTAAATAATATCTTAATAACCAAATAGGGTCCCACGGAGTGTGGAGTTTAAATAAATCTTTTTTTTCATTTTATTCTTATCTTAACAAATATAGCAAACGTTTCTATATATACTGTAGAACAGGATATGATTATATCTGAAACAGTGATTCTCTATAACATAGAGCCTGCCTTTCTTTTAGGCATTAAATTCATTGAGTAACATTGAGTAAATTAAAATAAATTCATTGAGTAACTTTCAAAGCTATCCTATTTGTCTGTAATTCCTTCTAACCTCCCTTCTTTTCTCATTTTCTTTTAACCTTATCCTTATGCCCTCTCTCTCAACTCTCTCACCTCCCACTTGGCCAAATGAAAAGGAAAGAAAAATCCTTATAGCGAGCATGCATAGTTAAGCAAAACAAAACCCTGTATTGGTCATAATAATATTACATATCTGTCAGCCAGTGAGTAACATGGTTTATAATCAGTCCTCTGAATCTGTGGAGGACATTACACTGCTCAAAGTTCTTAAGTATTTCAGAGTTGTTTTTCTTTACATTGTTTTTCGTTCTTGTAAAAACCGTTCTCCTAATTCCGCTCACCTCAGTTTCTCTAAAACTGTCCTTTCATCAATCCTTACGGCACAATAATGTTCCAATTTATTTGTACACCCTAATTTGTTCAACATTCCCCAAATGATTCCAGTTCTTCGCAACTAGTAAACACTTAAAAAAAAACTCTGCTCTAAATATTTTTGCACATTCAGGAGTTTTTCCTCTTTCTTTGGTTTCTTTAGGGTATAGGACTAGTGGTGGTATTGCTGGGTCGCAGAGTATACAGTTTAGTGACTTTTGGGGCACAGTTCCAAACTGCTTTCCTGAATATCTGGACGAATTCATATACACTATCATCAGTAGTATGTTAATATGCCTGTTTCCTCCAACATCTGTCATTTTCCATTTTTGTGATACTTGTCAATATAATGGGTATAAGGTGGAACCTCAGAGTTACTTTATTTTTCCCTAATTATTAGTTATTTGGAGCATGCTTTTCATATGGATGTTGATACCTTGGATTTCTTCCTTTGAAAACCACGTATTAATATCCTTTGAAAACCACGTATTAATATCCTTTGACCACTTATCAATTGGGGAATGTCTTTTGTTCTTACAAATTTGAATAAATTCCTTACCTATCTTAGGAATGAGACCTTTATCAGAGAAACTTTCTTAAAAAATTTTTTTCCCTAGTCAACTGTTTCCTTTTTCATCTTAACTGCATTGGCTTTAGTTGCACAAAAATTTTTTTAATTTTATGTCTTCAAAATTTTCCACCTTGTCTTCTGTGATCCTCTGTATCACTTGTTTGGTCAAGATCTCTTCCTCTATCTATAGATCCAAAAGATAATTTCTTCTTTGCTCCTCTAATCTATTTATTATGTGACTTTTTAAAGTCATATATTGATTTAGAACTAAAATAAATCTGAAACTGAGTTAAAGGGACCAAAACTACATGAAGAACACCATAGGCTTCCAATCAAATGTCTACTTTAAAAATCTTTCTATGTAATATGCAACACAGAATTAGATATAAGAAAGACCTCTGCCTGTGAGTCAATGCAAGAACAACATTCTAAAAACATATGTTTATACATTCAAGAGGAAAAACTCTTCAAAATTTGAAAAGCCAATACTATCTTTGGGCCCTCTGACTCTGTCAGTAATGGAAATCCAGGATGGAAGTTTTTTAAATCTCTTCAAAATTTATATATTATTTTGTATTATCTAAATATCTTGTGTTTGATTATAATGACATTTAATGTTTAAAGTTACTAAGCCTTCTCTTTCAACATACCGGCACGGATTTCTGTTTCTTTTTCTTCTGTTTTTTGGAAAGTCTAAAAAGTAAGCAAAAATATTGTTAAATACTTAATTATACAAAAATTTAACAATTCTAAGCCAAAGGAAAATATTTAAACCCTGGGAACAAAATGTTTCAATATTATTCAACTTTGAAAGGATGAAAGAATTTTTACTTTAAAAAAAAAATCACATTAGGGAACTTAAAATATTTAGTGATTCAAATTAAACTGCCAGCATCCCAGAGAGCCTACAATTAACTAAGCATCAACAATTCTGGTGTTTGTTTACCCATAAAATAGAAGACTATACTTTTTGGAAAATATAATTAAAAAAAAAAAGAAAAACGGTATTTCAAGTAGAAATCTGCCTCCTCATATTAGACAGGAGGAAAATAAATTCCCTAAGTTAGTACTACAAAATAACAACTTCTTTGAAAAAATGCTACTAACAAATACAATTGTACCTAAATATTATTAATTTATGGCAATTCTGTATACTTAAAAGTACTTTTGCTTTGGTATATCTTCTGTTTCTTCCTCTGTGTTAGCATCCAACCCATTTTCATTTGCCTGTTGATGTGCTGAAAAATCTTCCTCCTCCTCTTCCAACTGTTGTTTTAACAAGGCAACCATCTCCCGATGCTTCTTTGACTTTTCATGATTCCTCATGCTGCAAGAACATCAAGATGGTGTTATTAACTGCAATGTAATTTATGAGGCATGATTATTATTACTAGTAAAGTGTTCTTTTACATAGTGAATGCTAAATAATTCTTTTAAAGTGGCAGTGAAGATATTAGAAAGTGAAATAAAACCCAAGTTAGGAGTACTCAAGCACTGATACACTGGAAAACTAGAGACACAGCAATGGCCTTGTTTTCTTGATTCCTCAAACCTCACTGTACCTCTTTGTGCCAGTCATCCCCTCCTTTCTTGCTATTTTCCTTCTAGTTCTCTTCACTGTTCTGCTTTGTATTTAATGTTGCAATGTTGTCTTTGCTCTGTCCTTCCTATCATTTCACTAACAAATATTTATTGAGCTCCTCCTCTGTAAACAAAACAACTCTGTATTTGGGGATATATAAGGCAGGTACAAGAGAGATCTGCTCCTGTCAAGGACACCATGGTCTAAGAGGTCAAGGGAAAAGCCACTTGAAATAATCAGAGAACAGACAAAGAGGTGACCAAGTGACACTAAGTCAATATGGTGGTAATTTAGCATCTTAGGCTCCTCAGCAGTCCTCCTTCAATTCCTCAGGTTCCTTCTCTCTTTTCCACCCCACTTCCCTGTCTCTTCCTCGTAGGGCTCCTCTCTTCTGTGCCCTAAAGGAAGGAGTGAGAGAGCTAACTGTGATTGTAGGGACTTCTGGGTTTTGATCTCTCTCCTTTCTCTCTCTCCTCTCTCTCACAGTAATAGTGTTCTATACCTCTCCCATACATTATCTCTTCCTTTTTTCTCACTGTTGATTTTCCCCACTTCCTGTTTCTCAATGTGTTTGTTTAAGCAGCTTTATCTTTGCCATGTTTCTCCCTCTGTTCTTTCCTCAGCAATGTTCTTTTTGGTCCTCTTTTCCTACCATCTCCAGAATTTGATCTACTTGGATAAAGTCCCTGTACCTCATCAAGTTTAGCTGGCAATGCTTGTGGGCTGGCAGCAGGAATATGATGGGGAAGTAGAGCGATCTCAAGTCCAGCAGAGGAAATAAGAAAATCATTAAGCATGATTTGTTCATCTCTTAAAAAACTATGTATTTCCCAGGTCACCAAATCAGCAAGGAAGGAAGAGCGCTGGACCTGAAGTCTGGGGACATGGGTCTGACTCTTGCCTTAGACACTGATCAGTTTTATGATCATAGGCGAGGCACTCAATTTCTCAAATCTTGTACTCCCTCTAGATCTGTGGGTTGTTGTGAAAAAAGCCCTTTGTAAACCGTAAACTGCTAAATATAAGTAGATAATTAATTATGGGGCAGAATGTGTAGGACCATTCAAAGAATCAAATACAAAAAGTAAAGAACACAGGCCCCGGAGACAGAAAAAACAAATGTGAATCTCAATTCCACCTATGTGACTTTGGGAAGTCATTTAATCTCCAAGCTTCAGTTTCCCCATCTGTAAAGACAACAGTACTTGCCCAGTCTACCTTTCAGACTCAACAATATGCTGAAGGCCTTCTAAGTCACTGTTACAAGTAATGATGTTAAAGAATCTCAAAATAGAAAATGCTTATTTCTAATAAAATAATAATTGGTATCGCTGCCTATTTTTGAAAAGTAATAAAAATAAAAAACAAGGTTATCTGCTTAAAGAAGGAAATTTACTTACGCCTTTTCTGTCTTAAAGGATTTGTCACATGCTGGGCAATACAAATCATCATAAATTTCAGCATCTTCACCCTCGTCACTTAGTTTACCTAAGAGAAAGAATCTCTGAGTAACAATTCCGAAATGGTCTAAACACAAAAAATATAGACTATCTTCAAAGTTACAATCCCTTAATAATGTTCTAACATTGGACTGAGACAACAAATTGTTACTTTAATCTCCTAGAGGGATGTTTTCTCCTCCTGCACCAAACAACTTTAATACACCTAGATTTTTAGTGGAAAAAAGTACATTAGTTAAAACCAAGGGAAACTGTGGTCCTGAGGGAACCTCTTTAAAAGCAACTCTTCATGAACTGAATGTTTTTGATATCATTCCCTAAAACAACATATATTTAGTATTCTTACTCAGGTTCTTCAACACAGATCAAAACAAAACAAAACAAAAAAATCAAAAGGAATTCTAATTAGCTTTTTTTTACTTTGCTAGACTTCAATTAAACATGCTGACTACTATGACTTTCGATCTCTGAACAGACTTAGTATCCAATGATGTTTCAGCATTATTAGACAGGTCATGAATATACACTATTACATAATCCTGAGATCTGTTATTTACTTTTTAGATATTTTTCCTACACCTGAAGTTACATAGCAATTGAAAAAAATTGTAATGTTACAACATCCAGCATCCATATACGCAGAAAGCTGTTTAATGGGAGTGAGGGTGTGGGCAACACTACTGTCCATTTCTATTAAATAAATAAGCAGAACTGAAAAATCTTGATGTCTCAGAGTTCAAGTCACAGTAGAGTTCACCTGGCCCAAGCCCATTCCTTGAACAGGAATACCCTATCAAATGCCTCAGACAAGTGGTTTTTCGGCCTTTGCCTGATGTCTACGGTGATGAGGAACCCACTATTTCCCAAGATAGCATGATCTCCTTTTAGAAAGGGTAGGAAGATCTTTCTTCTATTTAGCAGAAATCTGCCTCTCTAACTTCCACCCATTGTCTATAGCCCTACTCTTTGGCAGGAAAGTAAAGAAAATCAAATTTAATCTCCTTTCCACAAGAAGGCCCTTCAAATACTAGAAGGTAACTATTGAGGAGAAGGGAATAAATATGATTCTATTTCCTTCTCCTCAATACCATCACACCTAGTCTTCTCCAAGTTAAATATCTCGAGTTCCTTTAAGTCAATGCTCCTATGGCATGATTTCTTGTGCTCAGGTCATGCTCCCCTTAAGTCTTCTCATCTTTAAACATTCCCAGTTCCTTGAATTCTTCGCTCTCTAGCTACTCCAGGAGCAAATACTCAAGTGAACCTGTGTCCTCATCAACTTGGTGTTTCTTCCTCTAATGATACCGACAGCAATTCATCCACGCTGACCTGCCTGATCCATATGGACTCCTATCCATGTCCTCCCATAAGTTCACCAAAGGAGATCCACCCAACATGACAACAGTGTTACTTGCCTTCTCTTGACATCATAAGGATGCCAGTGAACACTAGGGCTGTTCTGGGCAGCTAGGTGACACAGTGAATAGAGCACTGGGCCTGGAATCAGGAAGACCTGAGTTCAAATCCAGCCTCAGACACTTATTAGCTGCGTAACCCTGATCAAGTCATTTAACCCTATTGGCCTCAGTTTCCTCATCTATAAAATGAGCTAGAGAAGGGAATGGCAAACCACTCCAGTATCTTGCCAAGAAAACCCCAAACAGGGTCATGACTTAACACCAGGGCTATCCAGTCATCCCTCAAGGTCTCCACATGACCAGCCTATTTTCTTTTTTTTTTTTTGATCACACACTTTCCTGACAACACCTTTTTATTTCTGTTCTTCTAAGTCCTTTGTTGGTTATGTCACAGCCAGCTCATACACAATGTGCCTCTCCATTGCCCTCTGTGTTATACTGATTTTCAGTTTTTCAAAGACAGTTGTATTCCGTATCTCCCAGGTGTACAACTAGTCAGCGCTCTTGGCCTAAAATGTAGTTCTCATAACTGGACCCAATATGTCAGGAATGGTCTATGGACAGAGTACAGTGGTACTATCACTTCCCTTATTCTGAGCTCTGTCTCTATTAGAACTTCCTAAGTCCTCACAAGCCTTTTTGCTCCCACATTACAATGTTGATTCATGCTGAGATTTGCCTATAAGCTACTAAAACTCCCTTAATCTTTTTTCCATTAACTACTGTCTTGCTGTGCAAATGACACATAAATAAATTGGTTTTAAAGACTGGTTAAAAGAAACAATTTTCAGGATTTATCCTATTAAAGATCAATTCAATCTCTTGCACTTTCCAACTACAATATTGTACAATGATACAAAGATTTAATGAAGACATAATTTTTCAAAAAGGTGAAAGGAGCCATGAACAGAGTGGCCACTGATTATCACCAACAAACAGGAACTAGTAGCTGAAGTAAAATGTGAGAAACTTGGGACTGAAGCGACCTCCTCCATCTTGGAACTTGAGATAGGAGAAAACTATGTACTCTTAGTACACACTGTGGATTTCAGACGAACAGGATTTTAGAAGAACAGATTTCAAAGGGCTCTGGGAAAGGACTCTAGGCCTGTATCACAGAATTTCAGGGAGCTTGGCAGCCATCTAGTTCAACTAATACCAAAAACAGAATCCCCTCTACAACACATTTGGCAGGTGTTCACTCAGCCTTTGCTAAAGACCTCCAAAGGGAAGTCTCTTATCGAGGCCAGGGCAGCTCCTTCCATTTCTGGAGAGCGCTAAATGATAAGAAGTTTTTATCTTTTTATCAAACCCAAATTTGACTCTTCCACCCAAAGATCCTGGGAAATGGAGGATACCATTGCCTAAAATTCTCTAGGAAAATTAGACCAAGAAGGATGGGAAGATCTCAAGAATTAAATTCTGAGAACACAAAGAAAAAAATACCAATGAGGCAGTAAAGGAGGAGCTATCTGAAAAGGCATGTGTGGTTCAACAGGGAACACATCAAACAGCTTAGATTTTTTTAGACTTTCACAGAATATAAAGTAAAGGCAGGCAACAGAAAAAAAAAACTATTAAAATGCAGCATGGCTCTATATGAATAATGTCAGCCAGTGAGTACTAAAGCTCAGAATTAGCCGAGCAAGGAATGCTAAGGACCACAAAAGGGTTTTTAGCTACATTAAAGAAAAGAAGGCTTAAAGGATCAAAGAGGAAATAGGATCTCTGCTCAGTATGGATGGAACTCTGATAATGGGCAAGGAAGAGAAGATAAAACTAATTTTTAATCTACTTTTGTTTTCTCTAGAAAGAGAATAATCTTTGAACTGGAAAGGAAAAAACAAAAATGACAATTAGGTAGCTGAAACCAAAGATAAGTAAAGAAAGAATAAGACAGCATCTAGTTGCATTCAAGAGTCACCAGAACCAAATGAATTCCACCCCTGTGACCTCAAAGAACAGGCAATGAAGGCACTATCAGCGATTCCCTGAAAGATCATGAGGAAAAGGAGAAGTGCTAAAGGACTGAAAGAAGGAGACTGGAACCTGCAACCTACTGACCACTGCTATTGATATATCAATACCTATGGATTTTTAGCTAATATATTAGATGTTAAAACTGATAAATGCTTACATTTTATTTATTAATTCATTAAAATAACGATAATAAATCTATAACATGGGTACTACTACTATCAAAAACAAGCTATTAAAATACTCCTCTCTTTTCCAACTATTTATCTGTAGTAGCCCAGATTTTCTTCATACACTGCAAACAAAACACAATGAATAAAGTAGATATGAAAATCTAGCCATCTTGTCCAGACATTAGAGAGATTTACAAAATGTGAAACAATGCTATTTTCACTAATTTTTTTGAAAATTTAATTATTTTTCAAAAAAACATGTTAACATATTATTGGTTTGTTATTGCTTTAATGAATTAAATAAAATGTAAACATTTATCAGCTTTTATTTTTAAGATGGTAAAAATCAACAGCTATAATCCACATGAACAAAAACTGACTGAAGTCCTCAATAAATTTTAAGAATGTAAAGGAATCATGAAATCAAAAAGCTTGAGAACACCTGGGAAAGACTATTACAATAGTCTCACAATTGTTCTCCTTGCACGAGGCCTCTCCCATCTCTAATCCATCCTCCACACAGCTGGCAAACTGGTATTCCTAAAGTATAGGTTGAATCATGTCCTCCATTTACTTAAGAAGCCTCATTGGCTCCCCGGAGCCTTCAAGTGAAGCAATAAAGTTCTCTTAAATGGCATTTTGGCATCCCTCACACTGTTTCCAACCTACCTTTACAAGCTGATTGTTTACATATTATTCCCTCCTCTCACACTTAAGCTCCTGCCAAAATGGCCTGTTTGCTGTAACCTGTCCATGACACCCCATCTCCTCTACTTGTACCTTTGCCTGGGATATGCTCCTTCACTAGATACTGTCAAGTGAAAACTAGATTGCAACTCCTTAAGATAGACCTAATAAATGTCTATAGAATTTAAATGAATGACCACTTGTCATGAATGTTATAAAGGGAATTCTCAATCAAATATGAGTAGTCTTGGTGACTGCTGGGGTCTCTTCCAAGTCTGAGATTTTGTGATTCTGGGTTAGAACAGCACAGATCATCTCCACGCATTTATCACCTCTAATCTATAATGATTGTGCCACATTGCAAGACCCTGAAGTGCCTTCTAAATCACTAGGTCCTTTAGGGTTAAGAATATCCAGTTACATTCTAATTATTTGGCAACTGACTATCTATATATGGCAAATTTGGGTTAATTATGAAACAGTAATATTAATACCTTCCTACAATTTCATAGTGCCTTTCCTTGTTTCTTTGCTTCTTTCCTTCCTTCTATCTTATTTTAAAGTAGTCTTGTGATTTCTTCAGTCCTATACCTGTGCAGATCAGTGCCTTCTCTGTAATTTAAACCTCAGAGAGGTTACCCATGGCTGTCTCTCTAGTGCTTCACAGTTGTTAAATGTTTACATGCTTACACACACACACACACACACACACACACACACACACACACACACACACCAACAACAATAACAACTCAATGGATTCCCTTAAACAGAAATCCTTTCTTCTAGCCACCCTGGATAAATAAAAATATGCAATTCTATCCCTTTGAGGGAATTAGATTAGCAAACATATGCTTGTACAGATAGATATTTTGATAGAACCTATGACTGTTCAAATTAATTCCTCTTAGAACAGTCTAGCGGCAGCAAGACAAAGTTTCTTCAGTAATAATTGTCAATGCTTAAGTGACACCTTTGATGACTGTATAATGTATACTGCATCTGTTCATACTCTTGTGACACCCTGATGGGAAAATTCCTTTGAAACTCTGGCTCAGAGAGAAACTGCTCTGTGACAACCAGCAAATGAAATACAGTGGGAGGAATACTACCTGAGAAGGGAAAGAGACAAGGAATAAGCATTTATATAGCTCCTACTATGTGCCAGGCATTATGCTAAGGGCTTTACAAATATTATCTCACTTGATCCTCACAATAACCACTTTGTGAGGCAGATACTAGTATTGTCCCCATTTTACAGTTGAGGAAATTGAGGCAGACAGAGATCAAGTGACTTGCCCAGGGTCACACAGTTAGGAAGTGTCTGAGACTGGATTTCACTCAGATCTTCCTGACTCCAAGCTCAGCACTTTCTCCATTGCCTAGGAGTTAGAAGGCCTGAATTCTAGTTCTAGATCTGCCATTGGCTAACTTTTGTGTGGCCCTGGGTAAGATATTTTAAGCTCTTTGGTCCTCAAGAGTTGGACTAGATGGTCTTTCTGTCTCTAAAATTCTGTAATTCTATGAGAGGACCTACACCTAATTCAGAGACTAGCAAGCAACATGACATTACATTTTACTTCTACACAATGGTTGTCTCCTGTGGCACATTATTTAACCTACAGTATGTGTGCATAAATTGAGAGGCAGTGTGGCACAGCGAGTACAGCGCCACCCTTAAAGCCAGGAAGATGTGGGTACAAGTTTCACTTCTGTAATATATCGGTTCATGACTCCAAGGGAGTTGCTTCAACACTCAGGACTCTAGGTAACTCTCTCAGACTCTCAGCTGCAGAGACTGTGCCAGCTTGCACTGGTAGAAGGAGTCTGCTCACTTGGGAATGCCCTTTACGAGTGAAAATCTGAGGTCCATTCCCTACATCTATGTATGCATTGTATGTAATGAGCTACACTGGAACCTACCAATCACGAGTGTTTTTACAAGGCTCTTTTGAGCCTAAACAGGCTGGGAAAACAAAGGGGCAGTTCAGCTCTCAGTCTAAAGATTATTTTGCTCAGCTAACTCACTCTGCTGGGCTTTTTTTGTTGTAAGAGAAAAAAGTCAGATATAAATCTTCTCAAAAAGGTGTGCTTTGCTTTTAAAACTGCTTACCATTCTGTCCCTCCTTTGTCTCTTGTTCATCCATCTCTTCTACATCAGATCCATCTCCAAACTCCTTTTCATATTGTGCTTCCATCTCCCTGAGCTCCTTCTCGATGTCAGCCATAGTCATCCAGCTCTGTTCTTTGTACTGCTCTGCCAACCTTAAACACACAGTTAGTAATATCTTAGTCACGTCACACTGAGGGGAAAAAAACCCCACCAAACCATACACCTCTGGCTTCTGTTTTCCCATAGAGTTATTTCTGAAATTAGATAGCTCAAAAGTCTTCTCCATTGAAAATGAGCTTCTCAATTGCTAGTTATTACGTTGGCAGAGATAGAGAGACATGCTCCAAAGATTGGCCACCAAGTCATAAGTTTTTTGCCCAAAGTGACTCATGAAAACTGTCTACCAAGGCATGGAGAAATTATCTGAGGATGTGGAGAAAGCAGTTACAATGATGAAATTACTGAATTCTTCAAGTACTGAGGAAAACTGTATGGTTTCTAATCTTACAGCTCTGTGCTTAACTTCTAACTCTGGGAAATTCATTTTAAGAAAGCTGTGTCAACTGCAAATTCACCAATTTTGCCCTGACTTTCTAATAACAAAATTTTGTAGAAATTAAAATCAATTGGCTGGGGGGTGGAGCCATGATGGCGGCTGGAAAGCAGGGACTGGCATGAGCTCCCCACCAAGTCCCTCCAAAAACCTATAAAAAGTTGCTCTGAACCAATTCTAGAACTGCAGAACCCACAAAGTGGCAGAGGGAAGCAGGGCTGCAGCCCAGGACAGCTTGGATGGTCTCTGGGTAAGGTCTATCCCGCACAGAGCTGGGAGCTGACGGGAGCAGAGCTGAGCGGAGCAGAGCCCAGTGTGGGTGGCGCAGACCAACGAGAGCCAGGCGGAGCGTGCCTTAGCGCCCTGAATCAGTGAGCTGTGGCATTTACCAGACCTCTCAACCCACAAACAGCAAAGACGACAGAGAAGGTTAGTGAGAAAAGCTGCGGGGACTGAGTTTGCAGTTCAGCCACCGCCTCTGGGACAGCGGAAGTGGGGCAGCTTTAGAACTACAGTTGCAGTTGCTTCTGGCCCCAGGCCCAC
>CM053622.1:324130800-324169741 GCA_028646595.1 Phalanger gymnotis | reverse complement strand
TTTTTCCAATGAGATAGTTCACATTGTCTTCCATTTTTTCATTCCTTTGGTTCTGTTTTACAATATCTTGATTTCTCATAAAGTCACTAGCTTCCACTTGCTCCAATCTAATTTTTAAAGTAGTATTTTCTTCAATGGTCTTTTGGACCTCCTTTTCCATTTGGGTAATTCTGCCTCTCAAGGCATTCTTCTCCTCACTGGCTTTTTGGAGCTCTTTTGCCATTTGAGTTAGTCTATTTTTTAAGGTGTTATTTTCTTCAGTATTTTTTTGGGTCTCCTTGTTTTCTCCCATCACTCTCATTTCTCTTCTCAATTTTTCCTCTACTTCTCTTACTTGCTTTTCCAAATCCTTTTTGAACTCTTCCATGGCCTGAGACCAATTCATGTTTTTCTTGGATGCTTCTGATGTAAGCTCTTTGACTTTGTTGACTTCTTCTGGCTGTATGTTTTGGTCTTCTTTGTCACCAAAAAATGATTCCAAAGTCTGGGTCTGAATCTGAGACTGTTTTCACTGCCTGTTCATGTTCCCAGCTAACTACTTGACTCTTGAGCTTTTTGTCAGGGTACTACTGCTTGTAGAGTAGAGAGTACTTTGTCCCAAGCTTGAGGGGCTGCGCTGCTGTTTTCAGAGCTACTTCTACACAGCAAGCTCTGCCACACCAGTCCTCCTTCTCCCCCAAGAACCGCCAACCAGGATTGCGGCCCAGATCCAGATAGGGCAAAGCAGGCTTTGCACTCTCACTCTAGTCTGCCGCTTAATTCCTCACACCAGGTGGGCCTGGGCCTGAAAGCAACTGCAGCAGTAGCTCTGGAAGCAGCCTCAGAGCTGCAACACCTCTACAGCCCCTAGCGCACTGGCCGACCACCAACTCCTTTCACTCTGTCCCAGCAACTTTTCCCACTAACCTGCTGTACTGTCTTTGGCGTTTGTGGGTTCAGAAGTCTGGTAACTGCCACAGCTCACTGATTCAGGGCTCCATGCCCATTCCGCCCGGCTCCTGGTCTGGTTGGTCCTGGCATGCCCCACACAGGGCTCTGCTCCACTCTGCTCCCAGCTCCGTGTGATAGACCCTTCCCAGCAACCATCCAGGCTGTCCTGGGCTGCAGTCCTGCTTCCCTCTGCTATTTTGTGGGTTCTGCAGCACTAGAATTTGTTCAGAGCCATTTTTATAGGTATTTGAAGGGACCTGGGGAGAGCTTAAGCAAGTCCCTGCTTTCTAGCCGCCATCTTGGCTCCGCCCCCAAAAAATAAATCTTGATGCACAGAGGTAGTCACCTCTCATTCACTATATTTCCCTAACCACAGAAAATAATAAAATTTTTTTGCTCCCTTAAAAAAATATTCCGAGTCTATATAAGGGATTCCAAAAGGTTACACTGAAACATGATATTCTATTCTATTAAGCCAGAAGAAACTATTACAAGTCTTATGGTGCTGGTATCAGCCACCCCTCTTCCCACCCCCAGCTTCCCAATGTAGAGCTCTCTGCTTCTTAGATCCCACCACAGAGGTTCAGAGTGCAAATGTAAGCCTGCTCAAAACCAAATTATAATACTTCAAGTATTGTAATTTGCATCGACTCTTTATAATAAAATGTTTTCTAGATCTAAAGAGGCCTGCCAACACCTTAGTACTAAACCTTTGCAGACTTCTGTCAAATCCCTGATCTCTATCTATGTATCAATTTTGAATTATGCAAGAAAATTAATTACACTAGCCTCTGACCTGGAATCTTACTATTAGATATACAATCCAAGGAAGACAAAGACAGAAACAATGCTCTAACAAAATATTCAAAGCACCATTTTGTGGCAGCAAAGAACCAGAACGGAAGTGGACATCCAGTAAAGGGAGGGAAGAACAAGGGAATATGCATTTATTTAGCACCTACTGTGAGTGAGGAACCAAACTAAGAACTTTTGTTGTTTTTTTTCTTTAATAAATATTGCATTTGATGCTAACATCAGCTCCGAAAGGTAGGCGGGTGCTGTTATCATACCCATTTTACAGCTGAGGAAACTAAGGCAAAACGAGGTTACGTGCTCAGGGTCATGTTGCTATTAAGTATTAAGGCAGCTGGACAGGATCTTTCTGACTCTAGGCCCAGCGCTATAGCTAGTGAGCCAAAGTTACAAAGAGGGAATGGTTTAAAAAAAACAACAAAAAAAAAAAACCAAAAGAACACTGTGCACAATGGCTACAACAATATAAGAGAAAATAAATGGATGCTACCTAATGAAATAGGCCCCTCCCTCTGAAGACACAATCAGAGAATTACTAGGACAGAATAGTGCATACCCTGTCAGATGTAATCATTGTACTAGAAGTTTTTGCTTAATTTTTTTCATTTTTCACAAGGGACAGATTCAATCTGGAGGATGGAGGTTGAAATGACTGCATTGTAATGACAAAAGGCATCAAAGTTAAATAAATACAACTAACTTCAAAGTCAATCTGCTATTGCACGAAAAATTAGAAGTTTGGTTAAATCACTTGAAGTGCGGTTTTATAATCTGGGAGTACATATAAAGGGTAACTTTTTTTAGCAGGGGAAAAAGGTAAAACTCAGCTTGGAAAACATTGGATCCAAGGTATATCTGGAGACACAATCTCAAATTTCCTGTATTCTAAGGCTTAGACAATTCTGGCCCTGGTTGGGGTCTGGAGGAATCTGAGTGGAGATAACCTGCTGAGGTATAAACCAGTTCTGGCCATCCCTAGTCTGAAGACCCTCTAGAAGGCTAGGAATCTTCCAGAGGCCACAAAATAGATTCACAACATCCAGAACAGCCACCAAACTATCTTGGCCTTCCCACAGGGTGGAACTCCTCCAAATCTAGAAACCAGCAATGTATTTTGGTATAAATTGAGATGCATGTATACCTAAGCATTTGGTTAAGAATATTTTCCACAAAGATGGATTTTTCATTTGCACTGTCTGTGACTTTATCACTTATTTTATAAGTCCATTCTACCTTACATAAGTTACTTGACCCCTCTGGCACTGGTTTCCTATAACAGTTTGGTGGATTCAAACAGATAATGAACATAAAGCACTCTGTAAATCATGAAAGACTATATAAATGCATGGCATGATGGTGGTGGTGATGATGATTACCTACCTATGGCAGTTACACACAGAGGCAACAATCAGACCTATTTCCAAATTCAAAAACTTTACAGTTTAGTCAAATTTAAATTTTGTAATCTTGGAGGTAGTATAGAATTTCAGATAGCCAGCTACAGAATCAGGAAGACATGGTTTCAGTCCCACCTCTGAAACATAAAGGACAATGGCAGTCACAGCCTCTCAACATCCCATGTAATTCCCTAAGATTATAAATTTCAGAGAAGGTATAGATCTGGATCGGTGGAAGAAGTGCCCTCATCCAGGAACTCCCTATACCAATAAAACCTATTAAAAAATCCTGAGTTACAAGTCAAGGGACCTTAGAGTTCAACTACTCCAACCTCACAGTCAATGAAGGTACTAAATCTATGACATTCTTAACATACGATCATCAGGCACATTAATATACTATTTGTGGAGCTGTGAACTGGTTCAACAATTCTAGGAAACAATTTGGAAATCATATCCTAAAAAACACTAACCTACACATACCTTTTGACCCAGCAATATTATTATAAGCCACAAATAACCACAGAGATCAAAGATGGCAGAAAAGGATACATATGCCCAAGATTATTTATAGAAGCACTTTCTGTAGCAGCAAAGAACTGGAACAAAACAGCTGGCCATCAACTGGGGAATGGATAAATAAACTGTGGTATATGAATGCAATGTGAGTGATTCAGAGACACAGGAAGACTTGTATGAACTGAAGCACAGTGAAATGAACAGGACCAGTACAACCATATATGCAATGACATTAATATGAAGAAAAATGACTTTAAAATACCTATGAACTCTAATCAAAGCAACGAATAAAAATTACTTCAAAAGACCGATATTGAACACCACCTGCCATCCCCTGATGGAGATATGTACTCTCATATATGGTTTATGTGTTGATTTGTTTTGCTGGATTCTACATATTTGTTAGAAGGCTGGGCTTCTACTCTGGGAGGTGGAGTAAGGGCAATAAGTTTGGTATGAACTGATAAGACAGACACACAAAAAGAAAACGCATAAATAAAACTTATTTTAAGTGCCCAGGAAACAAAAATGTTCAGAAGGGGTACACAGAATAATTTTATTACTTCTCTATTAAACATTATACTATATTATATTATTGTTTTATGTATATACTTCTTAAAAAACAAACTATACATAAGTGTTTCACAGTTTCTTGTACAATCCTCTTATGTATATTGATATGTTCATTTGCTGATGATTAAGTTCACAATAAAAACAAAAATTTTAACCATGATCATCCAGCTTCTACCTGAACATATCTAGTAATGCAGTCACAATTCTCAAAACAGCAGTTTTCATTGCTGGGCAGCTATTTTAGCAATTAAAGATCACAGAAACACTGGTTTTGAGCTAGAAGTGACTAGTTATTCCCTCATTTTACAAGCAAGGAAAATAAACTCACAGAGACTAATCGACTTGCCCTAGGTTACAATGGCAGTAAGAGGAAAAGCAGTCTTGCCAAGACATCCTTCTAGCATTTAAATGATGCTACTTGCTCATACAGAGCTTCTCATCCATTCTAAACTTGTATAATTGATTTTTTAACCCAAATTTAGGACTATAGTTATTGCTGTTAAATTGCAATTAGTTGGTTTCAACCTCACATATCTATTCACTGACCTCATACTGGATTTTGATTCTGTCATCCAATGAATTAGTTATTACTAACTGCTTTATATGATCCACAAATTTGGTGAATACAACCTATGTGTTCATCTAAACCATTAATTAAAACACTGAACAGGGCAAAGCTAAGGAAACCTTTTTTCAAATTAATAGAAACCTCCATTTTGGATATATAAAGACATCATCAAAGACGGAAACTTTAGACATTTCATGTAAGACAATAAAGAACAATTATCACTGACTACATATAAAGAAAGTTTAAATGACAAAGTTGAAAGTTGGGTAAAGCTATCAATTTGATTTTAGAAAAAATCTGGCTCTTGATGATTTGTATATACAGCTATTTGATCTATCTGTTTGCTTTAGGGCTTTTTATTATAGTTGTTGGGGACAGGGAATGGACCAAAGCCAAAACTGGAAAACCCCTCAAATGTAAAATCTTAAAACCAAGTTTTCTCTCTTACTAATGCTTCTTTTTGAAACTAATACTTCAATTTGCAACATTTGGTTTTACATTACATTTCACTGAACTATACTTTGGTACAGAATAATCCTGTTTAAAATAACTATACACAACTAGTTATGAAACAAAAATCACTGGACAGGTGAATCCAGACACTAAAATACGTACCACTGGCCTATCAAAAAAAATCCTCAGTGATGAACTTACAAAATCATGCTGCAAAGCTGGAAATTATTCTCTTTAAAAGGTATCCCTGATTCACAAATTTTCCATCCTGAAAGACTGCTGCTATTACCAGGTTGTGTTAATCACTCAAACTATAGAATCCAGTTATGTCTTATTCTTCTATCTCCCCATACTACGGCTAGCACACAGGAGCTCAACGAACATGACTAATGAATTGATGATAATAACAAAATATCTTAACTATGCCCCCCAAAGGAGTTGATGTTCATCCATTGTGTAATTTCACAAATGGAAAGTTTATATGACTTAAATCAAACCGATCAGTCGGGTGGGGTCTAAAATACCATACAAAACCCACAAAGAAGCCATGTTTCTTAGACATTTCGCTTTAAAACTTTACCATTGATTACACCCCCAAAACCTTATTAGTCTGAATAATGCCATGTCTCAACTGAAAAACTGGTGAGCAAACGTGGTTAAAGATTTACTTCACTACAGGTAGAGAAATGGGAGACGTCGGAGCTAGAAATATACTTCCAAGTGGCTAAAATTAGAGGCTTCTTGGAAACAAGGGGCCCTAAGAGACAAAAGAGTATTTTTGAAAGTTGTACTCTGAAAAGGAAGTTCCAGCACACGGTTCTCGGTAAAGATCACCCCAGATTTAGAGGCCAGCACTCTAATTTTGCAGAGGAGGAGGCTGAGGCACGGAGGACACTGTGCATCCTGCCCAGGGTCAGTCACCCAGCCAGGGTCAAGAGATGGAATCCCGTGGCCAGAAGCTCAATAGCGGCCTGACAAGCAGGAGGGAGCCATCAACTGCAGGCTACACAAGACGGAGGGGTGGCAAGCCTGCACTTGCACAAAAGTGTTTGGGCTGATGCTCTCTGCCCGCCCAGCCCCTTTCCTGACCACCACCACCCCCTTCCCTTTCTTCCCTTCTCTAACTATAACAGCAAGAAATACTACTTCTATTATATAAATCATACGTATGCGGCTTTAAAGTTTGGGGGTGGGGGTGCATTCTCCCTGCAAAGAAGCCAAGAGGAGCAGAGCGACTTAGAGGAGGGGGAGAAGGGCGGCAGGGGGATGGTCTGGAGGGGACTCGGGCAGCATGGGGGTGGGGGGGTGGAGAGAGAAGAGGGGGCGGTTCCCACCTGGGAGTGGAGGGGATCAAGTTACTCGATGTATAAGATGGGGATGGAGAGCATTCAGGAAGGGGAGAAACCTGTCGCAGGGGGTGGAGGAAGCCACAGATTGTTTGGGGAGGACAGGCAGACCTGTCTAGACCGCAGGGGGACGGTGGGGTCAGGGGGAAGCGCTCCCTGAGGATGGGGGCGGGATGGGGGATGGGGCATTGATTCCCGGCCGGACGAGGCGGTTGGTCCGGTCGGGGTCAGGCCCCAGGGCCGGTAGTTACCCGGGTGCCATTTCAAGGCCAGCCTCCGATAGGCCTTCTTCAGCTCCTCCTCGCTGGCGTCGCGCCGCACCCCCAGCGCCTCGTAGTGACACTTCATGCCGGGGCCGGGGGCCCGGCTGGAGGCTGCGTCCTCCTCCTCCTCTGGCCTCCGGAAGAGCGGCAGCGGCGACGGCAGCTACCGAGGAGAGTGAAGCCGGGGCCAGGACCGGGGCCGGGGCCGGGGCCGGAACCGGAGCCGGAGCCGAAGCCGGAGTCGGAGTCGGAGTCGGAGTCGGAGTCGGAGTCGGAGCGGGAGCCGGCGGCTGCACCACATGGGGAGGGGGCGGGGCCTGTCCCGGAAGGAGCCCGGAGGCCCGGTCCGTCCCGAGCAGGGCCCTAGACCGGCCCAAGAGGAGGGTTGGGGGCGGGGCCAAGAATAAAGAGGAGGGGCCTAGGCGGAAGGGCGGGACGGGTGGGCGTAGGGGCGGGGCCGGAAGGGGGCGGAGCAAAGCTAAGAGAAACTGGTTCGGATTAGGGAATAAAGTCTAGAAGGGAGGTGGTGGGCCGGAACTTGGGAAGAGGTGGGGCCTAGCCAATACGGGGAGGGGCAAAGCAAAGCCTGGAGGAGCGATGCTCAGAGTAGGTGACGGGACCTAGACGGGAGGGGCGGAGCCTAGCAAAGAAGGGGCGGAGCAAAGCCTAGAGGAGGTGGGTGCAGAGGCCTAAGCAACACCAGAGTGACATGGGAAAACTTGGTAGACTTGCACCCAGACCCCGGGGATACAAAAAGAAAAGAAAAAGACAAAAATAAATAAAAAAGAAAAGAAAAAGACAACCCCTGCTCTCAGGGAGCTCACAATTAAAAAGGGATACAACACTGGAAGTTTCACATGTCAGATGGAAAAGTCCCATGGTCTTTAGGGTTTGGGTCATCAAGCATTAATTAAGCACCTACTATGTGCCGGGTACTGCGCTAAGTGCTGAGGGTGCAAAGAAAGGGGGAAAAAAAACAACAATCTCTACTTTTAAGGAGCTCACAATCTGACCAGGAGACAGCATGAAAACAGCTATATATAAACAAGATAGACAATGGATAAATGGAGCAGCAGAGGTCTCACAAGGTAGGAACTAAGGTAAAGGAGGACTGTGAAAGGCTTCATGTAGAATGTGAGACTTTAGCTGAAACTTGAAGGAAACCAGGGAAGCCAGGAGGCAGGAATGAGGAGGATTCAGCAGTAAAGCAGATGGTAATGCATCTTCTTTAATGTTATTTCCAATGATAAAAATTTTATCAGTTTTTGATGCTGAATCATTTGATGGTGCCAAGGATTTTGATGGTGAGAACTTGCTTTTCTAAGTCTTCGGTAGCTGTGCCTAGAGCTCCCAAAGAAGCAGTTGCTAGGCTACAGCTTACCAGAGTTGCTTCCAGAGCTGATGGCTTCAAAGGCAAGACTGAAAGAGGAGCTGTTGGTCTGCACCCCAGGCCTCTAGGCTGAGCTGCTAGTTGGTGGCATTTAGTGATGGTGGTAGCAAGAAACAAGAGGGCACCTTCTCCATAGTGATTGCTCCCCTCAGTGATGGCTGGGGAAATAGGAAGACATGAGTTCAAATCCTCTCTCCGACACTTTCAACCAGTTACCCTGGGCAAGTCACTTAATCTCATCCAATCCCTATTTCCCAATTGCAAAATGGGGATAATAATAGCACCTACCTCAGAGTTGTGAGGTTCAAATGAGATGATAGTGGTAAAGCACCTAGCAGATAGTAGGGGCTTAATGCTTGTTCCTTTTCCCTTTTTGCCGTCCATAGAGCCTGGGCTAGAAGCAAAGCTAGTGATGGGGGTGAGGAGAGGGGAGAAGGGGGGTGCTGCTATTCCCAAGACTCCAGAGTCATGCACCATCTCTATCAAAGTATGCAGGAAGGTGGAAGTGCCAGGTTTAATTTGCCTGGCATATGCTGCCAAACAAATCTCTGGGTAGTGGTGGGAGGACAGTACTAAGAGGATTAGAATAAGCCTCTCTTTTAGAAGATGGCACTTGAGCCAAGCCTTGGAGAAATCTAAGGATTCTGTAGAGGTAAAGAGGGAGTAAAAATTGTGCCTAAAATATTCCATTATCTGTTCAGAATTAATATTTACCTTAAGGTCCAAGGCGATGATAATTTGAGGAAAGAAAGATTACTGATGCTTCCTCACTGAGTTCTGGATCAGTGTGTACCTACAGAAAACAGTTCCAACAGAGATGTGATGGCCAGGATCCCTGGAGGGAAAGCTGATACCAGATTGCAGGAGATGCTGGTAGCTGCAGCCCAAGCCTCTCTCCAAGGTATTCAATAGTGAAAAAACCACTGCTATAAAAGTGACCAGACCAGGCAAGTGCTATTCAAAAATCCCTGGCCATACCCAAGAGTGAGTAGGGTAGTTGGAAAAGAATCTCATGTTTAGAGTAACAATCAAATTAAGGTTTATAGACAGTCTAAAAATTGTGATTCTTAACACCCTCTGTCTTTATCTCTGGCACCATTGCTGCAAAAACAGAAGGGGATATCACAGAACTGAGGCCATTTTGTATTTTTCTTTGTTTGAGGAATTGCCATAGCCAAAAAAAAATCACCACCGAATGGTTAGCTTAGAGGTGATGAGGAAATATATTAATAAAATCCATAGATGCTGGTCCAGTATTTTCAAAGCACCAGGAAGATATGGGCCCAGAAAAATATTAAAGCAATATAAAGGAAATTGAAGCCCATTTTAATTATGCAAAATAGCCAAATATATTTTATCTACTCACATGAGTTCATATTTACATAAGGGGATTAAACAAGGATGTTCCTCAATTTGATGAGCATACTTCCTCCCATGTAACATGAATGTGCCCACTGGCATCTTTTTAAAAGGACAAAAACTCCTGATTAGTGTCCTGTAACTGGGGCTGCCCCCAAGATGACTGGTTATCTGGGGCTCCTAGGAGGGCAGACTTTGGTCACAAGAAGCCACCCCTTTATGCCAGACTATAGAAAGGAGCCAACAAACCACTCTCATCCTTTGTCCTTTTCCTTTCTTCTATGTCTCCTTTGTGTCTTTTATTATTTGGGGGGGGGGGAGGGTAGGAACTTTAGAGAGGTGAGAGCAGGTAGATTTTTTTTTTCCATTCCGCCACACCAAAAGCATTTAATGGTGTCTCGGGGCAGAAGCAAATATGTGTTTGCCCAGCCAGCCTGAGCATAGAATTCCTTAGTGTGGATGTTCCCACATTAAGACAGGGCAGTAACTGGAACAGTAAGTGAATCAATGTGAATGCTTTATGTGTTTTCTATGAGTCATTTCCTCCAGTATTTTCTGTGAAATAAAGGCTGTTCTCTGTCATTAAGCATTTGTCACCACGAGTGCTTGTGTAGAAGCTGGAGACTCTATTTTCCATGTTTGTAGAAATCTAGACATTAGCATATTTGGAGATTTCCCAAGAAAAACTCTGGGAAGAAACAAACCAAAAAGTGACCATTTGGGTCAGTCCCCAAGTTCTGGGTTCACATGGACTTAGTCTGATTTCAATTGGTTAGTCAAAAGGAGCTGAAATTTTGCCATCAATGAGACAACCCCTTCACATTCCAGTGAAATCCTTCTCTCCAGTCATACGCGATCCCTCCCAAAATCAGTGCCACTCTGATTTAGACTCCTATCTTACTGTTGGTTCTTCAATTTGTTGGAGTACTCCTTCTGTCTCTTTCTTGGGTTTTTATCCATGTCATACCCACTGTGGGTGGTCCCCCAAAGCTTTGTCCAGGGCCCTCTTCTCTTCTTGCACTATACTATCTCACTTTGTGATCTCACTGGCTTCTATCACTAGACTCTCTTCTAATCTCCAGTCTCCCCTCGCCATGGACATTTGTGACTAGATGTCCCGTGGCATCTCAAAATGTCCAAAACAAAACTCATGTTTTCCTCAAACCTTCTCTTCTGCTTCCCTATTATCGGGAGTCCCCCACTCTTCCAGGCACCTAGGCTCACTCTTGTTACCTTCCAGTGTGCTCAGCCCACATGCCCAATTATTTGCCAAGACTTCTAATTTTTTTCTCTATTTCTCTCATGTCCCCTTCTTTCCACTAACACAGCCACCACCCCAGCTCAGACCTTTATTTCTCTTCAGGTTTGTTGCATTAGCCTTCCAACTGGCTGTCCTGCCTCAGTTCTCTAATCAATCATTAATCCACCTTTCACAAAGCTGTCAACTTGGTTCTCATATAGATCTGACCATGGTACCCCCCACTATTCAAACTCCAATAGCTCCTAATTACCTCCGAGATAAAATATAAAGTTCTTTATTTGGCATGTAAAGTTCTTCACAACCTGCCCCCTTCCTACCTTTCAAATCTTACAGGAGGCAGAGGCAAGATGGCAGAATAACAGGAAGCAGGACGGCAAGCTCCCCCACCCCCATACTCCTCCAAACAGATTTAGAAAACACACTACACTAAATCCTGATGGGGAAATCCAAGAAAAAGTCACAGTGAGTCATTTTTCTAGCCCAGAGATTCTACCAGAATATGGAGACAGAGAAGTCTGTGGATACTTGGGATGGGGTCTGCCCAAGAATGGTCATGCTAAGCACTCCAGCACAGGAAGAGGCTGTGAAACAGGACAAGAGGAGGTTCCAGATCCATATAGCGGTCACTGCAGAGTGCACGAAGAGGCACCAACCAGCAACTCTACTGTTCTCTACCCTATTCCAAATCACAGATCGAAAGCTTAGGGGTGGCGTCCTGGGGTATAGAGCGGCCACAGGCCATAGGCTAAAAGGAGGAAGTTCAGTAACTTCTCTTGTCTGACACTACCAACACCCTCGCATACAAGCCCTCATCAACTCATGCATGGACCTTGCAATAGGCTGCAAGGAGGGGGTCATGCCTGCCTCATCTCTTCCCACTCCAATCTATCCTCCATTCAGCCACCAGTGATTTTCCTAAAGCATAGATCCAACCATGTTCCTCCTCTCTCAACAAACTCCAATGGTTCCCTATCACCTCCAGGATCAAAGACAAAAATCATCGTTTGGCATTCAGAATCCTTCATAACCTAGCGCTTTCCCCACATTTCCAGTCTTCTCAGACCTTACTCTATGCCACGTACTCCTAGAGTGACACTGGCTTCCTGGCTGGACTGTTCTCTCTTGGCTCCAGGCATTTTCTCTCATGTTCCCCATATCTTGAATGCTCTCCATGCTCATCTCTGGCTCCTGGCTTCCTTCAAGTCTCAGTTAAAATCTCATTTTCTACGAGAAGCCTTTCCCAACCTTTCTTAGTTCCAACTCCTTTCCTATTTTTCTTTTGTATATGGTAAGTTTGTACGATTGTTTATTGTCTCCCCCATTAGACTATGAGCATGAACTGTCTTTTACTTCCTTTTGTATCTCCAGCACTTAGCAATGTGACTGAGTCCAAGAGAACAGGGTCTCAGTTCCAGTTTCTAGCCCAATCTGAGGCCTGCAGAATAACAACCAGAATAGAAATCCCAGAACAAAGTAGAGACTGCATTTCTGTGGCACAGAACCAGTAGTGCCTTCTGGCTGGCTGACAGTGGCTGAGTCTAGCATCTACTGTCGCTCAGACCCAAACAAGAACAAGGAACTTGCAGAGCTCAGAGCAGAGGGGGAGTTAACAAATTTTCCCCTTGATCAGACCACTTTGAGAGCACTGAAAATGCTGGTACCCAGATCGAACTTGGTCCTTACATCAAATCTTATGTGAGGAAGTAAGCTATATAATGGAGCAAACAAAAAAGAATCCCATGATAAAAAGCTCTTATGGTGACAGAGATGCTCAAGGCACAACCCCGCCCCCCCCCCAAATGACTTTCAAACATTTGAGGCAAAGCCTCAAAGGAAAAGACCACTTGGGAAGAGGGCAAATGAGACATGCTATCCATCTGCTAATAGAGAGGTGAAGGTTTTAGAGTGCAGAAGACACAAACATGTATATTTACACATATGTGTAGATATACATAGATATATATACACACACATATACATATGTATATACACATTTATGTATGTATATACTCCATCTCCCCAATAGCTGTTTTCCACGCTTGCAATGCTCCTGCCCTCCTGAACCCTAACTCTTGGAATGCCTGGCTTTCTGAGATTCGGCTCATGTGCAACACGTCCAGCAGGCCTTTTCTAGGCCCCTGCTTGCTAGACTACCCCTTCTAAGTTTCCTTCTAGCTCATCTGTATTTGCCTTTTATCTTCTGATTTATATATGTAACCTCTCCCTCCCTCCATTATAATGTAAGCACCTCAAAAGCAGGGACCATTTTGGCTTTTTTTGGTATCCCCTTATGTTTTAACACAATGCCTGGCACATAAGAAGCACTTAATAAATGCTGAGTGCTGATAGTTAAGCACTTTTAGCTCAATAAAACGTGTTTGAATCTTAAGCCAGCTTTAAAACACTAAAGAATATTGCCTTAATAGTGCTATGCAATTAAATCCTTTGAAAGCACATTTTAAACACTTTTAGTTGCTACTATTAATTCTGAATTACCCCGAAACATCATAAGAAAAATAAATGTACCCTTGGACTCTCCTGGTATTTTATTTTATTGAAAAAATGAGATGACCAAAATAATTTTCTATCAAACACTTTTGGGCCTATATTTGTTTATCAGTCCACTAAACAAATATCAAAGTCCTGGATAACAAAAGAGTATTTACATACTAAATGCAAAATAAATACAAAATAATGGAAAACATTTGTTTTCCACAGATTTACTCTGCCTTCTTCGTCTTCAAAGCCTTCTGCTTCATTTTTCTTTGTCTTTTGTGTATCTTTTTCTTTCTTGTTTTCAAACTGACTTTGGGCTCTGGTTTCACAAACAGTATTTCCACTGGCTTTTCTTCAGCTGGCGTCTTAAAGACATCATCAGTGGGATCTTCTGGAATAATAGTTCTATCTTCTTTCTTCTTGAGCCTCTGTACGTCTTTGACTTGTTGTCTCTCTCTGTATTTTGCAGCTGTAGCCATTCTCACTATACGTCGATGCTAGAAACAGAATGAAAAGTACAGGACTAAAATAAGAGAATTAAGAAATTGGAATAAGACAATTATGGACAACAATTTCACCCGAAATAAGAGCAAAGATCATTATGTTGCACAAAAGACCAAACAGAAATTTAACCCAATTAAAATTAATTTCACAACTTTTATCATAAAAACAGCTACATAATTACTTCACAGAATAGATCAAATACTAATTATCTCAAGGACATCACTGAAATACAGCTCTAATATGACAAGAATTGTTAAAACTAAAACCCAAACCCAGCTTACCATATTTGGTGACTGGTAGTGTGGATTCTCATATAAAGTTGGTCCCCCAAAACTGCCTTGGAAAATCTTTATGAGATTTAAAACGAAACGAGGTCCAATTTCTACGAGAGCAGCATCTTCTTCTATGATCTATAATAAAAGAGATATATTTCTCAACTTGTTTATAATGTCCCCTCTATAAATAAGCAGTGGTTAGAGGCACATCCCAATTGTGTCCAGGAGATATTATGATCTAATTTTCTGTCACTACATTTGGGTATGGCATCTAATATGAACAAGCCATTTAAGTTCTCAGGGCCCCTACTCACCCCTACACAGCTACATTCCCAAAAAAGAAGTCACACATATCATATGAACTGGTAATACGTACAATACCTTACATTTATATAGCACTTTACCATTATAAAACTCATTATATACATAACTTTATTACAAAAATACTGTAAGACAGGTAGTAAGAGTACTGTACCTATTTACAAATTGGGAAAGTGAAGCCCAGAAGGGTTAAATGACTGTTCAACATCACAAAACTGCTAACTATAGACCTGGGGGCTTGAATCTTGCAACTCACTACCATCCTGTGAAGTAGATGAACTTCCTAGTATCTTCCAAGCTAACTTACAGGTAACTTCCTGTAAAACTTCCAGTTTTACAAAATACTTTGAGCACCATTAAAATAAAAGGCTTTTAATTAGCTTACCTGATAGTTACGAAACCAGATCCTATTGTCCATAATGGTGAAGGTAAACACATGGTCAACAAACGGTTGGCTCTTGGGATGGTATTGTGGAGTACAAAAAATCTATTGAAGAAATACATGCAGACATACATAAATATACATATAACATGTGCATTGGTCTGATTCAAATTTCCACTGTTTATATTTGCTATGCCAAAAACTATATCCAACACATGCACTAAAAATAAATGCATTCTCCCCTTTAACTGCAGAAGTGGGAGGTTATAGGTATGAAATACTATACACAGTAAGTTGAGGTTGATATCTTGGTTGGTTTTCCAGAACTGTTTGTTTTATTTTTATTATTTTATCTTTGGACTGAGAAATGTGAGAAAGAGAGAGAACAGTAACCTTCCTAAATGGATATAAAATCCAAAAACATAAAAATTTTTTTTTAAAAGGAACTAAATTTATAGTATACTTTTATAAATGTGCAAACTTCTAAAGATTTACCTGAATAAGGAGTTCTTTTATCAAAGAATAATGTGGAGATTCATCAAAAGTCTACAAAAGCAACATATTATTATTGGCCAACAGATAACAGTTTAACAATAGTCACATCAAAAATATGCTATATAAATTTTTTTAAAAAATCAGATGTCAAAAAAAGTACAGAACTTACAGGATCAAAAGACAGAAGAGGTCGTGAACCTCTCAAACAGTTTCCAGTCATCTTTAACTCTGCCAAAGTATGAACTGCAATGGATTTTCAAACAACAGATTTAGGTTTGTTATAGTTAATCCAAAAATATTTTAAGCAACATATTAGAAAAGGATTCGTTATTGTACCAACTTACTATTTTGAACTAAGAACTTAGCTGATGGCCCCTGAGGTGAATTTGAAAGCCTGAAAATATAAAGAGATTATTTAAGGAATCAGGAAACAAATACAAAGTGCTCACTAAACAGCTGAGGCTAAGAGAATTAAAATGCATTTTTAATATCTTACATTAAAATAGTTTTATTTTCTTTAGTGATTATTTTTTAAAAAACGAACAAATCTTTCCTTTTTTATGGAAAACTTCAAAGTTATAAAAATGGCAGATGAAAATAGTACCTATGAGTCAAACAAATGGCTTGAAATCTAGACTTTTACATACAAAGTACACATTTCTATAGTATGTACACCACAGGTATTTTAAGCTGAACAATTCCAATATTTAAATGATATACTCTCTTACCACATATAGAGATCTTGTTTTTTCTTGGCTTCAAAATAGATACATTTATTGCAGTTCTTTATTTCACAGACCTAAACGAAAAAAATGATAGGAAACAAAGCTCTAAAAACTGACCCAAATATAGTCTAGCAAATTTGACAAGAATTCTTTTCATAAATTTCAGCAGATGCAAAAACGAGGCAGTCATTTGATGTCAATCAATAAGCCCATAGTATGTGTCAGGTGGTGGGGATACAAAGACAAAAATTAATTTACATTCTGTCGGAAGATAACATAATTTATGCCCAAATACCTATGAAAAATACAAAGGGGTAGGGAGGAGGATGAATAACATCAGGAAAGGCCTTGTAGGTGGCCTACGTAAAATTAAAAGCCAAAAGATGTACTATTTTGTGTGAAAAACAGTAAAAAGGTTAATCAGGCTGGACTGTTGCAGTATAAGAGCAAACAAATCTTGAAAAGAACTATAGTAGAGGGAAGGGGAAAACTAGGAACTAGAACAGGGGTCAAACCTGGTTTTTTCTTAGGACTGATCTTGAAAACTAACCAGATGCTCTGTCTACCTTCTCAGTCCTTTCTTCTCTCACAGGCTAACAACTCCTCTCTTCTCACCTGGAGGTAGCTGCCTTCCGCTTTGCCTCTAGCTTTCTGAAGTGATGAACTTAAACCTGAATGCCCAGGAATCTCTAGTTCTGTTTCCAAACCACAAAAACAAAGAAAATGAAAAGGGAAAAGATGCCTTGAGGCTATAATGGAATACATTCACATACTTCTCTCTGGTCAAAGTACAGCCAGTTCCATGGAGGAGCCTAGAATCCGAGTAAGTGGCAGAAGAGGAATCAGTCTGAAGTTGTTCCCTAAATAGCACCATCACTCGCTTACACAAAGTGGAGACATGATGACTGTCATTCTTTTTGTTACTTCTGGTACTGAACGAGGCAGATATGTTGTTCTCTGTTGCCATTTATGTTGTTTTTCTTGACTTCAGTGTATACCTGGGTTGCATTTGGCTCACTTGCCACCTTCTGGGAGAAGTCTTTTCTGATCCTTGGAGTGCTCTCTCCCTACTCCAATTACATTGTAGTTCTAAGACTATCTAATTGTTCTATTTTCTCAATATAATGTTAAGTTTCTTGAGGGTAGAACCTGTTTTTTCATTTTGCCTTTGTATCCCCAATGCAGTGCACATAATAAATGCTCGTTGAACTGCATTAAACATTAAAACAAAGATTAAAAACTTTAAATTATACTACCTTTCTAGAAACACAGCTTAGTAAAATCCTTAATTTATGAAAGATAGATTCAAATGTAATCTATCTCAGAATAATACTAAAGTATTTCCTCAGATTTTAGAGAACCAAAGAAGCAATGTAAAGTAGATTCTAAGTATGGCAAGAGCATTCACTCATAAACTCTTACTTTGAATATCTTGTCTTTTAAATGATAAAACAGTAAATTTCTTAGATTATACTTTTAGTTACATAATGTGGCCTCAGAACACATGCTACAAATAAATGAATCCTTCCCAAGGTCAACAGAAACTAACAATTTAAGAAAAGATATTTAAATATTAAAAGATCACTTAGAAGTAAATCCTGAAATATCTCACTTGTCAGTTCAAGTTTAATACTCTTGATAAACTTAGTTTCAAGGAAGGCTGTGTAAAAAGTGCTAGTACCATCTAGCTGCTCTTATACAGCCTTCCTTGAAACTAAGAGATGGAAAGAACAATGGATAAAACACTAGGCCTGGAGTCAGGAAGACCTAAATTCTAGTCAGGCCCCAGACACTTACTAGCTGTGTGACTCTGGGCAAGACAGAACCTCGACCTCAGTTTCCTCAAATGTAAAATGGGCATAATCTCCCAGGGGTATTGAGGGGATAAAATAATAATTGTAAAGTCCTTAGCACAATGTCTTGCACATAATAAGCACTTAATAAATGCTTGTTTACTTCCTTCCAGTAACTGTCCAGTAAGTATTCAAAACACCTACACATGAAGTACACACTGACTTAGGTTATGTAGGGAACAGGATTTTATAATTTAGTTGGAAGACAAGTTTAAAATACAAATGAAAAGAAAAATGGTGAAAAATTATATACAAGGGCTAAAGTGCTAGAGACTAAATGTTATAAAAGTCTAGAAGGGAAAATGAGGGTCAGAATAGTCCAGGATGTGGGACTTTGCACTAGGACTTTGAGAAGAAGATCATTTTGAGGGTGAGAGAAACACTGCAGATAAGAGGTTAATGTGAGTAAAAGCACTATGCAAGGGGCAGCTGAGTAGAACACTGGCCCTGGAGTCAGGACGACCTGAGTTCAAATACGGCCTCAGACACTTGCCACACTTACTAGCTGTGTGACCTTGGGCAAGTCACTTAACCCCAACTGCCTTGGTTTCCCCTCTCCAAAAAAAAGAAAAATAAATAAAAGGTAGTGTGCAAGGCAAATCTTGTGTCATGCTTCCAAGACAGTGAGAAACCTGCTTGACTAAAGCAGAAGACCCTATGTTTGGAAGTTAAGGCTGGATAGGCAGGACAAGCCTCGAAAGCTACTCAAGTACTTTGCCAAATACTAGACATGAGTTAGGCACTATGGTAAAGACATGGATAAAGACATCTGGGATTTATTAGTATGGCAAACTCCCAGGTGAGGAAACTCCTTCTCCCAATGACGGTTAGCACCTTCTCCCTGATGGTCTCAGAGGGCAGTCCAGAGTAGTAGAGTCAAACTCAAATAGAAACAGATCCCTGAAGGCCACATATTGACTTAGAAAAGCTCAAATTAACATTATGCTGTACTACATTTTTTATTTTGTTAAATATTTCCCAGTTACATTTTAATTTCGTCCAGGCACCAATAGAGTTTCTGAAGGTCTGACACCTCTGGTCGAGAGCATTAAAGATTAAATGACTCAGGTCTCACAGCCAGTATGTGTTAGAGGGACCTGAGCCTCGGTCTTCCTAGCTTCAAAGTCAGCTCCCTGGTCACTATACCAAGCTATCTCTGTCTAGATTGGAATTATTCTAGTTAAGCAGAACACTCTTTAATGCTGGACTTATTTTGTCAAGTGAGTTAGTCTCAAATCAAGTGTCATCTTAATATTTTTTAATCAAAGTTCCTAAAGGATGTTTCAATAAATTCTACATGTGGTTCTTTTCTATATTACCTCATTAATTACAAACAACTTGTCTTTCCGGTCCATTTTGTTATCTGATAAAAGAAAAAAAAAAGTAAAGAACAATTAACAACTTCCAAAAGGAAATTTTGAAAGTTCCAAACGAAAATCTGATCGATACAATAATCTTAAAGATCACGTTCACAGAAATCAAATATTAATTTTCACACTGATACTTATACATTTTGCCCACACATTCAAATGGATTTAAATCTCCAGTGTCCTCCAATAATGCAGATGACAACTATCCACACCTGCTCACCCTGTGACTCCTGTCCATGCGAGTGGGAAGCTGTCCCATGTGCTGAGGGTCCTCCCTGCTTACTCCTTGCACCTCCTTTACAATCTGGCTGTCCACCTGTCAGCCCTTACAATATTACAAACTCATCTTCTCTTACTGACATCTTTTACTTTTCTTCTCATACTTTCTCATATTCACCCTGTATCTCTCTCTTTGCATATTCATTTTAGTCCTTCAGGGGATGATGTATTATTCCTTGTTATATTGCCACATGGAAACACTGGGTAGAATGACAGTTTTTAAAAAAATGGTCCACTATTATCATGGCCATTAAAAGAGCTGTGCAATTTCCCAAAAGTGATCAAGGATGGTTTCCTTTCTTTTTAATTATGGGTCCAACTTGATGTCCATTTGTACATTCTGTTCCAGATTTATATATTGATGGACAAGTTCTATAGGTTTTCTATCCAAAATACATGCCACAATCTAAGCAACAAACATTCTCCACCTAGCTTGATCTTTCCTGTATAGATGGTCAGGCCAAACTCCTTTGAAAGAGTTTTAAAGTAACTTTGGAAAAAATCTCACTTCCAGGTATACTTTGTGTTGCATCTCCTCCATCACCTAGATGACCGCACTTCTACCTGTTTTATTGTCTATCTGACATTAAAGGTCAGAGGGTCACTGACCAGGGTGATTTTTATTGTTATATCTTGAATGATTCTGATATATGGATAGGAAATGCTTTATTGTAAAAGAGCCTATAAAGCAGCTTTTTGTTCTATTGAATCTAATGCTTTTTTTTTTAAATCAACAGTAAGCACAATGTATTTGTTGAAAATCACATTTGAAAGCCTGATTGTTTCCTTATTGTTACCTTTATTGAGGATACCTTCAATTCACACGCAATAACAACATAAGCTAACATGTACGTAGTACTTTAAGGTTTGCAAAGCACTTGACAAATATTATTTCATCTGATGCTCATATCAATCCTGGGTGCTATTATTATCCCCATTTTTACAAATGAAGAAATTGAGGCAAAGAGAAGTTAAGTGTCTTGCCCAGAGTCACACAGTTAAGTGTCTGAGGCAGAATCTGAACTCGGATTTTCTCAACTGCCAAGACTAATGCTCTATCCACGATGCCACTAATGCAACCCTTTATGACCCATATCAAGATTTTTTATTATTGGGAAAGTAGACATATGGTACAGCTAGGTGGTTCAGTAGATAGTGTGCCAGACCTGAAGTTAGGAAGACCTGAATTCAAATCCAGTCTCAGACACTTACTAGCTATGTGACCCTGGGCAAGTCATTTAACCATGTTTACCTCAGTTTCCTCATCTATGAAGTGAGTTGGAGAAAGAAATAGCAAACCACTCCAGTATCTTTGCAAAGAAAACCCCAAACGGCATCACGAAGGGCTGGACAAGACTGAAACGAGTGAACACCACAGAACAAAGTCATCAGTTATTGAAGTCTTCTCTCAATTCTCTTTCTTTGGTACGAGAATGGTTCAAGATATTTTTTCTGTGTCTCTGGTTTCCTACCCTCCTCCAGAGACCTTGTAAACTGGTCCCTCAACATCCTAATATAACCTATAGGTGTTTCCTTCAATGCTGATGTCTCTATGACCTTGGCCTGATGTGGCTGCTTTTGTTGTTTGGTCTTTTAGTGCCATTTTTACACCCTCTATAAGTACATCCAGGACTGTGAGGTCAGACAAGGGTGATGTCCCTGATGGAGACTACTGTTTGTCAGAATGAATTTACAAATTTTCCATTTTCTTGTTTTTTGTTTTGTTCCTCTTCCACTTTCATCTTTAAATGCTTTCTTTGAGTTGTTTTTGCCCTCTACAAATGAGGTCTGGCTCCGAATGTATAATAATACTTTAGAATTGACAAAGTCTATGAGATTATTGATTTAGAGATGGAAGGGACCTTAAAAGTCAACTAACTGGTCTAATCCCTTTAGTTTATAATGTAAAGAACCAAGTCAGCTCTGGGAGTTGAAAAGCCCAAGCTCACTCAGGATTTGAACCCAGGCTCTCTGGTTCCAAACCCAGTGCCCTTCTCACCATAGCATGTCACCCCCCTCAACCTCCTGCGAAGCAAGTAATGTGAACATTTAGACTGCAGATGACCAAAATGAAGTTTTTTCTGAATACAAAATCACTGCTCTTTCCATTAAACCACATGACTCCAAACCCATTACAAGCCCCTTCAATAATAGAAGCTGCATCAATCCTGGCTTTGACAGCTTCAGCTGTGGTACCTCTTTGACCCCTTAGCATCCCAGAATGATCCAGCTTGGAAGCTCAGTCTTTCCCCAAACCTACGGCCGGATCTCATGAGCCCCAGAAGCCTAGCAGGAGCACCAAAATCTAGCAGCTCTGGAGAACACCCAGGGCCAAGAACTAAAGAATGGCAGCTGGAATTATGTGGTGAAAGAAATGGTCCCACAGATCCTGAGTACATTAGTGTTACAGTGCACTATAATACTTCATGTACATGTTATTATAATTTGATAAGGGGGTAGCTGAGTGACATAGTGGACATAATGCTGGGCCTGGAGTCAAACAGACCCGAGTTCAAATCCACCCTCAGACACAGGTGCTAGCTGTGTGACCCAGGCAACTCACTTAACCTCTGTCTCAGCTTCTTCATTTATCAAATGGAGTTGTTGTGAGAATAAAATGAGATAATGATTGCAAAATGCTTAGCATAGTGCCAGCCATATAGTAGGCACTACATCAATGTGGTGATGATCCTGAGCCACCAAGGAAAATTTAAATTGTGTTCAGCAATTCTTTTTAAGGAATTAAGAAAGTATATAAATCCATTTTAGAAAGATTTATATCAATAGAAATGGAGATGGATAAAACAGATATAATCTGGGCACTTGAAGGATTACATTTTTGAAGTACTTTATTCCCCAATTTATGCCTTACTAAAATAACCACATAAAAGACTGCTAGTTACATGAAGCATTACTCTACATGAAAATATAGTTATACAAACAACTGCATATAACTATTCCCAAAATAAAGTTTTAAAAATATATAATAAAAAGAGATGGTTTATAGGAAAAACCAACCTGCTTTAGAATGAGGCATCAATGTTCTTAAATCTTGCATCAAGTGTCTTGTTCTGAAATTTATTCCCCTTGATGAGAAGATAAGAACTCTTTCTTTATTCTTCCATTTACCCTAGAAGAAAATTTTTAAAACATACAAACTTTAGAAAGGTACTGAATGTATACTCCCAAAAGCTAGATCTCAAATTTAACTAGACTGATCAATAGCAGCACTTGTTATGTCTGTTGACACACTTCACACATTTACACTATAAACGCACCTCTTAGTATGCATATAAACGGGAAAAGGCCAAAAAAGTCATTTTCTAGTGACCTATTCTAATAAAAAAGAGAATTATATTCAGATGTTAAGACATACAAAGTACTTTCCTCACAATACCTTGTGAGGTTGGTACTAAAAGTATCATCTCCTTTTACTAATGAAGTCAAATGATATTGCACAGATACCAAGTATCAGGGATTCAAAGCAAAGTCTTCTGACCCTAAGACCCGTAATACCATATAAAAACATGGGAAAGTCTGATTGGATTATCTATTCATATACTGTATATAAAATTTTAATATAAATATGAAGTGATGTTTTATTTGGAATTGATACCCACCCCTCAGCACCCTCTCCATTTGAAAAGAATTCCCTTTAATTTGTATTAAAAGGCTCTTTCCACAGGTTGCACGTGTTAAATATTTTTATTATAAATTTGACAAACATGGTCATTTCCCTTCATAAAGTAAAAAAGAAAAAAGGAGCATATGTGAAATTTTGAATCTCTATTATATACTTTTTAAAAAGTAGCTAATAAATTAAATATGGTAGTTGGTACTCTTTAATGTTTGATTGTTATTCTTTTCTTTGGTACTTCTCTTCCCTATAAGTCTTCCTCATCTCAATGACCCTTCTTTGTAACAAATAAGCACTTTAGGCAAAACAAATTCACAGATCAATTGTCTTTCATTTTTTAAAAAATTACATTCTATAATTCTATTCCATGAACCGTATGTCCAGGAGTGGAAAGCATCATTCATTGGTTTCTAGAGCTGTGGTAGGACCACTGTATTGATCAGAGCTCCTAAGTCTTTCAAAGCTCTTTTCCTTTATAATGTTAGTTATGGTATAAATTGTTCTCTTGGTTTTTTGCTCACTTCATTCTACAATCAGTTCATAAACGTCTTCCCAGGTTTCTCTGAAAGTCTCCCTGTTGACGTTTCTTTTGGCACAATGACATTCCGTTATCATACATCAGAATTCGTTTAGCCATTCCTCAATCAATGGGCATCTCTTTAGTCTCCTGGTCAAAACAAAGTCAGGCCTCACTTTTAAATTTTCAAGTGCTATTTACTGTAGTTCTATAAGGCATTACAGTAATTCAACAACAACAACAACAAAAATTAAGTGACCACTACACTATGCAAAGTATTGTGCTTAGGGATACAAAGAAAAATGAAAAAAGGCCCTGCCTCCAAGAGGCTACAATTCTTCTAAGGGGCTGGGATAGCTAAGCATGTGAACAGAAGTCTGTTCTCTAGGAAGGAGGTAAAAATAGATAAGGGGAAGTGAATTTCAAATGTGTTAGAACCCCTCAAATACTTGAGTTATCAGTCAAGTATGTGTATGTTTTCCATTTGTTAAATTAGGAAGCATAGGCTAAATTCTAAAGAGATGATAAAGGAAAAATGTTCCTTTTATTGATCCTTCTATAACAAGTGGATTAGAGTACTTTATTTCATAAAGCCCCAAGAACGGCCTAAAAGAGATGGAAAAATTAAATTATTTTCTAACTACTACAAAAACTTACCTGAAAAGCAACCACCTTCCAGGCAGTGTTCCTGGTCTTTCTGTGGACAGTAACCAAAACCTTTCCTCAAAACTACTCAAGCACTCTGTACTTTTACTAGAAAAACAACTGTAACAAGTTAAGTGCATGTGTCATTGATTCCTCAAAGCCTACTGGCTTCTCATGAGAGCAGAGTCAACATCTTAAACTTTTTATTTTATTCATCTACTAACAATTCTCTGCACACAAAAGGCTTCAAATGCTTGCAATGAAAAAAAAAATTGCACCACCTGATAAAACAGAACTATTTGTAATATAAGTGGATAAACGATGAGGATACATGCCATAGGTTATCAATTACTTCCCAGCATGCTGTCAGCCTGGACCCTCTTTTCTTGGCATTTGTGGCACTACATCATTTTTGCATTCCTGCTAAGTCTCCTTCACTTACTCATCATCTTTTCATTCATCAAAAATGAACCTTCCCAGTTTTATTCCAAGCCCTCTTCCCTTTTCATTCATTCAAAAAATATTTATTGAGCACCTACTCTGTGTCATACAAAATGCCAAGTACAGGGACATGAAGATAAATACAAGACAATTCCTCTTCTCCAAGAGCTGCATAGTACTTACTTACATTCTATAATGAGACATATAATATGTGCACACAAAAGTGAATGCAAAAAAAAAGTGAATGTAATATGTATACAAAGGAGATACTAATTAATTACTGGGGATAGCACTATTGACTCAGAAGATTGGATAGGCTTCTAGGACAGGAAGCACTTGAGATGAGTTCTGAGGGTGAGATGAGAGAGCATCCACCCATAAGAGATGGTCTGGGAAAGGTCTAAGGCAGAAGGTGGAATGTGGATGGCTGGAACATAGAGGACATGAAGGAGAATAATACATAAGTCTGTAAAGCTTGGCTAAAGCCAGGTGGTGAAGGGCTTCAAACACAAGAAACAGGCTGTGCCAGTTTGGCTGAAATGTGGAGCCAGACTGTAGAGGGCTTTAAAAGTCAAACAGAGGAGTTTCTATTTTATCCTAGCATAAGTAAGATGGAGACACTGGAGCTTTCTGAGCAGAAGAGTAACAAAGTCGGACCTATGTTTTCAGGATAACAATTTGTCATTTACGTAGAGAATGGATTGAAGGGAGGAAAGTCTGGGGATCAATTTGGGAACTACTGCAATAGCCCAAGGCAGAGGTAAGGAATATCTGGACTAGGGTGGCAGCTACATAAAGGGAGAGAAGGGGAGGGCTACAAGAAATATTGTAGACACAGAATCAGCAAGACTTGGCAAATGATTTACATGAGGGGTGGGAGAAAAATGGAGGAGGGCACCAAGGATGAAGATCTGAAAGACCAGAAGTAGTACCTTAAAAAGAAACAGGTAAGTTAGGAAGAGGGACAGATTTGCAGAGAAAGATAATGAGCTATTTTATATCTGAAATGTCTACAGGCCACCGTCTTGGAGATGTCCCATAGGCTGTTGGTCATGGAAGATTTGAAAGATATTCTGTCAAACATATAGTTTCACTAACTCCATTCAGAATCAAAAACTCCAAAATCTCTTTATAGATTGACCTCTTCTAATTTCATCTTTTCCTTACTTCTGCTAAATCTAATCATTATCATCCCTGTGCCCTCTAATCCAACCTTCAATGCTTTCTCAGGCTATTTGACTCTGACTTTCTGCTTTGGCTTCACTTTTTCCCCTTCCCAATCTCAACTTTGTAGTTAACCAGTTCAGCATTTTTCTGTCCCTTGGCCCCTGACTCTATCAATACTCATGGCTTAGCAAACCTAACCATGGATTACTTCCATCATCTGCCACTTCCTTCCACTCCTCTTCAAATGTTGCAGAATGGAGATAAGCAGCATCACTCCACCAAGCTGATAGAGGCCAACACTTCACTTCTCGACTCAGTGCCTTGGCAATGGCTGTTCTGAACACCTTCTTGTTATTCAGAGCTGGAAGAGACCTTAGAAGTCACTGAGTCCAACAACCTCTTGACAGTTTGTTGCCAGTTTTATAAACTTGGTTTAAGTGCCACTTTCTACATTGTCTGTCCTGATCTCTCCAGCTGCTAGTTCTTCTCCCTGATGTTTTATATACACACACTGTCTTCTCAAATAGAATATAAGCTTCTAGATGGCAGGTACTATTTTGTCTTTGTACCCAATGCCTAGAATAGTGCCTCCAACCTCTCAAATTTCTCGTATTTCCACCTGCCACACCTCAAACTAATGAACCTCATTTCTCTTCCCTCAAATGAATTTCTCTTCTTAGCTTCCTTTGATTAATGTTACCATACATTTCTGGCACTCAACCTTAGGATTTTTTTATTCTGCTTACTCTGTAGGCCCCCATGCCCAAATTGTTCATTTTTTCCTTCATCTCCATACCTTCCTTCCAGTGCCAACATCCAGATAATGTCAACAATCTCCTATCTGTTCATATGGCCTCTTGACCCCCAGCTCTTCAATATATCCGCAACACACCATGGCCAGATTAATTTTCCCAAGGTAGTTCTTTGACTACATCACTCCACTGGTGCTTCATAGTTTACCAAGCCCCTTAACTCCTGACAATCTAACTCTACCTACCTTTCCTAATTCAACTCTCGGCCATGAACCACTCACTTTTCCAATCTGAACTCTATTTAAAAAAAAAAAAACGATATATGGCACTTTTGCCACTTTTATACATTTGCTCACGCCATCTTCTCTCTGAAATGTTGCTCTTCATCACCAACAGAAATCCTAACCACCCTTTCAAGGCCAATTTAAACGGACTCTCACCCTCCTCTTCTCTCCGATGCCTCCTTTGACCTTCCAACAGAGGCAATTCCCTCCTTCCTCTGGACTCCTATTATATTTGACAATTTATACAGTTAAATTCACCCCAATAAGTTGCAAACTAGCTCCATTCTATCTGTCCAAGCCAATTACACTCCCCACCACTCTAAAGACCCAGTCAAATTGGCATACAAGACATTGCATCTCTCATCCCTGAATCACTGCAGTCTGTCCCCATCGGAAATGCCTGGAAGCATCTAGTCCCCTTCAAAGTTCAGCTCAAGTGCCACAAGAGACCTTTCATGACACCCCCAGATGTCAGTTCCTCTTTCATCCTAAGAATGTAAATTCCTGGACTGATTTTTTTTGTCTTTTAATCCCTAACACCTAGTGCAACAGCTGAGGTACTTGATAAATGCTTGCTGAAGAACCACAGTAGAAATCTTAACTTATTTTGGAATTTCTCACAGAACCTAGGTCAAGCTGGAACCTTAGACATGGTTCAGATAAGATGTGGTCCAGCAGGAGAACTACCTAAAAAAAAAAAAAGCTGCTTTGCCTATAACCCATCAATGCAGAGAACAGAGCACTAGACCTAAGAGTCGGGAAGACCTGTGTTCAAATCCTGCCTCAGAAACTAGTTGTGTAACCCTGAGCAAGTCCCAGTTTCTTCAACTGCAAAATGAAGACAATAGCAACTACTTCCCAGGATTGCTGTGCGAATAAAGGGAGATGTTTGTGAAGTTATCATTACTGTTATTAATCACACTAGAGAAAAGGCAACGGCAAGAACTAGCCTTGGAGCACAAGAATGTTAAAATTCCCCCGTGAGGCTGGGCGGAACGGGAGAGGGATGCCCAACACACCTTCTTGCTTCCTCAAGTCACACCCAGAGTCCCACCTTCCGCAAGAAGCCTTTCCTAGCGCTCCCTCCCCTAACCTCAGCGCCTTCACTCAGACTGTCCCCCAATCTCGTGTGCACGTTTGTTTGTATGTTGTCTCCCGCTCTAAACTGAACGCCTTCGAGTAAGGACTGTTTAAAAAAAAAAAATGTTTTTCCATGCCCAGCCCGGCAGACAGTAGGCGCTTAATAAGTGCTGGCTGCCTTGACAGAAAAATCTTTCGCCTCCGCTCCCCAGGGACAACCACGTGCGCGGGCTGCCGCGGGCCCGGCCTAGCTGCTGAGGCTAGAGGGACCCGAGGGCTGCCCCGCACCGAGGACCGCCAGGTAGCCGCACCCTCGTGAGGGAGAACTTCACAAGTTCTTCAGTGGCAGAACTCACACTTGAGTCCAGGTCTCTTGATTTCTAGCCTAGTAATGTTTCCATTACACATTTTTTTTCTCCTGCAGTTGGAGGGGGGTGGAGTGAGGGCTAAACAGTTGTGCTTGGAAAAATACAACGGGGTCACGCGTTGGCCCACACTCCCACGCGAGACCCTAAGCTGCCGCTCTTACCTTGGAGACGGGGCCCGGGATGCGGTACTCCTCCTCTTCTTCTGCCTTCTTTGGGGCTGGAGCGGGCTGTTTGGCCTGCGCTCCAGCCTTTTTTCCTTTTCCTTTCGGCCTCTTCGCTTCGGGGCCCCCTACTCCATGCCGCTTCCTCTTGACAGCCGCCATGTTACCCAGATTCCCCTTCCTCCGGCCGTCGCACGTTGCACGTAACTCATTCCGCTTTCCGCTCCTTGCGCCTTGCCCCTCTCTCCTCTTTCCCGTCTCTATGGTACCAGAAAGCGTCTGGGGGCGGGGCGGAAGCAGATGCTTCCTCCCTACTTTACGGCTGTCGCAATGTGTAGTCGTGAGGTCTGGGCAAGCGCAGTCGAACCAAGCCAAGACTCCGACACTTCCGGTCTGCCTCGGGAGCCGGAAGTGGAACTTCATTCCAGCTTTGGGGCGGGAAAAACGGTCGCTCCAGGGCCGGCTTGGAACCCAAGGGGCAGAGGGGAGCCGAGGCTACCTGGGGCTCTGTGAGGATCGTGTGGGACTGGGAATTTATTCCTACCTACAACCATTGGGGCTATTTCGGCACTGAGTTAAGGGCTGGGGCTGCAAAGACAAAAGTGCTCTTGCCTCAGAGGAGCCAGAGGTAGAAATAACACTTGGATGAATAAATACAAGATAAAGGGAGGAGGCGGGAGTACCCACTGCTGGGAGAGATCCGGCGAAGCTTCCGTAGGAGGGGATCCCCTAGCCGAGGCGTGAAGGAAGAAGCCAGGAGGTGCAAGGGTCGAGACTGTTTCCTCCCTGGTTTCTTCTGTCTCCTCTCGGTCTGGGGCTGGGATGGAGAGGCAAGCAGAAGGTGTAGATGAAATAGAGTCTAATGCTTTATTTATTTACCTTTTACAAAGCCCTAGCTCTGTGCGAAATTTTGAGCGCCACGTTAATACTGGGAAAGGGATAAGATCTGAGTTCAGGTCCTTCGTGTGCGAACTTTTAACTCTGGCAAATCTCTCTAGGCCTGTCAATAATATTAGTAGTAACTGGCATTATATAGCGGGTAAGGTTTTTTGAAGCGGTTTACAAACGTTACATTCGATCCTCATAATAGCCCTGGGAAGTAGGTGCTATTTTTATCCTCGTTTTATACAAATGCGGAAACTGAAGCAAACAAAGATTAAGTGACTTGCTTCATCTAAGCTGCACAATCTGGATACCTCTACCTTGTGCGTAAAACACGGTGTTTGGACTAAGGGATCCCTGGGAATCATTCCAGCTCTAAATTCTGTTCCTTTTACCAGGAGTGGGGAGAACTTGCCTAGAATCCGGGCTTTGACACGGCTGAGATGTGCCCCAGCAGGAACCCCCACCCCCACCCCCTTTAGTGTATTGTATAAAATTTACAGTGTCATCAGAAACCTCGGAGTAGTGGATAGAGGACTAAACTTGGAAATCTAAAAGTCCTCCCTTAGAAACGCATCTGCTAAGTAACATGGGCAAGTCACCTGACTTTTCAGTGCTCCAAGCAGCTTTCTCCAATTATAAATTATAAACTAGTTGTCTCTCTACATCGCCAGAGTGAGTTTCCACACCAGCACTTCCTTAAACTAATGAATTCACGGGTTTGGCACCTCCACCCCCCCCTTCCCCAAAATAGGTTATGATTATGAAATCGTGAAAACCTACAATATGAAGTAATATATACATTATGTTATTCTTAGAACAGCCCTATGGGAGTAGGTTAAACGGTATTTTTCAGGAAACATCCTTAGAGAAGTGACTCCCAACTTCACAAGTTCTTCAGTGGCAGAACTCACACTTGAGTCCAGGTCTCTTGATTTCTAGCCTAGTAATGTTTCCATTACACATTTTTTTTCTCCTGCAGTTGGAGGGGGTGGAGTGAGGGCTAAACAGTTGTGCTTGGAAAAATACATTCTGCTAAGAAAACACAAAATTGGTTGACTCTTCAAAAAAATCATTTTTGGGAGGGCATACAACTAGAGCAATTTTTTTCTGGAGTCACTGAACTCAACATTTATCTTCATTATAGCTTGCCAAGGCAGAGACCTGGTTAATCCAAGGAGCACCCGGTGGAAGGAACCTTATGTGAAACAGAAATGCCTCTTTCCACACAGACCGAAGATGGGAATGATCAATATATTTTAGTTGCCAGCCTTGACAATGTAAGGAATCTCTCAAACATATTAAAAGCTATTCATTTCAGAGACCACGCAACCTGTTTTGCAACAACAAATGGAATCAAGGTTACAGTGGAAAATGCAAAATGTCTGCAAGCCAATGCATTCATTCAGGTATGGAGGCAAGCATGCTATTCTACTGTTTTTTCTACATATGTTGGGAATGGCTAATCTGTTAAATTGGTACTAAGGAAAAAGCACAGAAGTTGGGAGTCAAAAGTCCCAGGTTTGAGTCTTCACTCTTCGCCTTCCTAGCAAGTCTTTTATCTCTGTGTGCTTTAGTTTATTTGTCTTCAAAATAAGAGGTTTGGGTTTCATGACGAACCTTTAAGGTCCCTTCTAGCTCCTCATCTGTGATCTACAAAATGAGGGTGTTGGACTAAGTGATTTCTTCCCTGGAAGATCCCTTCCAGCACTGATACTCTAGGAATCCTACATAATATTCACAGGTCAAAATTTAAAATTAACTGAAAGGATTGTCCAAGTTCTTTCCCTGTCCTGAATTCCCTGTCCCTGTTGATTGTAACACTTTTCAAAATATCTAGTTTAGGTAAAGCATAAATATCTTTGTTTTATAGGAGTTTTATGATGGGTTTTGTAGCATATTGGCAATCAGAAAAGAATAATTTTTCAGATGAGGGTCACACGTAGTAAATAGCAGAGTCTAAGGAACCTCTTTTGTGTTTAGGGGCTCTGCAGAGAGAGTAGATGCCTCCAGGGGCTTGGTTGGGCCATTTTTGTTTCAGTGAGCTAGAAGAGAGTTCTTTTTTGAGTGGCAGCTCAGAAATGAAATTTATACAACGGTTTGGGGGTTTGGGGATTTTAGGAATCTAATAAATGCAAACTAAGAAAAATCAGAGTTGTTTGTAAGTTTAGCGATTAGTACAACCCCCTAATTTTACAGATAAGGAAACTGAGGCCCAGAAGGGTCATGTGACTAGCCGAAGCTTTCCTAGGTAGTAAGTGGCACAGCCAAGCTGATCTACTTTCAAATACATAGAAAGTGAAATCTTTGAAACTATATGCAGACTAGTTTAATTCATTAGTATAAATGGCCGTATTTATATTTATTAACCTCTTCTTTTTTTACAGGCTGGAATATTTCAGGAGTTTATTGTTCAGGAGGAATCTGTAACATTTCGAATCAATTTGACAGTCCTTCTAGACTGCTTGACCATTTTTGGTTCAACTCCTTTGCCAGGTATATCATTGTTATTGTCATGATATAATAGTATGAAGGCATGATATAACAGTATGAAGAATTCATCAACTCAGGAATGATATTTAGAATTACAGTTTTCAATTTGAGAGATCATTACTCAGAAGTCAATAGTGGGTTTTAGAATGTTTTTGAAAATATTAGGTATTTTTATGACCCTTTTCATATTTCTAGAGGTAATTATAATCTTCTTAAATATATTAGTCACTCAGAAATTAAAACTGAAATACTCAAAAGACTTGAAAATAGCCAAGATTTTTAATGTTATCGAAGTTATATGAATAGCTTAATTCTAGCTGCATTGTTTTAATGTACTTATTGACATTTTTAAATATGCTTGTGGCTTTTTTAAAGCAAATTTTTAATAATTTAATACATTTTTCCTGCACTCTGAACTTTAAAGTATTAACTCCCACTTAGGTTTTGGAATTTTAAAGAAATAGCAAAAATGTAAAATGTCATAGTTCATTTGATGAGCTATGAAATCACAAAAACCCCTCAGAATTATTTTAGCCCCTGGGACTCTTGGCAGGTGAATTTTTTAGCTCCATAGCAGCTTAGTATTATTATTACAACAGCCTTGTAGGAGTGGATTAGTCATGGGACCTTATAATTAAATGAAAATTATATTGTATTACAAATAGACATTTAGCGTAAGACTTGCCAACACATTGGTTATGTGTTGTCTAGTCGTTATTAAGGCCCCCCCCATCATGTGCACTTCCATTAGCTTCTGGGAATTTTCAGGCTCAAAGGGCTTCTCATTTCACAGGTAGCCGTTACTAGCAACATCATTAGAAACTAAGATTGTCAACATCACTACCCACTCGGTTATTGGTTGTGTCAGGACTTCTAGCACCTTTTGGGTAGAATTGTAATTGTAAGGATTATGGAAGATGAAAAGTAGCTTCTCCTCTAAGTAAAGTTCGAGGACCTTCTTATATTATATACAGTGAGTTCTGAGTGTTACTATATCTGAACACTTATGTAGTGCTTGTAAATCATGTGCACTCAAGATGGCACCAAGTCTTCAACTGTTCTGCAAACTATATAGTATTGGTCCCCACACTTTTAAGACAGTGTACACTATTTCATTCTGGAATTGTTTGTATTTGAAGTCAGGGAATGATTTAGTAATATCAAAAATAGACCTAGAGATCTTTAATACATTTTTTCTTGTCATTTTTCCTATTTGTTTTTTTTTCTGGTGGGTTAAAATATTAGAGTAATTTTAGTAATATAAACTAATTTCATCAGTTTAGAGAACTCCCAGTGAGGAACTTCCCCTACCAGTGCAGATTTGTACCTTTTCTGCACCTCACATTCTTAGAGACATTGAGAGGTTAAGTGACTCATCCAGGATCACACATCCAGTATATGGCAAAGTTGGGACTTGAACCTAGGTCTGCCTTCCTCCACGGTCAGTGCCCTATTCACTACACCACACTGTCTGCAAAAAGAAAAATAAAAAAAATACATATAACAATGGCTACTAGATATATAAATAAGACTACTATTTAATGAGTTTTATTTGTGATCTGAGTAGAAACTGAACCTAAAACCATAAAAGTAAGCTCAAAGAGGGCTTATATTGATTTACTTCTCTTCAGGAACTTCAACTGCACTTAGAATGTGTTACCAAGGTTATGGGTACCCTTTGACACTCTTCCTGGAAGAAGGAGGAGTAGTGACAGTGTGCAGAATTAATACCCAAGAGCCTGAAGATACACTGGATTTTGATTTCTGCAGCACAAATGTTATTAATAAGATTATTCTTCAGTCAGAAGGCCTACGTGAAGCATTTGCTGAATTAGACATGACCAGTGAGGTCCTACAGATTACCATGTCACCGGAAAAACCTTATTTCAGGTACCTAAAATCAGTATTTTCTTTCTGATAATCTCTTTGAGTGATTTTTTGCTTTTTGTTAGCATCAGAAATTTTTATGGTACCTCTTCTCCAACTAATTAGCATATGTGAATACATAGGAGCACAGGACCTAACCACCCATCTACCACTTCTGTTGTATTAATGACTGCTGTCAGGTATCATGCCAGCAGACTCAGAACAATTAGTAGTTTAATTGATGTTGAATGTAATTAATTACATAGTTCAATTCATCCAGCCCCAAAATATCAAGATTTATAATGACTTGAAAATGTGGGTGACCTTGCTCTAGAGAAATGTTCTTGTATTAGGCATTCTTCTTTCTTTTGTTTCATTTTAGTGCAATGTGCAAAAAATAATGATCCTTTGTATATTCTAGATACTTTGAGGAATGAATATATGATATACCTTGTATCTTACATCAATAAACTTACAACGTAATTGAGGGAGATGACATGAAGGAGTAAAAAAGTGTATAGGAATTTAGTACAAATTTCATAAATGCTTGGGGCAGCTAGGTGGTGCCATGGATAAACACTGGGTCTGGAGTCAGGAAGATGTGAGTTCGAATCTGGCCTCAGACACTTACTAGCTATATGACCCTGGCAAGTCACTTAACCCAGCTTACCTCAATTTCCTCATCTCTCAGATGAGCTGGATTAGGAAATGACAAACCGCTCCAGTGTCTTTGCCAAGAAAACCCCGAGTAGGATCACAGAGTCAAATGTGATTGATCAGAAAAAGTGGGCGGGAGTGGGAGAGATTGCCATAGAGAACAAGGGTTTGGCTATCCTGAGGTAAGGTGGTGTTCATCAGGGAATAGCTTCCTAGATAAGAAGAAATTTACAATAGGATCCAAAGTAAAAAATGATAGCTACTTTTGCTTGCTCTGTTGAATTGATGGTTCTATATTTAGAACACCTTCAGAATATTGGTTTAGAGAAGAACCAAATATTTTGATGTACCTTTCCAATTTTAAGCATTATAAAGTAATATGTCAGCTACTTAAAAACAAGTTCTCAGATCTGCTTTAGGGTAGTTAAAGTTTCTCACAGCTATATGCAAGGATAGTTCCAGCTTAAAGAAGAATATAGTAATACTTCAGTTAATTCAAACTTATTGGACAGAACTCTCAATTAACTAGTGGCAGAAACTGAAATTCCAGAGCCTTAAGCAGAATTGCCTAAGGAACCCTCCAGCACAATTTCTGGGATTATCCTTATGCATTGGGGTTTGGCAGGGAATCACTCCGGGAGGGTTGGGGGGGGCGTTGTAGAGGCAGGACAGTATCACACAATTGAGGGATTCAAGTTCCCCTCTTCTAAAATACCTTCTCTTCCTCCTGTCCAAATCTTACCCTTTGCTTTTCAAGGTCTGTTTTCAAACCCAGTTCCTCCACGAAACCTTCCCTAATTTCTACAGCCTTCACTGTCTTCTCTCTCTGAATTCCTGCGATACTCTTAGTTTCCATGAAACAATTAAACATTCAATTATCATCTTGTGGTATATTATTCTCCAGTTGTTTAATGTGTGCTGATTTGGTATCTTCTAAATTATAAGCTGCTTGAGTGCATAGGGCTGTTTTATGTTTATTCCATATTCTGTACAGTGCTTAAGCAAAAAGGAAGAACTCAATGAGCATTTGTTTATTGATTGCTTGTATGGAGACCACCAAGCTATAGAACTTTAAAGTTTAAAAAAAAAAGTACTTCAGATTTAGGGAATAGGTTGATTGAGGTACAGATAATGGCACAATAGCCTTAAGGAAGTGGTTAATATACATAGACTCTTGGTGAAAAAGGGAATGGAGTGGTTAGTTTTGAGCCGTAGTCATTCTATTTATCAATCTCTTTATTATATCCTTCAGTGAAGGGACAAGGGTGTTTTCATCATGTGTGTATGCTAAGGATACAACAGTGAAGAAATCTCTAGACTTAATCCCTTTTGTAAAGGCCCATTACATTTGGTAATCTTGTGTTTTAGGTTATCCACTTTTGGAAATTCAGGAAGTTCACACCTTGACTATCCCAAAGATTCTGATTTGATGGAAGCATTTCATTGTAATCAGACCCAGACTAACAGGTCAGTTTTTAATATGCAATCTGCCATCACCTATACCATTGCCAATGATGGTTAAAAAAAAAATTAGGGTGTCATTGGGAGAGAGAGTTTGGGAGGGTAGTAATTTAGTAGAAACTACTTGTTTTGATTTGTAGCAAAAACCATAGATAACTTTTTTTAAAGTACTTTTTTAAGACTAAAAATAACTGCCATTAAAAAATCTATTTTGGCAATTCTATATGGGCGAGGTAAAGATAAAAGAAGCCAAGAGAAAATAGTTAAAATCCAATTAAGAAATTAACTTTTTTTCAATTTATTTTTTTACCTTTTTTTTCTTGGAAGGGGAAGGTGGGGCAATTGGGGTTAAGTGACTTGCCCAAGGTCACACAGCTAGTAGTGTGTCAAGTGTCTGAGGCCGGATTTGAACTCAGGTCCTCCTGACTCCAGTGCCGGTGCTCTACTCACTGAGCCACCTAGCTGCCCCGATATTAATATTTTTATTAGCTTTTGTTTAGTTCTTTATTTGGAATTAAAAACCAATTTTGTCATGTTCAAATAAGTAAACAGTATTTCTCTTATTTTTCTGCAGATACAAGATTTCTTTGCTGAAACCATCTACAAAAGCTTTAGCCCTATCTTGTAAGGTGTCCATTCGCACTGATAACCGGGGATTCCTCTCTTTACAGTATATGATTAAGAATGAAGATGGACAGATATGTTTTGTGGAATACTATTGTTGCCCTGATGAGGATGTTAGTGATTCAGAGCCCTGATGAATAAAGACTGGCCATCTTTCTCACACACAGGGTAGGCTGTGTTAATGTTCTCCTTTATGCAGTACTGCTGGTAACTTATTGTGGGACTTTCCCAAGGACAAGACAAGAATTTAGCATTGGGAAGTTGATAACAAGTGGCACAATAGTGTGCCCTATAGATACATTATTTTTCCACAAAGATTTGTGTTCAAATAGGTGTCAGTATTGTGGTACTCTTCTGAATATTACCTGTTTAAGTTCATGAGAGTGTAAGTAGTGATAAACATTGATGAATAAATTATGAACATTAACTTTTCAAAACAGGAACCTTCAGAAAATCCAGAATATGAAGACAAAATATTACTACTTCTGAAATGTTCAATATACTATTACAATTAGCAAATTCATATTTATGACAAGCCCATTCATCTAAGATTAATTTGAATTGGACAAAATACTTTTTAAGGGATACTCTACATATTTTAAAATAATATAAAGAAAGCACGTGTTTACATCAGTTTATCATAGGTGGAATTGGAATATCTATGGGGATTGAGAATGAGAATTAGCAAAAAAAAAAAAGTAAGTATAAAAATTTGATGAACAAGCTAGAATGTTATATTAAAAAAATACATTTTTACTGGTGTCCCTTGTTTCACCTCCATTTCCTACACTGTCCCCCTTCACCCTCTTCCAGAGAGCTACTTTTATACTAAAGAAGAAAAAAATTCAATAAAACAAACCAACATATTGAAAGTGAGATACATATGGCACTCTATGCCCATGTACCCCACCTCTGCAAAGAAGCAGAGGAAAGTATTTTCATATTGTATTTGGAGCCAATCTCAATCATTATAATTAGCAGTATTAGGTTTCAGTTGTTTTGCTGCTGTTATACAAAGTGAATTTAAGACTCATAACTTTCTTCACGATGTCTTAATTTCCCAGTTCGATTTAAAAATATTCATTGGGCACCTCTTATGTACTTAGCGTTGTCTCTACCTAAACTGAGGTGAAAAACAAAATGCATGCTAGCTTCAGTAATTTTCTACAAGAGGCAGTGTGGTATAAAGTTAGGAAACTTGGGTTTGAATTCAGTCTCACCTATTGAGCTGTGACCGAGGTCCTTTCCGTTTTCAGAGCCTGTTTCCTCATCTATAAAATGGGATGAAAAAATATTTGTTACTTTTTCTCTCAAGGTGGTTTTGAGAAAAACCTATTATAAACTTTAGTTATACCCAGGCTCTTTATTCACTAAAATATTTTTTGTCACAGCTATTTTATATATTTAAACAAAAATGATATAAAAGTAAATTTATATGACTAGTTTTTATAGAAAATTAATAAAACCAGAGAGGTTGCTTTCTGTGAAGTCTATATAAAATACAGCATGTTGAGGTGAATGAGTGGGTTTAATATGTCAAGCTATATTTTTGATAAGCAAAATACTGAGAACTAAACATAAAAAAATAAGATCTGTTCACCAATTGATAAATGGTCAAAGGATATAAACAACCACTTTTCAGAAGAAGAAATCAAAGCTATCTATAGTTTTATGGGAAAAAAATGCTCTAAATCATTATTGTTTGGAGAAATGCAAATTAAAATAACTGAGGGGGGGCGGAGCCAAGATGGCAGCCAGGAAGCAGTGACTGGCATGAGCTCCCCACCAAGTCCCTCCAAAAACCTATAAAAAAAATGGCTGTGAACCAATTCTAGAGCTGCAGAACCCACAAAGTGGCAGAGGGAAGCAGGGCTCCAGCCCAGGACAGCCTGGATGGTCTCTGGGTAAGGTCTGTCCCACACGGAGCTCCCAGCCCCCCGCTGAGGGGAGCAGAGCTGAGCCCAGCGCGCGCAAACAGACCAGACATGGACCTACCAGACCAGGAGACAAGCGGAGAGTGCCCTAGCATCCTGAATTACTGAGCTGGGGCATCCACCAGACCTTTCAACTCACAAAGAGCAAAGACAACAGAGAAGGTTAGTGGGAAAAGCTGCGGGACTGAGTTTGCAGTTTGGCCACCGCCCCTGGGGCAGCGGAGGTGGGGCAGCTTTAGAACTATGTTCTGCAGTTGCTTCTGGCCCCAGGCCCACCTGGTGGGAGGAATTAAGTGGCTGATCAGAGCAGGAGTGAAGAGCCTGCTGAAGATTTAAGCCCAGTCCAGGTAGGGGGTTCTTGGGGAAGGAGGAGTGCTGGTGAGGCAGCACATCCACCCAA
>CM053622.1:324111773-324130300 GCA_028646595.1 Phalanger gymnotis | reverse complement strand
AAAATATTATGATTATAATGAATTTTATGTTATTATATACTATGTATAGTTGTACTATAATAAATATGATAAAAAATAATAAATCCATTTTCTCACTTATGGTAACCCTTGCAAGCCCAACAACCAGCTAAATGTTCCTTATTCGCCTCTATGTAAAGAGCTGAAGCAGTAAGGCTTGAAGAGTGACTTTCATGCTTATAGTCCAGTCAAATTGTATGAACATAGGTCTATGTATACATCCTAGTTACAACTTTGCTAATTAGCACCCATCCTGGATTATGTTAGTATGCCAAGTGTTTTGCCATCCCTTTTTATTAATGATTCCATAACAAGCCTATGAACTATTACAGCTTCCATTTGGTATGTGCTCAGGGTTACAGAGCTGAGCAATAGTTTCCTACATGGGGTGAGTCAGTCTAACAGTACGCAAGCCAACGACTTATACCTCTTCCACCACTGGGTGACAGTATCCTCTTCTGGGAAGCCACTTTCATATTTTTAGAATAAGATTACTACTAACACATCATCTTCTGTCTACAGCTATCGTGACAGATTATCCTTTCATATGATGATTATAAATGTTCCACAAGACTGTTAAGCTTTAGCTCACTTTGTAAGGTAATAAATAAGCAATATACCTCTATAGCCAACTTAATAATTTCTTTTAACAACTATCAGTCTGATTCTCCTTGTTAATGCACCAAAGGTGCAAGTATGGCATAGACACAGAATGAGGTCTGAGAGAAAATAAAATAATGAATCATAAAATAAGTAGGATAATGTTCAAGACATGATGATCTGATAAAATTATTTGTTCATGAGTTAGTCTCTGTTCATAAAGATTTAATTAATGCTGCTTTGGGAATATGGCCAAAGTTTCAAAAAAAAAAACCTATATCCCCCTCGCCAATCAAAATAAACATCTTATAACTTTTAACTGGAGAATAAGACATCCTTATTTTAAAATTCAATCATATACTGCCTGTAATTTGATCCTGAATATAATTCCAGGGTCCTTTTTACCAAAATTTAAAATTACTGTTCATCTTCACAAAAAAAGCTGAGGATCTTAACATTTTGGGAGAATCTACCTCTTTGGCAGCTGGTTGAAGCCTTCTCAGAAGAGAATGTTAAATTTTAGTTAGAGGTTAGTGACAGTAAAGATGTAATTTTTTAATTTCTTCACCCAAGTTCATGAATCCCCTGAAATCACCCCTATAATAAAGAGTCTGGCTCTTTGATGAATTTCATTCTCAGTAATGTACGGAGAAAACAGGAATAAAGCTGGTAAAATGAATATAAAGACCACTGGGTCTGGAAGGACCTCCAAAGATCACATTATATCCCCTTCTTTCCCCTGTAAGATTTATGCTGTTCCCTAACAAGTGGAAACCCGAACCAGCTCCTGCTCCTAAGAGACAATCATTAAATTTTCAGTGTTAGCCTTTACATTTAAGAAATTAACATGTTACAAGTCAGTGTTGTAGATTGTCTAGACTTAAGAAAGTGATGGAGAAAATAATACAGATTGAATTTAAAAGTATATCTTGGATACCTTTTTTTTCCTCCTGGAGAGCCAATTGTTAAACATTTATCAACACCCTCCCACCTATATCTGTAATGATCTCATTCACCTCCACCTACTAGTATCCTACCTTTCTTTCATGGTCCAACTCTAATTCCACCTTCTACATAAACCTTTCCCATCCCACTAAGACAAGGACAAACGACAAAAGTGCTCTCTCTCTCTCTCTCCCCTCTCTCCCCTCAAAATTGATAGCACTTTGTTTTTACCTCCTTTGTATATATCATAAACTGTCTCTATTATGGTTATTTGTAGTATTGTCTTCTTTCCCCTACACAGGGCCATAAGCTTCAGGAGGGTAGAGACCATGTGATTCACTTTTACTACCATTTCCTTCCTCCCTCTCCCCTCCACACCCACTACATCTAGTATGGTGCCTTGACATAGTAGGTACTAAATGCATGTCTGTTCTATGAATGCAAATGACCCAAATCAGACTTGTGTCTATCCTACTCTTAAAGATCCCCCAGACAGTCCAGAATATCTATTGGCAACTTTTTACAGGAAGCCAAAGTATTTTGGAAAAACTGTGCTCAATGAAATAGATTATTCAACTGCAAGTTAAAAACAACCACTACCACTCATCTCTGCTTGAGAGGATTGAACCAATCATGGACCCCTGACGTTATTAGAGAAATAGTGATTTTTTAATTTTCCTGAAAAAAATGTGCTTTTTATATCAAAGAAGTAATGTGATATTAAATGAGGTGGGGATGAGGATTGAGTCAGATGACTTCTTTCAGCTTTAAATCTATGAATATTTCCAAATGCAAGGAAATAAGAGCAAGTGCAAGCAAGGCAGGGCCCATCCCTCCCAGCTTCAGCTTCATTTCACCTGCAAATTTGACAAGCATTCTATTTATGCCTTCATCCAAATGAGAGATAATTCAATTCAACAAACATTTACTAAGGGCCTGCAATGTACAAGGCCTGGTATTTGATACTGTGATACAAAAACAAAATAGCTCCTGACCTCAAGGAGCTTCCAGTCTATTGGGAGTATGTAACATGTACACAGATGAATAACTATAAAGTACATACAAGTACAAAATAATTTTAAGAGGGCAAAACCATTAACAACTGGAATCTTCAGGAAGACCTCATGTAGAGAGTAGTGCCTGAACTGTGCCATGAAGCAAAATACAGATTTTAAAAGGCAAAGGTAAGAAAAGAGGGCATTCCAGACATGGGAGGCCACCTGGAGACACAGGCATGAAGAGATGAGATGGGATACTGTGTATGGGAAATAGTAACAAAATTTAATTGAAACAGAGCATGAAGGGAATTAATATGAAATAAAAAGGGAAAGGGATGGGGAAGACATGGTGCATCATTGTTATCAAGTAGTGTCCAAATTTTTGTGACCCCATTTGGTATTTTCTTGGCAAAGATACTGGACTAGTTTGCCATTTCCTTTTCCAGCTTATTTGACAGACAAGGAAACTGTGGATTGCACGGGGTCACACAGCTAGTAAATGTCTGAGACCAGATAACTCAGGTCTTCCTGACTCCAAGCCTGGCACTCTAACCACTGTGCCACCTAGCTGCCCTATGATGTAGATGTGCTATACAGGGCTTTAAATGCTGGACTGAGAATTTGGGATTTTTAGACAATGTGGAGTCATTCTATATTTTGGAGTGCTTTAGTTTCATGTTTGGATTTGCATTTTAGGAATAACAGATTCGTAGCTATGTGGAAAGATGGATTAGAAAGTAGAGAAATTAGGAGCAGGAATACCAGTTGGGAATCTTCTGTAATTGTCCGGGTGAGAGGTGATTAGGGCCTGAACTAGGATGATGGCCCTGTGAGTGGGGAGAATGGGACAGATTGGAAAGATGGTGTCAGTAGAAACAAGTCCTATTTGCCTGAAAAGCCTGTTCTGTCCTTCATAGAAATAGGAAAAGTGTAGAGGAGGATGAGTTTAGGGAGAAATATAACAGGCCCTTCTCCAGTTCTGTGGCACCTCTCTCACCCTCTACCATATTTCAGAAGCCATCAGGGCATCTTAACAATCACAGGAGGTCATTAATCTAGGCCTAGAAACTTGAACTCACTGAAGGCAGCTGGTCACTCCCTAACCTTCTCATCCAGCCTTTGCTTGAAGGCCTCAAGTGAAGAAGACCTAGGGATTTCATAAGTCAACTCATGCCATTTTCAAAAACCTTTCACTGTTGGAAATTCTTCCTCATGTTGAACCCAATCTGCCCCCTCAGTAATTTCTACCCTTGATACACTGGCTCTAAAACCAAATAGAATATAAGTCTGATCCCTTTTCCATGGGACAGAATTTCAAGTTTTTGAAATAGCTGACATCTGTCTCCTAGCTTTTCCTCTTTTTTCAGCTCAACATTCCCTTTTTCCTCAACTGATCCTTATGTGGCAGATCTTGGATTCACTTCGTCAGTCTAACTGTCCTCTTTGGGACAGGCTGCAGTATGTCAATGATCCTCTTAAAATGAGATATACAGAACTGAATACAATTATCCATGTATAGATGACCATGGCAGAATAAAACAAAACTAATCTAATCCCTCTTTCTGGACCCTCTATTTCTATTAAGACACAGAATGAACCTATATTTCAGGTTGCATTAGGTTTTTTCTTTTGATTTGGGGATTTAGTTTTTGTTTTGTTTTATTTGATATTACAACAGTTTTTTTTTCAAAAGAACTGTTATCAAGCCATGCCTCTCCCATCTGTATTTTTTTTTACTGTTGATTAATTATCCCAAGAGGACTTTCACCTTGTTAAAATTCAGCTCATTATTCCAGCGTGTTACTCAGAGCATTTTGGGTTCTGATTCTGTCATCTAGTGATTTAGCTATTACCTTCTCAACTTCAAGTCATCTGAAAATTTGATAATCAGACATGTTTTCATCCAAATAATTTATTAAAATTTTGAAAAGCACAAAGCCAAGGAGTGAGCCTTATAGCATTATCACTAGAGACTTCCAGGTCGACATCAATACATTAATCAGCACTTTTTGGATATAGTCAACTGATTAAAAGTCTTCCTAACTGTACTATTGTGCAGCCTACATTTATTTGGTCCACATGTTAAAAAAAATTAAAACTATTGTGTGAGTATATACATATATACATACATATATATGTATATGTGTATACACACACACACATACACACACATATATATCTTGTTGATGTCCAGATATAGTATGTCTCTAGCATTCCCCTGATTAACCTGTCTCATAACCCAGTCAAAAAGGAAAACAAGGCTAGTTTGGCATGACTTTGTTCTTAGGGAACATGTGCTGGCACCTAAGTGTTGACAAATCATCCATTTAATATTCAATTCTAAAATGATGCTAGGTATTGCTATCCATCCTATTAATTTGTAATTTTTCCTTTATGAAAATAAATATGATATTTGCTCATCTCTCATCTATTATCTCTCCCATTCTCCATTATTTCTTAAAGATTACTGATAGTAGTTAAACAGTCACACCCAAAAGTCATTAGACATCTTGAACTGTTATGTCCCATAGAAACCCTGAAACTAAGCTTATTGATAAATGTTGGAGCGGATGTGGGAAATTGGTGGAGTTGTGAACTAATCTAACCATTCCGGAGAGCAATTTGGAACTAAGCCCAAAGGGCTATAAAACTGCATACCATTTTATCCAGCAATACTCCTGCTGGGTCTGTATCCCAAAGATGTTAAAAAGGTGGAGGGGGACCTATTTGTACAAAGATATTTATAGCAGCTCTTTTTGTAGTAGCTAAGACTTGTAAATTGAGGGGATGCCCATCAGTTGGAGAATGGCTGAACAAGTTGTGGTATATGATGTGATGGAATATTATTGTTCTATAAGAAATGACAAGCAGGATGATTTAAAAAAACTGAAAAGATGATATGAACTGATACAAAGCAAAACGAGCAGAACAAGGACAACATTGTACACAGCAATAGCAATACTGCATGAGGAAGAACTGTGAATGACAATTCTTTCCAGCAATACAATGATCCAAGACAATAGCAAAGAATTAATGATGGAAAATGCTATCCACGTCCAGAGAAAGAACTTTCCTTCCTTTCTTTCTTCCTTCCTTCCTTCCTTCCTTCCTTCCTTCCTTCCTTCCTTCCTTCCTTCCTTCCTTCCTTCCTTCCTCCCTTCCTCCCTTTCTCTTTCTTTCTTTCTTCCTTCCTTTCTTTCGTCTTCTTGCATAAAATGACCAATTGGAAATGTTTTCCATGATTGCACATGTATAACCTATATCAGACTGCTTACCATCTCAGGGAATGGAGAGGAGAGGGAGGCATTGAATTTGGAACTCAAAACTTTACAATAAAAACCCCAACAAATGTAAAAAAAAATTGATTTTACATGCAATTGGGGCAGGGGAGGGATAAAATGATATTTTTAAAAAATTGAAAAATGAAATCACACACACAAACCTGAGCTCATTGTCTTTTCCCCCACAGCCTTCTCTCTTCCTAATCTCCCTATTACTATTCAAGGGTACCACCATCCTTTCGGTTACTAAGGATCAAAACCTAGGTGTTATCCTCAGTCTCACCTCCCATTATCCAACCCAGTGGCCAAGTCCTATCACTCCTACCAAACCATCTTTTGTATACAAAACCTGCTCTCCTCTGATACTACCAAACACCCACGTCCAGGTCCTCTTCAACTCACACTTGGTCTATTGCAGGAGCCTGTTAATCTCCCTGCCTCAAGTTTCTTCCTACTCTTCTCCATTCTCCACTCATTTCCCCACTCCAAATGATGTCATTGGCTGTCTCCTGTGCCTCGAATGCTTTCCCTCTTCATCTCTGCCTCCTAGTTTCTCTGGTTTCCTTCAAGTCTCAGTTAAAGTCCTGCCCTCTGCAAGAAACCTTTTCCATTCCTCTTTAATCTTAGTGCTTTCCTTCTGAGACTACCCCAAATGGGGTCATGAAGAGTCAGACAACAACCCAACATAATAAGAGCAATGGACCATATGATCTCCAAGTCCCATTTAAACTCCAAATGATCTTATGAATCATTATACCCTTCTGTAGGATCATTTTTGAAATGCTTCACCTAATTTCTATCAGATATGTATGCTACATCAAAAGAAATCTCCACTGCCCTTAAACCACCCCAGGAAATGATTGGTATCTTACAGGAACAAACAATAGAAAATGAATGATTTAGCTTCATGTTCTTGGTATCTTTGGATTCTCCATAAAGTAAGTTCCTGTTCAAATATAAAATATGGATAAAGTAGTAAATTCTCTGTTTGGGATCCTTAATTCACACAATCAGCATTTCTCAGACCTGGCCATTAGAACCTGTTCTGAGTCTGAAATTCTCTCTTTTGGCAATAGCCCAGAGTGAGGATTGTTTCAGGAGAGGGTGAGGAGAGGGAATAGTACTAAATATGAAGCATTGATTAAAATCACATCCTTGAGGGAGCAGGAGAAATAAGACAGCACAAAAATATGTCAGCAAAATGAACCAGGTTTCCAGGGATCTGGCATTCATTATTTCAGCAAGATGCTGAAGCTGAAAAAACAAATTCTTTTGTTTATTCTTGACATTTATGTATCGGCAAATTTTCTTCAGGTTTTGCTCCACAGTTCTTAGGTAGTAAGAGGCAGGCTTGTTTCAGAAGACAAAAAAAAACCCTAAAGACTTTTATTGAGACTTTTTTCTTTCATTGCAGTAAAGAGATTGTAAATGTCTTTTTGTAAGAGGCCCTTTATTCTCATTAGGGATCTTTCCCTGGCACTAAGGGGTTTCTGTCCACTTTAGGAGGGAGATCATATTCTAGAGGACAAAGAACAATTCCAGTGGATGAGAGTTAGTATTAAATAGAAATGTCTTCTATTTTCTCTTATGATTCTTTTCCACATCACAGGGATGAAGGAAAAATAATGGAATGAAAAGCAACCTTGAGAAAGGTTAGAAAAATGATTCACTACACCTCTTATAAAAGTTCCTCCTTTAGCACAAACTGAATCAGCTTTTTAACTCTTCTTTTAATATAACTGAAGTCCCAAAGGCCATCATTGGTATGGGACTCTCCTCAATGTGTGTGTGTGTGTGTGTGTGTGTGCGCGCGCGCGTGTGTGTGTGTGAGAGAGAGAGTGTGTGTAAACCATGCCAACCCCAATTCAGGTTTCTGAAGGGAGGAGATTGGGAAGAAGCTGAATGTGAGAAGCTGGCAGTCTCCAACATGTCCCTATCCCTTGCTTCTTTGGAAGTTTTTCTTTACATATTAGGCTAACATCATTGGCTCTTTCTCATTAGAAGACAGAAAAGGGAAGAGAGAAGAGGAGACACTCAAATCCATTCTTCCATTCACCATCAGCTCTAGGGGAAGAAAGTAAAGCTAAAGTAAAGCTATTGCCTTTCTAGGATGACAATCTGGCCATGTCGAATACAGCTAGGTGGTGCAGTAGATAGAGTGCCAGACCTGTAGTTAGGAAAATCTGAATTCAAATCCAGTTTGTGTGACCCTGGGCAAGTCACTTAGCCGTTTACCTCAGTTTCCTCACCTGTAAAATAAGCTGGAGAAGGAAATGGCAAACCGCTACAGTATCCTTGCCAAGAAAACCCCAAATAGGGCCATGAAGAGTCAGAAAAGACTAAAAGAACTAAACAACAAAATGACAATCAAAACAAGAGGGAGTATGAGAAATCCATGTTTGGCAAAAGCATGGGTACTTTAAGGAAAGCCATGTTAAAGAGAAGAAATAGTGAGATCTATGGCCCAAAGCAGAACAAGACAAACTGAATTCAGTTTTCTGTAAAAACAACTTTGTCTAAGCTTTTTGAGAACGAACTTCTAGAAAAGGATGAGCAAAGGATGGTGCCACAAAATGAGGCATCCAAGATACTAATCCTCAGAACCCCCAAAATAGGGCTGTATTTTTAAAAGCCTGGGCAATCCCACTGCCAAAACTTTGCTGACCCAAATGTGCTTATTTGATTTTTTTTTACTCATTGGATCCATGATTTCATCAGTCTTATTGATTTGTCTTTATCACAATCTCAGTAGTTAGTTCATTTCTTCTCATCTTTTCTGTAGAATTCAGCTAGAAAGCTCCTGAGACAGGTCATTGTCCTAAAACTATTTTTTATATTTAATATTCTGTGGACTGTTGTGCAAGTGGATAAAATGGCTGTTTTTTTGTTATTGGATAAGAATATTGGGATGTCAGCTCATTTTCCATAGGCTCAATGGCAGCATCTCCAGAGCAACCACAGCAGCAGCCATGACAACAGGGATGACGTGTTTTATTCTGTTCCTAAATGGTTTTGATTTCTTATGCTGTTCTATATATTTTGAAAACTTTCCACTTCACAAAGTTTGGAGATCATGAGTATTCAGGATGGGGACATTTATTAACATGTTGTTCTTAAATTTTTATGAAATAATGCTATGCCTGCCAACCAATTATGGATAACAGTGTTGATTCCTGTACAGTTCATTTGTTGAATTCTCAAGGATAGGTGGTGCCATAATGCACAGAGTACTGAGAATGGAGTTGGGAAGACTCAAATCTGGCCATAGACATTTACTAGCTGGGAGACTCTGGGCAAGCCACTTAACCCTGTTTGCCTCAGTTTCCTCATTTGTCAGATGAGCCAGAAAAGGAAATCACAGACCACTCCAGTAACTTTGCCAAGAAAACCCCAAATGGCATCATGAAGAGTTGGACATGATTAAAATGACTGAACACCAACAAAAAGAACAATAATTTGTAGTACGGGAATTCAGTATAGCAAAGACAGTTAGCTTCTGATGTGTGTTTCTAGGTATGTGATCATATCTTGCTAAGTATTTTGTATATGTTAATTTTTTGCAACCTGAAGTGACAAGTTAGATAGCTTCTACTATTTTCTTGGATATTCTGAGCTGTATGATAAATCCAGAATCCTTGTGGGCAACCATTCTATAATTTCTAGTGGCAGTGACCCAGTTTAGAATCACTATCCTAACCCTCTCCGTTTCTGTAAATAGAGCCACATGACTTGGCCATTTGTTCTGTTGCTTCTTTGACAACATATTATTGGCTGTGTCCATGTGAAGGTTGAAGGCCTCTTCACTCCATTTTGGGATCTTAACCATTTCATTGGCTCTATTCAGAAGGAAACCAGTTTCAGTTATAATCCAGTTATAAACCCAGTAATTCATACTTATGATTGACCCTTACCATTGCTCTGTATACGAATGCCTCCTTTGTCCAGAACCATTTCTATGTTCTTAACCTCTTTATTAATGCTTTGAGAATATTTACCAATTCTATTCTTCCCTTTTGATCAGGGAGTGTTCATCTGGGGAGGGGGTGGTCTTGGGATTACAAGTAATGAAACACTTGCTAGTATTTCATTAATATCATGTGGGTTTTTGTTTAGATACTTTCCATATCTGTTATTGTCTATGTTACTATTCCAAAAACATCCGTTAAGATCAGTATTGCATAGGTATCAATGGTTCTCAGTGTGTTCTTCCAATTGAGATGTCATCATCATCATCATCATCATCATCATTAATCTAAAATGTCCCAGAAATTCAGATTCTTCATCTGGTGACAACAATGTAAAATACATAGGCAGAAGCAGGGCTTTCTAGGTACCACAAACCTAAAGATTGGGACATATGGGACTAGAAAACTTGGTTAATTGTTTGCCCTTAACATTGAGATATAAGATAGTTAGATGGTTTTAAAATAGGATACATTCTAGTTATACTCACTCTGTATGATCCTATTTGAAGGATAAGTATGGAAGGAGAGAGGAAAAGACTAGAAATATTCTGATGTCATTTCCAGACTTATACTCCAGTCTCTGATCATTCCCTTACTGACAATATAGAAAAAAAAGGTGAGGGGACACCATTGTAGTTTCCATTATGTGAAAAATCTACCTGCTAGGAACTGGGCTGATACCATGAAAAGTGCTAGGTGTATTCCTCAAAGATGTCATCTTCAGCCTGGGTTGAAAAAAAAAAGAAAACAAATTACAGGACTAAGACGTAGGCAAGGCTGCTAAAACTCTAGTTTACGATTCAAGAAATGTTTTGCTGTTATTTTTCTTCCTTAGCTATGTAAACCAGAGAAATACTCTCATCATAAATCTTGGATTTTTAAAAAATGCACTTGGTTATTTTCTGTGCTTGTCCATACTGCATTGAGCAGGTTTCAGCATCATAAATTGAGAGCTGGATGGGATGATAGAGAGCATTTAGTTCAACTCCCTCATTTTACAGATAAGGAAATTGAGGCCTGGAGAAATTAAATGACCTGCCTAACGTCACACAGGTACCAAGTGGAAGAGCTGGGATTCAGTTCTCTCAGACTCCAAAGACAATGTTCTTTCCTCTATGCTGTCTCAGGTCAGCTAAGAACTTATTTTTATAAGGACTAGCTATAGTACACAGCACCATGAGAACTTTATAGGTGCCAAATGGTAAATACAGCATTTTTCTTCATGTTCTAGATTTAGATGCAATATCCCTATACGTACAGTGGCATGGTTTGACCAAACCCGTAAGAGTATAGAGGGGTTTTATTGTACGAGCAATGCTGATAGCAACAACTAACACATGACTTATTAACTCTGGGGGATTAACTACATTAAGATGTGAAGCAGCTGGCTTGGATGTTGCCAGGAAACTAGACTCACCTCTGTAGCAAAGTCAGCAATTTTTGTGTCTCTCTGGTTTTTTTGTGATCTGTTCCATAAATAAGGATTTGAATTTCCATACACTGTTGGTAGATTAAATAAACAAAATGGGAAAAAATTGTCAGATGGCTACTACTTCACATGCAAACTTAACTAAGCAGTCGTTCAGAAGAGAGAGATACTATGTTCTTGAAAATTCAGCAACTTGCTCCATAATTATGGAGCTATTCTTTTTCAGAAAGAAACAGCAATATTCATGAGAGCTCTGAAATCACCATTCACATCTATCTATATAGCACTGAGGTAAAGACTGTAGAAAGCCAGAAGGGAGTAAATAATAGTATCATTCAAGAACAAATGCAGTTACAGCAGGAATAACTTCCATATAGATTACAAAATACAAGTGTCACACATTATATCATTTGAAAAATTGTAAAGTGCTCACTCTTAGGTACATTTCTACTTAAGGAACCATTACTGCTACCTTGAAAGTGGAGGCCAAAAAGTATATATTTTTTTCCATTCTTCCTCATCCACCCCACTACTTTTAACATGACTCTTTTCAAAAGCAACACAAAGAAGGTCCTTACTGCCCAAGGAGAAGATTAAGAAAGATGCCGAGGAGTAGTATCTCTAGTCCTCTGCAGAATTGTAAAGATCTTACTATCTCTGGCCACTCACCTCTGTGTCACTTCCTACAACTCCTTGCCTCCCAAGTTCTCTTTCCCTTTAATGTTACTTATGGCTCCCAAGGGAATTTTAAAGGAACCTTAACAGTGCCCTCTCAGAACTTGATAAATCAGAATTTTCATAAGCCTAAAAATAAGTAAGAAAGAAACTAAGGAGGTGAATAGAGAATATTAGAAAGGTTAGATGTGACAGACCTTTGGAGAGAATTGAATGGGAGCAGCACATTGCACCCACACAAAAATGGGCCATGTATTAAGGCACAGAACCCCGAAAATCAAATGTAGAAAGGCAGAAATATTAAATTATCCTTTTAGGTTCATAATGCAATAAAAATTACATTTAACAAAGGGCATTGGAAAGACAAATTAAAAATTAATTGTAAACTAAATAATCTAATCCTAAAGAATAAGTGGGTCAAAGAACAAATCATAGAAACAATGAATGATTTCATTAAAGAGAATGACAACAATAGGACAACATACCAATATTTGATACAGTCAAAGCCATCCATAAGGGAAAACTTACTTATCTAAATTCTTACATCGACAAAATAGAGAAAAAATAGGTCAATGAATTGGGCATGCAACTAAAAAAACTAGAAAAAGAACAAATTTAAAATCCCCAATTGAGCACCAGATAGAAAATCCTGAAAACCAAAAGTGAGATGAATAAATTGAAAGTAAGAAAACAATTGAGCTAATAAATCTAAGAACTGGTTTTCATGAAAAACCCAGTAAGATACATAAACCATTGGTTAATTTGATTTTAAAAAAGAAAAGAAAATCAAATATCCAGTATCAAAAATGAAAAGGATGAAATCACCACCAATGAAGAAGAAATTAAAGCAATCATTAGGAAATATTTTGCCCAAATATATGCCAATAAATCTAATAATTTGAGCAAAATTGATGAATATTTATAAAATTTTATATGACCAAGATTAGCAGATAAGGAAATAGAATGCCTAAATAACCTCATTTTAGAAAAAGAAATTGAACAAGCTATTAATGAACTCCCTAAGAAAATATCTCCAAGGTCCAAGTGGTTCACAAGTGAATTCTACCAAACATTTAAAGAACAATTCATTCTAATATTATACAACTATTTAGGAAAATAGGCAAAGAAGGAGTCTTACTACTAAATTCTTTTTATGACATAAATGTGGTGCCGATACCTAAATCAGAAAGAGCTAAAAGAGAGAAAAAAAACTATAGACCAATTTTCCTAATGAATATCAATGAAAACATTTGAATAAATACTAGCAAGGCCAAGGGAATTTTAACAGAGTTCAAGCTATAGGTTAAAGAAAGCACACCTCCATTGGAATTTCTGTGATTAAACAGGTAAGTAAGATTTTTTTTCAGGGCAAAAAATCCCTTAAAATCATACCCCACAATAAGCTATAGCCCCTTCTTCCTCTCTGTACAATCTAGCTGTAAATAAGAGTCACAGAAACTCTAACCGTGGGTTAATGACCTCAAGCGAGGATTTGGATAACTTTGGCATAACATTCAATACTGTCTTTGTCATAGCTAATTGGAAATAGGAAGCAGCTTGTTTTTCTTAAGAGAGGAATCCCATACTTCCAGAAGTGGACCCCTGGATCTCTAGCATGGTCCTTGAGAAACCAACTATTTATTCTATTTGAGTGTTGGCTACCCTACTGCTTGTATTCTCAAAAAAAGTAACATGAAGACTCCAGAGCAGTAAAAGTCTCCATTATGTGCCACTCTAATCTCTCTTGCTTGGGCAGCTACGTGGCAAAGTAGAGGTGCCAGGCCTAGAGTCTGGAAGATTCATCTTCTTGAGTTCAAATCTGACTTTAGACACTTACTAGCTGTATGTGTAAGTTGCTTAACCCTTTTTGCCTTAGTTTCCTCATCTGTAAAATGAGCTGGAGAAGGAAATGGCAAGCCACTCCAGTATCTCTGCCAAAAAAACACCAAATAGGGTCATAAAGAGTTGGACATGACTGAAAAAATGACTGAATCTCTTGCTTGAAATTTGTTCAAAATAAACCAGAATTTGTTTAAAATAAAATAGGAAAACAAAGTAAGCTTTTGGTATGATAGCTAATGGATGTTTTGCCTTTCTTTTTAAACAAAATGTATACCAATACAAATCTAGAAAACCCCCTCAGCAAATTACAATATAGGTTAGCAAATAATTAATGGGGCTGCTCACATACACTTCTTTCCCTCAAAGGAGACACTGGCTCTTTGTGTGGGTGAACATTATCATTACTTGGTCCACAATACTGAAAAGTTTTTTGTAAATCAATTTTTGGTGGATTAACTCAACAAAATGCACCAAAGGAACAGGCTGTTTCAGGGAGCCTTATGATGAATATTTTTGTAAAAATAAAGAGCTCTTTGTAGTGTCAGAATTAATTGATTTTGATAACAATCTCATAGGATTTTTCTCAAAGTAATGGGCTATAATATATTTTGGATATATCTTTGACTACATCAGTAATAAAGTACAAGTGAAACTATGTGTGCTCCTCTCAAAATCGGTCATGAAATAAAAAGATTATCAGGAATGTGTACTGAAGTGTCCTTAAAGTTGGCCTGAGACTTCTGGCAAAGTGCTTGAGAGCAAGAGGTCTTATAAAAATCCAGCTTACTCTCATCACTTCTAAATAGTAAGGAATGAGCAAATAATCTAAAAAGAATGACAAAAAAAGAAAGAAAAGGAAAGAAATTCTTTTAAGGAAAAATCTATATAAAACATAACAAAGAAACTGAAGAAATTAGTAATAAGAAAAATTCCCATTACTAAGAAAAGATACCATCATGGGTTAAAGAACTCTAGGATAAATCTCCAAAAGAAAATAATTCTACAATGACACTAAAACCTCAGAAAAGGAAATGAAACAAACACAAGAAATTCCAGAATAGTTGAAAAGCTTAATTAAATAATTAAAAGAGTGAAATTGAAGCTCTTTAAGAGATGTTCAATATATAGATAGGTACTGAATCGTATCACATCTAAGTACTTTAAAAGAATGAAATGAATTGCAAAAAGATCTAGATACTAACATAATAATTATAGGCGATGACTTCAATGTATCTCAGAATCAAATAAATCTAAATAGAAACAATAAATTTGAACAATAAGTTGGAAAAATAACAAATATCTTTGGGAATTATGGAATTGTAATCTTAAGAATACTCATTTCAGCATTGTGAAGTACCTTTTAAAATATGGATCATGTGCTAAGATAAAAATAACAAATAAATATAGAAGTGTAGAAATATTAAGCTCATCTGTTAGAGAAAATCTAATAAAATTGTAAGCAACAAGAGAAATGTAAATTATTCCTCTATTAAATAAAAGATCAAATGATACGAACAAGAAGTTCTCAATGGAAGAAATCCAAGTTATCAACAGCCATATGATAAACACTCCAAATCATTAACAATAAGAGAAATTCAAATGAAAATAACTCTGAGGTTCTACTTCATGCCTGTCCAATCAGCAAAAATCACAATTGTTGTCAGGGCTGCTACAATAAAACGGGCTCACAAATGCACTGTTGATGGGGCTATGAATTGGTCCAGTCATTCTGTTCTGGAAAGCAATTTGGAACTATTCCTCCCCACCAAAAACAACAACAATACTAAATCACACAAACCCTTTGATTTAGCAATACCACTTTTATGCCTACATCCCCCCAAAGAGAGAAAGAGGAAAAAGACCTAAATGTATGGAAAATATTTATACCATTTTTTGTGCTGTCAAAGAACTGGAAATTGAGGGAGTACTCATATCAAATGAGGAACGACTAAACAAATTATGTTAGGTGCATGTAATGGAATATTATTGCGCTATAAGAAATGACAAAAGGGAAACATTAAGAGAAGGAATTTAGGAGGGGAAACTTACAACAATGGAGAGAAAAACAATAAGATGATCAAAAACTATTATACAGAATTATAAGGCAAAAATGGACATTTAAGTTAAATGGATGAATGTTTACAAAAATACAACATAACTAATATTAACAAAATAAAAAACAGATGATCTTTTCAAAAATAACTTTCTATTAAAAAAAGTCCTAAATTTAAAAAAACAACCAAGTCCACATGATATCATTGCTATAACCACATGATTATGTCAACAGGCAGAAATACCCTTCAACAAAAAGCAGCATTCATTTGTTACAAAAACACCAAAAAATCTTAAGAATAAAAGGACTTTTACTTAATATGACTGAGAGGATCTATCTATAACTAAGAGCATTATTTTCAGTGGAGAAACACTGGCAGCTTTCCTAATTAGATCAGGAGTGAAGCAGTTATCCCACTGCTGCTGCTGCGGTTTTGATATTGTGCTAGAAATGCTAGTTATAGCAGTAAGACAAGAATTACAAATCAATGGAATAATTATGGGTAAAGAAAAATAAGGCAGTGTTGTGGAGTGAAGAGAGAGCCAGCTTCAAAGCCAGGAAGACCTGGGCTGTTCAAGTCCTACCCCTGACACATATTAGCTGTGTTCCCTGGCAGGTCACTTAAATTCTCAGTGTTCCAGGCAAATCTCTAAGACTATAACTTGCAGAGAAGGTGCTGACCTTAACTGGTAAAAGGAATTTCATTACTAGTGAAACCACAGGTCTAATCCCATTACTAAAGAAGAGGCAAAATTATTTCTACCCGAAGATATGAAGTTACAGGCCTGTTCTTTTGCCTCATTAGGGTATGGATGTGATCCTGGCGGTGCAAATTCTGACAAGTTCTTCTCTTCCTCTGACCCCAGTTTCCACTTGTGTACTGTTCCCCCCTTCAATTCTAAGCTCCTTTAGGGCAGGCACTATCTCCCCAGCACTTAGCACAGTGCTGGCACATAGTAGGCATTTAATAAATGTTGACCGATTGACTGAAAAAAGGCTTTGAGTAGTGTTGTAGCAATGGACTGAGTTTGTTGCTCAGGAGCAACTTAGCTGAATGAGCTAGAGCTCATTACCAAAAGGCTGCCCACTTGGTAATGTATACTTTATTTATGGCAGCCTTGCTAACAAATAAAAATTCAAAATAACCTTCATTCTCACATGACTCCATATCACTTCTGTGATGACAGTAGAGAGAAGAGTGGCAAGAAAAAAATGCAGAAGGTATTAAGAATAACATTGTATTTTTAGTCTATCTATAAACTTTGGTTTGTCTATGGATACTTTAAATGTGAGTTCTTCTCTAGTGACAAATGACTACTAGGGGGAGTTAAATCATATTAATCATTTCTCGGCGTAAATGAGCCAGGATCCCCTTGGAAAAGCAGACAAAGGAATAGGTGAAGTTGTTTATAAATTATAATTATATATATATGTGATATATTGTAGTAGGAAGGCCGAACTTATAATCTCAAATATAATCATGTATATGTTTGAATGGTTCAAAATCGCAAGGTATGAGAGGTTCTCTAAGGAGAAAACAATAAGAAATTTATTTAGGCCCCGCCACAGCTGATCCGTGAACCAGCCTCCCCATTCTGACATCTTGACAAAAAGACTCCAGACCCAGAAAGCCCACTTCACAAGAGTAACCAGGAGGCCACAGAAAAACAAGATAGTATTTAGCCAAATCATTTTTACTGGCCTCAAGTTCCTGCTCACACTCCTGGGTCTACACATGGGTAAGCCCTGCTTCTGCAGCTTCCTGCTTCTGCAGCTTCCTGCTTCCACAGCTTCCTGCCTCCGCAGCTTCTGGCTTCCGCAGCAGCTTCCGCTTCCGCTGAAACTGTCTCTTGGCTCACCTTTCCTCGCAGCCGAGCCTCTGGCATTCTCAAGCCCCGCCTCAATAACCAGAGACCATTGGTTCCTGAGTTGGCCCCTCTTAAGTCATTAATCTACAACCACACAGGTTTCACACCTGATAGGGCTTTGGGCCTGGGGCTTAGCACTTAACAGCTGAAAGTACTTCCACTCAAAAGAAACAAAAGCCATACTAAGGAGACAATTTTGCTTACCAACACACTCCACCCCTTGTTTAGGATACATAATTTAATCAGCCATGTATCCTAGAACATACATTGACCCAATTACAAAGGAAACTAAACCACATCATTCACAACAAAGCAAAATGTATCATTCAGTGACATTATATAGAGAATGTCTCAAATATTTATTTACAATACAAACACGACCCACCCCTAAGTCCCAGCAAGATAATCTCTTCAAATCAATCAGTCCCAAAATACTTGTTAACAATTCAATGTCCACCCCTAGATCTTTGTATCCATTATGAAAGAAAGGGGTGTCAATAACACCATAATAATAAAAACAATACAGCCAGGATAATACAAAATAAGTAGACAGAACAGTATCATCATTCACCCCCACTCAAATGATTGTAGCTCAAAATCTTGGGGTAAGGGGCGAAGGTCTCATTTTCCATAACTTCTTCCTGCTGAAATTGGACGTAGAGCTGGCCCTGCCCCAAGAGTCCCATTCCAGAGGCCAGTTCTTTAGCAAGCTGGCAGGAATTCCAAAAATACTACATGCTTAGGCAGTCACCGGAGAGTGTAGGGTGCTTAAGCCTAAAGGAGACAGAACTAACGACAAGTTAAACCAAGACAAAGAACAAAAGAGTAGGCAAGTATGGGCTATTATACTTCA
>CM053622.1:324028609-324111273 GCA_028646595.1 Phalanger gymnotis | reverse complement strand
TGAACCAGCCTCCCCATTCTGACATCTTGACAAAAAGACTCCAGACCCAGAAAGCCCACTTCACAAGAGTAACCAGGAGGCCACAGAAAAACAAGATAGTATTTAGCCAAATCATTTTTACTGGCCTCACGTTCCTGCTCACACTCCTGGATCTACACACGGGTAAGCCCTGCTTCTGCAGCTTCCTGCTTCCACAGCTTCCTGCCTCCGCAGCTTCTGGCTTCCGCAGCAGCTTCCGCTTCCGCTGAAACTGTCTCTTGGCTCACCTTTCCTCGCAGCCGAGCCTCTGGCATTCTCAAGCCCCGCCTCAACAACCAGAGACCATTGGTTCCTGAGTTGGCCCCTCTTAAGTCATTAATCTACAACCACACAGGTTTCACACCTGATAGGGCTTTGGGCCTGGGCTTAGCACTTAACAGCTGAAAGTACTTCCACTCAAAAGAAACAAAAGCCATACTAAGGAGACAATTTTGCTTAACAACACATATATACATGATATAATGATATCATATATGATAAATATTCTGGAAGGCAAGAAATATCATTTCATGGAATATTTTGTCATCTTGTATTGCGATGCAATTGTATTGCAAAGAGAAAAAATACTTCATGAAAATAATTACAGAATTTGTACTCACATCTATTACAGAAAATGAGGTAGAGAAATCCTAAAAAGAACCTGATGAGACACTCCCCCCACTCCTGCCCACCACCAACTCATACACAAAGCCAGTAAAATAGCATATCCTTTGATACTTGATGACTTCAACATGAAGGTGAGAATAGGTTAGAGTGTCTAGAAATGTATGGAAAACATGATTCTGGAAAGGGGAATGAGATAGGTCAGATAGGAATGAGTTTACACAGAAGCCTCTAGCTTTCTTTGAGGAAAAAATTTTCTTTAAGAAAAAAATTGGCAAGCACTGAATAATATCCTAAAGATGAAATTAATTTTAGTTTAACAAACAAGAAATTAATTGTTACTGAGATGGATCTGTCTGTGCATAGTCTGTGCTTGTTAGAGCAAAGATCTAATTGGTTTCCTAAGTCCAAATCTTTTTCACATAGCTGCCAAAATAACCTTCCTAATGAGCTAGTCTTACAATATCATTCTCTACCCACCTTTGGGCACTTCCTATTTGTCTGCAGGATAGAAGACAGGCTCCTTAACATGGCATTTAACACCTTCCACTGTCTGAATCCACCTAAGGTTTCCAATCCTATCTCCTCATCCACTTTCAAATAGCCCAGTCAAACTGGGCTATTTTTGCTCACATTCACCATGCTAATTTCTACCTCCATGCGTTCACATTCACTATCTCTCCCTTCCTGTCCACTCCCAACCCCACTCTCCCATAACTAGAAAGCACTCTCTCCTCCTCTCTGCCTATCATAATCCTTCTCTTCCTTCAAGACCAGGCTCATTTGTCACTTCTCAATAAAGTTCTGGTCCCCTTCTGTGAAAGTCTTTGATCCTTCTTCAAATTTTCTTAGAGCACTTTGGATCTTTCTTTTGCCCCAGTCACCTCCATCCTGTCTGTACAGATCTATCCCAAACCCCAAAGTTCCTCACAGCGCAAGTACAATGAAGTTTTAGTTGTTCAATCAATTCAGTTGTGCCTATTTAGGGTTTTCTTGGCAAAGATATTGGGAGTGGTTTGCCATTTCCTTCTCCAGTTCATTTTACAGAAGAAAATTAGGCAAATAGGGTTAAGTGACTTGGCCAAGGATACACAGCCGGTAAGTGTCTGAGACCAGATTTGAACTCAGATCTTCCTGCCTTTGGGCCTGGAATTCTATCCACTGTGCCACCTAGCTACCCGACTATAAGATTAGGGAATATTATTTATCTTTGTATCCCCATCCACTAGGCACACTGTCTGTGTGCAGGTAATTTAAAATGCATGTTTAACACAATGCCTTCCTCTCCCCAAAGTCCAGAAGGCCATTTTGACTTCTTTAAGAGCTAGTTTATTACATATACGATCTCAAGTTATTTGGGACCTAATAAATGCTAGTCACTGGGGAAAGAGATGCCTTGAACAAAGCAGTGATGGCATCACCATCTTCTCAGTCATATGGTTTCAAAACCTCAGCATCATTTTTGACTCTCCCGACCTCCCTCCCCCAAACATTCAAACAGTTGAAAAGTGCATGGATTGTACCTCTACATTGTCTATGGTTCTTGATACCACTTCCCCTCCTTTCATTTCCCCAGTATCCACCCTAACTCAAGTCCTTATTATCTCTGGTTATCTCTGGAAGATAACAACCTTCTAACTGGCATCTTTGCCTCTAGTTCTCCCTTTCCATTGTTCATCCCTCTACTGGAATAATAATCCTTCTGATTCACAGGTCTGATCAAATTACCACCTAAAATACATTCTGAGGCTCCTCCTGCCTTAGAATACAACAGTCTTTAGCCTGATATTCAGGGTTCTCCAAAACAGGGTTCCAAATAGAGAAATGAGGCAAGAGTACAATTAATGAAATTAAAGGATAAAGTTGGAGTGGAATTAGTGACAAGGCTCACCTCCTACAGACAGGACTGATCCAAGAATTTAGGGTGGGGTCAGACCAAATGGTGCACTGGAGCTGGTTCATACTGCTCAGATAGCAAACTGTTAAGTTTTCGCAGTTTGCATTTGCACCTTAGAAATAAGTGCTACAAATCAGGGATTAATTTATTGATATATTTATTGTCTAAACTTAATAAAGTGATAGAGAAAATATTAATATAATACAAATTAAACTTAAAATTGTGTACATTTTCCCTAAGAGCCAGTTAGTTAAACATTTTCCAGCATACCTCTGGTTCACATGTATAAGTGTTCCCTAGCTATAAAGGTTAAAGTGTACAGAGAGTAAAAAATGGTTAATATAGAATAAACCACACTATGGAATAATCATTATGTGGCTATACCATGCATCAATAGGAGAACTAGGCTTTGTTCTTTCCTGGAGCTGAATTCACATAAAGTAACACCATATATGGCTTCACAAAACAATACTCTCATTCACGCTGAACATTCTACTTCTTCCTGACACTCATTTAGTTCACTACCATCAAGGTCATGAGCTACGTCAGAGCCCCAGGCTGACCTTTGAACATTCCTAGAGAAGGTGAAGGAACTATATAAGATCCAAGGGAATAAACTTGGAGAAACACCGGGAAGGTAGCATCTGTACTTCACTGGTATTCCAGGTGACCACTTTCATAGATATTTCCCCATCATTATCAATTCTGTGGTCTATGAACTCCAACTCCCAGAAAACCTAATGGTTCATACTATATTCCAGTGATCAATGCTCTACCATGCTAAATTAGATAAAGAACTGCACCTTGAGGTTTTATGCTATCCTTAACCCACAAAAAAAAACAATTAAAAACAAAACCAAATCACACTTTCTGAATTTCTAAGTCCACTGAAGATAGGTATTATACTTATTAGTACAGTACTTGGCAGTTTTCTCCTTTGTAAAATGAGGGAATACTATTAGTATTACACCCTTATTGTTGTTGTTGGCAAATTGCTTTGTAAATTTCAAAGCACTATAGAAATGTATTATGATTATGCATGGAAGGACCTCTGGAAAACATCTGGTTCAATCCCCCTAGTTTTGGAGGGAAGTACAGTGGTGGTGGCCCTAAAAAGGAGATCCTAATGCCAAAGAATCTAAAACCCTGAGGAATCTGCTCTTATCTAGACAAAGAGAACTTATATCCCCCAAATGAGCCCCTAATATGTCACAAGGAAATAGACTAGCTGTTTGATTTGAACATAATGGTTGCTGGGTGGATGAAAATGCAGCATTTATTGAGGAGGGCCACCTTGCAATAGGATCATGGAAGGAATCTACACTGTCCGAGGTAAAAAAGCAACAGTTATTTCATGCTCCTCTGAGGGCATTCAGTAAGTCTCACAAAAAAAAAAAAAAACTAAGACACTAGCCTGCTTTATTTGTTCTGTCAGTTCCTGACTTCTGCCCATTGACCAAACTACAAGCCTAGCATGTCTGCTGATCTCACCAAAGGTCCTTGACCATGTGACCAAGTCTTTAGCCTCAGTCCTGAAAATGATCTTGCCTTGCCTAAGATGGCCATGCTTCTCACCTAACCCATCACTAGTGAAATACCCAACTGAGACACCTACATAGCCTGATTGTATCTGCCTCAAATTTAAACCAAGTCAGTCTGATATTACCTTGCCTGAAGGGGAGGAGAAAGAGATGAACTCAGTAATCCCTAGGGTTCCCATAAAAGCTCAAAAATTCTAAATTTATTTCTATTATATAAGGGGAAAAATCTCAAAGTCTCTACTTGCTGAGATCAGGAAAAACCACTCAAAATATGAACCTAGAGTTTTAAATCTAGAACTCATTGGAGGTACTATTAAAGATGCTTGTTATGTGAGACAGCTTGAAATCTCTTAAATGACAGAAATGCTAACAAAGGAAAGACTTCTGGTTTTAAGCAATAACAAAATCTTTTGGGCTCTGTTTTCTGTATGTATGTGATGTTTAATTCAGTCTGTGGTGGCCTGAATGTTTGTTACATGTGGTACTACATACACAGATCAAATAAATCTTGACCATGAATCTTCAAACTAGCTTATTTTCCCCAGTATAGATAGAAATCTAAAGGCTTTATTTCATAAAGGGCCAAGGAAAGGTCATATGAAAACCAATGTGTTCCAGATAGGAGAAAATAGAATAAGCCACTATACCAAGAAGGTAAGGGTGGTTGAAGAAGCTGCCACTTGCTAATGAATGTGATCCATCCAGAAGGTAATATGGAGTATTTTTAAGTGATTTTTTAAAAATGTGAAATGTCCCAACCATCATACAATGGAAAAAGCAGTGGATATCTGTCAGAAGACCTAGTTTTGAATCCTGGCCATGCCATTTATCATCCACACAGCCTTGGGCAAATCACTTAGTCTTTCTGGGGCTCAGTTTTTTGCTGCCTCTAAATCTATAATCCTAACTAACCCATATTCTCAGTGAAGATAGATCATTTGCCTTGTAGAAGGGCTAGACCTTTTTTTGAACCCTAAGGATTCCTGGGTTGATAAGGACACAAAAGGGACTGACTTTGTAAGTGATCTGAGTAGCCCCTGTCAAGATGCTATTAGGAGACACCCTGTTTTCCAGAGCCAAGGTCCAGCAATCAGGCTGTGCCCTGAGCTTGGCATAACAACAATCCTTTGCACTCACCCTCTGGATGAATGATGATCCCTGAGCTCATGCAAGTACCAACAGGCCCAGGCATGAAGCCCTGCTATGAATGGACTTTTTGTCCCTAGACTACCTTGCCTCGATGTTGCTATTGTGCGTGATGCTACACTACACCGTTTGACTCTTTGTCTAGCCACAAGTATATAAATCAAGGTTCAGCCCCACTGCCTTGCATCCCCTGACTAGGGGCGGTGGGGGTGGGAGCCTGGCACAGGTGTCTAGATCCCTCTTGCTTGCAAGTAGTTTTGTTCACTTTGAAATTAAACTTCTGTTTGGATCCTGACTCTCCTGTCTCTAGAGTGCTTTGTGTGGCTCCGGCCATCCACAGGCAAGATGCTGGTTTCAGTCCAGTGGACACTCCTAACCTCCCCCTCTTCAGTCTCCTTCTTTTCCTCCTATTCCAATTTCTCTGTGGAATTTGCAAACAATGAGCATCGTTAACTCTTTCCTGAAAAGTCTTGGATTTGCAGGATTAGGAGAAAAAGGGGAAAGGAAACTATCGGCTCCTTTTGTTCTGTGGAGACACTAAATCCCCTCTCTAGCTACTGAAAAAAAAAGTCACTCAATCTCTATCTGATAGACCCTACAACTATCAAATACTAAGGGTACTCATTCTTCTGAGAGGATTTTCTTCAGCATGGGGTGATTTAAGTGAGACCTCTGCTAAAAGTCAAAGGGACATGAACAACCTTTAAAGATCATCCACGTTAGAGGGTTATGCTACAGATTCTTAATCAGAATTGGACTGATATGAAACAAAACAAAATTGAAAATCACCTTCTTTAGTAGTTGAGTGGTCTTTTTTATTTCTCCCTTGGATAGGCAGATGCTGCCCAGAATATAAAAAGTTTCAGCCACCTTCTCACTATAGTCACCATAACTCATCAGTTGGGACTTCAGTGAGTTCTTCAGAAGTTTATAAGCCTCCTAGGAAATGAAAACAAGCTGTTAGTATAAGTTTGAAGAAACACATTGGCTGCCAATTAATTCCTCCCTCTGGGCTCTAGGCTAGAGAAGGTATTACTAATACCCCAGAGAAAGGGTTAGCTTTTTCCCATGCTTCTCAAGGATCTGGAATAGCCTTTGCCATTGTCAAAGTCCCTGCCTTCACCCCTCCCCCAAACAAACAAACAAAAACTAGTGGTTTTAGATTCTGGTTCTGTTGTTAAATTAAATGTTATTTAGTAGGAAATCATACTCTATATACAAATTTAGGGAATCCACCCCAAATGTTCACATGGACTATTTGTGTTCAACCTGTGGTAGAGCGTTCTGAGCTCATAGTGGTCTGATCAGTCACAGTGGACACACAGTACCTTGACTCTAGCATAGTGATGTCATTTTGGTCCTCTTCAAGTATGAAGGATGACAACCAATACCCTATAGGAGGCATATGATTCCCAAATGTTCCCCTACCTAATATTCAAGGCCAATTTTCTGAGTTCTGTAATTTTACCACAGTCTATTTGAAGAGGTTTGAAACATTGAAAAAGGAATAAAAGTTGGAAGTCCTTTTAAAAAATCTTCATGCATCCAGAATGTCATCAAATGTTAAAAAATATCTTGAATATATCTGCCTGCATGCAATTTGGTAGGCCATGATATCTTGGCATATTCATCTATTATAAGATTTCAGGTAGAAAGAACTTACAGGTCATCTACATCAACCTTCCATTTTAATTTTTAAAAATTTTTTTGAGGGGGGAAGGCAGGGCAATGTCAAGTGTTTGAGGTCAGATTTGAACTCAGGTCCTCCTGACTCCAGAGCCAGTGCTTTACTCACTAAGCCACCTAGCTGCCCCTAACCTTTCATTTTAAAGATAAAAAAAAATATGGTGACCTGAGAGATTTTAAGTGATTGTCCAAAATCTCACAAGTGCTAAGTAAAAGAGCCAGCATTTAACCCTATGTTCTTTGGTTCCAAAGTCGATGCTCCCACCACTCGGCTATACTCCCAAATTCTAAGCCGTCTTTAAAACTCATCCCATCACCAACTCCAGACCAGGAAGACCTCTTCTAGTTAATGAGAAGCGAACATCAAGCACCGCTGTTGATGATATTTTTCATGACCAAAAGCGTAAGGGCTACACTCTGGTATGGACCAGCTGTGTACCCCTAACCAAAACTTCCTTAAATTTTTGTGCTTCATTTTCTTCAAATATAAAACAAAGCCAACTTCATCAACCTGTCTCATTGCTTTCTCACGACGATCCTCTGATTCTCCAGAGTGTTACCAGTAGAGAACTAACGTGGCTAACTTTTAAGATTTTGTTTCCTTTCCCCAGTCATTTAAAAATAAATTTTTGTCAGTTTTAAGCAGTAGTGGTTAAGGTAGAAACAGTATTTTCACATTTCAAAGTTAGGTTGACAATGATTTCCCTCAGTTCAGTTTCCTTGAATTCAATAAAATCAATGTTAAATTCTTACAGGGTCCCTGATGTTTCTCAGAGAGTAAAGAGGAAGGTGAAAGGTTGGTTAGTTTAGGTCAATCACATGTGATCTCATGATTGGAAGCTTTCTTGCTAACTACATTTTGCCTTAAATACAAGAGAAAGGTCAAAAGTTCAGTTCTTCCAGGAAAGCTTTCAGATGATGATACCCATGAGAGCCTTATAAGTGAAAAGGCCAATAATAAAATGCATTCTTTGTGTTCATTTTTTCCTTTGAGTGAGAACAATTACCATGGTTAGGGGGAAGTTGGCTTTGGGCACTCAAGAAACCAAGGTAGAAAAGCTCAGCCTGGATTCAATGGTTGGTTGTTGTCCTTCATTCTCGAAGAGGACCAAAATGATAGAATTTTACTATAATAGGCATTCTAAATATGAAATCTTTTTCTAAAGGTCAACAAATTGCTATATTATTAGAAGAACTGAACCACATTAATGTTCTTGCAATTAACCTAATCAAAAGAAAGATACAGTTAAATGGAAGACTGGATCATAGGTTTTTCTTGGAGAAGTAAATAAAGGACTTGTCACCGTTGGTTTCATCATATTCTCAAAAGCACCATCATAAAGACATTTGACTATTTTGTCTTTCAGTGCTTGTGGCAAGGAAAAAAATACCATGAGATGACTGTAGTTTATGTACCGGGTTTTAGGAACACTTAAAAAATTCTTATACTTGAAACTGATATGCTGTAGAGAATGAAGAGGTAGGAAAATTCTATTAAAAATGTGAAAAGATCTTCCGAACTAAGTGAACATGTACTTTTTGATGTATGGTGACTTAACAATGAGAAGGTGAGGACTGGCAAGAATTATAAAAAGTATGTTGGAAAATTTGGCTCAGAAAATTTGTTTGAGAAACAAAATAGCCCAAAGCCTTGTAGGTGACTGAGAAACTCCATACCTATGAATATTTTTATCTGAAGATAGCTGGGCAGGGAAGGGCATGGTGAGCACCAATCACCATCATTAAAAAATAAAACTGACTATATCTTTACAGGAAATGACTTGTTAACTGAAGAGAGAATCCAACTAGAATCAGTCATCTGTGTGCTGTCAAAACCAGAGCAAAGGCCAAAGTCAATAGCATATTAGGACAGATGCTAAAAAAGGCAGAAAATTGTACATAATTTTATAGATTCAACCTGACTTATTCAAAAAAGCCATTAATGGAAAAAAAGGAAATAAAAAAGGCAAACTTATTTATATGATTATTACTATTTCCTGCAAACACTTTATCTCCTTTCCAGAGTGACAAGGAAGTCAAACTGGTTTAGAAAACAAATTCATTTGTAAAATAATACAAAGTATGGCAGAAAATTACTACCATATCACTTCATTAAAAAAGCAAGCATCAAAACCACCAAGTTTTCATGTTGGGAGACTACATAAATAGACCCAAATGAACCACACCATTCCAGGATCATTAATAGATGAAACCAGGAGGAAGGCAACAAATAGAAAAAAAGGAAAGAAATAGGTCAATGGTTTTATAAAGATCTGCTTTCATTTCAGTAACAAAGAAGCCATGCTATATGGAGCCTAAAACCTCAGTCCCCCCACGTACCAGAGAAGGAAGCTGAACTAACATTAAAGACCAGATAAAGAAAAGCAGTTGGACCAAATCAAGTAAACACCAAGGAAATCCACAGGAGAGGCAACATTCCCTTGAAAGCACTGAGGGACAGTTTTATAGGAATCTCACGAGAGGAAGATAAAAGAATGGAAAGGGGAGGAAAATATGGTCAAAAACAAATGGTTGAGGAAAGCATTAATAACTAATGGCCTGCTTGGCTACTTTTCTCATCTTCATAAAATCTTAATAAATGATCTATATGGGTTTTGAGGTTTATCTTTTAATTCAATTATAAAAAAAAAACCCATTTATCAAGTGACTATATTGCAAGAAATTCATGCTAGTCACTGAGGATACAAAGAATTACTTAAAAAAATGATCCCTGCCTTCATGGAATTTGCATTCTACTGGACTGAAATGAGGTTGGGAACAGAAAGGCTTTTGCAAATCTCTACAACGGACCACCATCTTTACATTCACACAGTTGACTGGTAAGGTGAAGAGAATACAAAATGCATTCTGCCGTTGATTGTTAATTTTTTAAAAAAAGGCATTTGACTTGTTAGGGCAAAAGGAAGCCTTAAAAAAAAAGGAGTCCCTTTCAAGAATGTTATAATCATACAAAACTTCTTGATAAATGCAGCCACAGATAAAATTCTGTTCAATGACTTTGTGGGTTACTAACTTCAAACAAATCGTAAAACAGGTGTGTTAACCAAATATATTTGCCACATCACTGAAGGATGTCTCACATTCTCCCTAATTATTAAAACTTAGTTGATAATGTCATTAAAAGCATAAAAATCAAAATTTTAAAGAGTGCCCAAGGAATTTTAAAATATGCCTATGTGAAGATCATCTGACACTTATTATAAATTATAATCTCACTGTTTTACTGTCAAGATTTTAATGGGTAACAGAAAAAGAGGCACCATACTGCCTTTTACCCATAGAAGGGTGCCAAGGATCTATATAGGTTTTGAGGTTTATCTTTCAATTCAATTAAAAAAAACCTTTATCAAGTGACTTTATTGCAAAGAATTCATGCTCTTCTAAGTCTGTAATTCCCTTATCCACCTGAAAAAGATCCTGTAGAACCTCTATGCCATGTTATGCCATTATCTCCACCTGACATTAAAGGCTCACTACCATAGCTCATGACTTTTGCCGTGGTTAAGATTTAGAGGAAACTTGCAAAATAGCAATTTACTGTAGAGACTGTCACCTCCACCTGAAAAAAGAGCCCTGAAGAAGATGGAGAAAGATTTACTGGAAAGAAAAGTGGATATATGGATTTTGTTCATACTGTATGCTTCCCCACTAATCTACTGCTTCTAGCTCCGACAAAAATGAGGAGTAGGTAGATCCTTGGTGTCACTTTCCTTTCTATGCCTTTCTCCTTGTTATCCTCTCTCCTTTGTTTTTCAGATGCTCAATGCAAGCTGCCTTCTAGCTTTCTAAAGACTCCTAGAGGTCTCAGTCAGGCCTGCTCTGCCTACTCAGAATCACCCCACATTTGGAAATTACTTAGACCTCCTCCTTCCTTTATTGGCCCCACCCTTCAATCCAACTGCCCTTCTCTTGGGACAGATTATTTCAGAGATACAGAGATTTAACTAAAGTGGGGATGACTAATAGTCTGAATCAACTCTCCCGCATTTTAAAAGAGAAAACCCACTTAACACCCCCTCCAAAAGATTAGTTTTTAAGGTTGGTTTCAGTAGAGATATTTTTGAGCAAAGAGAAACTTCTTAGTATTCCTCAGATTACATGTCACTCAGAAGACTCTGTCTGAATGACAGAAAGAACACAGCAGACCACGATTCTGGTTCTGATAGTGACCAGCTGTATGTGACCTGGAAGTGAGTCTTTCAATCTCCTTTGGCCTCTGTAAAATAATGGGGATGGGGTTGGTCCAGATGCCCCTTAAAGGTCCCCTTTCAGCCCTACAACTCTAGGTTATTGAATGCATTGTAATAGCTGAAGTGGATAATGGTGATAAATAATTAAAAGGTTCTCCCCTTCTACTACCCACCACCACTACTCCCACCTCTAAGATTTCAAAATCCTAGTAAGAGTAAATCCTAGAAAGATCAAGACCTATAACTGCTCTTTCATGATTACCTGTTTTTCTCCAATTTGGAGAAGCCATTTGCTGAATTCCTCAGTGGCACACATTGTATGATAATTATCAGGGCCCAGCGAAGCTTGGTATGCCTTGAGGCTGCTTGTAAAATACAGTTCAGCAGCATCTGAAAAGAAATAGAACAATTGTTTGGGCAGACTTCAGTCAAGGCTTCATGACACAATGACATCAGATTTTTACTACAAAGAAAACTCATACATGGGGATTCTCATAAGTCAGTGGTCCATCAGAGCACAGGTATATGGAATTCTTAAGTGTTAGGAGTCTAATCCTTTAAATAAAGTTAACTTTGAGTAGTAAAGATATTAAACTATTGTCTAGGATTATTGCAAAGGGACAATTCTAGCTTCAATTTAGACCTAAAATAAAATTACCTACCATATTTTCATGATATGAAAAGTTGAAATTACCCAGCTCTACAGACATGAATTTTTTAGAAAAAAATATCTAGACACAAATACCCACTATTAATGAATACAATAATAAGTTCCACAGAATAATAAAAGACAGTGAACACAACATAGACAAATTTACATAGTTAGTACATACTAGTGTGAGTGCATGAAAATGAAGGAAAAGAGCGGATCACTGGAAAACTTTATCCAGTGAGTTTCAAAGGGTGGAAAATTTACTTTACCCTCCATCCTCAAGTATGTCTACTAAAATAAATAGCAAAAATATACAGATATCCTTTCTATTGACTTAAAAAACATTTTTTACGAAGTCTAATATCTTATTATTTTTAAAAAATACAAGTCCAGGTGGAGTTCAGCTACTATAAGTGCATTCCCTTTCCCATTTGTGAGTGATACTATTTCTTGTTGGTCCAAGGAACCAGGGAAAAGCAAATACTATGGATTAGCTTACAGTGCAGGGCCAGAAAACATAGTATATTTAATTTTTGTCACCAAACTCCTTGATCTACTTTCCCTCTCCAATGTAAAATTCACAGTTGTGCAGAACTAAATTATCTCACATTGACAATCTGATTATTTTGGTGAATGTTGCTGAATGCCTAAGGAAATAAAAAGAATAGAAACCAAAGATTTAGAATATGTAAGGAGTAATAATACCTAAGGTGATTTTTCACTCCTATAGACATTTTTTGCTTGTAATGTATGCATTGCCAAATGCCATTGTTGCTATCTCCGAATAAATAGTGCTTATGGTTTCAGCAACACAAAAATGACAATAATTTTGTTCAAGTTTGAGATTCAAGTATTTTAAAGATATGCTTAAATTCAACTACTTACTGCTTTCCTTCTTATATGATATTTCATCTGATTTCCTTGGCAAATGTTGTTTGTATACAATAATACCTGTCTAAACCTCTGTCCTTAACCTGCCTTAAATGTTATTTGTAACCAAATGTAACGCGCGCATGTTTATAAGAAGGAGCTTTTCCAAAAGGTGAGTATTTTCCTCTTAACTTAATGGTTGTGCTTTATTTGGGAAATTACGCTAAATATAAACCCATCTCACCTACATACCCCTGTGTTGTGGCTCTCCAGAGGTGGCATAAGCTTTAGCTAGCAAGAAACCTGTCTTAGCAGCTTCAGCACTGAGTTCTTTGTATGAAGCCACGCAGATAGAATGAGCCTGGAATAAAAAGGAAATAAAAAGGAAAACACCCAAGAAATAGTGTTTCTGTATTATTTTTTTAAAAATTTTAATAAAACCTATAATAAGAATATAGTCTAGACTTTTGGCTTAACTGATCCTACTAAGAGCGACAAAGTGATGGTTTGAAGAATTAAAGAAAAAAGCAAACCTTCTTAATCCAATCCCACCAAAAGTGAAAAGCAGCCTAAGACTATTTATTAGTTAGCAAAAATACCACAATGATCTCTCCATTGCCTGAGTTCCAATTGTGTTCATTGCTATGGGACTTCTCTGTTTCTAAGCTCTCTGCAAATAGCCTTAGTCTCCATTGATGGTGTTCCCACAACTGGGAATAGATTCCCTGCTGAATGTTTCTCAGTGCTCTCTAGCTATTCCATGTACTTGTCTTTATAGTCCCAGTGAGTCTATAAATTCCTTAAGACCACTCCCTGTATTTGTCCCTCACAAAGCCTAAGAATGATAAGCATTCATTCAACCAACCAATTATCTGCTGAATGCCCACCACAAGCTAGACATGGTATTGTTGAGGGTTGGGGAGACAAGGTCCAGGAACCCCAAGACTGGAGTTCCCAGACAGGGTAGTTGAGGGGGAGTCCCCTCAAGGACCCAAGTGCTGGAGAGGGTAGGGCCAAATGGTGTGAATTCACAATCTCAAGTATTCTTCAAGTCAAGGTGGCAAAGATTTATTATGCTTTTCAGCAGGCAAGAGTTCTTAGGGAACCTGCAACCTTACAGGGATGCAGGAAAAGTTTTTATAGGAGATTTTGGGGTAAAACATGTGCCAAATATGTCAATTAGGTGTTTTAGGGTGGGATTAGGGAGTGGTTAAGGGGTGGTCAGTTCTTAAAGGAACATGCACTTTTTGTATCTACTGGGCAGGTATCTTACCAAGAGTTCACTGGGAAGTAGTGCAAGGTGGAGGGGGGGGGCAGTGTGGCACTACCTGGAGGTGTGGTATCAGCCCTGAAACTTCACGAAGGCAACTAATGGTCAAGGCCAACTGGAAATACCCAGGCTGCTTCCATCAATGTCAGGATGAATGTAAGGGAGTACACATTTGACTACGTCTAGAATACACATCGGTGAGATCGGTGAGTAGTAAATATTGTTATGGCCCGGTGCACAGCCCGTTTTGCACATGCACAGGGAGTCGGACCAATCAGTTCTATAGGCGCAGCTGTCCACCGTATCAGGAGGAGAGATAAGCGCTTTACTAGGGCACGCTGTCCTGTTTTGCTAGGGAGAAACCGCTAGGGATGGTGCTTTGAGGCTAGGGAGAGATGCGATTCCAGGCGCAGGCACCCAAGCAGAGGCTAAGGAGAAATGCTAGAACTAGGGTCCGAGCACAAGCTCCCGAGCACCCCGCCAGTGTTAGCTACGGTTCCTATACGTAGTAGGTGATCACTAAATTCTTGTGCTTTCACTGACTTTAATTACTTATGAACTTTTTGGACCATGAGCTACACGATTAACCAGAATGTTCTCAGCCTAGAATAACCCGTTCTGCCTGTTCACATTGGTCACCATCAAAAACAAAACCAGGCACAGAAACCCTTCCTGGAACGAGCGGTAAGACATCAATGAGGGCCTTTGGTCAAGAAAACAGACGTTACCTTATTGCACATATTAACATCGTGAGGTGATTGAGAGGTGGCTAAATGGCGCAGTAGATAAGAGCACTGGGTCAAGAAGACCCGAGTTCAAATCCAGCCTCAGACGCTTATTAGCTCTGTGACCCTGAGGAAAGTCACTTAACTCGGTTCCCCTCGATTGTAAAATGAGGATAATCAGAACCCCTATCTCCCAGATTTGTTGTGAGGATCAAATGAGATAATATTTGTAGAGTGCTTGGCACCATGCCTTAATAAATACTCCCTCCTTTCCCCTCCTTTTATATATATATATATATGACATACACATGCGATATATAGTATAAATGTATGTTGTATATGTGTGTATACATATTTATATAAACTATGAACCTAATCCTCTTCCCCTTCCCAGAGCTAAGGTGGTGCTGGTAGTGGTGCTGGTGGTGGTAGGGAAAGATTATGCCTTTCATGTGTTCAGGGAATAAGTTTGTATGTTTGTGATTATACCTTTTGAAGTAAATATTTCTTTGTAAAAGGTAGTATAACTGTTAGCAGCTAAATGGAACTGGAGAGCTGGGAAGCTATCCCTCTACAGTCGTGGAACTTTCTAACTGCCTAGAAACCACAGCTAGATGGCACAGTGGATAGAGTACCAGGCCTGAAGCCAGGAAGACTCATCTTCCTGAGTCCAAACCATGCCTCAGACACTTACTAGCTGTGTGACCCTGGGCAAGTCACTTAACCCTGTTTGCCTCAGTTTCCTCATCTGTAAAATGAGCTAGAGAAGGAAATGGGAAACCACTCCAGTATCTCTGTCAAGAAAACTTCAAATGGGGTCATGACGAGTCAGACACGACTGAAACAACTCAACAACAACATAGAAACCCCCTATCCCCTCTTAAGGGTACTGGAAAATCTGGGGGGGGATGGTTAAATGTAATCTACCAGGTAGTGAATATGTAAAAGTTCCCTAAACTTTTCTCATGGGGAAGTCTCACTGTTCAAGGTTTTGTTTTTCCTGGAACGTGGTCAAATTAGTTAACTCTAAACACTTATCATTCATATCCTTAAACCTAGAAATGTGACCAGCCACTAGGATTAAAGGTTAAGTGATGGAACCACACCAAATTATTATGATTTAGTGTTTTAAACGTTTTCCATTTGCTACAAATTTAAATTCAGTTGTTACCAATTACTCTCTCTTTTGGGAAGGTACAAACTTGCCTTCTAGCTTCCTGGAGACAAGAGAATGTAATAGAAACTTCTGTTTTTTATTAGATAGGAGAAAATATGATATAATAGAAGGGGGAAGGAAATAAGCATTTACATAAAACCTGCTATGTGCTATGGGCAGCTAGTTGGCTCAGTGCTCCAGACCACAGGCCACAGGGCCTGGAATCAGAAAGACCAGAGTTCAAATTTGACCTCAGACACTTACTAGCTACGTGACCCTGGGCAAGTCATTTAACTTCTGCCTTAATACGCTGGAGAAGGAAATGGCAAACCACCTAGTGTCTTTATCAAGAAAACCCCATGGAGAGTATGGTCCACAGGGTCATGAAGAGTCGGACATGGATGAACAACAATATGTGCCATGTACTTTTACAAATATTATCTCATTTGGAGCTATGATTCTAGAATCATGAGACTTGGATTAAATCCTGCCTCTGATACCACCTATGTAAGCTTGGGCAAATCATTTAGCTTCCCTGGGCCTTGATTTCTTCATCTGTAAAAGGAAAGGCTGTACCTAGATAGTACCTGAGGTCCTTTGCATCTCTAAAATCAATGGCCCTACAATTGGACTGAATCTGGCCGGGTAGCATTTCTATACTGGGTTTCATCTTGAAACCATCCACTCAGTTCAGTTAATCAAAGAGAAGCTGATGGAAGCATCCCCTCATAGGTTTGGGACTTCAGTCAAATGATCACAACAGAGACAATTACACCGCACTCTTTTGCAGGTCTCAAGCTTCCTTAGCATTGTAGCTATGAAGGCCAAGTAGTAAGAACCTAGGGTTGTAACCAATTCACTTACCTGAAGCAAATGTTCAATGGCTCGGTCATGGTTTTTCCTGAGCTGTTCAACCTGTGCAGCTTCCTGATACAGGCTGATCAGTTCTGATGCGGAATCGCCCTTGGAAGAGATAACATGGGTGATTGCCTTTTCAAAGTAATTCACAGACAAGTTCAATCGGTGAAGTTGTAAAGCAGCTCTGCCCAGAAAATAGAGAGGGAAGACACAGGCCACAAATTAAGAAGCTCCATGGGAAGTAATGGCTCCCTATGGTTCCACGTTTGTCCAGAGCTCATGGCCTCTGACATAGAGCCACCAGAGAGAATAAGGAAAGGCTCAGAAGTTGTTTATAGGGGCTTAATTACCATTGCCCTCAGGACACAGAAGCTTTATTGCTCAACTCTTTGGTGTGCTCTGGGCCTGAGACCTCAGTCAACCCAAACCACAGCACTTCCCCCAGCTTAATATAAATAATCTATATAAAGTGGGAGCCACTCAGTCAATGAGCCTTTCCAGGGCTGCACTGCTCTGCTTGGCCATGAAGAAGCCTCAAGTGGCTCTTACGATTTAACTGTGCCATTCAATTCAATAATTATTTATTCATTGGCATATATTTATTAAATTTTACTAATGTGTAGGTCATTACCCCAGCCATTGAGACTTTAAACAAAGCAATCCCAATCCTCAAGGAGCTTACTTTCTTACTAATAGCTAATGATAATAGCTAGAATTTATATGGCACTCTTAGGTTTGGAAGCAATTTACATATATTATCACATTTGATCCTTTATTCTATCCCACTGAAACTGAGACTACTGGTAGGCAAAGTATTTAAATGCCTAAAATGTAATACATGAGGACAGTGGCAAGAGGGATGTCGTCAAAGGACCTTTGATATCATTTTTGAAAACAAATGTGGCTCAGCTTTTTAGGATTTAGAGCTGGAAGGGACTTAGAGACCAATTAAAGCCCAACTCTTTCATTTTATAGATAAGGAAATTGACACAGATAAATGAGCTGATTTGCCCAGTGTCGCACACTTATAAACTAGAAGAATTAGGAACCTAAACTAGCCCCTGAACTTTACACAAGTCTACTCACCATGGCTCACAGGTGTCATACAGTAAGCTAGTAATACACAGCGAGGCGATGCAGTGGATAGAGAAAACACTGAGCTTGGAATCAGAAAGACTCATTTTCCTGAGTTCAAATCCAGCCTCAGACACTTACTAGCTGTGTGACCCTGGACAAGTCACTTAGCCCTGTTTGCCTCAGTTTCCTCATCTGTAAAATGAGCTGGAGAAGGAAATGTCAACCACTCCAGTATCTTTTCCAAGAAAACCCCAAATGGGGTCACAAAGAGTAGGACATGACCGAAATGAATGGAACAATTTTAAAACTTCCTGAAGTACACATCTGTCTTGTTCCAGCTCTAAACTCCCTATCTCAATTGAGTTAGATGTTGTTGGCTTACAAAGGTTCATGGGGAGGCTTTAGTGCAAGTGAAGGCCCACCCCGACACACAGAATCCTACCAATCATACAAACAAGCAGACATTCTTTTCTTCCTAATTTTTTAAAAAAGAGGGCAAAATTAGCTATCATTTTTGTTAGTAGATCATCATATCAACTTTCCTGTGTGACAACAGTGTATGTACAACTGAAAGTTTAGGCACCTCTGGGCTCAGTTTAATTTAGTTTTGTGTATTCCAGTGTTTCCAAAATTTAACAGTTGACTTATCTCTCCTTAATTTGCTCTTGCCTGGAGAAAATAGGTAGAGTTGCTACATTTGCTTCATTTATGTGAAAATAAATGAAAGACTGGGGGAAAGGGGAAACTCTCTTCTTTTTATCTGACAAACTAGTTGGTCCTGCTCTCATTGAGAATCATCTACAAATCTCAGAGAATCTCCTCATTCAATTATGTTCGGGCCTCACTCGTTCCTTTACACTCTTCCATGAACTTCATTTTCTTTTTTTTTTTCCTTTTTTTGGAGGCAAACGGTTAAGTGACTTGACTAGGGTCACACAGCTAGTAGGTGTTTGAGGTCACATTTGAATTCAGGTCCTCCTGACTCCAGGGCCAGTGTTCTATCCACTGTGCCACCTAGTGGCCTGCCATGAACTGCATTTTTATACACAAACAGCCTAGCTTAAATTGAATAATAGTGTATGTTAGCTTCCATCTTCATTAAATGCATTGGAAATTGGGGGCGAGGGTATCTAGGAGTCGTACAATGAAAAGAGCACTGAAATTAGAGGACTTGAGTTCAAATCTTGCCGTTGTCATTTTGGAGCTATATGACCCTGATCAATCCATCTCTTTGGGCCTCAGGCATAAAGATAAGCAGGTCCAATTGCAACCTATAAAGTATCTTCTAGTTCTAAACCATCTGACTATAATTTTTATTCTTCATCTATTAGTACTGATTTAACAACAAAAGAGAAAGATAATTTAGAAAAAGGTCTGTTCCAGAATAAGTCTGGGTTACTGGTCTTTCTTCATTTATCATAGGAACGTTTTATTTTTGCTCCACAAGGATAGCATGGAATGATTGTGTGCAATGTAGGCCCCATCAAAAAACTCTGAATTTCTCTAAATCGAGTTTTTACCTGCCCAAAGCAATTATGAGGTCTTTCTCAGAGACTTTTAAGTCTCTGACTGAGGCCCCATCATGACATTCCCATAGTTCCTCCATGTTCTTCTCAGATTTCTGGAGATTGTAATAAGCTTCCTTGCCAGTGCAACAGTTGAGGAAAATTAAAAGAATAAAAACCAAATCCCACAGCCAAGTACAACATTTGAGAAGCAAACAAAGCTCTTCAGTCGTCTGTTGGGTCAACAGTGTAAGCCTTAAAAATGACCATTTCCCAGGCCTCTCTAGACATTCTCCCTGCTGATATACTCTAAGAGAAGAAATCTTTAGCAGGCAAAGGCATTGGGCTTCCTTTGCTGGTTACCTAAAATGGGCATTAGCAGGTAGGAGATTAGAGTGGAATGAAAGGAAACCAAAAACTTTGAGGGAAAAACCCATTTATGTTTCCTTTAGGATTGCATTGTGTGCTGACTATTGTTCATTACCCCCAAACTAGTTTCTATGAGCTATAAAAGACAGGGATCTCAAGTTAGTGAATAAAGTCCTTATTGATTCTAAGTAAGCTCTAGTAAAAAGGAGTCTACCTCCTGCCAAATACTTTTAGTATTTTGGGGAGTGGGGGTAGTAGAGGAAAAGTCACCCCCAAATTCCAAATATCCTTCCATTTCCTTCACTTTTTCTACCCTTTAAAGATCCTGTGATGAGGGTACAATAGAAGGTTGAGCATCTCATGAGAGTAGAGTTGTTTATATTATGTGTGCTTGGAATTATGACCTGGGGAAAGGACCAAAGGTAACAGAATTCAGGATTATCTTGGATGTTTCACGTCCCCAGCAAGTGTTAAGTACCATTAAATGGTGGTTCCAGTCACATGCACTTGAAGAGAGAGACAGGAACTTTGCCCTGAGTATAAGTAGACTTGTGTCCACTTCATTTTAAACTCTGGCTTCAAATGGGACAACTTTACAAAAAATGCATACATACACATGTGTGTGTATATATATATATTTATATATATCATGGTAAGCTTCCTTTAAATGACACCCCCCCCCTTCCCCAATCAACCCTTCCTAGTGTCACAGCTAATCTTGTTTCTATGTCAGGACTCCATGATGTAACACAGCATAACAGCAAGGGGGACCCAGAGGACTTTCAACCAGATATACTTGGAAAGGACTTATCATGGTAACAACTTGACTCAAAGCTGTTAACCCCAATCATAATTCTAATCATTCTGGACTAGAGGACAAGATGGAGGGCTTGAGGAAAGTTGAAGTCTTGGATCAGTACTAGAAGGCTTTGGGATTCAAACTCCCTTCTGTCCTAACCCACCGTGTTCTCTTATCCTTCTCGGGATCTGTGGTTCTCAGAGGAGCAATTGAAAGGAAAGCCCTCACAGAAGTAATATGGTTGATTTGATGCCATGTCCCCCAGCTGACTTCTAAGTACACTTCTAGACAAGAAAGGATATTGGTTCTGCATGAGGTCCGACATCCCCAAAGTATAGTATAATGTCACCAATGTGCCAAGGATCTCCTTCTTATCTGCGTCTGAGATTGCTGAGCCCTTCCAGGTCAGTAGGGAATTCTTTGCAGATTCAGCATGCTGCTTGGCCTGAGCAGGGAGTTCTAGGATAGGGGTAGGAGAGAGAAAACAAGGGAAAGAAGAGAAAACCAATCTTAATTTTTTTCTATTTGAGAGCAAGAGAGGAGCTACAGTAAGGCACAAAGCAGTGGTCTCCAAACTTTTTTGATTACACATGAGTATTAAACATTCTTTGAGCACCTCCCCCATATAAATTATATGCTTGTACATTATTCTAACTTCAGTTTATTTCAATATTTGGTTTTAATGTATCATAGCTGAAAAAATACCTCACATAAAGATAAATAGCTCCAAATAGAAATACATTGTCAGTGGTGATTATTAAATTAAATTATTAAATCATGATACTCATATTTCAATCTTGTCTAGGAATTATACAAGTGTTATTTTTTGAAATGTGGCTAGCAAATTTCCTTCCTCCCTGATATCAATCATCTATTCTTGTAAACTAATCTGAAAGTGTTCCATTTTATATCAGTTCTTCATTTATAAGATTTTTAAGCAAGTCAGAAAATTCTTTTTCCAAGTCTTTTAGAGTATGCAAATATGAGCGTTTTTCCTGGTAAAACACACCATTTTTGTGAACAAAATTACCTAACAATGGAAACCTTTCCAACTTCCATTTTTGAAAATGTTCTCTCTATACTATGAGTTTCTTTTTTAAAAAATCAGTTACTTTCTCACTCATTATTAAAACATCACCTATGTCTGATAATCCTTGATATATAGGGAACTAACGCACATATGTAACATCAAAAACGTCCTCTCCTCTCCACCCTACTCCATTGCCGGAACCATAATGAAATAAATTCTGTCATTCTGTGCTTGTATGAGAAGTCTGGGGAATTACGTAGAGCTTGGCTGGAACCTGAGTTAGCAGTATCAAGTGGTTGAGGCAACCACCAATTAAAATACAGGGGGCCAGAGAATGGGAATTCAGGGCATGAAAAGGGTGATGGGAACATGTTTGTAGAAAAGGTGCCAGAAATGAGGTGAGAGGGTATTCTAGGCATGGGGGATTGTAATAACAGTTTATATTTGAAGATCTTTCCTGTCCATTAATAGGCCATGTGACCTGCTTACATTACACAGAAAGCCAAAGTCATGTGTGGTGTGAAGAGCTTGCTGAAAGGAAAAGGAAAGTGTGTCAGAGAGAGAGCAGTTAGAGCTGAAGGAAAGAGCAGAGGTGCTGTGCTTTGAGTGTATTTGTGGGAAGGCCCCAGCAGGTGGGCAGATGGTTTTGGGACCACGAGGCTCTGTGCTGTGATGTTGTGTATGAAATTCTTTGCTGCTGTGATGGATTGATTGGGCTTACTGGTTTTGGGATCTGGTCCTCTGGTGTCTGAATAAATGTTTACTTCTTCTACCTTCTCTGTGCAGTCTCTCATATTTTGTGATACAGAACCACACAGGCATTTTGACAATTATCATCTATATTGTGATTATTTGCCTCACTAATACAAGGATGAAGGCCAATGCAAATGCAGAGACAAGATAGAATGGCACGTGTGAGGGATAGAAAGGCCAGTTTTTCTGAACAGAATACAAGAAAGGGAGCACTTGGGGCAGCTAGGTGGCGCAGTGAGTAGAGCACCAGCGCTGGAGTCAGGATGACCTGAGTTCAAATTTGGCCTCAGACCCTTGACACATGTACTAGCTGTGTGACCTTGGGCAAGTCAGTTAACCCCAATTGCCCTGCCCCCCCAATGGCCCCCCAAAAAAGGGAGCACTGTATAATGTGACTGGAAAGTTAGGTGGAGGCTAGGTTTTGAAGGATTTTAAATGTTAAACAGGAAATAATGTGATACAATGGAGAGTGAGTGTGTTGGGCCTGAGAGTCAGGAAGACTTGAGTTCAAATCCTTCCTCAAACAGTTACAAACTGTGTGACACTGAGCAAGTTACTCTGTTCTAGACTCCGTTTACTCTTCTATAAAATGAAGATAATAGGAACTCCACTGGGTAGGTAGGAGGATCAAATGAGATGGTCTATGCAAAGAACTTTACTAACTTTAAAGTTTTATATAAATGTTAGCTAGTAGTAGTAGTAGCAGCAGCAGGATTAGTAGTGGTAGTGGTAGTGGTAGCAATAGTAGTAGTAGTAAGTGCTCGTTTGATTGGTTGAAACATCATAGACAGTACTTTTATCACATTTCAAGGATCGATAACAATGGTTCAGCAATCACAGCTGCCAATTCTCTTATTACTATGGGATGTTGTTTCTAATAGAATTAGAAACTTGAACTCGTCAAAGGCAGCTGGCTCTCACTCTTTCCCTTACGCTGACATCTCAGTACTGCCAGTGAGGATGTCGCTGGATCTCAGGCTGCTGGAAGCATTCCAACTGTGGATGCCGGTGATGTCTAGAGGTAAAGGACAGGGAACTGTCCTGTGGCTTGGCTGGCAGAGGAAACTCTTTATGAGGAAAGATCTTCTACCAATGCATGTTGCATCTTCTCTGCAATGTACAAGGGCAGCTAGGTGGCACAGTGGATAGAGTGCCAGCCCTGGAGTCCAGAAGACCTAAGTTCAAATCTGACCTCAGATACTTATTAGCTGGTGTGACCCTGGGCAAGTCACTTAACCCTGTTTATCTCAGTTCTCCATGTGTAAAATGAGGTGGAAAAGGAAATGGCTAACTATTCCAGCAGCTTTGCAAGAAAACCCCAAGTGGGGTCACAGAGAGTCAGACACTGACTAAAAATGATTGAACACCACCACCACAGTGCAATTTATAAACTGAGAAATAAAGACTTGCCCAGGGTCAAGTGGCCTGTATCCATCAGAGCTAAGACTTCAACCAATGTTGTCCTGGTTCTGAGGACAGCTCTCTATACTTACTGCCTTCTTTTCAATAACACTGAACAATAACCTGCCCTGCCAAAATAGAGGCAAGTGGCCAAACCAGAGTATCATCACTAGTATGTAGTTACTGTTCTTATGAGTTAATGTTAAGGAGTCAGGGGAGGTATTCCTTGACAGTATCACATCCTAACTGCATGCCTAACACTACCACTTTTTTCTTGTCCTAGCCTAGATGTTTGTATTTTCTCTAAACTAGTTATTTTTGAAAGCATGCTTTCTATTGCACATATCTTCATGTGAGGGAGCGTGATTTTTTTTTCCTAGCAGAAAGTCCTTAAAGGGATGGATGTGAGAGATATTATGCATATTGAACTGATAAAAATTGGCAAATTATTTGATATGAGCTGATATATGATATGAGGCTGATGGAAAAGTGGAAGATGATTCTAGGATTGCAAATCTAGGTGACTTAAAGAGGTATTAGTGGAGGCTTTGGCAGTAAAAGGAAGTTAGGAAGAGGGGTGGGATGGGTTTAGGCACAGAGGTGAGGAACCTGAGGCCTTAAGGCCACATGTGGCCCTCTAGGTCCTCAAGTGTGACCCTTTGACTGAATTCAAACTTCACAGAACAAATCCCCTTAATAAAAGGATTTGTTCTGTAAAACTTGGACTCAGTCAAAAGGCTGCAGCCAAGGACCTAGGAGACCACATGTAGCCTCAAGGCCACAGGCTCCCCACCTCTGGTTTAGGGAAAAAGATAAGTTATCTTTTGAACATCCTCTGCAACAGATGTTGGTGTATAAACTATGATTATTTTTATGACAGCCTTTTTCCAAAAGCTTATTAGGAACACTGCAATATGAGATGACCAAGTATCCATGAAATTGTTTCTTATTTCTTGTGGAAGCATAAAAAACTAAACAAACCAGACTCTACGAACTTCTTTATTTGCTTCTCCAAGTAGAACCTGTAAACCACTCTTCCATTTAACACTTTCCATTTTGGGTCCTTGAAGGTTAGACCAGCTGACTGCAAGTTCTGATAGGTTCTACCATGTTGCAAAGGTCTCAAGAACAAACCTGGTGACAGGCTCTCATTGGTTTCCCAAGATCACTCTAAATATGGAAAGGCTTATCACCAGTAGTCTGTCCACTAGATGACTGGCAACCCCTGAAACAAAGAAAACTACAACAGGGCCCTCAGACCTGTGCAGCCCCCTTCCACTTCTGCGGTGACTGTTACAGAGTAGCCACACCACAAAGTAAATAAAAGGTAGCAAATGATGCTAGTAAATCACAGTTTTCAGAGCAGCTATTGACAGTGATTTAATTGTTGGTACTGTTAACGTGAGATCACTATTTGGCAGCTAGTAAGGGGGCATACTCTTAGAGGGGGCCCATCTCCAGTCATCCTGATCTGTATCTCGACACTGGACCCAGATGACTCCAGAGGAGAAAGGGGGATTGGTGACTTTGCACAGCCCTGCCTCACTGAAAGCCAATTCACTTGCAAGTCATAGCACTACCTCCCTGATGTTGGGGTACTCTTTGAGAACAAAGGACGAACCACGACAACAACAATACTCCTAGAGGAAGTGAACCGTATTATTATTGACATTCTTATTGCAAATGAAATCAGAAGGCAGAAGAAAGTTGTGACCAACCATGTATGTCACTGCCCTCCTCAAGCAGCCGAAGATCAAACACAAACTTCTGTTTGTCATTTAGGACCTTGACAATCTGGCTCCAACCTATCTTTCTATCCCAATTTCATATTATTCCTCCTCCGGCATTCTTTGTTCTAGTTGAACTGGCTCGCACACAACTTTCGATTTTCTTCCTTGGTGACTTTACCAGCTGTATCTCATGCTTAGAATTTTCTTCCTCCTCATCTCTGCTTCTTGAATCTCTAGAGTCCTTCAAGTCTCAGCTCAGCTGCTACTTCCTACATTAGACCCCCTTTAGCCTGCCAGGTTGTCCCTCCATCAGAATTTGCATTTGGAATTTGCTTCTTTGTGCAGGTGTTTTAATCTCCTCAACAGAATATAAGCTCCTTCAGGGCAGGGACTGTTTCATTTTTGTCTCTGTATCCTAGTGCCTGGCACAGTGCTTTGCCCATGTGTTTAATAAATGCTTGTTGAATGTACAAATAAATGAATGAAGTCGACAAATTCAATGAAAAATTTGATAAATCCCTTCAAATCATCAATATGCATTTTAATAATAATTTACTTTGGTACAAATAATTATGGAGTAAAAAATAAAAGAGGCCGAAGAGCACAAAGAAGGTTACAAGAAGTAATTTTTTCAGGATGAGGATCAGAAGGTGCTGGACAAGTTAGGCAATAAAAAATTCCTCAAAAAAAAAGCTGGTTGTATCTTAACAGACATAAAATTACTGATAACCTATGTGGGAGTCATTTCCAAATCAGTCTGTGTACAGATAATCGGACTCTCAACTTAACAGAAAAAGGTTAAAATCGAAGGCAAGTAAAAGAAAGGATACAAATATGAAGATATGGCATGCAATCAAACCAACTTTAATTTGACCAGCTTAAACAAGTTTGACTCTGAAAAATGGGAAATGGCTAAAAGACTGGATAACACAGACAACTGTAATTTCCTAAAGTTAAATCAGTTGCCACAGTGAGACCAAGAAACTCTAGAAACTATCTTAGCCAGAAAGCACATGGTCTTCCCTGTCAAGCAGAGAGCCATGGCAGCCAAGAGCAACAACACAGGAGTAGAATATAAACTCGCCTATAAAATTTGTTGTTGGATCATGGTGGATGATTGTGACCGATAATTTATTTTACAAAACTGAGACGCAAAAGAAGGAAAAACAAGATGACAGAAAATGTGGTGAGAGACATTTACTGGAAGCCAGTTCGTATGGAGTGTATTTAAGGACAATAAGCAGATGAAAGTAAGTGATAATCTGTACCCACACTGGTGAGATCTTAGATCCAGTGAAATATCAAAGTTATGCTTAGCTCTTTTCAAGTACGCAAGCAGCAAGCTTTAGGTTGGGTGTAGCCCACCACAGAGAATCTGCAGACTATATATACTGTTAAATTCTTACTTCTCTCCTTCAGATAGACATTTCATTTCTTGTATATCAGATTGTATGTATACTCCAAAGGGAAATAAAGCACCAATGACTGGAAGTTATAGGAAGGCAGATTCCAACTTCATATAATATGGAAGAGCTTTCTAATAATTATTGTGTCCAATAATAGAATAAGTGAGCATACTTCATAAGGTAGTAGGCTATCCATGACAGATGATGTTAAGTAGAGGTTGGATGACCACTCACTGGGGATACTATGAGAGGATTCAAACATCAGCTAAAGAAGTGGACTAGAAAGTGCTTTCCAACTTTGAGATTCTCTAATTCACCAATTACCTTTTTCATGTTTTCATGTTAAACCATGACATAGGTTAAACGTAAGTTCTATGAAGGCAGAGATCACTTATTATGCTCCTTATGTGTTACTGTCTTTAGTGTAGTATTCTCGATATTCTAAATACTCAAAAAATACTTGCTTTACTCAGTCACTGACATAATCAGCAAGCAAAAGGTTATAAATGTGGCCTGCCTTTTTCAAGTTTTCTCTATTTAACAATGGAATGGAATGGAAGTAAAATAACCCTAGATGGCAGCATTGCTTCACAAGTTCATAGTTTATTTATTTTGAGGGTTAAAAAAATATTTAAATACATCAATAAAATCAAGCTTCCTCTTCCCATTTCTTCCTGTCTTCCTTCTCTTCCCACTCCATCAGCCTCTTCCAATGGCTGGGGGTAGAGGGAAGGATTGTAAAAAAATCCTCAGAAGAACTCGCAAATGCTAATGAATATATACAACACACTGTTGCAAAGGAAAAAGAAAATTCTATCCCACCAAAGAATCCTTTTCTAGGCTGAAGCTTCTGCCTCACTCTGTGCCGTACCCTGGACATCCTCATCACTAAATAGTGGGCACATTCCAGTTGAGTATGGAGTAGTGGAAAGTACCCTGGACTTTTAGAGTCAAAACACTCAGAGCACACACCAAAGTATCATTCTTTCTCTTAGTGTTATCACCCCAGATTTAGAGATGGCAAGGTAGTTCTATTTTCCATAAAACTTTGTCTTGCTGTATTTAGCCTAAAGTCTCTTCCTGAATTCACCTTATACTTTGGTTCATCAATTATTCCTTTTCTCTTGCTCCTTCAATCTCTCCCTGACCACCAGATTCTCTATACTTCTGTATATTCTCTTTCTGTGTCATCACTTGGTTCTCTTCCTTCTGCTACCTGATAAATATGAATGTTTGCCAAGGTTCCTAGTTCTTTCAAGGTTTTGAAGAGTGCTTATTTCAAAAGTCTTGGTGAAGCTTCTGAAATAGTTTGCTAATGCTATTAGCTTACAAACTGACATGGATTTACAACAATAATCTTCTTTAACAATTAGAATTAATAATAGGACAAGGATATCCCTTGGATCAAAATCTTTGTTGATATTTCATAGAAAATGTCTTCTATTGGCTCTTCCTCTTTACCCTCATTTCCACCACCTTAATAATACAAGCCACCATCACTTCATACCTGGATAACTGCAACATGATTCTGGTGGGCCTCTCTGAGCCTTTGAGCCAGAATTCTCTTCCCCTTTAATTCCTCTAACATTCTTCCATGAGCTCTTCCTGCCAGGGTTCTGTGACTTTTGACACAGGCATGTCCAACATACTAAGAAAGTGTTTATAAGTTTTTGTCTAGGATGCAGTTAATCTTGTGACATAGTGCTATAGTTGCCAAGCCAATCAGTATCCTCTGTGCCCAAGAACTCAGGCAGTTTATGGTGCAGCCCAACACATAAAAATTCACACTAACACACAATACAAAGAAAGTTATATAAACACAGTCACAAAGGTAAAAAACACAGCTACTTAGGAACACCAAACTCTTACATCTGAACTGCTCCCTTCAAACAAATTACAAATTGTTAAAGCTGGAAGGAGCCTTAGAAATTCTTTAGCCCAGAGGAGTCAAACTCAGGGCCCTTTGCTACCACAAAACTCCTAAGTGCTGCCCATACTAGATGAAAATATAATTGGGAAATGTTGTAATCAATCAATAAATAAATATTTATTAAGTGCCTACTATGTGCCAGGCACTGTGCTAAGCACTGGGAATACAAAAAGGGGTAAAAGACAGTCCTTTCCCTCAAGGAGCTAGCAACCTAATGGGGATACATCATGCAAACAAATATATACAAAGCAAATTATAGAAAAGATAAAAGAAAATAATTAACAGAGGGGAGGGCCTAGAAATACATGGCATTGAGGAAGGCTTCTTGTAAGAAGGTGGGATTTTAGTTGGGACTTAAAAGAAGCTAGAGAGGTCAGTAACTTGAGTTATGGAGGTGCAGCATTCCGGGCATGAGAGATAAGCCAGAGAGTACACCCAGAGCCAAGAGATGGCATGTCATGTTTGTAGAACAGCCAGGAGGTCAGTGTCACTGGATCAGAGTATGTTTTGGAGAGTAAGGAGTAAAAAGACTGGAAAGACAGGAGGGAGACTAGGTTATGAAGGCCTATGAATATCAAACAGAGTATTTTGTATTTGTTCCTAGGAAGTCACTGAAGTTTATTGAGTGAGGGGGGAGTGGTTAATATAATTAGACCTGTGCTTTAGAAAAATCACATTAGTGACTGACTGGAGAGAGGAGATACTTGAGGCAGGCAGGCCCACAAGTAGGCTCTTACTATAATCCAGACCTGAGATGATAGGGGCCTGCACCAGAGTGGTGGCAGCATCAGAGGAGGAAAAGGGGTATATATATATATATGTATGTATATATTTGAGAGATGTTGCAAAGGTGAAATCAACAGGCCTTGGCAATAGTGTGTAAATGGGGGATTAGTGAGAAAATATGAGCAAGCAATCCAGGACAACTCTTAGGTTGTGAGTCTGAGGGACTGGAAAGATGGTGATGCCCTCTACAGTAATAGGGAAGGTAGGAGTGGGGGAGGGTTTGGGGAAAAGGTAATGAGTTCTGTTTTGGACATATCGAGTTTAAGATGTCTACTGGACATCCAGTTCAAGATGTCTTAAAGGCAGTTAGAGATGACAGATTTGAGGTCAGCAGAGAGTCTGAGGAAGGATAGGTAGATTTGAGAATTATCAGCATAAAGATGGTAATTAAATTATGGGAGCTGACAAGATCACCAGATGAAGTAGTATGGAAGGAAAGGAAAAGAGGGCCCCGGACAGAATCCTGAGAGACAGCAAAGGATATAGAGACGGAGCAATCAGATAAGAAAGAAGAAAACCAAGAGAGAGTGGTATCCCAAAAACTTAGAGTGAAGAGAGCATCAAGGAGTGTCAATAGTGATCGATAGTGTCAAAGGCTGCAGAGAGGTCAAGGAGAATGAGGACTGAGAAACCACCATTGGATTTGGCAACTAAAAGATCATTATTAATGTTGGAGAGAGCACTTTCACTGGAATGGTGAGGTCCAAAGCTGAAATGTAAGGGATAAAGAAGAGAATGGTAGGAGAGAAAGTGGATGCACGGATTGTAGATGACATCTCGGACTGTTTGGCTACAAAGGAAAGAAGAAGAAAAGGATGGTAGCAGATTTGGAAGGATGAAATGAGGGTTTTTTCAGGGTAGGGGAAACATGGGCATGTTTGCAGGTGGTAGGAAATGAATCAGTAGACAGGGAGAGACTGACTATAAGTGAAAGTGGGGATGACAGAGGGGGCAATCTGTTGGAGGAAACAAGATGAAATGGGATCACTTGAGCAGGTAGAAGGATAAGCCTTGGTAAGGAGTAAGGCCACTTCATCATGTGATACAAGTGTGAAGGAGGAGAGACCAGCAGAAGGCACCTGAGTGGTGGGAGATGAGGAAGAAGGGAGAAGAAGGAATTCACAGTGAATGGCCTTGATTTTTTTCCATAAAAAATGAGGCAAGGTTCTCAGCTGAAAGAGTATGGAAGAGGAAGCCACGGGAGGCTTGAGGAAGGTTGAAAAAGTTTGGAAGAGTTGCCATGGAGAATGGGATAGCAAATTGCTAAAGGAAGTATATCAAGATTGCCTAGCAGCAGTGAGAGCCCTGGTGAGATTGTATAATATAAATCTATAGTGGACTCAGTCAGAATAGTTGTGTGATTTTCTTCATCTTCACTCAGTAGCATGTGTATGGGAGTGAAGGTGGTGAATGGTGGGACTGAGCCAAAGCTGAGGTTTGACTATACTCTAGTCATAGTGTTTCTTTAGTTTCGAGCCTAAATTCATGTCTTATACTGGGATCCTTGACCCTCCCTCTCACAAACCCTACCAGGGACTGAAATCCCACCCCTGAAATCATGTATCTATCTACTGTCACACTTCCGTGATGCCAGCTGCCACTCTGTTCAAATCTCTGCCTGCTGACAAGTCTGCAAGGCTATGACCAGACCTACCTAAATGTACACTTATGGCAGGAGCTCTCCCACATCTAAATGGGCCCCTTCCTATTATTTCCTTCTGAGACTTTCTCTGATTTTCTGGTCTGCCTTTGAGGGTCCGGGTCTGCCTGGTCTCCAGGTCTTAGCCATCTCCAGGCTGAATAAATCCCAGTAATGATACTGAGTACCTACCTCTCAGGGTCAGGTATCCATAAGCGAGGTTGGTTAATGCTTGGGCATATCTCCAGTGTTCAGTTCCAAAAACAATTCGGGAAAATGTAACGCAACGAATCAGTTCCTGGTTTGCCTGGCAGTTCTGAAAATAGCAAACAAGAAACCATTATGTTTATTATAAAGAAAATTGCCTAGTGGCCCTCTCATTTCAGTAATGCATGCAAACATTCAAGTTATATCTCTTCTTTACTACTAACTGTGTGAGGGAGGACAAGGGGAAAAGCTTTTTGCACCTGTGGAGCAAATACAAGCACTGGTCTCCCCACTTTAATCCATCTGGTTCATAGCTTTAAAGGAAATTAAATACACTAAAAATACAGTCATATATTGACTACACCAGTAGATACTTTTGTGCCTTGGTATTCTGGAAGCAGCTCAGGACAAGGAGTCAGAAGACCTGGTATATGTCAATCCATAATGTAGGCTGACCTAAACCATTCTGCACAAAAAGCTATGTTTTGATCTTCTCTGCCTCAACTACTAATATTGCTTAATAGGGAAGATGACCCGTTTTCCTTGGTGCAACACTAGCCCATTTCCTAGCAAATTAAACAGAAGGCTAGGAAAAGCCCTTTCAGCTGAAGTAACTAAAAGCTTATAGAAATAAAAATAAAATGACTTGCAATCCATCCTAAATCACAAGTTGTGTATGGGCAATATTTTACCTTAAAAAGTCAAAATTATACACTATGAAACATGAGTTCTTGTTTAACTCTGGAAACCTCTTCTAACCCAAAATTTTGAACTCTTAGAAGATCAAGCCAAGGACAAGAACAGTACCCTTTCCCCTGACTTGTCTTGAGAGGAATCTGGACCTAATTGTTGTCAATACTTGACCAAGAAAGTATATTGAGATAGTGCAAAGCAATGGGAAGAGTGCTGAATATAGAATGGGGAAAACTAGGTTCAAATCCTAGCTCTACTACCTTCCATCCTTAGTCACTTTTACCCTCTGGGTCTCAGTTCCTCATCTGTAAAATGGGTGAGTTGACTCAGATGATCTCTAAGGTCTCTTCCAGCTCTAAATCTATGATGCCGTGAGAGCTTCGCTGATTAAGTAAAGTCTGTCCCAGATAAGGTTCATATATTCTGATTGTCCATTTTATTCTGCTTGGTCTCCTGAAATTTGAGAACTTGTTTATCTTACCTAACAAGGCCTGGTCATTCTCCTTTGCTCTGACTTCTAGGTTTCTAGACCACTAGTCCTCTAATGCTTCTAAGTAACTAAAGGAATCTTCATTGCCAGCTTTGGCCATCAAGGACCCAGACCTCTGTCCTCTTCTTTCCTATTGGTTCTGACCCCTTGGCCTGAATAACTTGACCTTGTTGCCATTTATTATCAATATGAACTAAAATAAAGTAAAACAACTAAAAAGAAAAAAAGAACCCAAAATTTGTTTTTAAGTTTGGCAATGGGGAATACAAACATTCTTGATAATTCTATACCATGGACCCATGAAATCAACTATGAAAACTACTAAAATAATTTTATAATGCAAATGAAAAGCTAGTATGACTGGCTTTTGTTTTTTACCTTTTTTGCCTTAATCAGCGACCCAGCTTTTTTCTGTGATTTGTTTAACTTCTCCTTCGGAATAGACATATAATCTGCATTCCTTGCTACCTTGTCAGTTTCATTTTCTTTGTCTTCACTATCTCCAAATTCATCACTAGGATTTGATTCACTCCTCTGCTCAGCAACCAATGTTCTGGTTTCCTTTTCCCTAATGATAAACATATAGTACATTTCTAGGAGATGTGGATGCCACATAAAGTACAATTCATAGTCTAATTTAAGGAAGTGAATCTTTTAGATAATGAAGAAAGCATTAATATTTATTATCTATGTGATCTTGAGCAAATTATTTTCCTTCTCTGGCCATAGTTCCCAGAGAGCAGTTGTACGTGATTTCTAAAACTCCTTCCAGCTCTAAGTCCTACCATCTTATGAAAGTTAAGGAAGATCTAGATATAGCAAAAACTTGGGAAATTAAAGAAAGGTCCCACCCTTCTAAAGTAGGGTTCAGTAGAGAGTTAGATATTTGGTATAAATCATTTAAATAACCATATAATCCCTTTGCTTTGGCAGTATAAGATAAGGCTCTAAAGAAATACTGAGGAAAAACAAAGTCATTCTGAAGCAGTGGCCAAGGTAATTACTAAAAATCTTCATAAACTGATTCAACAAGGGATCCTGACATATTTATTCATCTAAGCCAAGGGTTTTCAAAGTGATAATGTCAACAATAGATCTTTAGGTGGTCTGCACTTTCCTTTCTTCCATAAAATAATCGGTCACTTGTTATGCAAAAAGAAGGTATTTTCAATGGTGTCTCAGCCATAAAATGTCATGTTTTTCTATTAATTGGGGTCAGGTGGGTTGAGTCAGGAAGCAGGAATTTGAATGAAGTAGGGGTCCATGAACCACAAAACCTTTGAAAGCTTTTTTGCATTAAAAAAGGATTCTGCACTGTAATAGGAGGGAGGACACAAATATTATCCATGGACCAAGTGGAGACCCCTTAGTAGACTGATATGGAAAGAAAAAGAGAATCCAGACCCAGAACTTGGAGAACAAAAGAGATGCTAAGAATTTGAAGTGTAATTTTACAGCCCTTAATCTGAAGGAAACTGGTAGATAGTTTTATAGAAAATGATCAAATGAAATCGGAGAGAGGGACCTGGATATTATATAGCAGATTGCTGAGTTATGCTTCGTGATCATTAGAAGATCATAGGATGACAGAGAAGTGCTATAGAGCCAGACAAAGGCAAATGTCCCAATAGTCTATAAAGGGAAGTGAGTAAAGTCTCTAAACTATAGGCCAGGGAACTTGACTTCAATGCCTGCTAAAATTATATAATGTATTAGAAAAGATATGGCTAGTTAACATCTTGAAAGGGAAACAGTTATCATAAAGAACCAGCATGGTTTCATTGGGCATAAATAGATCATGCCACACTAAGATGATTCCGCAGTATAACTCCAATAAAGATCAGGATATGGTTCCCCTGGATTTTAGCAAAGATTTGATTTTAGCAAAACATATTCTCGTGGAGAGGTGTGGGCTAGATAACAGGCTGCTAGATAACTCTGGAAATGGTTGAATAACCAAAGCCAGAGAGTCATTTAAGGTTTAATGTCAGCTTGGAGGAAGGTCTCTAATGGAGTATCCAAAGAATCTTCCCTCCGCCTTGTCTTGTTTAATTAGGTTCTCAGAGGTCAATCAGTACAGAGCAGTCAAACATCTGGCCCTCAGGCCACCTGCAGCCTAAGACACTCTTGAGTGTGGGCCAAAACAGATTAAAATGTAATTGGTAAATATTTAACAAAACAAATGAAAATACAAAAAGCATAAACATTAATATTAGCAGTTTTTTAAGTCAATATGCTATTTGTACAGTTTAATATCTCCATTTCTATTTGAATTTGACACCACTGATCTATAGTCCACACTGTCTTATCCCCTTCAACTTATAGATGAGGGGACTGAGAGTCCAAGGGGATTTAAGTGACTTGTCCAAGGGTCACATAGGTAGCAATTATCAGAAGTCACATTTGAACCCAGGGCTCCTCCTGACTCCAGAGTCTATACTCTTTCCATCATACTACACTGATTCAGGACACAAACAATGTGAAGAAAATTGGGTTGTTCCATTGAAATTTTTACTTGGGTCACAAAATTCAGAGCCCTTAGAATCAAAACTTTAATGCTTTGCTGGTGCCAGTGGGGTTCGTTGGGTAGAATAAAGATACAGAAGAGCTATAGATATTATATAATACATCTATTACTGATTAAAAAAAACTCTCACCAAAGATTTTTCATGACTGGGAGGTCCCATTCCATGTCTCCTGAATTACTGTGGCTGCAAAGCTCTGTTCTGCTTACTTGTTTGCTTACTTACAAGAGTCCCAGGTTGTGTTGCTGACTTCAGTAGGGATAGGACAAGATTGCATCTTCTTCCTACAGAGAAGCACAACTGACTAAAACAAAGTTCTGGTTATGAGATGTGCAGGAGCTTCTTCTTTTCTCTTGCCCCATCAGTCGAATGAAAAATTTCATAAAAAACACAGTGCAGCTCCACAGAGAGTTTTATATATGTGTGTGTATAACACTATAATTATACATAACTATATAATTGTATATATTACCATAAATATGTAATTATATATAACAATGTGACTATAATTACATAATATATAACTATGATAATGACTACAGAACTATAATTGTATATATAATATTATATATACATTATCTTTTCTTGTGTTCTCTTTTTGGGAGGGCATAAAATTAAAAAGGCAAGTAGCACAATTTTTGAATTAAAATTAAATTCCCATTTTGAATTAATATCCCATTATGATTTTTGCCTTATTTGTAGCCACCCCAATTCATATTGCTTTTGTTTTAAAGCCTGGCACACTTACAACTCATGAATCAACCAGCCATTTCACTGGCTGACTTGGGACTGTGGGAGGAAAGACTGTATAAAATTGAAATAGATAAATATAAGGTCATACAAAACTGAAATAAATAAATATGACCGTTCTTAATTTTTCTGTGGCTGATTATCCAGTTGAGCGAGGAGGAGAGCACAGAAGAACTACAAACTCAAAAGGACTTGAGGTCATCTAGTCCAAGTCATTTTCCTCTGAGTCACAAAGAAAGAAAGTGACCTCACCAAGGTCATACAGAGAATAGCAGTCAGGACTTTGTTTGATCTTCTTTATTTCACTATCAGACTAGAAACATTAATGGAAATGAAACTCATAAGTCTATTTTCCCATTTATTAGCAACTCTGCTGGATATAGTTTAAATGTATGGCTAAAAATGAAATTTAATCACTTCTCTGTAGAGAGGTGGATGTGGAATACGGTATATGGTACATACAGTCAGATTTAGTCACTGTGTCTACTTCTTTTGCTTATTTAATTGGATTGAGCAAGGGTAAACTGGGGCACTTCCCATGGAGCTGGGCACATGTATTCCGGTCTCTCTTTGGGGGACCTGGGTTTCACTGAGATGATGTAGCAACTCCTGATTGGTTCCCAGATATGGGGATGGCACCGAAGATAACTGGCCTCAGAGTCAGGAAGAGCTATCTTGTGTGGTGAGCTACAAAAGGAACCAAGAAGAAACATTGCTCTTCCTTTCAGGACTCTCCCAGCTGCTGAAAGGTAGGAGAAATCATGACAATAAATATATGTTTGCTAGGTGAGGCCCAGTCCTTGGCAACGTTCCTCTTTTTGTACTCTTCCCAGAGGACAGCCAGTGACCAGCAAACTTGAGAAATGGATGTTTCTGTCCCTGGTGGCAACCTCAGGAGTCCTAGAGGTTAAGAAGTTCTGAGTGGGGTGCTAACTGCACAGCCAGAGATAATTTCCACAACAGCAGTACATCTCCAAGGAAAAGGATACCGAGAATGCTACAGGTGAAAACAACTAAGAAAGCCCAAGTCTGGCCAGGGAGATGTGGACCTTGCAGGTTGCTCAAAGAGTGCAGGCCTGAGATGAAAAAGAAATATCCATTTATTTTATCAGGCCCACAGTCATTTTTACCTTTTAGGAGACTCACATATGTATGATGGATAATATTATTTTATGTTTCTGTATTTGTTAATGCGCCTGATGAAGTTTCTATGTTTTAAGTTATTCAATGGCAGAGGAAATAAAATGCTTCCTTATGCTTGATATCTATGTTATACATTGGGCTTTTTAGAAGGAGCCCTATTACCTGCTTTTTGTGATCATGAGCATTATATTTAAATTTGATTTCATAGGTTTCTCCATAGCTACCCTTGGATGAGGGGCAATGAGTCATAAAGACAGAGAATTACCTTTGGATGAACTGAATCCATGTGAAATACTGAGGAAGCCCCTTGTGGGAAAGGGACTTTCCTGGTCACATTTAAATGTTTTTCTTTGTGACAAGACAGGGAGGTGTGTGGTGGTGATGGTAGGGAGAGGAGAATTGGTTAAACCAAATGTTAAAATGAGGTTTTGGCATAATTATTTGAATTTATATATCAAATTAAGCTTCAAAGAACACCTTTCTCACAAGGTGGGGGGGGAGTAGTACAAGTATTATTATCCCCATTTTGTGGATGAAGAACCTGAGGTTCTGTGAGGATAAAGTGCTCCCCTTGCCCACAGTCCAACAACTAGAAAGTGTCCAAAGCAGAATTTGAACCCAGATCTCCTGACTCCAGGTCCAATGTACATTCCATTGTGCCTTCTAAACAAAATATTAACAAATTCTGACCATTCAGATGAAGTCAGTCACAGATCCTCAAGGAACATACCATTCAAGGACATGTAGTTAATAACTGGTGATTTCTTCCATATGGAAAAAACTCATGTATACATAGTTTGTACTCTTAGAGAGTTGCCTAGGGATAACTGGTGAAGTGACTTACACATGCATTGCTAGAGCTAGCTCAGTGTTTGGAAGACTCCAATGGAAAGTATGAGAGAGAAGAGGTATTAGACTACCAAACTGAAGGTCTACAGAGCTGTGGTGCTGACCTCAGTGTTGTATGCCTGTGAAACCTGGATAGTCTACCAGCGCCATGCCAGCAAACTGAATCGCTTCCATTTGAATTGTCTTAGGAAGATTCTGAAGATCACCTGGTAGGATAAGGTACCAGACATTGAGGTCCTTATTGAACTAAACTGCCAAGCATTCAAACTCTGCTTCAGAGAGCGCAATTCGATGGGCTGGCCATGTTCAAATGTAAAATGTATGCTTGCCAAAAAGACTATTTTATGGAGGACTCACACAGGGCAAGCACTCACATGGGGGTCAGAAGAAGAGATACAAGGACACTTTTAAGGTCTCTCTTAAGAACTTTGGAATTGATTGTGTGACATGGGAGACATTGGCACAGGATTGCTCAGCATGGCATTACCACATTGGACAAGTGCTGTGCTCTATGAGCAAAGCAGATTTAAAACAGCTCAAAGGAAACGCAGGATGTGCAAGTTTGGGATATCCATCCCAAATGTTCACATGGACTATTTGCAGCCGACCTGCGGTAGAGCATTCTGAGCTCGTATTGGCCTGATCAGCCACAGTCAGACACATTCATCTTGACTCAAGCATAGTGATGTCATTTTGTTCCTCTTCAAGAGCAAAGGACAACAACCAGCTAGTGTGTCAGAGATGGAATTTGAAACCAATTCTTCCTGACTCCAAGTCCAGCATTCTATCCGCTCTCCAAAACCATATTGCCTCTCCTTTCCCCACATAACCTCAGAGAATGTTAAGTCTGGCCTGTTAATCACTCACTATGATTTAGTGTAAAGACCATATTTGAGCTGCAGAGCTTTGTGGACAAGTGACCAAGGGCAAGTCATTCAGTTTCTCTGAATGTCTCGGTTTTGTAATCTGTAAAAGGAGATAACAATTAATCATAATAAGTAAAATAAGTAAAATCATAATAAGTAAAATCATAATAAGTAAAAATAAGTAAAATCATAATAAGTAAAATAAGTAAAAAAATAATAAATAATCATAATAAGTAAAAAATAAGTAAAAATGACTTACCTCAAAGTTGTTGTAAAGGGAAGTAATTTGTAAGTCTTAATGAATTACATAAATGTGAGCTGTTATAATCATTCATTATTTCATTATACTATAATAATTACAATCTTGAACTAATAACCCATTCAAGTTCTCATAGAATTTCAAGATGACCTTGGGCTTTGCTACTGGAGTATGCTAGTAGGCAAAGAAACAGAGAGAGAGAGAGAGAGAGAGAGAAGGAGAGACAGAGAGAGAGAGGGAGAGAGAGAGAGAGACTTCAAGAAGGGAACCAGTGATGAACGTGTCAAACAGGAACCAACCTTTTATCCCAGGGTCCACCAGGTTGGATGCTAGGTGATGAATGTATTGGCCACAGCAACTCCTTAAGACCATCCACTAAGTTACAAAGTGGCTGCAGCCCGCAGATGGCTGTGAGAGGTGCACTCACCCTAAGGAAATTTTAAGTGTTGAGGTGTAAGTAATTCTAACGAAACTAAAAGTAATAATAACTCCCATAAGCCTATACTGGGAGCGGCAGCACAGGGTAGTGGACGGTGGAGTGAAATGGGCAGGCTGAACCTGGAGTCAGCAAGACCTAGGTTCAAATCCTGCCACTAACACTTACCAGTGGTTGTCAGTTCCCTCACCCGTAAAATGGTGATAAAAGTAATACCTGTAGTACCTACCCAATAGTCCTGTTGTGAGTTATGAGGTGTTACGTTTTTTAAAAGAAGCTTTATAGCACTACAGAAACGTCAGTTATGATTATGGTCTCTTTTACGCTGCATGGTGAAATCATAAATGACCTTAGAAATCCCTCCAGGAAACCACATTTTGAGGAGGGAGAGAGTTGGGGGAGGGGTCTTGTTTTTCTTTCCCTGAAGTTGCTTTATTCCTCAAACCTGGCCCCGGAAGGGCTTCTCCCAGGGTGGGGGGACAGGTGGCTTCCCCTGACCGGGAGAGACTCAGCCCCTTTCCTGATCGGGTCCGGGGTCGGGAGCCCCCGATTACCTGATTAAGACATCGGAAACACACAATCAAAATTTCTCCTTCCTGGCTCCAAGGGTACAGGAAGGTGGAAGGATGGGAGAAGCCTCTTGCTTATGGGGCAGCCCGGTTTCCCGTGGGAATGTCAGGGCACTTTGCCAGCAGGAGAGCGCATCCTCCGTCGGGCGGCGGAATGAAAGAGCTGAGAAGAACTAGCTACCCTTCTCGTCCGCCTGCAAGCAGCCGGGCGAGCCAGACAATGGGGGTTATCAAGGCAACAGAACGCCGCGGCTGTAGCAGCCGGCATCCTCCGCGCTAGGGGAAAACAGAACGCGGCCTTGGCGATCGCCCCTGCAACTGAAGGGAGGGATGCCCCGCGCGCTGGGAGCTCGAGCGCAGCTCCGGCCTCCGCTTTCGGCTTGCAGGAGAATGGGAAGGAAGCGGAGCGGGACTGGGCATGGGAACAGCAGCTGGAGGGGATTAGGGCGCGCCCCGCTTCCCACCCTTTCCTGTTCCTTGACCGCTTCTCTGGGTGGGGTGAGGGAATGACGCGAGCAGAAATCATCCTCCTCCTTGGAAACCGTGGTCACTCTTTCCAAATCCCCAGATCTGCTCCAAAAAAGCCCCCTCTATGCGAGCAAGAAGAGGGGGGAACCACGTGCACTGGTAGAAAATAAGAGCGAGCTAAGCGGGCACGCCTGATTTTACTGACCGCTCCCTAATCGCTTTTAGCAATCTGTCTTCAATCCAATCTTAACCAAAGCGCTAGGTTCTCCCTCACGCGCCCACAGAAAAAGAGCACCAGTTCAAAGAGAGGTCTGGGGGACTGTTAGCCCTTCACAGTGGTGTTTGCATTGTAAAGGATAACTGCTCATGATTATTCGGAGAACCGCTTTTCATACATTATTTCATTTTATTTTTAAACCAAAATTTGTGAGGTCAGTGGCACAACTATTATCCCCAGCTTACAGAGGGAGGAAACTTTAAGAGAAGTTTAAAAAGCTGCCCAAGGTCACACAGGCAGTCCTGTGGTAAAACAGCGCTTTTCATACTACCAAAGGATGTCGTGAGAAGACAGTGATTTAACACCAAGGAATGTATTGCTGATGGGGGAAATTTCGGGGGAAGATTGCTAAAGAAGTCCAGCAAGGGAGTACTTTTTCACCTCGTTCAAATCACATTTTCATAGCAGGCACCCCCTCCATTTGGGAAGAGTAAGCCTGGTTCAGAATAACCTATGCAAGAGTAATAACTACAGCCAGTGGATAAACATTTATTAAGTGCCTACTGTGTGCCAAGCACTGTGCTAAGTGCTGGAGATATACCAAACGGACAGTGTCATCCCTCAAGACACTTACAATCTAATGGGCAAAGACAACACAACACCTAAAAGGAATTGCAGGGTTAGTTGATGAAGTGACCACACATCCCAAGTGGACACCATTTGGCTTTATTGTGTATTGACTTTAACTTGATTTTACCTGGATAAAAAAATGTGTTGGGATGGGGCAAGGTTATTCTATTGTGGATATAGTGCTAGCACTAATAGCTTTTTTATTGTTCAGTAGTTTCAGTTGTATCTGATTCTTCATAACCTCATTTAGGATTTTCTTGGCAAACATATTGGAGTGGTTTGCCATTTCCTTCTCCAGCTCATTTTACAGCTGAGGAACTGAGGCAAATTGGGTTAAGTGACTTACCTAGAGCCACACACCTAATAAGTGTCTGAGGCTGGGTTTGAATTCAGGAAGATGAATCCTCCTGACTCCATGCCCAGTACTTTATCCACTGCTCCACCTAGTTGCCCATATTAATAGCTATATAATTATATTAAAAGGGAAGTAAGGTTTCTAGGTCCCAAGTAGCTTTAGGTTTGGGAGGTCACCATTATTAAGTGTTCCCTTAAAATGTCCATAAGAATTTGATCAACCTAAAAAAAAGCTGAGTTATTAATAAAGTAACCCTTATAATATATGCAATCTGGGAGTAAGAAGGAAAACTGTACATACTATAATAAGGAAACTTAAAAGTCTAGACTTGGCTTAGTCATCAAATTGCTTCGTGCCTTTGGACAAGTCTTTGAGCTTCTCTTCTGTAAAAAGTAGAGGGAGATTGGATTGTATCCTTATGCTCTGAAGCACTGAACATAGGTAAAGTATTTACAAAGTTAAGCCCATGTTCGCTAATTCTGTTTTTGTTTTCTCATTTCCCTCCTTCTTAAACTGCATGGAGGTAAAGTGGAAAGAATACTGGACTTGGAATGGGTCATCTGGATTTGAATAGATTTCTTTGGCCTTGTGCTGTTTATCATTTTTATCAGTTACTCAGATTAAGGCATACGTGGTATGCTCACCAAAACTGCAGATGAATATAGATGTAAAGAATAGTTAACCCATTGGGTAGCAGAGTTAAGATCCAAGAAGCACTTGACAGGCTAGAGCATTTAAGATCAGTCTAATGACATATGGTGTAATGGCAAGTAGGGTGGGACTTTGTTGTCTTTTGTTTTGGAGTGCTTCTCGGCACTAAGGCAATAAAGTGCCTCCGAGTCTTGCCTTTGTTTTAATCAAGTCTTTGATGACCTGCTTAAGTCAGGAGAAGGCTTAAGTCACATGGGTTTAAGTAGCATGGTTGTGACACCTTCCGACCCTGAAGAAGTATATGTATGCTCTGAGGTTAGCATTTTGCTTGGGGGCTTAGTCACTGGAAGTATCATGTGATTTGACCAGACATGACTCTGGGTAGTGGTTGGGGCACCCGGGCTTTGAAAAACCTAGATGTTGATGCTTCTCTCTGGTAACTATGTATGTAATGACTTGGACAGACAGCTAGAAGCCTGCCTGCTGATTTGTGTTATTTTGCTTATAATTTATGTTTTCTCTGAAGTTCAGGGTGCTGACTTTTCCCCCTGAACTAAGTGAATAATATATGTTTGTTTGATTAAACTGAGATTGTTAACCCCTTAAAGTTGCTTTCCTTAGAAAAGCAGATCAAAGAACCTGTGCTAGTAGCCCTTCTGTATGCTATTGTTGTTGGTCTTACACAGCCACAGTAGCAGCAAGTAGCATTGTTGTTACATGAGGTAATAAGGGATAAATGAAAAACATATTTGCATATGAAAAATCATATGACAAGATGAGGGAAGTATAGATAGCAGTTGTTCTGAAAAAGATCTGGGGTTTTCAGTGGACTGCGAGTTTGAGATGAACTAGCAGTGTGATGAGGCACCCTGACCTTAGGTGGGTAGGCTTTGAACATTGTGACACTGACCCATGATTAAGATTCCACTCCCCCACTCCCCTTTTTGTTTTGGGTTTGTGAGAGCAAGCCAGTGTCATAGAAAAATAAACGGGTCGTGGTGTTTCTCATGTATCATTGCGTTACTGAGGAAATCTTTTAGTCGTTCAAGTTCACAACTTCAGAGTCACCCTTGATTCCTCCTCACTCACCCCACATACCCCAATCGCTTCTCAGATCTTGCCCAGAGCATCTCTTTTTTCTCTCTACTCATGAAGCCATCACTGTACTTCTGGCCCTTATTACCTCTCACTTGGAATACTGCAATAGCCTCCTAATTGGTTCCTTCCCCCGTCCCCCATTCCTTTCTCCTCCCTCTAAACTCTCTATCCTATGGGCCAATCATGTTCACATTCATGGTGGATTTAGATTGACTTCAGCCACGCTGAAGCTCAGAACTCCTCAAGTCAAGTGATCCTGTGGCCTCAGTGTCTGTAGCAGCAGGGACTAGGCAGGTGAGAGCTGCCATAAGTGTTTTTCATTTGATTACTCCTTCTAATGGATATAGCTGATAGTTCCTCCCTAAAACAGCATAAATAGCTAAATACATTTCTTCCCAAACTATGTAAGTGGTGAATGAGGAAACTAAAAACTGGACAGAGATGAAAACGATGGAACCAAAGTTTATTTTCTGCATAAACTCCTGTAAATTACAAAGACAAAAACACTAGACTATAGTGTATAACTTTTCAATATTTAACCAGGATACTTGTAATAAATACGCATAATGAAACAAAGTAAAAGACTAAAATTGTCAGGAAACCTATAAAATGTCTCAAGTTTTAGATTCTGCAGCATTTGTGTGCTGGAATTTTTGTGTGTCTGTGTTTTCTTAAGTGCTGATCCCTCCCCCCCCAAAAGTCCTTTCACATTTCTTTGGAGCTTTTTCAAAATTGTCAAATTACAGTTAATTAACCAACTTAAGTAACACCAAGACCTATTATCTGACAGGAAGTTTTAAAGCCATTTTGCTTTGCCATTGTTTAGAGAGCATATGCTCTAGACAGCACTGAGTCCAGTTAGCCTTGAGCCACTCACTGTCCACTCAGTCAAAGCAGACACAGGCTTCTGGGTGGAACACCTTAGAGATTTTTTTTTTTTAAATATTTGTGTATCTCACTAAGAACAAAGCCATAAGTGATACTACAAGCAAATTGGACAAGTTTCAACTTCTAAGTATGGCATGGGAATAGAAAAGCGTTTTTTCCATAGATCTTTGCTATGCATCATGAGGGCTGGACCATATCAAGGTTTTGCCAATGTTCATCAGGAATGCTTGACAGCTCCAAGAGCACAGACAGACAGCCAGACCTCCTAGTATCTGCTGGGACTTTGTGATGAGCTGAGAGTATCTCTAGTACATTTTGCTACAGCTGAAAACTTTTACCCAAAGACATTTTAAGTTTAAAGCATGGTTATCTAAAATTATTTTGTTAACATAGTGTAATGCAAAATTTTACATAGTAAATGGCTTAGGTACCAAAATTCTGTAATGGCCAATAAAAATATAATGGAGAGGAAACATCTTTACAAAAGTGAGGTTAGGAACTACGAGGCATTTCTTTTGGTTGTAAACACACTGTTTACTGTAATCCATTGTTGAAAAGCATGGACTTGGATTTCCTGAGCTTCACAGGCAACAGTAGTAGGCAAGCTTGCATAGGTTGTTTGCAATGTGTCATTTAAAGGATTTTTTGTTTTTTGAAATCCTCAAAGTCAACTCATTTATGTTTTTAACTTATATATTTTAGTTAATCCTATTCATCCAATTGCTGGACTGAATAGCATAGCTCTAAGAGATGAAAGGTAGAAGAAGGAAAAAAAAAATGATTGGGAACTGGGTATGCACTCCATCCAGAGGACATGATGAGGGGTTTTGCAGTGTACCTTGTAACCAGTGCCAGGGTTAATTTGGTTAGAAATTAAATCATGTTAAGGGTTAATGTCAGCCTAAAATCTTGGGTGCTTCTATCTAAAAGTAGGGATGGATGGACAGCCATGGGAAAAGGAGTTCCAACAGCATTCACCACATGATTTGCAACAGCTAGGATTGATTACCACCAAAGCCTGTGGGGATTTGCAGGTCACCATCATCCAACAGACCACATCAATGAAGTCCCTTAGCCCCACAGACCCAAACCAGCTGTGGCATCAGCTAGCACCAAGATCTGGACTTAACAGGCTCAGCTCATCACAAGGCTAGTACTTTAGGTCTTAAAGTCAACAGACAATTCTGAAGAATAAAGTCTTCTCTTGGGGACGGTCCTCAGAAGTCCTTGTGCAGGGAAGAAGCTGAGAGGGCAGCTATGTGAACTCACGGTGCATACAACAAATGAGAAAAATGGCAGTGGCTGCCAACCCTAACTCCTGCTTTAAGGCAAATATGGCGAACGTGAGGGGTTGGCACTGAGTCCCGGAAAGTCTATCTTACTTCTTTTGTGATTGGTTTTTACACATGGTGAGGATTTGCTTCAGTACTTTTTGGACATCTTCATCCATCTGGCCCTAGGAAATTTAGATAAAAATACAATATAACAGACAACACATCTGAACAGACATAGACCACAACATCCCCATTACTTGTGGTGAACCACCTGACAATCATAAGGCACTTTACCCAGAAACTATTCTATCCCTTTCAGTAAGGAAAGGGTCAGCGCTGTTGTACAGGTCTGGACATTTCACTTCCAGAGGAAACTAAAGCAGAGGTCAAGTGACTTTTCTCTCAGGTATTCACTGGCCTAAGGGTGCCTCTGGCCAATGTTCTCAAGCCTAGTTACCATATTGAAGTCTTAGCCCCAGGCTAATAAGCTATTCCTCCAAATAAGGACAACAGGGTTAGGGCTCAGTGGAAAAACTGGAATGGAAACACTTAAAAAAAAACCACTGATGATGTATCAACTGACTATACAAAGGACAGAAAATCATTAAATTATTAAAATACTTCCAGGGAATTCTGCCTCTAAATTTTCCCACTTAACCTTTGTAGAAAGGAGTCAAGAGGGAAGGACACAAATTTCCTCGAGTAGACAAGTCAATAAAAAGAACCCTTTAATATTTTAAATTAAAGAAGCCCTTGCTTTTGCCCTCCTGTGTCAGTGCTTGTATTTGTTGGTGCTGTTTTCTGTCAAGTCTGCTTCTTTGGATGACTTAACCAAAGGGACAACTTTAAAAAAATCTTTTTTGGTAAAAGCAGGTGGGGGGAAGTATTTCTGTAGACTGCGACTGTACCTGTACAGCATACAGAAGATGCATTCTGTAAACTGAGACAATCTCCTGGTGTTGTTTCTTTGACTCCTGGAATTTAAAAAGATTAGTATGAAAAAGAGTTCTTAGTCATTGGGAAAACCTAACAAAAAGTTGGGTCACAGTGATGCCCATGGGATTCCTCTCAGATAAAGGAGGATGCCATGCTAATATCTCAGGTTTCTGGATTGGTGGCTTTGGGCTTTACAAAGCTATAAGTTCATCCCATATTATAATGCCAGAGATATGGTGCTAATTTTAGGACAGTCTTACCATTTAATATCCTAATATAGCAGATTATGCAAATGCTCAAAAAAGCTATGATTTCATCGGCATGGGAGGGGTGAGGCCTGCCAGTGCTCTAACAAAGCAAGTAACAACCCATCTGTGACTTTGTACTTAAGTCTGAGTGAAATGCCTGAGACAGAGAGTGGTTAAGTGACTTGCCTAAGTTCACCCGGCTAGTAAATATCAGAGGTGAAATTTGAACTCATGTATCTATGACTCCAACCCTAGCTCTCTAGCTACTATGCGATTCTGCCTCTACATTGCCTTATTACTATTAGCTTGGACTCAGGAAGACCCGAGTTCGAATTCAGCCTCAGATATTTACTAGCTGTAGGACTCTAGGCAAGTCACTTAACACCTATTTGCCTCAGTTCCTCATCTCTAAAATGGGGATACAATGGAGAAGGAAATGGCAAACCACTCCAGTATCTTTGCTAAGAAAAACCCACGGATAACGTCCACGGGGCCACAGAGTTGGATATGAAGAAACGACAAGTTTTTAGATGTGTGTGTGTATGTGTGTATATATATGTAACATGTGCATGTGTGCATATGTACACATACACACATATACGTTTATAAGGTTGTAATGGCTTTTTTATGAAGAGAAAGGAACATATAAAGTTAGTATTTTTGCTCTGAAGGGGCAGGGCAGTTAGAAGGGTGAGCATCTACATTGGCTTTTCCATCTGGTACAGTGAGTCACTCAGAACCTGAGGGGCAAACGAACACTACATTTAATAAAAATATATTCAAACATGCCCCAGGTAAAAGGTGGTTAAAAAATAATTCAGGAAGAGAAAAGCTAACAGCAAGGAGGTGCCCCGGGGTTTCAGGAATTCCCTGCTGAAGACCACCTTTATGTTCTTTTTATCTGAATAGCCCACAGCTGAGCTGGGCCCCCAGGGCAATCCACAGGGGACAAAACTATCCCAAACTGGCCTGGAGCTGAACTAAAGCTTCTTTGCTCAAAACAGTACCAGTTAGTATTATAGGAATATAGCGGTATTAGGGGTTAACTCATGCCCCACCCTCCCCCACCCCCAGTTCCACCAGTATCCTGGTCCACCATATCAAGACACCAAAAGGATGGCTATATTCAGCCCCTAGAACACTTATAGATCAATGTCCAATCTGCACCAAAGATGTCACCACACTATGAAACCAGAGACAACTGGAAGACACAGTCATCTTCACCTTCATTATATATGATAATTTAACTTGGATGCTTGTCAACTAAGAACTACTAGGTATATGGGGGGGGGGGAGGGCGAAGAAGACGAAAAATGGTATTTTACAGTTTAAATCCAGCCTCCAGAGCATCCAGGAATGAGGTGAAATTTGTGTATATTTGACTATCACAGATTCCAGCCCTTAATATGAACATTCTCTTATAAAATCCCAAGGCAACTTGCAATGGTAGAGGGAATTTCCTCACACATGAAATCAGATACAGTTCTTCCTGCTATATAATTGTTAGAGAGGTTTTTTTTTATTTAAAAAATTATTTTAAAAAACTGAGGTGCAATCTTAAAAAGCAACTCAGAGAGAATAAATGAGTTAGAGATTGGGGGAAGTAGGGACAGGGAGAGGGGGCAAGTAAGTCTGGGGCCAAGGGAATTGGCCTTTATGTAGTGCCTACTTATGGTTTAGGCATATGGTAAGTGCTTTTTAATACTACCTCATCCGATCCTCACAACAAGCCTGCAAAGGAGGTGATGTTACCATTGTCATTTTACAGTTGGGGAAACTGAGGCAAACAGAGGTTAAATGATTTGCCCAGGTTCACACAGCTAGTGAGTGTCTGAGGCTAGATTTGAACTCAGGTCAGCCTATTGCTCTATCCACTAGCTGTTCAGGCTTCACTCAGCCTGTCAAAGTAAGTCCAAACTCACCGTCAGCTGATTCTGTAACTGCTTCACTTGCTGCTGCAGGGCCTCCAGCTGCTGACTTTGCCTCTTGGATGCACTGGTAGAGTAGGACAGCTGAGAGAGGCTGTTCAGAGCTTCCTTTAATTTGATGACTTCCTTGGACATCTCATTTATCTAGTGAAATGAGAGCTGCGTAAGGATAGTTGCAGAACCAAATGTCAAAGACGCCCCTTTTACTAATTTCTTCTACAGTGTTACTACAGATGAAACATTTTTTAAGAAGCAAGATGTACTTGTGTGCAATTTAAATTAGCATTTGCATAAATTTTTTTGTACTGATGGGTCTAGTTTATAAAAATTCTGGCATGGCTTCCTAATTTATCTTTTAAGAATAAATGTGCTATAAAAACAGCTAGCAATATCCAGAATAAACACCAATATCCTCAATTTAGAAAAAGAGCACCATCATGCCCACAGTTACACAGCTGCCAGGTAGGTAGGGGTAAGTAAAGCAAGGGGTCCTCTTTAGGTCTGTGCAATTCTTAGATAACTCATTGCATATCAGATAGCACTACCTAGTCCATATCCTCAAGAATTAAAAAAAAAAAACCAACCCAAAACCCCAAGCCCCGCTGTGATGATTTGATAGTGGTTAATTATTAGGAATGCTGGAACAGATTCAGACAATGAACAATTGTTCAGAAGGTGCTGCTACTCTTGTTCTTCCTCTTGTCTCTGAGGGACAACTCTGGCTCCTCAGTGAAAACATTCCTCCCTTTCCCCCTGCAACCCTTCTTTGAAAATGAGGCCCAGAGAGTATTTCCATTGGCTTTGGTAGAAATCAATTATCCTAGAACAGTGGCTCTTAAGCTTTTTGGTCTTGGATAAATTTACTCTCTTAAAAATTAGTGAGGCTCTTCCAAGGAGTTTTTGTTTATGTAGGTTTTATCTATTGATACTTACTATATTAGGAACTAAAATGTCTTACTATTATTATAAAAATACTTTTGACCTTGTAGATACCCTGAAAAGGTGTCAGGGACCTCCAGAGGTCTCCAGATCATACTTTTTTGAGAATCTCTCCTTTAGAGGATAGGATTAAGGTTGAAGATTATTCGAGTTTTCAGTGGGGAAAAAAATGGAATTTTTATTTAAAAACGAGTTTTGAAGTTGGTAGGTTTACCTTTGATAGAAGATGTTAGGTTTCTGCATGATGATTTTTATAGATGCATGAATTCAGAATACTGAACTGAAAATGCTTTATGGTCCTTTATTTTAAACACTACATGCTTTTAAATGAATGAGTGTATATATTATTCATGGTTCTTTAGGCTACCCTGGAGACAAATGATTCCCCATATTCAAGGAAGATAGAAAATCATGGAAGGTTAGCGGCAAATAATACTGTTTTATGTATTGTGGTAGCATTGGTAGAGGCTGAGTAGCCTGGGGATGAGTGAGTAAACAGCCTTTTTTGCTCCTGTAGGGTAGTAAACTTTGAATAAAGTCCTACAGGGCTACAATACAGAAAAAAAAAAGTGTTTTACCAACCTTCTTGTCTTTATCCTCTTCCAATTTTGAAGAGCTTTCAGAATATCTTCTCATTTCTGTAAGTTCTTCCTGGGCTTGCTGGCACTTTTGATGAAGTTCATTTACCTCCTGTTCCTTAGTTTTTAGGAGATTTTGAATACTGTCCTTTTCCCTTTTTATCTGTGAGACCTCATTTCTCACCTGAGCCACCTCTAAGGATGCCTTCTCTCTCTCCTTCACTGAATCCTTCAATTTAGATGTCAGCGCACTCACTTCACCTTCCAAAGATGACTGGAGTTTTTCATAGGAGGCTTTAGGTACCATGGCGTCATTCATTGCCGCTTTTTCTTCCAAAAGATGCTTCTCAAGATTCGCCAGTTCGGTTTCCTTGCCTGCCAGCTGCTCTTTCAGACTGCTTATTTTCTCCTCCATTTCTTTGGCAGCGCTCCGAAGGGTGGTTATCACTTGCAAATGTTCCGTGATGGACACCGAATTCTGCTTCTGAGCATCAACTAGTTGCTTGAGCTGTGTTACTTCATTCAATACCTTAGAATACTGGGACTTCATTTCAGATAGCTCATCTTCGGCTTTCGCCCTGGACACATTTGTCACCTGAATAAGCTTCTCATGCTCATCTTTATGGATATATTCAGAAGTGACATCCTCCAGTGACTTCCTCTTCCTGTAGTCCTCAAGCTCAGCCTGGGCTTCCTTGTACAGCTGGGAGAGCTCGGTCACCTGCTTATTGAGTTCATCGATCATTCTGTTCATTGCTTCTTTCATGTCTCCAGCCTCGTCACTGGATTCTTGTGGTGCCTGACTTTTCAACGTATCTTGTAATTTCTTGATTTCTTCTTGAGCATCTTTGTATTTCTCAATTAAAAAGGCTTTCTCTTGGTTCATATTCTCAATCACAGAGCAATATGAATTTCTTATTTTCTCATACTCTTCCACAGGTGGCTTGATGGCCAGGCTTTTCTCTTTTTCTTCAAGTTTCCCCTCTAACTCTCTCACTTTCTCTTTATTTCTTTCACTTTCTTCTAATGCATCCTGTAGGTCTTGCTTAAGCTTTTCAATTGCTCCATCCGTGGACCTCAGCTCATGGAGATTGGAGTAACTGTTATCTTTGCTTTCTGGAGCAACAAGGCCTAATTTCATCTGCTTCTGCACATTCAAGACCTCTTTCATAGCCTCTTCATACTTGCTCTGGGTTTCCTTTAGCTTTTGACTGAGGTCGGAGCCATTCTCTGAAATCTCAGAGCTGTTTAAACAAATTGATTCTGGAACTCGAGACTGAAGCTGGGCTTGTAACTCCCTCTTTTCAGCTTCTGAGCTATCCAGTTTCATCTGCACATCCTGTAAAACTTCCTGGAGCTGCTGAATTTTTATGTCACTGCTGCTCCTGGCGTTACTCAAAGTATGAGTTAAAACATAGGCAGAGGTTTCACTTGGTTTATCTGCTAATGAGACCAAGTCAGTCTGGGTAGAAGAGTCAGTGCTTAAATCCGCCTCCCCCTCCTTGGGTGTTCTGGCCTGTTTAAAAAAAAAAAAAAGAATTAAACATGATAAGGAGTTGACCGAGTAACTGAGGTGGAGGAAGGATCTCAACACTTGAGTGGAACATGGTTAACTATCCATGTCCTTGTCCTAGTCTATGCAGCCTTAGGGAGAAATGTTGTGGGAGAAACAACACACGTCCCATTTGGTACTCTTCTGTTATACAGACTAATACTGTGCCACTACTAAGATGAGATTTCCTGGAATGTCTTGAAAACAACACAAATTATTGCTTTTCTCTGAAGCTGTCAAGGCCCTTCTCCTAAGAAGAATGTGGGAAGATTTTTTTTCCTCTTTTCAGTACCTGGGAGAACATGTCACTTAATAATAACACTAGCTAACATTCATATAGTGCTTACTATATGCTAGGCTAAGTGCTTTATAATCATTATCTCATTTGAACCTCACAGTCTTGGGAGGTAGGTTCTCCTGTCTTCATTTCACAAGTGAGGAAACCAAGGCAAACAGAAGTTAAGTGACTTGGCCAGGGTCATACAGCTAGTTAATATCTGAGGCTAGATTTGAACTCAGGCTTTCCCGACTCCAGGCCACTGTACCACTTCACTGACTATCCTGCATCTATTCCATTGTTGTTATTCATTTTTCAGTTGTGTCCAACTCTCTGTGACCTCATTTGGGGTTTTCTCAGCAAGGGCACTGGAGTGGTTTGCCATTTCCTTCTTCAGCTCATTTTACAGATGAGGAAACTGAGGCAAACAGCATTAAGTGATTTGCCTGGAGTTAAACAGCTCATAAGTGTCTGAGGCCAGATTTGAGCAGTCTTCCTGACTTTAGACCCAGTGCGCTATCCACTGCACCATCTAGGTGCCCATACCTGATTGTTAACTGTACCTGTTGAGTTACCAAATGAATTTCTAAATAAATGACTGGTGTTTTCAATGTCTATAATCTGCAAACTATTAACTGCATTTGATCAAAAAAAAAAAGTGAAGGTGTAGGCTCAAGATCTGGTTTCGAACTATAAGATACTAAGATTAAAAAACAAACTCATTCTGAATATCCCCCGTAGGTTCCTAAAAAAATTCAAGTAATCTCACATTGTAGAACATATCGAAAAATCCCAGCTTACTTACCTTTAATTTGTCTCGTAACTCTTTATTATGCAGGGTAAGGGAAGCGACTTTTGCCTGTAAGAATATGAGATCTTGCTGGTCAGCTTCAGAGCTCACGTCCAATAAACTATCAGCACCTTAAAAAATAATAGAGTTCATTTTCATTCTCCTCAAATTCTGTAGGTCTAAAACGGAACTTATTGTTGTCTAATTGTGTCTGACTCTCTTTGAGCCCATTTGGGTTTTTCTTGGCAAGAATACTGGAGTGATTTGCCCTTTCCTTCTCCAGCTCATTTGACAGACGAGGAACCGAGGCACACGGGGTCAAATGACTTGCCCAGGGTCATAAGCTAGTAAGAGTCTGAGGCCAGATTTGAACTCAGGAAGGTAAGTCTTCCTGACTCCACTCTGGGTATTCCATCTACTGTGCTCCCTAGCTGCCCTGACTGAACTCCTGATCTGATTCCAAAACTGGTTTTCCCTCCCAATCTTCCTATAACTTGATAGTGGTACTGCACCATTCTGCCAAACTCAAAAAACCCAGCAACCTTTCTACTTCCTTTGCAGATCCTGACTCCGCTCTTTTCTTGGCTCTGGTCCCTATTGCCGCACTCCTAGATTATAGCAGTAATTTGATCATTGGATCAAAGATTGAAATGATCTTAGGTCATGTAACCCTTTTACTGGAGAGAGGAGAGTGAAATTCAGAAAGGTTAAGTTATGTGTCCAGGGTCACACAGCTAATAAGTAGCAAAGCAAAACCCCCAGTTCCATTGTACCACTGGAGTATCTTTCCCTTTCAATTTATCTGTCATAGCACTTAGAGGATTCTTAAAGCAGTGATTCAACCATGTTTCCTTGCGAAAAAACTGCCAATGGCTCCCTACTGCTTACAGGAAAAAAGGCAAAGCTCATGTAAAAGCCAAATGCTCTGGCACTTAGAGCTTGGAGCATACAGTAGGCACTCAATAGATGTTGATTTTATCTTTATCACAGACATCAGCTCACATATCTTACAACTTTCATTGAAATTATAAGATGCAAGATAAAAATTCTTCGTGGAGAAATTTTGCTTTTGCATTCAAAGGACTAGCTCTATTAGCAGTTTTGCCATCTGACAAGTTCTTCTTTCAGTGAAGGGTATGTACCCATATAAGGTTTCTGCCTTCTACTCACAAGGTCATGGCACTTTTGAGAGGGTCTAGGGAGTGGAAAGGATCATTACAATTTTAAATGAGGTAATTTTTGCCCTAGATCTACTGCTGTATTTTGAACCTAGAGCCTGTGTATAATATTTAAGTCAGTTACATAACATCATTAGAAAATGGAAAGCTTAACATTGCTATAATTTAAAGGCCCATAGGCTAATATAAGACACATGGCTATCTCTATAAAAATCTCCCCACTAGGCTGCTTTAAAGGAACATGGAAATTCAAATCTAATCAGCATTTATTAGGCCCTATGTGTGAAAGCACTATGCTGGAATTGAAAAAGGATAAGGCTACCTTTGAACAAGGATAATCACCCCTCCTCCATCCCTGACCAATACCACCCTGCCCTGCTCCAGCCTTTGTATATACCTTACCTGCAGTACTATCACTCAGTCGGTCTTTGTTAGAGCTAACCTCTTCCTGCTGAAACACCAAGTGACTTTTGATTAGGCTTCAGAAAAACATTTTCTTCATTTAAAAAATACAAACAAAACACACAACTCCTAAACACCATGTCTGAGTGAATAAGACGGGTTGTTTTTTTTTTGAAAGAAGAGCAGCAGATTTCAATAGGGCATTTCAAAATGGTGATAATCTCTGAAAAGTCCCATTTCTAATTAAACTATAACAGGTTTTAAGCATCTATTTGTTGTATTTAACAACTTAAAAAAAAATTTAAAGACTGGGTCTCCCTATCTTGCCCAGACCAGAAGTTGAAGGGCCACTCAAGGGTCTGACCCTACTCTGATTGGCATGGGAGCTCTGACCTGCTTCATTCCTTCTGGGGCAACCTGGTGGTGGGCCTCCACTCCACTCCTGTAGGCTTACTGAATCCACACGGCTATGAATTCAGCTTAGCTCATTCCGGCAGCCCAGAACTCTCAAGCATATGAGTTCTACCAGTCTCAGACTCCCCAGCAGCTAGGAATGCTTGTCTGAGCCACCATGCTGGGCCTACCTAAAAGCTTTTTTAATAAGCCATGCCCTAAGATCAGAAATGACAAGGCCACTTCAAGTCTCAGCTGCTAATTACCCTTTTTGGGGGGTAGAGAGGAGAGGGGGAAATCTTAGATGTGTGATTTAATTAGCTAGGGAACTCTTAATTTGAGAGTTCAACAACTCATCTACAAATGACAGTCTTAAAAGGGTAGCCTGTGGTACTAAGTAGTTAATTGACTTGCCCACTATCACACAGCTAGTATGAGTCAGAGATAAGACTTAAACCCAGGTTCTTCCACCCTCTACCTAGTAATTGATTTGCTAAGTTAAAAAAAAAATACTGAAGAATATTGTATTTTTTTTCTAGCATTTTTATATCATGGCTTAGAGAATGAGAGCTGGAAACAACCTTGGAAATCATCTAGTCTGATGCTCTTATTTTACAAATAAGGAAAGGAGGCTTAGAAAGGTTAATGACTTGCCCAAAGTCCAATGGGTAGTAAGTAGTGGAGCTAGGATTCAAACATAGGCCCTTTGGTTCCAAATTAAATTCTTTTCATTGCCCCATCCTTATGAATAAGTTATCTGACATTAATCATCTCCTACTAACCTTTAGTTAAGACACAACAATAAAGAATACACATTGAAAAAAAAACTAAGCATAATTGTGGATGGTAAGATTATCTTGTTTTAAATGTTTTAATAAAAAAAAAAAATTACTTATATGCCCTGATACGGGAGCCTAATTTCCTCAGACTTCTTTGTCCTTGGAAATATTTATCTGTGAATCTCAATCTACAAATCTACCTGTAAACCTCAATCTACTCTGCAAAAAACATTCCTGTAATTTCAAAGCCAGGCCCTCATTTCCAGGAGAGGGACCTACTACAAATAAATACTTCATTTGGGTGAGTAGCAGATAATGACTCAAGAAACAATTTTTCACAAGGAAAAGCTTAAGCGGTCACATTTTTTGCAGAGGGAGAAGGTGGAAGAATGAGGAGAATTCTTGTTTTTAAAACAGCTTCATCTGAAATACTTTCCCCCCAGAAAGTGAACTCTGTTACCTTCCTCTTTCCCAAATCACTTGGTTGTTGGCAGAATTCCTCTTTGGAATGTATGATTTCTTTTGAGTCATTGCCATATTAGAAGAGACAAGGATATTAAATTACAGTAGTATAACTTCTTTTGCCTGACTCAAGGGTCTAGAATATTTGAGTATAATATCCAGGGTAAGAGAAAGATTAGCTACCAGGCACTGTCATCAATATAGGTATCTTCTTTACATAAAGATGGATCTAAAATGAAACACTTTGTTGGAATAGCCCTGAGATAATAGGAAGTGAGTGTTGTTCAGAGTTTCATTTTAATCATTAAAGATTTTATTTACCCTCCCAAGTTATGGTTGTTAAACAAATATGTACTTAATGGAAATATTCTATATGCGTATTTTAGTTTTTTCCATCAAGCTATGTGACCTCTCTTACCAGAGGTTTATTCTGTGATATACCTATTTAGTCACACACACAAACAAAAATATACCTTGAAAGATTGCTCAGGGAAAAAGACTGGTTCTTTTCCTGATAATGGGGTTGAAGTTACTGAGCGTGGTGTAGACAAGTCACTCAGCTGAAAAACAAAAAACAAAGTCACTGATAGAGGATGTTTCCTCAAATTCTGTTTTTCACTTGTATCAGTTAGTACCAAGGTGGCGACTTAATTATCCATTGCTAAAAGACCTAACACTCCTGGTGAGTAGCAGTCAAATCAAGTTTTAAACCGAGAAGTTTATAGATTTTCAACTTAGTTCAACCCCAAACCCAAACAAACCCATAGCCCATGAGAAGCTTTATTGGAGCTGGTGAAAATGATGGATAAGTAAAATAAAACACTTTTAAAGACATTCCATGGAAGATACATGACTCTCTATGACATCTTTGGGTAGATTTCTCCCTTTGTGGAATATCTGCATAAAATTCTAACTGCTAGGGTGTTTTGTTTTCTTTGCTATTTCACTAATTTCTGAACTCTCTGTCTCTCTCTCTCTCTCACACCCACACACACACACTGAGTCACTGGGGACTTAGGGAATACACATTAATTTTATATTTCCTCAGTTTTGACCCAATTAAGACTGTACATTTTTTTGAGGGTGTGATCCAAGAAATTTTTTTTTTCTGATCAGCACCACTGTTCCAACTCCATTTGTACAGATAATTAAGAATTGATCATATACTGAAAATAAATCACCTTCAAAAAAGTTACAGCCATAACTTTTTAGCTATATCCTCTAAGGTTCCCTTAGATCCTGGTACATTTCTCTCAGTTTTGTGATAAAGCAAAACAAACCTGTTTTCATGAGTGGTAATGAGATTCCTTTGCTGTACTATGCAGAGCAATGTTAAGAAACAGATAATGCTAATGTTCAAGTGTATCATTCAATTTCAGTTCTATGACCTCTTCCTTTTAGTGCTAAAGTTAAAAAAAAAGTTTCACTTTGCTATATTATTCCTTTTTATTTTATTTTATTTTACCTGGGAAGGACTGATAGGAGGTGGTGGAGCTCTGCGTTTTTTGGGAGTTCCACTTCTTTCTGAGCTTATTTTAGAGACTTGATCATGCTGGAAGTTTCACAGGCCAGAGAATGGAGGCGGGTTAGTCTGGTTAGTAAAGTCTGAGCAAGTAGTTTTTCAAAACAAACAAGAAAAAAAATCTCAGCAGCACATGCATTTCTTCTTTTCACTCTCTATATATTTATGTAAATACCTGGGTCTGAAACATATGACCAAAAAAAAAGATAGTATTCTATACATGCTAAGTTTCCTTTTGGCATTCCATGCTTCAACAGGGGAAAAAAGCATAAAAAAAAATGAAACAAGGTAGTGAAAGGTTGGGAGGAAGAATCATTTATTGTAGTCATTGACTCAGCAAATATTTATTAAATGCCTACTGTGTAAAGAGCAGTGTAAATACATAATCTGATATATTACTTATAACTTTCTCCCTCTTAACATGATTCTTTTCTCCTTTCTTTGGAATACCTGGTCCAATAGGTTAAAAATAAAACAAACACCAAACTATTTTTTGTGGCATTATAGCCAATAAAAAAATCCTGTTCAATGAATGGGATACCATCCTTCCCCTTTAGCCCAAAAATTACCTTTTGTAAACACAGTACTTAGCATTTAATAAAGTACTCTAGTTCTGGGGGAAAAAAAGTTGCTCAACGAGAAACCAGATATCTATGAATAATAGCCAAGTTCATGCTTCCTTATCAGTAAAGCAAATAAATAGTTAAAAAGTTTTCATCACAAAGCCCAAATAGGCAAATGAAACCAACTACAAAGGGGTCTTCATCTAGATGGTTCTACTACATACAAATTCATAATTTACAACGTATTTACTTATGATACGTAAAAAAGCAAGATGTTTTAAGGTAGCAATAAGAGCTAGGTTTTTTTCTCTCTTTTAATTTAACAATTAACTTAAACCTTCCAGAATTGTGTAGTTCGGTAGCAAATAAGCGTACAGAGTACCATAGATTTTATTCCATGACCATGATTTAAGGATTATTCTAGGGCTGAGTCCAGGGTTGGGTTTTTCTAAATTAATTTTTATATGAATATATTTCTAAGTTTAAAGTTACATGCTCTTCAAATTTCTTTTGAAGTACCACCTCCGAACATTACATGCAATTAGGTCCAATGGAAAGAATACTGGATTTAGAATAAGAAGATGTGGTCAAATCCTGACCGTCGTTTACTATGTATGTGACCCTGAGTAAGTCACCTCACCTCTGTGCCTTGGTTTCTTCATCTGTAAAATGAAGGGGTTAGACTAAGTGGCCTCAGAGGTTTGATCACAGTTCTAAATTTGTTCTGTGAAATATATTCCACCACCTTAAAACACAGGATTAAGACTTCCAAAGAATGACATTCCAGTTCTGTCAAATTTTTCATTTAATCTGTATTATTGTAGCAACAGAGCACAAAGTTGTTTGAGGCAAACATTTTAAAATTCCTACTCCTGAAAAAAGGCAACCCCCCCCTCCCATTTCCCACCCCCAATAAATACCTGCTTTGGTTTTGTCGGAGTCTTTACATCTGTAGAAAAAGGGGGGGAAAAATGAACTTTATAAATCTTAAAGATAAAAATCCACTTTTTTTGGGGGGGTAGACTAGGTAACAATGCTAATACTTCAGGTTTCATCAAGATACTTTAAGCAGAAAAAGTCTAACATTTAAATTATTTTATCCTTTGGGGAAAATATGGTGGGAAAACTTAAAAGAACACTGGCTATTTTCTTTCACATACCAGTGTCCTGAGAGATTTTTGATAATAGAAGGCTTTGAATTCCTGTATTTTCTGAGAGTTTGGAATAATGTAAGGCATTGTGTCCAAGAGAATCCACAAGGTTTAAGTCTGCACCCTTTTTAATTAAGGCTTCCACCATGTTAGAGTTGCCAGTTTCACAAGCCAGGATAAGAGCAGTTCTGGAAAAAAAAAAAAAAAAGAGATATCAGTTTAATCCTAAGAAAACAGAGAGATGGATGCTCACTAGAGAAATCTTTCCTTCTTTTTTTCCTTGAAAAACAAAACAAAACAAAGGGGACAGAGGGCAAGGAAAAAAAATAAAGAGATATTGGCTGGAGGAAGAAAGAGATAAAAGAGCAAAGAGGGAAGAGAGGGAGGAAAGGAGGGAGAGTGAGGCTGGTAGAGAGACTGATTTAGTCCATCTCTCTCTCTCTCTGTTTAGACTGATGGCACAGTAAAAATATGAAATTAAGTGTATACACACACAGTTAAAAATAACTAGACCAAATCATGATAACAAAATATACCTCCTACCTATGTTCAGGGCTATTTACTATGGTCTGCTTCTTGATTCAAAATAACATTTGGTGGAACTCTTGCACTAAGATTTTGAAATGCTTTTTAAAAATTAAAAAAGTCTACGGATGGCTAAATAACCTAAGGCTATTTTTAAAACACTCATATTTTCATATCGATGTTATTTGGCATCTAAGGTCATTATATTAGTGAGAAAGATATGTATATATACATACACACATATTTTTTTTTCTCTATCAGTAATACAATGATAATAAGGCCATCTTTCTTATCTGTATGTAAGGTGGTTCACAATAATTTTAATGCTTTTCCATGAACCAGTGTTTTGGGAGATTCTTTCCAATTACTGATTAGATTTTCAACGAAACTCACCCCAAACTAGAGTTCTGTTTTTAAGTTAACTGGGGTTTGTTGGTACAGTTTTGTCACTCCACCAGCTCAGGATCCAAAGTGGAGAAAACAATCATTATGTTGGCTTTTCTTTTGAACTTGGTAGTACACAAACAACTTCTGGATATTTATTTTTATCTGAGTAATATTTTTGTTTTCTTCTCTCTTCAAACTTCAAGGTCTTACCCAATTATGCAAAATGAGTTGGGGCTAACAAAATTACTTATAATTTAAAAACCCTAATAGAAATGGTCACTGATTACGACTTAGTCAAGGCAGGCCAACAAGATGATGCACCATACAATTACTAGTCACTTTTGGTAGGTGATTTTAGACCACTAAGAAGTCAAGATTGCATGGGGGGATTCCAACCAATCTCTACATTGTTGCTCTGCACAGATGTAATTCATATATCATAGGCAAAAGATTAAAAAAAAGAATTAATTGCAATATGTGCTTATTTTTCATTACATTTTTTTAAATGAAGCCCCAGAACACATCTTGAGAAATAACATTCTAAGTTATTTCACTTAATTTGAATGGCATTAAGTATGATGGCTCAAATTTTGTCTTTCTTCCAGCCGAAGATATTTTAAATTAGTTGCAATTTGCCCAAAATATTAAGAAAAAGAAAACGCTGTGTTCACAGATTTCTTTGACAGTTCAGTCAACCCAAAATGACTTGCTCATTTTCGCCTTCAACAGCCACATTCTGGACTTAGTTGAGTACCATCAACAGTCTGAGAAACATTTCTTCAATTAACTATGGCCCCGATGATCCAAGAAGGCAGGAATAAAATTGTCTCATAGTAAACCATTCAAAATACAACTGTAATTTTCTGAAAACATACAAAAAATCCATGTTGTCAAAGTCATATCATCAATGAGACTAATTTTGTTGTACCTTCCATTTTTGTCTCTGGAATTGACATCTGCTCCATGATCCAAGAGATAGCGGCATACTTCAGTATGGCCATTTTGTACTGCAAGAAGCAGAGGTATATTCCCATCCTAGGAACACATTCAGATCAAGATTTCAATTCATATACCAGTAGCCAGAATCACAAAGTACCCTGTTGTCTCCAAGCCAATTCTTGTCTTGCACTGGTGGTTTCACATTTGGTCTGTCACTGAGGAACTGGGGAAATGATGTGAACTTCTGTAACATAATACTTAATATGTGGTTTGATGATCAAGCTTTCCCAGACACATAAACCTTGGAGACAGGAATCACCCTAGCTAAGTCCAAAAGATGAAGTCGGTAAAGGGAACATTTGTAATTACCCAGAGAGAGAGGTTTAGGGCAAGGGTAGAAGGCAGGTGGGTGATAGTTTAGAAAATGGTCAGACCTCGGGGCCATTACACTATTACCATTGGGCTGGAAAAAAGCCTTCTTCCAAGAAAAGGTAGTAAGGAATGAGAAGACAGTCTTCTCTCACATTTTCAATTCTCCCAATTTGTTAAGATGTGTGCTTTTGATAATCAGCCCCTTATGAGACACTGTTGCTATCAAGATGAGAGAAGAATGGAAGCCTCTGCCAAAGAATCAGCTATAAGCCAAACTAATCTCTATCTCACATGATCTGGTCCTCTCTAAGCAGTTTCTATCACTCCATCCCAATGTTTGCCTTCAATTTGCCTTTTTAATTCTTTGTCTTTTTTTACTGTCACCATCTCAAGAATCTATGGTCTGAGATATTTTGTCTGCAAAATAAGTAAGGCAAATGAGGATTGGGAGGGTAACAATAAGCTTTTCCCTCAAAATCCATGGTGTTTCCAGATGGGACACTCCATCTAGCTTTGCAGGTCCTCTGATTTCTCATGAAGCAACAAATCTTACTGGTAAAACAAAAAAGCTATTAGGAAGAGATACTATATTTGTACATCTATACACACATGAAAATGTATATGTATATAGATACAACATATGTATATTTGTGTATGTACACACACACACACTCTCAAGGCCAAAGACAAACGACGTTTGTCTAATTATCTCAGAATTCAGCCTAGATGAGTTAGAAGAAGTTTATCACCATAAGGTTGGTCATCAGATAATTCCTTTTTGCTTAAGAAAACCATTAGTCTATACTAAGTAATGAAGAAGTTGCCATATGCATGAATGGAGGAGGACCCACACAGATGAAATCATGGAAGTATAGTGCAATGGCAAGAGCTTTGGACCTCTCAACTGGGGAGCTGTCAAACCGGAATACTATTTTGCTATAATAAATGGTGAATATGAAGAATTCAGTGAAACACAGGAAGACTTGTGTGAACTAATACAGAGCGAAGCAGACAAAATCAGGAAAATGATGTACACAAGGACATCAGTGTAAATGGAAAGACTGTTCTCCTCCCTCCAAAATAACAATTTGTTCATCTAAAGACTAATTATAATGTCCAAGCTTGTCCCAAAAAGGAGATGAGAAGGAGGTAGGTGAAGGGGGTGAGGGCTATGTGTGTGGAATCCTGCATAACCATCAGACTTGATTGATGTGTTGACACATTTTGCTGAACTGTTTTTTTACCTTCTTTCATTTTACATTTTTTTGTCACAAAAATGGTTGTCTGGGTAGGGGAAATAATGTGAAATGAAAGTGACATAAAAATAAAAGCTATCAATAAAAACTACTTTTTTAAAAGTAAGAATATTTGATCTGTCAGAATCTCCATTCTAGTACTTAACACTTGTGTGACTTTTGGTTAAGTTACTTAACCTTTCCAGGCCTCAATTCCCTCATCTGTAAAATGAAAAGGCTATATATACTAGTTGATATTTAAGGTCACTACCATCTCTAAATCTATGATCCTACAATATTAAGTAATGAAGTACACACGTATACGCCCAGAATTCATACGTCAAGTGTTTCATTCCTGAGAGAATAATACTGTGCTACACTATAGACTGTCTTCTGAGGTCTCTTCCTAGAAGGTTCTTTCTAGCATATAGTATAGACATTTGGAAATTAATCTTCCTATTTTTTCAAGGTTAGAAAAGTAAGACTGTATTATCTCTTTTTAAAGAAGAGGAACTAAGGGAGTAGTTTACCAAAAGCCAAAGTCTCCATTAAATGTGTTGCAGTTACAATGGCCCTTAGGATGCTGTAGGTAAGGAGCCACTGAGGTACCCCAAAGTGCTTAGTAAATTAATTTCCCTCTGCATCGCTGGTGACTTATTTGTATGAATGGTACTCACCAAATCCTTGAGGTTAATAGGGCTTTTGTGCTCACAGAGAATCTGAGTTGCTTGAAGGCATCCATGTGCCGCTAAGGGAAAAAAAAAAATACAAAATTCCCAAAAAGTCATATGGCTTCCTCTCTTTTACTCACCCCATCCCCAAATATCATTTCATTAAAAAGGAACATGTAATAAAATGGAAAATCACCAACTCAGATTCTTTGCAGTGAGATGTTGCTGACAATTATAAAACATTTTTTTCATCTTCTTGTCTCTTACCAGCTATACAGACTCAAGACCACTGACAAGCTCCATTTATGTTATGTTTTTAAAAATGAGTTATATTGTCTAATTCCAACCTTTAAGAGAACCATTTAAAGTTGGCACCTCAAGGCTCAGTGTCACTGCGTTTTCATTGGGCTTCCTTTTAGTATCATGAACCGAATCAATTAACAAGCATTTATTAAGCACCTACAAAGAGGCAGGAACTGGGATTAGAGACAAAAATGAAACAGTTCCTTACACTCTATCGAAGGAAACAACACATACACATATGAGTATATGGAAAATCCATGCAAAATAAATTCAAGGTAAAAAACAATGGCTTTCAGCAATCCTAATTCATAAAATAATCATTCTAATTTTACTAACAGCCTGACACCAAGAAAGGGCTTGATAAGTACTTGTTGACTGAGTGGGTGCCTTTTGTGCACTGGGCAACATACTAAAGGATTTGAACATATAAAGACAAACACAAAATAATCCCTTTTCTTAAGAAACTAAGTGGTAAAAATTATGACAGTTCATCTCTGTACAATGATAATAAAAGTCAAAGGCTGGTGGAAGTTTAAAGGTTTAACTAAAAAGTATTTGTATTGGATCTTCTATCATCATTGCTTTAAACTCAAAAAATGTCTGATCACATTCACAGTCTAAAGAAAAACCATTACTCCCCAGGCTGTACTCTGAACTACTTTCTAACCTCCTTTCTCCTCCCTTCTCCTGCTTTATAGCTTTATTCTATGTGTTGTTTTCTCCTATTAGAAACTAAGCTCAGCGAGGGAATCACCTTTCTTCCTACTTGTAGTGTATTTCCAATGCTTAGTGTAGAGCCTGGCACATAGTAAGGTTTAAGTGCTTGCTCACTGACCAACTGCATAAAAGCCATGATTGCCACTTATGTGGGCAATAGTAACTTCTCTGCACTTAATACTAACTAAATGGTAGTTTTCTTACAGAACAGTTCTCTGGCTTTCTTTAAACCTTACCCAACTAAAATCATACCTAGTACAGGAAAGCCTTCTCCAGCCCCTCTTAATTCCAGTGCCTTGCCTCTATTAATTATTTCCTATTTATCTTGTACTTAGGTTGTTTTGTGTATGTATCTCTCCCAAAAGACTATAAGCTACTTGAGGGCAAGGACTGTCTTTTGCCTCTTTTTGTATCCCCAACTCTTAGCACAGTGCCTTGTATACAGCAGGTGCTTAATAAATGTTTACTGGATGGAGCTGAATTTAAATGAGAACTCTCTGCTGGAGAGCTAGAGGGAGGCACACCTTGAGTATGAAAGGTTAAATGAGGGGAGGGAATAGGAGAAATAATAAGTTTGAACCTCTTCAAGAGATAAGGGAGGGGGGAAGAGGAGGAAAAAGAAAAAAAATAGCAAGTTGTACATAACAGAGATTTGTAGTTTCATGTGCAATCATCCTATTATGTTATGGAAATACTTGCTTTATTACTTAAGTTCAGAATAAAATAAATAAAAGTATAGAGAAGAATAAAGGTACAGGAACAGAAAGAAAAGTTCACCTGCATAGTGTAAAGCTGTCTTTCCAGAATTGTCAGCGCTCTCTGCTGGACATTTAGACTGAAAGACAAAAAATACAATCACTATATATATAAAATAATTACTCCTATTCAGCTTGCCCCCAGTCTTCAAGAACAGTGGTTTCAAAATGAGACATGAGGCCTTCGCAGTTATTCTAAAATGAAAATGAAGTTATAGTCATTTGGGAGTTGGAAGCAACGTGAAGAAGGAGCCTCAGAAACGAGGAGTGTCTTTTAGCACTAGGAAGAATGAAGATCTGTTTACAGCTTACTACATTTGGATCTAATTTTACTAAAATATAAATCAAAGCTTCAGACTTTAAACAACGTGGGAAAAAATTCTATGTACAGGCATTTCTGTATAAACAGAAAGAAAATTATACCAGAAGCTTGATTATGGGGTGACAGCATGGTACAGGGCTAAAAGGCCCTGGAGTCAGAGGATATGGACTCAGATCCTACTGCTGATGCTTCCTAGCTATGTGACCTCCGACAAGCCACTTAACTTTCCTTGGACTCAGTTTCCTCATCTGTAAAATGAAGGAGTTGGACTCAATGCCTTCTGAGGTCTCTTCTAGCTCAGCATCTATGATCTTATGTGGTCCTGGGTCTTGGCCCAACAGGAACTCCAGTTTTTCAGAATCAGTTTCAGCTTACAGACCAAGCCAGCCCCATAAGGCAAGGAAGAGGACCAGGACAAGATTTCGCAACTGGAAGTAACTAAGGAGAAGTGAAGTAGGATAGCTGATGAAGAATAACCTAAACTCTGAAGGAGTGGCTGAGGTCGGTGAACCTTTAAAATTATTTTGATAACCCTAGTCTAACAAAATTGGTTTGCTTTATAACCTATGTATTTAATTTTAAGTGTCTTAAAACATTAGTCTGAAGAGTCCATAGGCTTCACCAGACTTCCAAAGGGGTCTGTAACTTAAAAAATACATACACACACACATCCCTACTCTAAAGGCCCCTGGGCGATTGTATAATTTTTCCTTGTCTAGCTTTGTGATTTCCTTAGCGTGGGGAACTGGCAACTGGTCTGGTGTTTTAAGTCTTAAGAGTATTTTCTAAGCACAAGGAAGTATTTTCTAAACTAAGTGACTTGCCTATGATCATAGAATTAATAGTATTATCAGAATTTAACACAGTTATTTAAATCCAGAATTAACACAGTTCTTGGTATATGTTGTTGTTGCTGGGGCAGCTAGGCAGTACAATGGATAGAGCCCTGGGCCTGGAGCCAGGAAGACTTGAGTTCAAATCCAGCCTCATATGTTTACTAGCTGTGTGACTCTGGGCAAGTCACTTAATGCTGTTTACTTAGGTTTTCTGAGCTGGAAAAGGAAATGGCAAACCACTCTAGTATCTTTGCCAAGAAAACCCCAAATGGGGTCACAAAGAGTCAGTCACGATCGAAATGACTTAACAGCAAGAAATAGGGGCTTAATAAATGTTTATTGAGTGATGGAATGACTGAACCTGGATCTTCCTAACCTTTACTAGCTATGTGACCATGGTTACAGATCCAGGTGAAATGCAATTCAATGTATATATTTACTAACCATCTACAATGAACGAGTAAAATACTCTGCTCCACATTGGGAATACAAAGACAAAAGTGAAAGTTTTTGCACCCAAGGAGTTCATATTTTCCTGGATTGCTCCTAGCCTCACACAGCATCTGTGTGGAACCTTTTATTTTAACTGCATTCAGGAGAAAACAGCACAGTAAAAAAAAAAAAAAAAAAAAAAAAAGATATAAAATCTGCTGTTCTTGAATTTAGCTTCAAAGACCTGCTAAATTTAAGCATTCCTGGCACCCAGAGGGCAGTTTGCATCATGTAATGCAAGATGAGAAGCTGTGTGATCACCAGACCTTGACAAGTTTAAGAATGTGACCATACTTTTGCATGAGAAATACAAAGCTAAATTATTGCAAGATGCCTGTTCCCAAATGATGTCTGTGAAGGGAGAGATAACAAGCATCCCTCTTAACAAATATTTTGTTGGTCTTCACGGAGCCAAACTCTTTCCTGCATTAGCAGAAATTCCTAGGATGCAATACAACCAGCAACAGCTGGAGGTCACTATCAGTATTGCCATTTACTATCATTAATGACTGAGTTTTAAACTCAGTCATAAGCTTTTGGGTAAGACTACTAAGCTAAAGCTAGCATTATCATTGTTTTCTTCCCCCCTAAAGAAAGAAGAACACCATGCCCTTAGCTATAAACAAAAGTCAAAATACTAGAAGCTATTCCTATAACAGCTAAGGAAATGGTGCTTGACAGTTCCAAAAGAGAATTAATGAGTTAGTTAAAGGGTTAATAAGGACAGGGAGATACAGAAGTAATCTACAAACCGTTCTGGCTATTTTGGATAGAGACTATTTCTGAACTTGTCCTTTCCTTTGGAAAAGGGGGGAAAAGGACTGAGCAAAGAGGGTTGTGGAACTAATCTAAGCCCCAGGAAGGTGCACCAGATTGGGATTGGGGCTTATTCTTGCTCATGGTGTTGCTATGGGGATAACATTCCAAACTGGAGGATACCATTCCCATGGTGAAGCTTCTCAGGAAACTATTCTGCACTAAAAAGCATTATAGAAAAAGGTAAAGTAGTGACCTAAGATGCCTTGAAGGAAGAAAAATAACATGAACTTCTAAGCAAAAAAAAAAAAAAAGACAGAAGGGAGAGTTTAAAGGTTTTACTACTTTACCTGAAGAAGCTTCTTAATGCACTCAGGGTGGCTGTTCTTGGCTGCCAAGTGCAAAGCACTATGTCCTGAATGAGAAAAAAATAAAACACAAACATTGCATATGCATTTCAAATCCCTGGCTTATCTCCTAATGAAGATAACTATGAGGAAATGAGATTTTCATGAGATTTCATGAGATTTTCAGCAACAAAGGCTGAATTGTTCATCTTCAGATAAAGGGCATACTTACTTGTAACCTGGAGAGATGATAAAAGGAAGGTGTGTGGTGGGGAGGAAAGGGGGAATGTGGGAGTGAAATGGAACACAGAGCATCCTGATCATTCATTAGGAACCACTTACAACCAGCGATTTAGGAGCATGCCATGAATTTGTAACCTGCTATGGAGAAGCCCTACTTTTACACTCTCCAGTCTTGCTGATGATAGGATGAAACTGGTGATGCAGGGACAGAGAGCTGGACCTGGAGTCAGGAAGACCCAAGTTCAAATTCAGCCTCAGACACTGACTAGTTGTGTGATCCCAGAAAGGTCACTTTACCTCTATCTGCCTCGAATGCCTTAGTGGGGATAATAATAGCACCTGTGTCAGGATCAGATCACCTTGCAAACCTTAGAGCACTCCATAAACCCTAGTCATTATTGTTTTATTCTTTATACTAATTCATATGCATTACTGAATCTACCTGGCCTCAAAATAGAAGGCAGCACCTGACTTGGAAATTACAAGCAACAATCCCTGCTCTCTCTCTTCAGTCAGAAACCCCCAAACCTCGTAAAAGATGAATAAAGTTGGAAGCTAAGACAGAATCTGTGGGTTCTAAATCAATGAAATTGAGAACCAGGGATATCTTAGGGAAAGTGGTGTGTATGTGTGTGTCCTGGGGGTGGGGAGGAGGACAGTTCTGGTTAAAGGCCATTTATTTATTAACTTCCACCAAATCTTTCTCCCACGTTGTCTTAAAAGTTTTCCTGAGTTTGTAACTTTGCCTGTAATTCTACAAATATGAAATCCTCTTGGATTATGAAAATCTGGCCTTTAAAAAAAATTTTTTAAGGTAAAACTACTTTACTGATTGCAGTCAGAATAGTTCAATAAATACTGATCCCCAAAATGAACTCAGCTACTTATCACAGATTGTTGCCTGGAAAGCTGCAGGAAGTTGAATCAACTTATTCCTATGGAGGTTAACTTGAGTCAATTCTGTTTCTTGGGATATTTAAGATTTAAGAGCCTATTGGTCATTCCCAAGTTAGTGTAAATGAGTTTGTTCACATTACTTTCTTCCCAATACCAAGCTGACATAAGACACCTTGAGACAATGAAATTTCGGGGCGTGGGAGGGGAGGGAGGTAATTTTGGAACAAGGTACCCTTTGAGGGAAAAGGCTGGTTTCTGCAAAATGCTGACAAAGGGGGCTTAGAAAGAGCACCAAGAACAGGGTGCTTGGGGACTTCAAGGTCAGGGTAGGGACTCAAAGTTGAGAAAGGGATGTAGAAGGTGTGAGGAAAGTGCCAAAGCTAAAATTCACTTAAAGATTTTGCCTGAGGTCAGTTTTGCAACCGGCAAAGGCGTAAGTATTCTGTTTCTTTCTATCTAGCACTGCTTCTTAGCTCTAGCTCTAGCTACAGCTTCTTGCTCCAGGACCTAGAACTCAAGCTAATCCTATGCATACAGCTATAGCAAGGCTTAAATAAAATGTTACGGGCTGGCCAAGGAACCTGGACACCATTCATAACATTGTTTCTATGGGAACGTGTTCTAAGTCCCAAACAAAGTTTGATTTAATAATTTAGTACAGAAGGAAGGAAAGGAGAAAGAGAAAGGAAGGGAAGAAAAGAAAGGAGAGAAAGGAACAAAGAAAGAGAGAAAGAAAACAATGTATAAAGCTGGTATCTGCTGAGAGGGTGTATGAAATAGATTAGCTTTTCTCCAAGATGGGGGCAAAAGCTCTTCCAAAAACCTCCAGCATCATCTTCTGCTTTTTTAAAAACAAAACAAAGCAAACTTCTTCAAAGACAGATAGCATAAGGTAGAAAGAAGAAAAGTTAACATAAAATAAAATTGAAAAGGCTTTCTTATAAAGCAAGTGCCACTATCACCACGCCTAGATGTCAATGTGACGTCTCTGAAGTGGGAACCATCCTCCAGTTTTCAGTGATAGAATATTTTTTCCCTTATAGGCAAGACAAATGGCATTCCTGCCTCTGCCACCTCCCAACTAGTTAAAACTAGAACAAAAATCAGGCCCACATTCCATTCTCTGTGATGTCTTTTACTACTAATGTATCCAGATCTTTCAGAATGTAAAATTCTCCAAAGAGAATATGCTGTTTTACTGATGGACTCTCCTGATAATAAGGCAATGAACACACGAGTCTGGCTCCTGGACAACTGCAGACTGCACCACAAGGAAGTGATTTTATTAGAAACAAGGCATTTAATTGCATTCTAGCAGTAGTTCCTCCAATACTGAGGAAGCACCAAGTCTATTTCTGTCTGGAGGCTTTGCCTATCACTAAATGCCAGAATCACAATTTGAGAACCAGAAAGGACCGTAAAAGTGGGAAAGCAGTCTAACTCTCAAATTCCAGGCACAAATCTAACAAAACCATGACTAGAAACTGAGGTAGAATTAACTGTCTTATGGAGAGAAAGCAAAGGTAGGAAAAGAGAAACTGTTTCATTTTTAGGAGTAAATAGGTCATTCAAAAAACTGACTATGAATCAAATCCACAAAGTTATGATTAGTAAATATGAGCAGGCAGAAATACTATAGACCCTTTATTCTATGAGGGGAGAAACATGTATATAAAATATGCATGAAGTAAATTCGTGGGTAGCTAGGTGGCTTAGTAGATAAAATTCTGAGCCTGAAGCCAGAAAGATCTGAGTTCAAATGTGGCCTCAGACACTTACTATACGACCCTGGGCAAGTCATTTAACCCGGTTTGCCTGTTTCCTCATTTGTAAAATGAGCTGGAGAAGAAAATGGCAAATCGCTCACATTATCATTGCCAAGAAAACCCAAAATAGGGCCATGAAGAGTCGGACACAACCGAAAAATTACTGAACACACATGAAGTAAATTCAAAGTAATATATTATCGGGCCAGGCTGAGGGCCAATGTAATAAATGCCTCTGACTACAAGGACATTGGCCAACAAATAGATATTTAACAAGCGCTCCTGCCTTTTTGGAGGACATGAGGTAAAAATGGAAATTAACTGCAGCAATAGGGACAACTGGGTAGGTTGGCCATTTACTACTCAGACCAAAAGCAATAAAACTATAAAAGAAAAAAGCTCTCAAGAGAGTCTATCTATCCCCGGGGTATTAAATGATACATTGTTAAATACTGTCTAGGTTAGAAAGGAAATTCAGAAGACAATCACAGAATATTTTAAAAACATAAATATATTTTAAACTTTATGGGATGTTGCCAAAGAAGCACTTAGAAGGTCTCTGGGGAGAGATTCCACAATTCCCTCTGGATACTTTTATTTCAGTGTTTTAAACATCAGTATTTTACTTTTTTAAAAAAGGTAATATTATCAATGTTTTATTATATTTTTATGTCTTGTTAAATATTTCCCAATTACATTTTAATCTGGTTGAGGCCACAGGAAGGAGTGTTTGACACCGCAAGCCTAGAGCCCTCAGGGTCACTGCTTTGCTCCCTCACATTTGTCGTGGTTGTTCAGTCATTTCAGTTGAGTCTGACTGTGTCCCCATTTGGGGTTTTCTTGGCAAGATACTGGAGTGGTTTGCTATTTCCTTTTCCAGTTCACTTTACAGATGAGGAAACTGAGGCAAAAAGGGTTAAGTGAAGTGCCCAGGATCAAGTCACACAGCTAGTAAGCATCTGAGGCTGGATTTGAACTCAGCCTGGCCCCAGGCCTGCTATTCTATTCACTGCACCACCTAGCTACCTCAAACATTAGTATTATAAACATTTTCTCAAACCTACCCAATTGTCCTTGTTGCTACAGTTCATCTCCATTTTTTATCTCATATCTTCTGAAAATGTCAGAGCGTTAGCTAAACATCTACTTTATTATCAAAATCCTTATACTCAGAGACAATTATTACATTGGCTCACAGCCTGGTCCTCTAGTATATCGCTTTGAATTTATTTCATACATATTTTGTGTACATATTTCTCATCTCAGAGAAGGTAAACTCCTTAAAGGTAGGAGCTATTTTCACTTTTGTCTTTGTATCCCCAGTGATAAGTATGGAGCCTAGCACCCAGTAGGCACAAGTGTTCAGTGACTTGAAGTGAAATTTTTTTCTATTTTTTTTTTTTCCTACTAAGGAGAATGATTTTTGGACTGGGGACAGAGAAAAAAAATGGCTAACATGTTGAAACCCAAAATACTCAAGGTGAGAGAGTACCTAACAACTCTCAATGAGTTTAGGTCACCAGATCCTAACAAACTATAACTTGTAACCATGAAATAACAGGTGAAAAAACATGGGGTGGTATCATGGGGCCGGAGGAGAGCAAAAGTCACTCAAATTTCCAAAAATGGGAAGAGATAGAATCTTCAAATTATGGGACAGACAGCTTGCCTTAGATTCCTGGCAAAATTCTAGAATGTATTAAAGGGATGGTTGGTAAGCCTTTATAAAGGACAGCATTGATTTTTGGGAGGCAGGATAGGTTCATCAAGAGCAAGTTTTGCCAAACTAACCTCATATACATTGCTGACAAGTTTATTAACCCACTAGTGATAGGGGTATGCTGGAGCCAGATCCTACCTGGATTATTAAATTTTCGGTGTGAGTGTTTATACCTTGGAAATTGCTACAAATCAGAGCTTGATTTATTGTTTTGTTGATTATCTAGACTTGAAGTTCTCAGCAATAAAGATTAAACTTAAAAGCATGTTGTATGTGCTTTTTAAAAATTGGAGAGCCCATTGTTAAACATTTATCATCACACCACTGCTACTAGATCAAAGTAATGTCATTGACCTAGTCCATCTAGATTTTAGCAAGGGATTAATTTGCAAAAGTGTTCTATGATATTCATGTGAACAATATAAAGAGCTATGGACTGGATGATGGTTCTGGGCTCGGTCTGACTCAAGCAAATCCTCTTGGAGTTTATATTCAATACTAGACTAAAATAAGACATTCACAGGTCATTCAAAAGTTAACAAAAAGATTTCCTTAGCTAAAAGAGGAGAATGTTATTCATTAATAGACAATGAGAATATCTCATTGATTTAGCTAAGCATAGCTCCCCTGCCTGAGTTAGCCATTGTGATCCATCAGAAAGCTTGGAGTTTCTCATGGCTGCTTTGTGTTCAGGTGAAGAAGAAGTGATATCAGTCGTCTGAGTCTTTAGTGCCATCAGCCAAGCAAATTGACTTGATACCTTTTAAGGAAAAGCCAGCCTAAATTGCATGGGAGTAGGGTGTTGTGTGTGTGTGTGTGTGTGTGTGTGTGTGTGTGTGTGTGTGTGTGTGTGTGTGTGTGTGTGTGTGTGTCAATTCGAAGGAGAGCTCTAGGGCTGTACCCCAAAGATATATCTGGGGTCTCATTTTATGCATCATTTTCAGATGAAGCCATAGAAAGCATGCTTATCAAATCTGGAGATGACATGAAACTGAGAGGAGCATTGAACACACTGGAAACTCCAAAAGTATTTCAAAGGTCCAGAATTACGGGCTGAACTAAATAAGATTTTATTTAACAGGGAAAAATGTAAAGCTGTACAGTTGGGTTTTAAAAAGTACGAAATGGGAAGCATGGGAAGCAGTTCATTTGAAAAAGTTCTTAGGATTTTGGTGAACTGTTATCTGAATCTAACTTGACTGTTTCAGCTTGTAATTCAAAAAGCTAACATTGGTCTTAGGTTGTATTAATTCCAGCAGTCAACGAAAATTATTAAACACCTATTATGTGTCAGGCACCATGCTAAGCAGTGGTAAGACAAGGAAAGGCAAAAGGCTGTCCTTGCCCTCTGGAAGATCGCAATCTAATGGGGAAGAAAAACACACAAACAACTGTACATTAAGAGGGAAGTGAATAAGCATTTAAATAGTGCCTACTACATGCCAGGTACTGCGTGAAGGGCTCTGCGAATGTTACTTTATCTTTACAACAACTAGCTAGATCCAGGATTAAAAGGAAATGGATGAGAGAGGAAACAATCTCACTGGGCTCTACTCTGGCCAAGCCACATCTGGAGAATCTTTGTAACTTCTGATGAGTCCAGGAGAGGTTGACTAGGAAGGCTCAGAAACCATGCCCTGTAAGGATCTGCTATAAGAGATGCTATAATGTGGAGAAAAGAACACTTGAGGGTAGAGGGGGATTATAGCTGTCATTAAGTATTTCAAGGGATGTCTTGTGCAAGAACTAGACTTGTTTTACTTTGGCCCAGAAGACAGAACCGAGAGCAAGAAGCAGAAACTGCAAAGAGACAAACACTGCTCTCCCTAAGGGAAAACTGTGTCCCAGAATGGACTAAGTAAGCTGCCTCAGGAAGAGCTGAGCTCCCCATGGTTGTAGGTCAAATGGAAGTTGAGGGCTTCCTTGCTGGGGATGCTGCCGTGGGGATACAGGCAAAGGCATGGATTTGATTAGCTGACCGAGGTCCCTTCTGACTCTGACAGTCTGCACTTTAGAGTCACCCATCACACGAAAGTTCTAGAAACTCAATGTGCATGATGGTATAGACGGTGACCAATCTAGCTCAAGAAATTAAAATTTTGAAAAGGCATATGGACACATAATCAGCCTATGCTGCGTTAGCGCAGGATTCTGCCAGTTAGCAACACGTAGTGTGAATATTGCCTGTATCAGAGAGAATACTGGGCCCAACTGGAGGACAGGTCTCACCCTGTATGGCCATTAGATTTTGCTAACATTAAAAACAAGACTATTTCCTCCTTATCTTCAATTTGCATGTACAATCACAAGTTGACCATGTACATAGGATCCTATTTACTTTACGTTACAGTAAATGTTTGCTAACTGTAGATAGAATATGAAAAATAGCTATAGTATTATACATAAAACACAGAACTTTTTAGAATGCTTTTTAGAACTAAAAATAAATTTACTCATTCTCTTATCCCTCCAATAAAAATGTCCAAAGCCTAACAACTTCAGTTTAATAACTAGATATAAAATGAAAACAGATAAATCTAAGAATATAGTTACTATGGAAAGAGAAAAACAAAAAAAAGTGCTGAAAGAATCTAGGCAACTAAACAACGAATATTTCATATCATTGGAATTTAATGATGGGAAAGATGTACCTGCAGTATCTTGCGCTGTCACATCTGCTCCATGTGTAACCATGGCCCTGAGGCACTCCACATGCCCTCTTGATGCAGCCAGGTGGAAACTAAAGAAGAAAGCACAAAGAGCTTCATTAGTTATCCATCTCACAGAAAAAAAGCATCCTTTCCCCCACAAGACATGCTCTTTTTCCCCAACCTCCTCAGGACTCCTGAAAAGAGGAATACGACATAGGTCCTGCCCTTAGGAAGCAGCGACGATGGCCTGGTGGCAGCTGCTGCTACTGTTACTACCACCACCACCACCACGACTACTGCTACTACTAGCTAACATTTATATAGCACTTCAAAAGTTTGCCAAGCAATTTTACAAATATTAACTTTTATCCTTACAACAACTCTGGGAGACATGTGCTATTATTATCATCTCTGTTTACAGATGAAGAAATTGAGGCATACAAATTGTTAAGGGACTTGCTACCCAGCTACTAAATATCTGAGATCTTCTTTTCTTCAGGTCCACCACTCTATCCCTTGTGCCATCTAGCTGCTTCTATACGTATAATTCTAATGCAAGTTAATTAAAAAAAGATGCTTCATCTTTAACAGCATACTTTAAAGTTGGCAAATCTCTTTCTTCACAACCCTGTAAACTAAGTTGTTATTGTTCAGTTGTGTCCTAATCTTCATGACCCTGTGGACCGCAGCATGTTGATACCATCTGTGGGGTTTTCTTGGCAAAGATACTGTAGCGGTTTGCCATTTCCTTCTCTAGTAGATTAAGGCAAACAGGTTAAGTGACTTGCCCAGAGACACACTGCTAATGAGTGTCTACTGAATCACCTGTCTTTGTAAACTAGGTAGTAGAATTTTTCCCATTTTACAGAAAAGGAAATCCAAGTAACAAGTTTATGGTTTGCCCATGAGTTGTACAGCTAGGAAAAGTATCTGAGGTGATAATGAGCAGTTGGGAAGAGGGGTGGGTTAAGGTGAGAGTTGGGTGAATCAGACGGACACCAAAGGCAGATGAGCGGTTCTGGAAAGGGCTCAGCAAGCCCTCACACCAGAACTGCTAGTCCTCCTGCACATCTCATGATCCATGTAAATCTATAACAATTCCTGGAAAAGAAGCCCAATGTTCATACGAAGGAAAACATTTTACACACCCACATATGCGCACACACACAAAGAGGCATGACTGTGTATGCACAGTACCATCTGTAATGTTTACTTCACAGGAATGGTTTCTAGGACTCATCCCACAACTGGCAGGAAGTTATAAACACTCTTCTTTCCTTAAGTACCGGTTGCTCCAAAACAGAATGGTGAATCTACTGCCAAGGTAGACAGAATTTAAGACATTAAGATGCATCCTTTTAACAACTCAGATTGTAATGTTTAAGGGGCTTGCTTTGCTTCCACTAAAGAAAAAGAATAGGTAAACTTGCAAACACTATTGTCTATTTATCGCACGTCTCCATGTTTCTCCCTATGAGAAGAAGAGGTAGGAAATCCAGGGGTTGAGGGAGGAACATTAGCTTATTTTCTATAGTTCTGAAACACGTCTGGTCTACTCCAATGAGGAAGAACTCCTCATAATACCTCATGTACAGAGTACTCCATGTCTGTCTGTCTTAAAGCCACTGTCTCTGCTTAGAACAGCCTCCTTCCTTCCTTCTATCTTTTCCAGTCCCACCCAGTCTGAGTTACCACCTCCATGAAACATTCTAAAACTACTCAGGGTCTTCAGAGACTTCTCTCTTCTCTGAAATCCTGCTGTATTCATGTCCATCATTACAACACTGCCCCTCCTGTTAGTTTGAGTTTCCAAACTGTAAACACCCTCTGTGAGAACAGGTGCATTTCTCCAGCTTCTGCAAAGCTAGGCATACATTAGGCAATTACTCATGGATCTATCTTTAAGCACTAAAATCTCACCCAAAAGAATAGCTTCCAAACAGAAGTCTGGACGAAAATTAGTCAAGGATGAACTTCCACGGTTTGAAACACACTTCTTTACTTTACCTGTCTAACAAAACAAGAAGGGGCTAGGCAGGGAGAGGGTCTGTTCTCAACTAATGTAGCACATGCATGTTTGCTAGAGGCAGTGTTGCAAAGTGAATGGGGTACCAGACTCAAAGTCAGGAAGATTTGGGTTCAAATCCTGCTTCAGATACTTCCTAGTTGTATGACCCTGGGCATGTCACTTACCTTCTTCATGCCTTGGTTTATTTATTTGTATTTTACTAGAAAACATAGTGAATAGTCACTAAAAGTCTAAGCTTGTATTTAAAACCAGAATTTGTAAAATAAGCTAGGATTACCAGGGAAAACAGGTTATTCTGCGATACTAGGTACCAGGCAACCTGTCTAAATCCTTAACATAAACAGTACTTCTCATCCACTGGCATACCCAACTCACATAGAACTGGATTCCAAGGTGTATTTCACTACTGACCTCCCCACTGGAAGTAATTTCAGTACTTACAACTTCAAATGTGTCTATATTCCAAAACACCTGAAATTTCACTTGGGTGGGTAATATCCCCTTGAGAGATGAAGATCACAGTACCTCACATATAAATAGGCAGTTTTTTGAGTTATGGTGGCCAAAGCAACTTCAAAGAATTTTTGAAGACATGTTTTTTCTTAAGAGTTGAGTGAGAATCAATTTATTGAGATAGAACTGATTAGTATGTGTACACAGACACACACACATCCATATCTATATCTACATCTTTCCCCTACTCTCTACTCACACAGCTTCACTCTGGCAGAGGGCAGAAACAGATGAGTTTCTTACCATTCCCCTCACGGCCCTATTTTCCATTACTTTACATAACTTTGGCACTAATATGGACAAGCTGTAATTATGTCATTCTTAACTTGTTGAAGATTTTTATTAGACAGAGATAAATTGTCATTATTCATATGTTTTGGTTAACTAGATTAAACATTGCATAAAAGCAATTTCTTTGCTTATTTCTTTGTTAGTAGTATTAATGTATGGCCAGCAAGTCAATCAAAAAGCATTTATTGAGCACTTAGTACATGCCAGGCACCATTCCCTAGTTCCAGAGTTACAAAGAAAGGTAAAATCAGTCTCTGCCCTCAAAGAACTCACATTCTAGTCAGAAATTAGCCAAGAAATAGAATAAGGGGCACTATTAGGAAGAGACTGTATGGAGAAAATATATTTCGGGTCTGCTCATTTCAAGTCTTTCATTTGGACTGACATTTTCTACTATAGTAAAGCTGACAGCTATCGTTAACACCAATGATTTGTAAAATTAAATACAATTCCAACTAGCATCCTAAAGAGGTTAAAGGTAGAAAAAATACGGTGAGTTTTCCAAACAATGAGAACATGCACAGAATCCTATAAGTGTGTCACTTGAGAAGGAATTTCTCAGGATTCTGGGAAAACCATTAAATAGAGTAATATCAGAAGTGGTTACATCAGAATTAGTAAAGAAAGGAGAAGTGTCAGTAAAAGGTGAATAACTATCCAATAAATATAAACAAAGACATAAAGTCAAACTTTCAGTCTAAGGGCACCTGATTTGAAAGATGTAGGTTTAAATCTTGGCTCTGCTACAGCCTGCTTAACTTTACCTCTCTGGTCTCAGTTTGTTCAATTTTTTTTTGAGACAGGATTGTGCTAGATGATTTCTAAAGTCACCCCAAGCTCTACATTTATGATCCAGAAAGTTATTCGAGATTAGTTATTTACAGAGCTTATGGTTGAGCACTTAACATTGACAGCTTTCATTAGAATGATAACACTCAAGCATGGTTTGGCAGAAGCAATGACATTATAATTGACCTCCAAACTGCGAACCAGAATGATGCCAATTTTTAATGATATGTTCATGTAAAAATCTGGCTTTGTGTGTTCATGGAGTAACAACTAGGCAGTGAGGAAACCTGGATGTGCACATGACAGAAGGTATAGTTTCCTTGTACTGTGCTAGCCAGTCTTCCTATCCATAAGAAACATTACTAATGGATAAAAGAGCTGCAATTTTAATTACATTAAAGATCAGAAAAATGCAAACTAAAACAACTCAGTGGCGCAACTTCATACCCAATGGATTGAGAAAGATATCTAAAACTGACAAAAAGCAATGCTGGTGGGTTATAAAGAAACAGAGACACTAATAATACACTGCTACAGGAATTACACGTTGGGAGCCTTTTTGGAGATCAATCTGGTATTACACGACTAGAGTCACAAAAATAATTCCTGGGAATGTACTGTAAGAGCATTGATTCTTTTTTTTCAAAGATGGATCTGTGTGTACTTTTGAACAGTTGTCTTTTGTATGTATAGCTAGTTGTTGTCGCTGAATCCTGTCTGACTCTTTGTGACCCTATTTGAGGTTTTCTTGGCAGAGATACTGGAATAGTTTGCCGTTTCCTTCTTCAGCTCATTTTGCAGGTGAGGAAACTAAGGCAAACAGGTAAAGGGACTTGCCCAGGGTCACGCAGCTAGTAAATGTCTGAGGCCACGTTTGAACTCAGGTCTTCCTGATTCCAGGCCCGGCCACTCTAGCTTGGCAGTATGGTGTAGTAAATAGAAAGTAGGCCTCGGAGTCAGTGGGACCAAGTTCAAGTTCCATCTCTGACATATCCTGTGTGTATGACCCTGGGCAAGTCACTTCACATATCATCGTCCAGATAACTCACTAATGCTACATATTAGTTGTAGAGCAGCTGCTAAATAGGAAAGGAAGAATTCTGGGAGCTCCTGTAGTGACACAATCATAAGCCCGGTCAAAACCAATATAAGAAACAAGTCATAAACTGTGTGTGTGTATTTTCCTTTCTTCCTTCCTTTTTAAAATAATTTTATTGGTAGTGTTGTTCCATCATTTCGAACTCTCTGTGACCCCATTTGAGGTTTCCTTAGCAAAGATACTGGAATGGTTTGCCATTTCCTTCTCCAGCTCAGTTTACAGATGAGGAAACTGAGGCAAATAAGTTAGTTACTCAGCTTGTGTCTAAGGCCAAATTTGAATTCAGGTCCTCCTGACTACAATCTCAGCACTCTATCTACCGTACCACTTAGCTGCCCATGTTTACTGTTCTTTCCAGTCTGCTTCTGTGCCACGCCCCCCCTTCATAGTACTGCATAAGTTTCCACAAATTTCTTCATATTCCATTACTTTTATAATTTTAAATTGCACAGTCCATTACATTTACCAACTGTTGCGCAATTAAATTATTTGCATTTTTTTGAAATTATAAACAGCGCCTTCTGGATGTTCTGTGATTAAGGTTGTTCAAAGTTATGATGCATAAAAGATGAATACACATGGCTTTGAATATATATATATAAGTACACACCTTTGAATACACACATGCATACACACATTTGAACACATATGTGCATATATAACATTTCTGAACACACATATACCATATTTCCTCATGTATAAGACGCACCTTAATTTTGGGGCCCGAAATTTGAAAAAAAGTGCATTACATAAAGTTATTGAACTCAAGTTTTATTCATTTGCTCACAGCTTTCAGGCATCTTCTGGGCAAGTCTGGTGTGCGTATGCATGCTTAGTCCATTCCTTTTCATGAACCTGAAGCACCAATTGTGTCCTCCTTTGAAATCAGTAACTTCTTTTTCATCAGCAATTCTTCTTGCCTCATGCTGAATCATCTTTGCAGACACAGGAATTCCAATTGCCCTTTGCTCTTCAATACATATCTTCAATTCCCTCTCTAAACCAGGCCATTTTGCTGACTTGCCTCTCACGGCCTTCTTCTGCCATGGCGTTTTCAGTAGGGTTTCTTCTTCCTGTAGCCAGTCTTGGATTGTTTTCTCAGTTGGAAGAGGACCAAACTTACGTTCAGCAGCATGATGTCCATTCACTTTTGCAAAATGGATCACTTTTAACTTGAATTCAACACTGTTCAAAAATCTTTTCTGAGCCATTTCTGGGCAGAATGTGGCAAAACATAACCTAATATACCGGTAACAAATGCAAAACAACGAGTGCAAAGACAACAAGCGTGAAAAAGTGGGAAATGCAAGTTAAAAAAACTACAACCACTGTATAAGATGCACCCAGTTTTTAGACCCCAAATTTTTCAAAAAAGGGTGTGTCTTATACATGGGGAAAAACGATATATCTTTGAACAGTTAGCTTATTTTGGCAAGCAAAGCATTTAAAATCAGCGTCATTTGTCATTTCAAAGAAATGGAAACAACCTAAATGTGTAACAGTTGGTGAAGGGCTAAATCTGCAACTACCAATTTAAAGGACTATTATCAAGCAATTTAAAATGATAAACATATGGAATAGGAAATGATTTGTGGATATATATGAAGTAAAAAAGGACAATCAAATGAATAAATGTGAAAAAATGCACATATACATTGAAATAAACAGACAGAACACAGGGTGAAAAAGAAAATAACCAATAAGGATGGGTGTATTTATTTTAATAGAATGTGAATATAATGTGAGGCATGTATACAGTCAATATTTGTTTAATGATAAGCATGTAATTATCTTAAAATACATCATATAGAAAGGAATAGTGCTTTGGAGAAGTATGGTTATATGTAGATGAAATATGTAGGAAAAGTTGCTCACCCAATCTGGTAGAATCCAAAGGTTTCTAACCCAATAATAACGGCTAATATTTATATTGTGTTTACAATGTGCCTAGCATTGTACTAAGGGCTTTACTTAACCAATGATTTATTTACTTCAGGCAATATTTAATGAACAGATTTGAAGAGTCTCTTAGGAGTTTGTTGTAATGGAATCTGACCTGTGACTGGTGACAGAAAGGATTACTAATTAAAATATTACAAACAAGACTAAGAGAGAAACAGAGACACAGAGGGAAACAGAGCAAAACACTGCCTAGAAAACAGTTCCTCCTCTGCCCTGCATGACTGTAAATAATGACTAAAATGAGCTGCCATCTCCTTGATCCACAGAAAAACTAGTCAAAGTACAGAATTTTCTTTATAAGCATATGGTTAAAAAGGACTCAGTATCAAGATATCTGTACCACTTGGAGGCTTCTTTTAAATATAAATTGACCTTGAAACCCCCCACCCTCAATTTTTTTAAAATAAAAAACAAAGAGAAGATGTATTGTCTCTTCTGGCTTCAGCTGTTGAGAGAGCCTCTTTGTCTTTGGCTAGTGTGACATGTCTTTAAATGGTACCACCTGAATGTTTCCAAGTCCATTAATGGCAGACACTGCTTTTTTTTCTCCTTCCCTCTTCCTTATATCTTGTTTAGCAGTTGTTTCTGCAACAAACTGAATTTTGCTTCCATGGTCTATTGGTGCCATAAAAATTAGTTGGTATTCTTGTTCTTGGTGACTTGCCCAGGATCACACAGCCAAGGTCGAGGCCACATTTGAACTCAGATCTTCCTAACTCCAAGCCCAGCTTTTTTTTTTTTTGTTAGGAGGAACAAAGTAAATTTATTTCACCAACCTTGCAAGATTTGGGCATACCTCCATAATGGAGGAGGGTCAGGTAAAAGGGAATCTGTCCTAATTTATACTCTTAATGAAAAAGATTCCCACCCACCTCTATCCCTTCTCACCATTGGCTGGGAGG
>CM053622.1:323982604-324028109 GCA_028646595.1 Phalanger gymnotis | reverse complement strand
AAAAAAAAGAAAAGGGCACAACACGATCAGGCTTGATCATAAGGGAGATCATTGTGGCAGCTTTGTAGAGGCTGGATTGCAGAAGGAAGAGAATGAAGGCCAGAAGACTAACTAGGAAGCCAATTGTTTCAACAATCTTCTTAGCAACTACTGTTGCTGTGTAAAACCAACAACAACCAGCACACAGAATGCTGCAAGCCCAAGTTCTTTTGATCTGCTTTACCAAGGAAAGCAAAGTTAAGGGATTAACAATCTTACTTTAATTCATCATACAAATATCAATCACTCAGCTCAGGGGGAAAAGTCAAGATCCTGAGCTTTAGAGCAAATACAAACAAATTACAAACATCAACAGACAGATCTTGTCTGATTCAAATCTCAATGCATAGTTACCAGAGTTTAACAAAGCCCCAACATCCGGGTTTATAAGCTGGGGGGCTCAACTACAGCTGCCCAGTCTCCACATCAGCTTACCACCAAGAGTGAGAGCCTCAAGCAAATTGCTCTGTCCTCTCTTTTTATGCACTCTTTAGCCATCATCAAAGGTCATGTCATCTGGGCTGGGCAACCAGAACTTAAACTTTTACTATTGCTTCTGGTCTTAGCAATTCCCTTCAGGGCCCTGGGGGCTTCATGCCCACATTGGCTTAGCACCTAGTAGCTAGGGGTTTGGGGCCTACTTGGGAGCAAAGATATAACCAGACCTTTCTTCATTGGCCCTACCTGGAGACCCACCTTAGTTACCGATGCACCAATGTAAGACAACAGGCAATGAGTCTCTGAGCTTGGGTTGTAGCAGCAAGAGTGGAAAGAAGGGGATGAAATGCAAGAGAGGTGATATATGTAGAGATGAGGAAACTCAACAACCAGCAACCAAGAGGAGTAAGATCCTAGAGCACAGATGGGAAAGGGATCTTAGAAGTCATATCGTCCAACTTCTTCATTTTAACAAGAAAACTAAAGCTGAGAGAAGGTAAATGACAGACCCAAGGTCAGACAGTTAATAATCCCAGCAGAGCTGGGATTCAAACTCAGATCCACTGCAGTACACTTTCAACTGCAACTGCTTTACTAAGCCCAGGTGACTGCAAGATTGGTAGAAGCATTTAAAGGAAAATTCTTTGGGCTTTTGCCCTGATTAAGAAGGCAAAATTCAGGACAAACAGAATTAAAAGAGTTTATTAAAGCACGTCAAGGTAGCAACACTTTGATGGGCTGATCACTGGAGATCAGCAATGACTTCAAGATGGAGTCAGCTTTTATTGGTAACTTTTATAAGGAAATAAAGGTCTGCATCAGCGAAAGGGGATGGGCCATTGCGCCTCAGTTCCTCCTCAAGGTGGTAAGGATGTGACAATTTCCAGGTACAGACAAACAAGAGGATAACTTGCTACATGAAAAGCATCAGGTAATACAAAGTTGCAGATTGGGTGACTCCTAGGGGCCAACTAAGTGATACAGTGGATGGAGTGCTTGGCCTTGAGTCAGGAAGATTTCTTTCTGAGTTCAAATATGGCTTTAGACACTTACTAGTTATGTGACCTTGGGCAAGTCACTTAACTGTTTGCCTCAGTTTCCTCATCTGTAAAGTGGGCTGAAGAAGATACTGGCAAAGGTCTCCAGTCTTTGCTAAGAAAAGCCCAAATGGTGTCACGAAGAGTGAGACTCAGCTGAAAGGACTGAACAAGGATGACACTCCTTTCCCCAAAACTTTTGACAAGCAGGTCTGGGAGCAACGGGTCACTGAGTTAGTCTGACTTTCAGTAGAAACATTAAAAATTGAGGAAATCAAAAGGAGGGGTAGGTTTTTCTTGGGGGGAGGGTGAAGGATTATTAGTTCACTTTGGGACATTTAAATTTGAGGTGCTGGAGGGAAATCAAGATGGAGACAACTAGCAGTCAACTGGAAATTCAGAATTGATGCTCAGTAGACAGGTCAAGGCCAGAGATATAGATCTGGCAATTATCTGCACAATGCTCGTAACTGAAAAAGTGGCTAAGAAGTGAGGTCTGAAGAGCTTTAGGGAGAAATTCCTAATATCAATAGTAAATTATTTTATCTAGGCTTTAATGGTTTTCATTTTATCAGTGGGTCAAGCAAGAATTCAAGGAGGGTAACATCTCTTCCAGTGACAGGAAGGTTCCTGGGGCAGCTAAGGGGTCTCTAAGCTGTGAAGCGGGTGATGGTGACCAGGCTGCAAAGGCACACCCAACCATGAGTACCACCAGTGGAAAATCCCTCCACCTCTCCCAAAGTCTTCTGTTTGGTAGATGACTTTCAAAGAAAAAGCCCCCAAAGTCACTTAAATACGACTTCACAGAAATATTCCAAGAAAAAAAAAAGTCCCAGTCTGTTTTGGATTTAATTGTTATACTGAGCATTTAGCTTTATACTTACAAAAACTCAGCTGGAGCTCTTCAAGAGAACCACAGCTAGAAAGCCCAAACAGAACAGCTCGCAGATTTACACAAAACTGCTTTGATCCCTTTGCCCCTTTAATGATATTTGGAATTTCCAAGCTGTGATCCGGTCCCTTAAGCAGTTCCCAAGGTTTCCTCTCGGTGACTTCCCATAAAGTCTATCATTCTAACAATCCTACTAGACTAGACCAAAGCAAGACAAGGGGCTGAGCATGAGGGGACAGGGGCAGGTGGTGGGGTTTTTCAGCACTGCCTTCTCTCCCCTCCCCACTCAAAATATTAAATAGAAAGTTAGAAACTTCTGGAAAATTGCACGCACTCCTGACTTGCCCTAAGGACGCCTAGAGCTCTCAAATCAGAGGGAATGTGATTCAAGTGTCAAACACACCGGGCCTGCAGTGGAGATTTCATTTCCTACAAACACTTCCTCGCAAGATGTACAAACTTTCCCTAAACAAACACCTCGGCACAATGTGGGCGGGTTTCTCCAGCCTTAGACCCTTAAAGAGATTTGAACTTTGACTATGCAAGAGCCTAAAAGTTATGTGTGGTCTAAGCAATTTCCTTTTACCTTTCATACAATAACTCATTCTTGTTTCCTGATTATCATATTCAAACAGACATTCAGAAGGGGGAAAAGAAACAACTTCCTTTTTCAAAAAGCTCAGTCTTTCAGAACATTTTCATTCACACCAAAGTCTTCCAAGGTAGCCCATCAGTGCCCTTTTCATAGGTAAGCACTGATGTAGAACCGATCACAACCTCAGAATCCATACAATTCAACTCCTTCATTTTACAGTTGAGGACACTGAATTTCTGAGAGGTTAAGTGATGTGGCCAAGGTCACACAAATAATGAGTATCAGAGGCAGATTTTGAACTCAAGTCCTCTGACTCCAGAATCGAGGGTACTTTCCCTGAGTAATACCATGTTGTCTACCCTAAAACAGTCAGTCTACATTGGAAGAGACCTCAGAGATCACTCAGAAAAAATCCCTCTCTATAACTTAAAACTATGTACTTTGCAAACTTGCAAAGCAATTTCTAGGGATAAGCCCTGAAGGATCATATAAATGTGAATTATGGCTACCACCCATCTATAAGGCAGGCATGCTGGTACAGCTGAAAGAATGTTAGACATGAATTCATGGGGCCTGGCTTTGAAATCTGACTCTGCCATTTATTACTCCTACCCATGAGACCTTGGGCTAGTCACTTAACCTCTTGGGCCTTCAGTCACCTCATCTACAAAATAAAGAGGGTGAACTATGTTTTGTAAGGTTCCTTCTAGCCTGATATCTATGATTCTAATCATAATGGTAGCACCTAAATATTGGGGGCAACTGAGACTACAGTTGTTGTTTAGTCATTTCAGTCATCTTTGACTCTTTCTGACCCATTTGGGATTTTCCTGGCAAAGATAATGGAGTGGTTTGCCATTTCCTTCTCTAGCTCATTTTATAAATAATGAAACTGAGGCAAACTGGTTAAGTGACTTGCCCAGGGTCATAAGTGTCTGAGGCCAGATTTGAACTCAGGAAAGATGATTCTTCCTGACTCCAAGCCCAGTGCTCTAATCATGGCACCATCTAGCTGCCTCATATGTGACTACATAAGCAACATTTAAACCCACAGATTCCCACCTCTTTAACTAAAGGTGTCTTTCATGTTCTATTTTCCAAGACAGACATTGGCCCTAATAAGAGATTTTGAAAAGGGCCCAACTCTCACTTCACATTCTGATCTAATTACCTAAAGATGTTAAGTCTAATAGCTTCTAGCTATCAAAGGCCTTGGAAAACTAAATTCTGTTCTACATGTCAGTATATGGCATTGTAGACAAAATCATAGAAAAGACCTGGCTCAGAGACAAATTGCCTCGAGGCACCAAAGTGCTGCCCTGGATGGCACATGACATGGTGCTGTCAATGTTTTTCCAAAGCAGCAGTATCAGCGACTTTAATCTCTGCACCTATTGGAAACCAATCTGGTGGAAAACTGGGAGACAGAAACATTTGTTAGCTTTCCAATTTGAGCCACAGCTGCTAAGGGAACCAGACATTTATAATAAATGATGACTTTTTCTTTTGAAAGGAGGATTAGAGGCCCTAAAAGCACCAGCAAAGGGATTAATTCAAAGTTATTTGGCTTGATAGAGTGATCAGGTCAGCATCTCCTTGTGGTTCAGCAACTAATTCAGGGAACTTGTAGGATTACAAGATGCAGAGCTAGAAGAGGCCTTAGAAATCACCTAGTCCTGGAACACAAGGAATCGAGCATCAACACCTTTCCTTTCCCTTTTGCTTAGTTTATAAATATGTGGCCAAGGGTATTTATTAATCAGACACACAAACCAGCATGTCACAGTTCTCTCCTGCTGCTCTTTACAAATCACTGCCATTCAGATTTGTCCTTGGAGTTTGAGACATGGAGACAGATTTTTTACATACTTCAGTTAGTAAACCCCTTGGATGGGGCCTAAACACTGATCCTATATTGAATTCTGACCCATAATGAACGATGCCCGAATGAGACACATAAGGATATTTGATAAACACTCTTGCTCAACTAGGGAAATGGTTTGAGAAATTCTTTCCAATGATGCAGACTGCAAGCTCTCCATATCTGTCCATTCAATCTGCTGGAGGCCTTCTTCAATTCCTCCTGACTACCAAGTCAGCTAGCCACAGGATGCACTCCCCCTCCCCCTGATATCCAATCTGAGTGTTCTCTCAAAGACAGATTGGCAAAGAGGCTTGAGCTCTGGACCCAGAGGCAGAAAGGCCTAATTTTGAATCTCTCACACTTACTGGCTAGCTATGTGGCTCTGAACAAGTCACTTCCCTCCCCTAGTCCTCAGCTTCTTCATGTTGAAAATAAGGATAACTGCATGCACCTCATAGGCTTGCTGAAAGGATCAAATGAGATACTTAATGTATGGAAAGGTCTTTGTAAAATCTCAAAGCCCTGGATTAATGTGAGTGATTATTATTACTAGAATTAGTAATGGTCATACTAGTGGCACCTCCAGATTGAAAGGATTATGGCAGATGAACTTTGGGGAATAGCAGCAGTTCCTAACTTCCTGTGTGTCACAGACGCCTTCTCAGAGTAGTGTTTTGCTATGAATAAAAATAAAAGCCAGAGGGTTATAAAGGAAACAAATTATGTTGAAATATAGTTATTAAAAATGTGGATATGTCTATCTCTTTCTCTATCTACCTACCTAAGTTCACGGACACTGGGTTAAGAACTCTAGCTGTTGCAGAACCAGCAGATGCTTTTGCTCAGTGGAATCTTTTTTTTCCCCACTGTCTTCCTGTTGCCCTTTCCCTAAGGCTACCCTCAAACCTTTGTACTCAGCTGGATCTGGAGAGATGTTCCCTTCCCACAGCCTTGGTATACTTTAATTTTGGCATATCTGATCACCTGCTGTTAAATCAGTGGTGGGTGCCCATGATACCCTTAAAAAGCAGTGGATGGCAACCAAAATGATTTAGTATGAGAACATTAAGAAGAAAATGACAAAAGCATCAGTGTTGAAATATCTATTTAAGTGGGAAAAGGCTATACAAATCTTTTAATGAAATATATTTTGTCATTTTGTAGAATTACCTTTCAGTAATAAACATATATATATATGTATATGTATCCTTTTAAAGACATCTCATTTTAGAGGTGTGGCCTATGTTGAGGAGGGTAGCCAATAAATATTTAGAGTAATAGAATAATTAATTTAATTCTAGTTTTCACCTCATGATCCTGGAATCTTATTCTCAATTCTCCAAAGAATATAATTCTGCTGATGATTTTTGGAAGACCAAATAAAAAAGGTGCTACAGAACTGAAGAAAGGCGAATGCTGTTATTTTCGAAAAAGGGAAGAAGATGGAGTTTACCAACTAGTGAACTTCCATTTCTGGCAAATTCTAGAACATATTATTAAAAAGATAAGTTGTGAATATTTCAAAAAGGAATCAATTATCACTAAATGTCAGATCTTGATGCTTAATCAAGAGAGGGTCAAGCCAGATTAACCTCATTTTCCTCTTTGACAGAGTAACTAAGACCAAGTCAGGAAGATGATATGGACATAACCTAACTAGATTTCTGACAAGTATTAATCCTTGTAAAGAAGACGGAAAGTTGTGGACTGTCTGATAACACTGTTAAGAGAAGTAGGAGATTGACTGGACCAAAAGAGTATTCCTTAATGGGTCAATGCCAAGTTTGAGGGAGGCCTTCAGTGGAATGTGCTTCATCCTACACTCTTTAACATTTTAACCAATGACTTGGATAAAGGCATATTAGACATGCTTGTTATACTGTGGATAACAAAACAAGAAGAGAAAGTTAACATGACAAAAACAAGAATCAGGATCCAAAATGATCTAGACAAAAGTACAATGGCAAGCAGATTCTCATAAAATTTAACAGAGATAAATGCAAAGTTCTATGCTTGGGTTTAAAAAACCTACTTCACAAATCAAGATTGGGAAAGTATACCTAGAAAACAGTTTATGGGAAAACCATCTAGTGGTCTGGTATAGTCACTACTTTAATAACTAAAAGTTCAGGCTGGGTACAACAGGCAAATAAGCTAACGCTATCTAAGAGAGCATGGAGAAGAATAGAATTAGAATATAGGGAGTGGCATTTCCACTGTACTCTACCTTTCTCAGATCCTTCTTTGAGAATCATGTTCAGTTTTGGGTATCACATCTTGGGGAGAGCACTGATAGACAAAAGCACAGAAAGAAAAAGTAAACCAAGATGGCGAAAGAACTGAAAATCATCCTACATCAGGCTCGAAAAGAGCTAAAGATGTTTAACTTGTAGAAGAGAAGATTTTGGGGAACGGAGGGGTGTGTGTGTGTATATGACAACTCTCTTCATGTTATGTGAAGCTATGACTAGACAAGGGATTAGGCTCATGCCATTTGGCCCCATAGGAAAGAATTAAGAAGAATGAAAAGTTGCTTTTTATGCTTAATATGGAGAAAAAAATCCTAACCATTTAAGCTATCCAAAATGGCAGGGAAGTAGTGAGCACCCCTCATTGAAGGTCTTCATACACAAGGTGGATGATCACTTGTCAGGGATTTTTGAGGGAGAATTCTTGGTCAGGTATGGGTTAGATTAGATGGCCTTTGAAGTACTTCCCCTTCCAACTCCCAAGATTTTAGGATTCTGAGTGGATGAATTCCTTTTTTGGGAACTGCATACGTCATCAAAACAGAAAATGAATCAAATGTAAATCTTCAAATAGAGGCTCAAAAGTTACTTCTCAAGAAAATTGCAGAGGATTCATGCTTTCCCTGATTCTTGGCTGGTTAAGTGAAAAGAATGTAGGAATTGGAGCCCAAGCATCTGAGCTTCCTGAATTCAAACATTTTCACTTATTATCTTGTAAAATGAGGGGGTTGGACTAGTTCTTCAAGGTTCTTTCTATCTATGATCTATGATCCTATAAGAGAAATTCAACAATTCAAGGCACAGAATCACTGATCAAAGGAGTGGTCCATGGATGAATTCAGATACCACAGCTGAATCCTTAGCTAGCAATAAATGAACTCTAAGGTCCCTTCCTAGTCTAACATTCTGTGATTCTATGCTGTCATTATTACAATCAAAATAACTGATTGTAAACAATCATAATCAAGTAAACTGATGAATTTTACTTACTATCCTTTCTATTGATCTTAACAAATGGTAGAATACCTAAAAGTTGGTAAGAGAAGGGGGAAAAAAAAGATATGAGTAGGGTGTGAGGAAAAAAAAATACTTGCTGTAAACAGTCGCATATGAAAATACACTTTGAGGCAAGAGAGCAACTCAGTTGCCATGACCCAATTCATCCTTGTTATCTCTACTGAGAGGTATACCACTCTCCTTTAGTAAACTCTTGAGTGTTGTGAAAGAGTTTGGATTTACAAAAACTTCCTGTCACAGGATTTCTCATTTCTTCATCCTGGTCAGGATAAACAAACAAACAAAAAACATTAAACAGAACAAGAAATTCCCGTGTTATTTACCTTTACCAAACTGTAAGGCTGGGGATGATTTATCAAATGTCATCTAGGCAGGCAATTTACATGAAGATTATGTCACAAAGGTAAACTCAAATGGATATGCAAATTAACAGGAGTTCTCTTCACTGACAGAGACTGTAAAAGCCATCTATGCCTGCCCTGCCTAATGGGACTCTTGCCCGTGCTCCAGCTACAAAGTTCACCACAAGGAGAGTGTAAGGAGCATGCCCCAAATGCCGGATACCTTCCATTTCTTCCAATGGCATGAACACCTAGCAGATGTTGACTTGTCCACCTGTCACTCCTCACTCTTACCACATGACCAGCCTACTTTATATGATTCCTTGATGATGTCCTTTAATTCTGCCCTTCTTCTAATAGTGTGATGGATTTCCAATTCTGTGTTCTAAGGGCCCTTCCAGTTAGGACAATCTAAATTAGGCCATAAGAGAGCAATATGGCTTTTTCCTCAGATGATCAGGCCCAAGACTCATGACTACAATTGTTCCCTTACAAAATTTGGTGACACCAGTATCAAGACCTGGTCATCACAGGTAATGGCTCTATTGATACACCTATCACTTTCACTCTAAAAGAGTTACCTTGGTAGCCAATGAAACACTTCCCTGGTACAGACTCTCATCATCTCATGCCTGGACTGCTACAACAGAGACTGCTTGGTGGTCTCTCTGCTCCAGATAGCTTCCCACTCTAGTCTATCTTCTACTCAGCTATCTGACCATATCACCCTCTTACTCAATAAAATCCTGTGCCCCCTCCCCCCCACCTTTACCCCTAGGATAAAGTATAAAATGCTCCCTTAGGCTTTTAAAGACCTTCATAATCTGGCTTTTCCAGATTTTCTATGTTTTACTCCCCTTTATGGACTCTATGATACAGGCAGTAACACCAGCCTCCTTGATGTTCTCACTGATCTCCACCTCCCAATTTTGGGTCTTTTCACCAAATGTCCCCCATGACTGGAATGTTCTTCTGCAAACTTTTTCTAGTCCCCACTCTCCTCCTCCACCCACCACTCTCCCCACTTCTCGTGCCTTCTGTCTGAGATTACTGCTGATTTATGCTTTATATATTTCGTATATTTTCGTAGCTATTTATAAGGCTGTCCTCTCCATTAAAATGTTTCTTGGGGAAAGGGACCATATTTTTGCCTTTCTTCGAATCCCCAGAGCTTAGCACTGTACATGACATATAGTAAGTACTTAATAAAGGCTTGTCGACTGAATTCAGAATTCCTCATAGGTTACAGAATTTCTGTCTGCTTAAACTTGCTATGCATCTATTCTTTCTCTTTTGCATAATAATCATCTTAGTTCTTTGGGACCAGCAGTATCACACATACTGCTACCATATAGGAACACTGAAAAAATGTTAATATTGTAAATATTTGCCTTTCTTTTAACTGAAAATGGGGATCATTTAAAGATCTGAGCAATGTCCTCAAAGCATTTGCTCATCTCTCTTCCCACCTGTTCAGTTCTGCTGTGTATCAACACCAATAATGGTTTCTTGTAGGAGAGGTGAAGGAGGATGGGTGAACATTAATAGCTGGAGAAAACATTTTCACTTCAATAATTTTGAAGATTTTTGATTTCATTAAGTTAGATACTCCTCTCTATATACAAAAAGAGCAACTCCTCCTTAATATGACTGGTTCATGAGTAGCTATGATCAGAAATAACCTGATTACCTGGTGACCACTTTCTGGCTATGAGCCTTTGTGAACTTACCTAGGTGGAGCCTTGAATGACAGACAGTCTTTAGCTAGGCTTGATTTCAAAGCCATTTTGGGTTGGCAGGATCTCTACCAAGCTTTACTCTACTCTGATGAATATGTAGGGTGATGAGATCACAGGTCTAAAACTGAGAGGTGTCATTTAGTCTAACACTTTCATTTTACAGATGAGGAAACTGAGGCTAAAGGAAATTAAGTAACTTGCCCAAGGTTACACAGATAATCCTCATCAGAGGTAGGATTTGAATACATGTCCTCTGACTCCAAAATCATTCTTCCTTACTGTCTCTTTATCACCTCACAATGGAAAATGCTATCCACATCTAGAGAAAGACTATGGAATCTGAATGTAGATCAAAGCATACTATTTTCTCTCTTTTTTTCCCTCTCGTGGTTTTTCCTTTTTGTTCTGATTTTTCTTTCACAATATGACAAATAAGGAACAAAAAAAAAAGAAAAAGAAAAAAAGAACCCGCAGTCACCTCCATATCACTAAGGCATGAGGATTGGAGAAAAAGTCCCTTCTCTTTTCTCCAGTGTCAAAGCTCAGACAAGAATCCTGCGTGACAGATAATTTTATGTTAAGAGTCCTTCTCTAATAGGAAGGGAGTTCTATAATTGGAAAAAAGGTTTGAGGAAGTGGACTAGGAGAAAAAAGAAAAAAAAACCCAAAAGCTCCTGAGGGATATGAGCTTTGGACATCTCCCCTTTTGAGCTTTCCCAAGAAATTCAGAATCCCTTTTAACAGCCCTTTCACTGTGGCCCTCAAGGTCTGCACTTGGCTCCACCCTAGACTGCCACTCCTAGACCACTGTAAGTGTCCATCTAGCCCCCATTAGATTGCTCAAATTCTTACAATCTGGCCCAACAGCTGGGATTCTTAAAATTTCTCCCATCTCAACCGGTGTTTTAATAAACCCTATCTCTGACTGAAAGAAGGCTTGGGTCGAATTCTTTCAAGGCAGGCCTCAGGTATGTTGGTCTTGAATTTCAGGGTTCCCAGCACCTCTAGATTGTAACTTTTAAGCATTTATACATGGAAATGTTTTTGCATGACTGCATATATATAACCTATATTAAATTGCTTCCTTTTTCAATGGGCGGGAGAGGGAAAGGAAGGAGAGAATCTGGAACTCAAAATTTTTTTTAAATGACTGTTAAAAATTGTTTTTACATGTAAGTAGGGGAGAGAATAAAAAATCAAATCAAAAAAAGAGAAGAAAGTTATAAGAAGTCTGAATATACAAGGGAGATTTTGATATAATTTGTTTGTATAATTCAAATGCAACGCTATTTATCAATTACTACTCAGAAACATTTAGGTCAGATCCAGTCTGCTGATATTCTAATAAGGGGATGAGAGCAACAAAGACAACTAGAATATACAATGTAAATTGCTGAGTACAACAGAGGCCTACAGGTCAGAAAAGGCTAGGCAGATTAATTAGCATCTGAGTTAGGGTTTTAATGGGTAAAAAAGAAGAGAAGCCATTCCAGGGATAGCAATCCAGAGTGCGCTCCAGAGAACAGAGTGAGCCCATATTAAGTACTATGGAAATAAGGTTAAAAAGGGTTTAGGGAAGTCACTATCGCACAAAAGGCATCATTTCAATGCCCTGTCCACTTCTGGGGCAAAAAATGACTATGGACCACTTATTCCAGCCATTCATTTTTAGCTAATACACACAAAGACAGATAGTCAGGCAGAAACAATAGCCCCAGTGATATCCTTACTGAAAGGCAGCATTGTGTCTGAAGGGGACAGAGTGGGAGTGGGCCTCAAGGTCAGAAAGAGCTGGGTTCGAGTTTACTGCTGACAGATAGATATTAGCTGTGTGACTCTAGTCACTTAAATTCTCAGGGTTTCCAATAAGCTCTGTAAGATGGGAAATGGCAGAGTAAGTACCAATCTGCATTGTAAAGGCATTTTTTTCCTGACCAGGAGTTCCCAATATCAATGAAACCACAGATGCAATCCAAACAAATATAATCAGAAAAGCCATAGATCACTTCAAAGATTTAAGATCTTGCCAATCCCAAATGCTTATAATACTACAAGAACAAGAGACACTGAACAAGACTAACAGTATCCCCAGCTTAGCATACCATATAGGCACTTAATTAGTGCTTAGTGACCGACTGAATAACTGTCCCCTATGTTTTCCCCCCTCTTCACAGCTTTTGCCCAAAGCAGAGTCTTTGCTCTGATGCCAATGCTGTTGGGAGCTACCTAAATGGATGAAGCCTTGGTGTATTAAAACAGGAAATGCCTCCTTCAGGTCCAGTTCTGAGCACTACGAGCTCTTCACCTAAACAAATTTCAAAAGTAGCGGCCTTTCAGTTGTCAGAAAGTTAAATGCAGAACGTTCATGTACCATAGAAATGACTGTGCTGGTGCCAGCACTTGGTAATGGTGGTCAACTGACTGGCAATGATATGCCTGAGCACTCCAGGATCCTGCTCCCCTTATTCTCTGCACATATCGGCCACTTCCTCAGCACAGCCCAAGACCACTCCAAGATCAGGTTAAAGTTAATTTGGGGATCTGCATTGGGGCTGGAATGTAGAAGCTATGTAAAATGATCTTTTCAGACAGCTGGCTGGTCAGAGGTTTACCTCTTAAGGCATTCTAAGGAACTGACTGGAGACCTAAATAAGACCACAGTGCACAGAATATAACACTGACATAATTCTCTGCCCAAGCAGTATTATCATGCCAGAGGCCATAGTTCCCCTTGAATTTCACAGGATTACAGACTCTAGAAGACTGGAAAGCCTGTGAGATTTACTAATGCCTATAGACAGATACCTCTCCCCTCCCTCTTTAACAACCAGCTCCCCCAACAAAAAACGAAAATCTTTATCTTCAAATGCCTAAAAAATTTCCCTCAGTAATACATTCTAGTATCTAAATAATCCTCGCTGTCAATATACATACCTCAGCTTAAAAGACAATTAAAAAATAAATTTAATTTACAAACCTTTCTCATCACCAGGTTTGCTACCAAGTGAATTTCTTCAGCTAAAGTAGCCCATAAAATGTGAAAGGATGTTGATCAACATCAGTGGAGGGAGTGCCCACACGAACAAAAAACATGGACCTTTCAAAGTATCAAATCAATCTCTGAACTAACAAAACCTTTTCCGCAGCCCGCCCAGTCCTTACTTCCTGCTATGCATTTTACCACTTTGTTGTGTTACCTCTAATCACTAGTCACAGGGCACAGACAACAATAATTCTGTAGTGAAATACACTTCATCAGCTTACCACTTGCACGAAAAAAAATTTAAGCAGCAACAGGAATATGTGAGCAACAAATAATAAACACAATGAAATTTTTTATTCTCTACAACTTTCAGCCAATTGTGATATGATTCTCACAAGAATTTTTATATACATATGAAAGTAAGCATATGGTACAGTAGTTGTTGGTATTTTCTCGGGTGCCTTAAAAATATACATATATAATATATAATAAAAATATACTACTAAAATATAAGGTATTCATTAGTATTATTGTTAATAATCTTCCCCCCTTAGAAAAAACTTGTGAAACGATCCCTCATTGCTCTCACTATTTCACTCCTAGCATAGACATCTTCTATACAGACTTGCTCTAATCCAGCTGCTTTGTCTATTTTTGCTCTCTTTAGGGACATTTCTAGGTCTTCCGTCAGGACTTCTAAGAATATGACGATAGGGTTCAAGTAGCTCTGTTGGCCTTGATGTTGAAAAGTTTGTTAGAAAAATTTGTTCAAGTCTTTTTTCTGTTTGTTGCCTTTCTTCCACTTTAATTCCTAACCACCCTTAAGACGACTGCTTAGTTACTACTCACATTGTTCCCAAATTCTTTGCTTTAAGATTTTGTGAATGAGTTTTTATTGTAAACCAATGTTGTCTTTGGCTGCCATCTCTTTTGGCTTGGCAAGTAAGTTGTGTCTGCTGACTGAAGTACCTTTGGGGGTGTCTTTGGGATTCTGCCGCTTTCTTTGTTATGGCAATTGATTTATACTGGTTAAACTTTTGTATGAAATTATTACAGTTTGTATTACATGTTTTCTTCCATCTATTACTCAATTTTCATTATGAATAATTTGTTTGAAAGTGACATATGATTGTAATGGAATATTATTGTGCTATGAGAAATGACAAGCAAGACGAAAGCAGGACAAGCAGGACGAAAAACCTGGAAAAACTTACATGAACTGATACATAGCGAACAGAACGAGGAGGTTGTAAACAGTAACAGCAATACTGTTCAGGGAAGAATTGTAAATGATTTAACTATTCTCAGCAATACAATGATCCAAGACAATCCCAAAGGACTAATGACTAAATATACCACCTCCAGAGAAAGAACTGATACTCTGAATAGACTGAAACATGCTATTTTTCACTTCTTTTTTTTTTTCTTTTTAGTCTTCTTGTACAAAATGGCTAATATGGAAATGTTTTACATAATTGCACGTGTATAATCTATTTCTAATTGCTTACCATCTCAGGGAAGAGGGAGGGATAGAATTTGGAACTCAATTTCAAATAAAAATGTTAATATGAAAAAAAATGAATGACCTGTTTTAACAGGTCAAGATTGAGTTGTTTCAACCGCAGGCCATAGCTTTATCTCATTTTTATTTATTTTTTCTTCTAGTTTGAACTAATTTTGTTCTTTGCTCCAACAAAGCTCATGACCTGAACTGTACACAAATGATTGGATCAAGAAGGACTCCCACATCATTTACGAAGTATTTTCTATCTTTTAAATATAACCAATTGCAGTTTTTGTGAAATTACTAGAAATAACCACTCCCAGCACCTACCAATTCTAGGAGAATCTGAATGAAGCCTTTAAGAGTCCATGGTCAAGTCCACACCACTCTGAGCATCTGAGTAAAACTTCAAAAACTTTATTTAATCCAGTATTTAACTTTATTTAAAATACCAGCCTGAAAAATATCAGGGCACTTGGTTCTTAGAACAACAGAAATAGTTAAGGTTTTCATAAAATACTTTTTATTAGCTACATCACTTATAGAAAAGTCCGCTATTTGGCTATAACACTTTGAGTAGCCTCCCCCCTTCCCCAAGTGAAATCACTTTACAAAAATACTTTTTACCCATAGATATAAAGCAAAAGTCCTATAGAAAAGATTCATGGGTTCAGGGACCTGGGATTTATTTCAGCTTTGTGAAGTCATTTAAAATATTTAATAATTAAGTGATGAGGGAAAGCAAACTGACCTAATAAAGCATAGGTTTTTCACCTTTGAGTCCTGAAACCTTTTGGCCATCTGGTGAGACCTATGGACCCCTTCTTAGAATAACATTTTTAAACACATAGAATTCCAAAGGAAACAAATAATGTTGAAATACAATTACTAAAATTTTAAAGGAAAAAAGTTCATAGATCCCAGGTTAAGAACTCTTGTATAAGGTCATGCTTTCAAAGAGCAGAAAGAGCAAGCAAAGAGAAAGAATGTATGTACGTTCACATGTGCAAATTGTGAAACATGACACAAGTATTCACACTGTATTGTTTCAAACATGAGCTGGACCTGCTAAATTAGTCTGCCTCTTCCTAACACAAACACACACAATGTTAATTAAGTTCACATAGAAATATGGAGGAAAATTCTATTGAAGTTATTATAAACCTCTGTGGTAAGAGGTTTCAAGGCTCTGATGTCCTCCTACTTCCTCTCATCCCATGGAAACAACACAGATGTGTGGCCAAGTGGAATAGCATCAGCAGAGCCTCGAGGTAGCCTCTTTCTACACCATGGCCTCCATTCTATTTTATTCCCTTTTGACCCAAGCCACCACACCTCCTTTTCTTTTAGAAAAAAAACCAAAACTGCTCAGTCTCTAGAAGAGAGCTATTCCTCACTGGCCTTCTCCAAAGAAATGGAAAAATCTGAGAAGCCACCCATCTGGTTATTAACCCTGGGTGAGCAGAAACAGAGGTCTCTGGTGAATGTCTGGGCAGAAAGCTGCTTTTGAAATCGCTACCACATTCCCAGAGTTTCTGGGCTAATGGGTGGCAGTGGATCTAAGAATTTCTTCCCTGAAGTTTTGTAGGAAATTTGGGGGCTACAGTGACAGGATGAGTGTGTGACACACATCTGAAGACAGGGCCTTGGGGAAACTCCCATTCTCCTGGTGCCCAAGCCAAACTAATCCTAAGTTACACATGAGAAACTAGGAATTAATAAGTACTTGAATGTCTCTTCTCTCCCCTCTACCCACCCAAATTAGGAAGCATAGATAAACAAAGGGCTGGCCTGGGAGCCAGGAAAAGCCTAGGTTCAAGTCTCTACCTTCATACACACTGGCAAATCACCTGAACTCTTAGTGATTTAGGAAACTCTCTTGGACTATGAGCTAGAGAAGGTTGTGCGACCTGTGTTGATAGAGGAGGTTATCTTACCAGAAGCTCTCCTCCCTCATGGACTAGATGGACTCTATCTCTCTGGCATTTTCTCTGGCTGTCTCTCTTGCCAGGAATGCTCTTTGTCCTTCATTCTGCCTACTGACATCCCTGGTTCCCTTTGAGTTCCAACTAAAATGCTTTCCTTTACTGGAAGCCTTCCCCAATCCCTCTTAATTCTAGTGCCTTCCTCTTGTTAGTGTGTACCTTGTATATTGCTTGCTTTGTCAATATTTGTTTGCATGTTGTCTCCCTCGTTAGACTGTAAACTCCTTGAGGGGAAGAACTGTCTTTTGCCTCCTTTGGTATCTTAGGAGTTAAGCACAGTGCCTGGCACCTAGAAAGAGCCTAATCAAAGGTCCAGTCCTCACCCCTAACTTTACTTCTACTCCCCCCATCCCAAATATACCACGAAAGAGGTACTTCCAAAAGAAGCTCAAATTTATGCTTTGAATCTAGCATTTTGCTAGTGAATGGGATGGATAACTGTGAAGACTTCACAGGGTATGTCTAATGGAGAGGTTTTGGGATTTGGCCTTGTAATTTTGGAAGGCATGCCCTTCCCCCTCTCTCTCAGATGTTAGAAGATAATGAATTTCCTGTGTTTGTTCTTTGCTCTAGGAAGGTCTGTCCTTTCCCTAGACTTTCAGAAGCCATCCAGGCAGTTGAGTTCTGACAGGGAAAAATCTGAATGGACCAGATCAACCTTGGTCCTCTGTGTAGTTTTCCCGCCTAGACTGTAAGCCCGCCTCCTAGCCAATGGTGAGAAGGGATAGAGATGGGTGGGAATCTTTTTCATTAAGAGTATAAATTAGGACAGGTTCCCTTTTACTTCGCCTCCTCCATTATGGAGGTATGCCCAAATCTTGCAAGGTTTGTGAAATAAATTTACTTTGTTCCTCCTAAGGATGTCTCTATTATTTAAAAATTCTGTCCCATACACTAGGTTCTATGAAGGATATGAAAGTAGAACATATATGGTACAACAACTACCCTTAAGGTCTTTAGTTGTGTTGGAGAGGCAGGATCATAGGATCACAGATTTGGTCTGGAAGGGGCTGTGGAGGTGATCTACTCTGGAACCCTCACTTTACAGATGATGAATCTGAGACCCAGAGAGGATAAATCATCTGCTTAAGGTCACACAGGTCCTCTGACTATAAATTCCCTGCTATTGATAATATCTCCTTTGACAGAATGTAAATCCATGAGGGCAGGCACTGTTTCATTTTTGTCTTTGTATTACCAGTCCCAGCACTATGTCTGACATAGAGCAGGAATTTAATAAACGTCTGCTAAAGTGACCTTCAAGAATTGGTAAGATTTGGACTGATGAAGAAGAGGGAAGAAAGCATTTCAGGAAAGAACAGCATGATTATATTCCCTAAGGTACTAACTTCATGGACCTTGTGATAATGTATTGCTAAGTTGGAAGTGAGTTTGGGGTCCTGAGGGAAGTTATCTAACTACTGGAGAAAACTAAAGTTGTCGGGAAGAATTATAGAGTTCCTTTGATTCTACGAAGTTAGACAACACAGAGCCACTGCAGTCCTTAAATGGGACTGATGAGGGTATAGTCTCTGGGAACCCCCTTGAACTCTCCTTGAATCTTCCCACTTGATCTAGCCTTGGCCTGAGGCTATAACCTTACATTATCATTAGGCCTAAATCTCCACCTAGCCTTACACTTTATAGTCCAGCTACTTCCCACCCTTGATACTATCAATACTCATGCCCTCAGTTATTTCTCACCCTTAATTTCATTTCCTGGAGTCTGACCTCTAGTCACCCCAGTCCCATCAAGATCCCCCTTAGACCCCTCCTCTAGTCACCTCAGACTACTTGGCCACCCCTCAAATCCCTCCCACAATCTTTCTGTATATAAGATCCATCTTGCCTCCATGAAGGCACTCAGATTCAATCTAGCTCAGTAGGTTGAATCTCACCCACTTGTGAAAACAAGTCTCACAAAGGGTGGGATTTCTTAAGGCAACCCAATATGGCGAACCCTTAACAAACTTTGTCTTTTTCCTTAGCTGAGAAGGCTCAGGTGGAATTCTTTTGGCAGGACCTGGCGTGTTGATGTTTTGGGGTCTTGAGCACCCCTAAAAACCTGTGGTTCCCTACCATCATCATTTTTCTTTAACCTTATCAGGAAAATGATCCCCCCTCCCCCCACCAAAAAGGCTTAACCCAAGATCTAGTTGGAAGAAAGGTATTTACTCTAATTTCTGCTTTGCAGGTGGATAAACTGATGAGAGGATAGGAAGTTGCCTGGGGCCACAGAGACACTCTCAGAGACCACAGGCCCAAGGCTTGGTGGTGAATGCAACAATCCACAAAACAAAGAAAGATACGAAATGACTCTCAGTTCTGTGCTTTCTGCTACTTCAGTGATGGTGGCAAGAGTGATAGAAAAGGAGCGCAGGGTGTTAAGAATCACAAAGTATTCCAATCATCCATAAACTTTTTACTTCACTCTCTGCTCTAAATGTGAGATTCTGGTTGAGCAGACATTGAATAGACATACCACTGGAAGAATTAAATATGTACTAACCTTGACATGCTTGCATTCTTCACTCCTCTCCTCTCTTCCCTTGGGGCATCACGCCCTTATGTAAGGAAGGTAAATTTTGATAGCTGACATGGAGTTTACTGGCTAGATTTCTTTCTCAAAGACCAGGCCTCAAATTCAATTCACTCTGGATTTCATTGATCAGACAAAAATAGGTCCCTGCCCAAGCACCACTTAATGGTTATTTTTTGGGCCCTTCCATAACCGTTTCTCTTTTGGTCAGCAACCCTGAAGGTCTTCCCCTCCCAGTTCGGTGTCATCCCCAACCCCTGCTTTTTTTTTTTTTTTTTGGACTACGGGGCCATCCCTAGACTCACTTCTAAAAGAGGCTTATTCACAGAATGGGCATTGCCTCACTCAAACTCAAAGTAAGAACTTGAAAAGACCTTAGCTTAAAGAGGCCAAGATCTCCCAAGGCATCCAGGGCCATCTCCAGTCCTCTGGAGGAGGCTGTAGCTCTGGAGCTGAAAGTGAGGCTGGTGACTTTGCACAACCCTCCCTCACTCAAATTCAATTGCAAATTATGTCATCATCTCCCTGGGGTCATTGTCCTTTCTGAGAAAGAAGGACAAACTACCCAACAACTGCAACTGGTCCCTAGAAGAACCTTAGGTGGGGGGCTTAGGGTGATGGTGGAAAGCAAAACATTTAATTCACATTAGAATGCAATGCTATCTTAACACCGAAAACTCCTGGGCTCAAGCGTTGACTCCACTATCAGGGACAGGCTGCTTTGATTGGTTATGGTTTCAGAAATGCCGCTAGCAAGTTTCCAGTTCAAGTAATTTGGTATTAAACAAATTCCTGGGGTTTTAATAAGTGGACCCATATGAAAAATAGAGGTAGGAACAAAAAAATCTCTAAAGGTTAAGAATCAGAATCTTCTGCAAGTGTGAGAGTTCATGAGCCCTAGTACAGGAAAACTGAAATTAGACTAAATACAAATAGAAAAGTGTAGATTTTCAAAAACTTGCCTCATTAACTAGGCGCCCAATTGTCTAGGGTTCAACACAAAGAATTGTTAAACCTCTGCTTTGTACAGTATGGACAGGGCAGAGCTAACTCATTCTGAACTTTTCAAAGGATATTGGATTTGAATAAAAGGAAGGAGACAAGGACTTCATAATGGTGTCCTGGGAAAAAAATCCATCACAAATGGAGTCAGAGGCAGGAACTGGAAACCCAGCACTGCTATTGACTTATCCAAGTTAGTTTGGGCAAGTCACATTCAGTCTCAGGGTCCTCCATTTCTTTATCTTTAAAATGGAGGGGTTGGATTAGATAATCCTAAAGTCTCCACTTGCTTTAAATTACCTATGATCCTACGAGTTTGGTTAGAAAACTGGGAAAGCATGCCAACAAAGTTACCTGTATCCCATCTGCTGCTCTCCCAGGAGAAGCTCATCGCTTCTGATCTCACCATGACAGTCTAATTCAAGCTTTGATAGATAACACCTCTTCTCCCCCAGGACCGAAGGGCCAGAGGGTGGAAAACCAAACTCTTCCCAGTGCTTTCCTTTTATGAAGGGCAGAACCCAGACTTTTCAGCCCACTCCATTCAGCATCTATTGCTTCTCCAGGTCCCTGTGCTGAGCTCCTTGAAGGCAAGACCAGTCTTTCTTTTTACTAATTCTATCTCCATTGATTAGCACAATGCCTGGCACATAGTGGAGGTTTAAAATGTTTACTGGATTATACCTCTCCACTGACTGGATAACAGATAAAAGGTTTGAGATGAATAAAATTCCATGAAGGAAAAAGAGGTTCAGATTTGAAAGCTATGGCCTTTCCCAGAGGGCAATGCACTGGAAAAACAATATGCCTCCTCTTCCTTTATTATTTTGCTCTAATAACTTTCTACATAGCAATGTTATCTAGTGGAAAATGTGGAGCTCAAAAATGCAGGTGTTGATCTGGATTCTATGACTAATTCAATATTTATTAAGTACCTGTGTGCAAAGCACACAGTTCTACCAATCGACCACAAACATTTAAGCCCATATTATGTGCCAGGCACCGTGCTTGGCATTAGGGAGACAAAGACAAATAGGAAACAGTCCCTGCCCTTAAAGAGCTTCCATTCTGTCAGAGGGAGCAACCTGCACACAATAAATATGTATTAAATGTATACAAGATAACAGGGGTGGGGGGTGGAGGCACTCAAAGCCATCGGGAATGGGGAAGGCCTCCAGTACCAAGGGGTGTTTGAGCTAGGGATTTTAAGAGGCAGGGTGCATGCTGGTGCATGGGGGCAGGGAATTGGGGGGAAAGGAGGGAGGATAGCCTGTGCAAAAGCAGAGAGATGAAGGAGGGGATATCATGTGCAAGGAACAGCAAGAAGTCCAGTTCATCTAAACTGCAAAGATGGAGAACAGTAACAAATAAGTCTGGGAAAGTACTGGAACGTGGGTGGAAGGGCTTTAAATACCAAGTCTGTATTGGATCTTCAAGGTAAAAGAGAGCCTTAATTGGTCAGGATTACTATGAGAAATCTCTCCAAGACAAGTCACACCCTTTATTATTCTGTTTCCTTAATTTGCAAAATGGGAATTACAAAGAACAGTGACTGCACCTAATTTGGGTTCCAATTGGCTCAGAATGAATGTAAATAGCAATTGTTTCAGCTTTGGCCAGAAACCCTGAGGGTCTTCCCCTCCCAGATTGGTTTTTTAAAAAAAAAAACACTGGTTATTCTTTGCCTCAATTTTTATTAAGCCTTAATCACTGAATGGGCATTGCCTCAGTCAAACTGAGACCTGTTAAAGACCTTAGCTTGAAAAGGCCAAGGTCCCCCACAGCATCCTGGGCCATCTCCAGTCCTCCTGATCTATATCTGGCCACTGGACCCAGATGGCTCTGGAGGAGAGTGAGGCTGGTGACTCTGCACAGCCCTTCCTCCCTCAAATCCAACTCATCTGCAAGTCATGGCATCACCCCCCAGATGTTGTGGTCCTCTTCAAGAACACAAACAACGGGGAGGTCTCAGTGAGAAACTTCTACCAATGAATATTGGCACCTTCTGTGTCTCAGGGCAGAGGTTCTTACCCTAGAGCCCAAAAGAACTGGTTTGTTTTTTTTTTTAAATTTCAATAACTGCTTTTCAGTATAGTTGGTTTCCTTTGTAACTCTATGTATTTTGTGAATGGAAAATCATTCTGAGGAGGGTTCCATAGGCTTTAGATGCCCAAAGAGGTAGGTACAAGAGATAAAAAAAGGTTAAGAATGTCTGTCTTAGAGAGTTAGAGGGTTAATTATCTTGTTGAGCCCATTTACAGATAGATGAAGGGGGAAATAAAATTTAAACTCTCTAAGGACATGGGCAAAGCAGATGGTCTCTTTCATGGTTGTAAAACGATTTGTTGTCCTTAGATAAGAGATTGGTAAGATGTGGATAAGATTAAATGACTTGCCCACAGTCAATCCACCACCATCAAAATGGTGATTAAGTCATTTAAAAGTACCACAAGTGTGCCACACACTTTTATTCAGTAGGCATTTTACAAATTAGAGAATCAAGAAGAGCATTCTAACCTTATCCATCCAATAAATGATCTGTTTTGAGAAGTAGTAGGGTGACTGCTAGATTTATGATAGAAGACTGGGGTTCAAATCCTGACCCCACTAACAAGTGGTGTGACCTCAGGCAAACCATTTATGCTCCCTGAGCCCTAGCTTCTCCATCTGTAAAATGAAGAAAATCATTGAATTGTGCCTCAAAGGAAAGGTCTTGATCAGCCTTCATCTTCTCTATTAAGCATTAGAGTCTAATGGGGGCTTGGGGTGGGGAACCTGTGGCCTTGAGGCCACATGTGGCCTTCTAGGTCCTTGGGTGAGGCCTTTTGACTGAGTCCAAGTTTTACAGAACCAATCTTTTTATTAAGGGGACTTGTTCTGCGAAGTCTGAATAGTGCTCAACAATGCAAAAACTAGAGGAGTGAAATTAGGTAACCCCAAAAGTGGCATAATGGAATGTGCAAGGTATGAGGGTCAAAAGCAAAGGTCTCCTTTGCTTGTCCTCTCCCTCTCTTATTTGCTCTTCCAGGACCTGGCTTTTAGGTTTAAGATGATTTTTTCCTCCTGTCCCAGGCTGGTATTATAGAGCTCAAGCCACTGGTGTGGGTCCAGTACTTCCATGGAGCAGGGTCATCGGGCCCAGAGTAACAACAATGTTGCAATGCCATGCTCAGGTTTTTAGGAGCTATCTTCAGTGGCCTGATAAGCAACACTGGGGACTTATGCCATAGGTCTTCACACAAATCCAGTGGGTGGTATTTAACACCAATAACCCAGGATACTCAATGTGGAATAGTGGATAGACAGCTGGCCTCAGGAGTCTGGGACACCTGGGATCAAGTTTTGTATTTGACACATACTGACTAGATGCCCTGATTATGTCACTGAATCTCTCAGTGTCTCAGGCCACTCTCAAAGGCACAAAGTATCAGAGAGCAGGGATCGATGATTGACACTGGTAGAGGGGAATTTTTCTTCAGGAGTTCCCTACACAGATGAATTCACAGTTGCAGTAAAACACACACACTCTTTAACCAATATTTTCAGTTCATGTTTTACTCCTGAATTTTTCTTAACTACCTTTCATAGGATCTAGAGTTGAAAGGAATCTTAGAAATTATCTTGTTGAGCCCATTTACAGACGAAGGGGAAATAAAACTTAAACACTCTAAGGACATGGGCAAAGCAGATGGTCTTTTCCATAGTTGTAAAATGATTTGTTGTCCTTAGATAAGAAACATCTGCAGTTTTGACTGAATGCGAATTCAAACTTGCTATTTTAAATCAAATGGGTGTCTTTAATGATTCTAAGATCTGGCCCCCTCCTCTTCTTTCCTGACCTTGAACAAGGAATGTTTTCTCATTCCCATAAGAAACCCTGCCAGAATGGCAAACTCTCCCCTACAAATGCTCCTTTTTCTCTTTGTTGGTTCACCTTTTCTCTACTCCCTCTTCCACTCCTCCTGTGAAAGGTGTTACTTCTCTATCCTAAGCTGCAGCACTATGCTGCTGACTGTCTTGAGTACTCTAAACCAACCTGAAAAAATATAATAACCACATGTGGACCCTTAGAAGCACAGAAGCTGCTCCCACTAAACTGTCTTTCTTAGTGTGCTAAAAATCTTTTTTTTTGGGGGGGGGGTTTGGCTACTTAAATTATTTGATCCCCAATTAGATCCAGCTGGTTGGTGAGATTCTCCCTGAGCTCGCCAGGAACTCAGGCTGAGAAATTCTCCAACAAAGATAGGCAAACCGAAGCCCAAGGAGGTAAAAAGACTTCTATTTCCTTTGACTCCAAATCCATGGCTCTTTTCATTACACTAACCCGTTTCCTCTATTTGCTCCTTCTTATTCTTTAGAATAAGACTTTTTGAACTTTTTGAAGGAAACTTCCATTATTAGTAAGGAGGGAAAGCAATAGAATATTCATCAAGACTTACATTTTTAATTAATTAGGTTACAGTCACACCCTGCCCAAGGTTCCCCGACCAATGTAGTTGCCAAACAAATCCAACATAACCAAATCCTGCAGTCAAGTCATGAAACTCCACAGTAACAGCAGTGGGTTAATCACCTGTGTATAACATTGTTCCTGTGAAACTACTATCCCCTATAATATTATTTCCCCTAATATCGTATCTTTGTAGAACCAATTAAAGTTGTGGGGTGGGGGTGGGGCATGCTTCTTTATAGGATGTCCCCAAAGTCTTATTGTGATAGTAAACTGTTTTTAAAAAATTAAAACTGCACTGACTTTTGCAACACTGGCAAATGATAAGGTGACAAAATTTATAGGTTTGTACCCAAAGAGTTACACAGAATAAGTAACAGTAATGGCAGTAGTTACAAATATTAAAGAAGCAATGTGATGTGGAAAGAAGGATGGATTTGGTAGAGATGTGAATTAAAATGCCAGTTCTACCGCAACCTCTCTGATCCTCAACTTTCTCATTTGTAAAATGGAGATAATGATCCCTGCCTGCCCTGCCTCGGGAAACCTTAAGACACTTTATAAGGTATCGTTATTGAGACCACTGTTAAAGCTAGTCCCTTGCCTTTTTTAATATATAATGTTTATTATTCAGGAATATCCCCCCCCACCAAGAAGTACCAGTTCTTATATCACCTGTTCTCTGATGACACTTGAGGACAAATTATCACTACAACATGATGGTGATTGTGTAGGGCACCCAGGTGGTGCAATGGCCAGAGTGTTGGACTTGGAGTCAGGGAAAATCTGAATTCAAATCCTGCCTCAGACACTTATTAGCTGTGTGACCCTGGGCAAGTCACTTAGCCCTTTTTTTTGGCCTCATGCAAAATAGGGATCATAATAAGTCACGTAGTCCCTTCTTTTGCCTCAGTTTCTTCATCTGTAAAATAGGGACAATAAGTAACTTAGCCTATTCTTTTGCCATAGTTTCTTCATCTGTAAAATAGGGATAATAATAGCTCATACCTCCCAAGGTCACTGTGAAGATCAAATGAGATAAAAGGTAAAGTGTTTTGCAAACCTCAAAAGCACTATGTACACATTAGCTATTTTTGTTTTCATTGTTGTTGTTTATAATAATAATTTGGAAGAAGTGAAAGGAATGGGATTTAGCAGCAACAACCTCACACAAACTTAAGGGAAGTTCACAAAGATACTTGTAATCACTTGTAAAATAAATGTCACGAGGAATCTCGGCAAACTTCCCAGGGATCCTAGCATTCCAGGGCATGAAAATCTCAACTAACTATGGCAAAATTCAACAAAATACTCACGCAGTTTTGCCCTCGCTGTCATGCTTGGTGGCACAGGCACCCTTCTTGCCCAGCAGGGAGGCCACTTTCTCCACATCTCCATTCTCCACGGCCTGCAACAGCCGATCATCGTTCTTATTCCACTCGTTGGTCTGGAAAGCAAGGAAGAGAAAATGGAATAAGTGAACAGGCAAGACCAGTGGTCACTGCAGGTTAGATAGGTAAGTCCTTCATGCATCTTTACATCAGCTCCCCAAAGCCCAGATAAAAAGTTTCCACAAACATATCAACTTTAAAAATACCTTTCCCTTCGCCATTCAGAAAAAAGAGAGCTATGTCCTAAACAGAAATAGCGCACATGTGTGACTTGAACAGTCACCACAAATTCTACAGTAAAGCCACTTCTTTAAAACTGTGCCTGCCTAGTGCTCCCCCAGATACGAGTTTACACATTAGCTCAATTCTAACCAACCTTTAGGGCTGCTCCTGGAGATGAGCCTTTGTCCTGTTGTCCAAGGTTCATCTGGTGTGAACATATCACAGAAAGAAATCTGTCTAACCACCCCAGGTTACAAGAGATTTCAGAGATACAATTGTCTCTTCTGCTTCTATCCAGTCACATTTTCTGGCCTTTGTTTACCAACCTCAAAGCTGTGATCTGCATTCTAATTGATTCTAGGAGGCTGAGTCAGCAGGGTCCTGCAGGCAGAAGCAACTCAGAGCAGAACCCCAACTACCCCTTCCAAAAAGCAAAATAATTCCTTTCCTTGTAAGTCACTGCAACACATTCCCATGTACAAATGGTATCTACTCCCTCCCCTGCTCCCCCAATTTCAAGTATATTCTATTAGAGTCACTTCTCACCAGCCAACTCACCAGAGACAATCCAAGTAAGCGCTGAAGGTACGGCATGGTTGGCAGTCAACACATTCAGGTTTCAGAACCTGCAGCAAATAACCAGGCGGGGGAGGGACTTGAGCCCAACAACCAACCGGATAAGAGAGGGTGGGCCAGGGCTTGATTTATACGGGGCTCCCACTTGTCTTTGTTTTCAGACACAGCTGCTGATAATGAAAGCATGGAAAGTAGCTGCTGCTGCCCAAAATAGGCCAATCCTCCAAAGAGGCAAGGTCTCCAGATGTCCAAGAACTTGGCTGAGAAGAGACATCCTAAATGAAACCTTTCCAATTTGGGGGGAGTTACTCACTGGCTTCTGTTACATTTGGAAAATGCCAGGTTTTCCTAGGTCTACACAATCAGGAAATTACATTGCAGTAAATCTCTATCCTTCCAGACACCATTCACATCTTAAAGGTTCTCAAACCTGCTGTCACAGCAAAGAGTTCTGGTCAATAAAAGCCTCATTTGTTTGCATCTCCATGCGGTGTTGGACTGCATTCCCAGAGAATTTACCCAAATACACAATAAGTGGATGAAAAAAGTTAATAATTGTACCACTTGTAAAATAGTAGAAATAATAGCAGAGAAAAAAGTGTACTCTGTGTTAGGCAGTGTGAAGAACACTGAAGATCCAAATTAAAAAAGAGGGCAGGTCCTGCCATCAAGAAGTTTACATTCTAATGGAGGGAACAACACATAAAGGGAACTTGTGGACAAGGAAGGGTGTGATGTTCTGGAAAGTCACAAGGATGGAGAGAGGAACAAAAGGGCGGTCAACTGACATGGCTTTCTAGAAGTAACGGCAGTATTGACCAGAAGCCATTTCCCTCAATAGGGAAAGGTCAAAGGCTATGAACAAAAAAATCTCTCGGAGGATCCAGATTCAGCGCCCAAGTAAATTTAACAGATTTTTTGGACCTCAGAAAATCTAATAAATGAGACCTTCCCTACCTCAGCCCCCTTGGCATAATTTTAGTAGATGAAGCAAAGGATATTGGTTATCAAGTGACTTGTCCAAGGTCAAGTGAAATCTCCAGAGCTGGTCTAGTACTGTTATTCTACTCCTGATATTGCCTATGTTTAAATTGTACTCCCTTTTCCTGCTTAATGAACAGAATTCTTACCTATTCTTTAAAGCTTAAATGCCACCTCTTCCATGAAGTCATTCCTGACCACCCCACTACACATCCTAGGTGGTGACAATCTCACACCTTTGCTTTGAATGCAATTATCATATAATGTGCATCATATTTATCTGCACCCCCCTCCTCCAGCTGCAAACTCCAGGACCATAGGGACCTATTAAATGTTATCTAAACTTTGCATTCCTCCCTATACACCCTGCAATCCCCAGCCACCTACCTAGTACAGTATAGCACATAGCAGGTACATATTAAAGTCCTATTGATGTGAAAATCATTAAGAACTTGTCTTGATCTGAGACAATCAAGTTTAGGGAGATCAAAAGGAGTATAAGCAACAGAAAAAACATGGGTTACTTATACCCATTTATGAAATATCCCGTGGAGTGATTTTCTCCTTTACGCCAGACTGTAATCATTGGCAGCAGAATGCCCCCCACCTGTGCAGTGGGTAGCAACATTTTCAGGCTATCACCAGCTAAATCCTTTATAAGAGCCTCTAGAAGGCGCTTGAGACAGCCTAATCTGAATAATTCATGCAAGGTGAACCCACCAGTTGCTTGCTATGCATAGCTGAAGCCTGCAAAAGGTGTTGCTTGATTGCCTCGTGCACACTATTCATCTGGTGTGTGGAGGCTCTGGGGCTGGGCCAGGCCTCTTATTTCTGCACATGGAAGCTACTAGAAGTTTAGGAGCTTCTAGGAAGAATTCCTTTTCAATAGAGCCACTGACCATCTCAGATCAAAGCCACTTATCCTATCCATTTATTGACAAACAGGACATTATCGGCTCTTCTCATCTAAATGATCAATAAAGCCTCTTTCTAGCCAGCAGCAGAAGTATTGGAGCCTGCAACACCAGAAGGTATTAATGGAAAAAGAAGCCTCACATTTTCTCTGTTTATTGATGACTACCAACAATAACATGTTGCTGTACACTTGCCCTAGACTAAATTTCATAGAAAATTTATCTAATAAACAAAAATTGATCTCAGATATCATCTTAAATCAGTGAATTCCTACTGACTTTGCTTCAAAAGGAAAAATATCCAGCATCTTTTAGGGTTTTCCTGACCTGAGACAATTAGTTTGAGGAAACCAAAATGGTTGATAAGCTACAGAAAACACAAGAGTTACTTATACTCATTTAGGAAATAGCTTGCAGAGTCCTTCTTCTACTCAATAAGCATTTATTTTACTTACATCCTTTTAGGAAGTAGCCTGCAGAGAGATTCTAGTCACTTTCATTCAATAAGAATTTATTTAAACACTATGCTGCTGGCACACAGGTAGGCACAGACGACATAAAATGAAATTGTTCCTGCTCTCAAGATGCTGCATTCCATGGCGAGTTGGGGCTGGGGAGGGACACACTATGTACACATATAAACGCAAAGTAATTTTGGGGGAAAAGAAGAAAATACTATCAATTAGGGAAATCAGGAAAGTCCTTGTATATTATTAAGGCCTAATACCTTCATTTAAAGTAGAATCTGATGCACTGGGAAACAGAAATTAATTTTCCTAAAATCAGTAACATAGGGAGAGCTTTGGAAAGTTCGCCTTGCAAAGCAAATAGCAAGAAATAGTAAATGGATACTTGCTAGTAAAGAAATGGACTCATTTTCATTTTGGAAAACATGGTTCATGAAAAATGAAAAGTCATTTCCCTTACTGGCAAGCGAGTATCCATTTACTATGTTTTGCTTTTTGCAAGAATTCCTTAAAATAACAACTTTAATTTATATAACTTTAAAGTTTACAAAACCTAATGCCAAATACTGATCCTTTCCCTTTTCTTTTGCCAGAATCTAGCTTCTTCTCGAAATAAAGGTGGCAAAGCCAGGTTCACCTATGAAATGTACTGGCATGTATATATGCATCTTCACATGTTCATACATGCAAACAATTCAGCTGATATGCGGAATTAAGTAGAGGCAGCAGAAGCTGGAAAGGAAGGAAAGACAGCTCTATCTATGCTGGGAAGTATTTGGGTACCACTTGTAGTAGCTGGGAGAGAACAGGACAGAGCCAACAAAGGAAAGAGGAAAAATGCAATTTGGGAAGGGAAGTACTGTAAGCTATCAGGCAAAGTGAAGGTGTTTCAGCAGCTAAGTTTCACTTGTGGAATTTCCACAGAGACTGAAATGGGTATCGCGATAAAAATCTGTGATAAAAATTGAGGCATGGAGTTCCAAGTGTGATTGATTAGCAAGGCTAGCAATTGCCAATAAAAGAGATCCAAGACAAAGTGGGATGGAGGGACCTAGTAATAAGTCTAATGTAGGAAACCTGATTATGAACAGCTGGCTTTCCAAGATGTGGTACTGTTACCCAGACAGCCACTATTAGGTCTAAGGGTAAGCTGATGCTTACATAGCACTATTCTCTGGTCATGGGCCAGAGAGCTGTTTATATTAATAATAAGCTTTGGAATTCACAACTGGCCACTTCATATCCCTTTCAAAACCACAGTTTTGAGGGTACCACCTCCTCCTTCATTCCCTGATCTAGACCACTGAGATTTTCCTACCCCTTCCATTCCTGTCAATCAATATACATTTACTAAGACCTACTGGATGCCAAGCATGATATACGAACAAGAAAAAAGAAAGCCAGTCCCTGCCATTAATGAGCTTACATTCTAATGGAGGAAGTCAACACACAAAAGGAAATCGAAAGCAGGTTGGTGTGGGGAGGAAAGGAACCTGGCACCAGGGGCATGATGGAGACAAGTTCAGTGGAGCGCAGCTGAATGGGAAAAGAGGAGCTAGCTGGCCTGATGGAGGCTCTGGGAATTCATGAACTCTGACCTCTCATCATAGGGGGCCCAGGGACAAGGAATACTAATGAGGTATGAGTTCCAGAGCTGAAGTGATCTTCAAGTATAAGGGGATCCTGGGGTATGACAGATAAGTCCAAAGGAATACAGGAAATAGAGAGTACTTGTATAGAATGTCTATCCAAGGAGAAGGACAATGTTCCATAGTAAGAATTCCTCTGTCAACATCACTGCACTTTGGAAACGGTCCATGAATCTGGTCCCCTGGTGGAGTGATCCTCCCTTAACTGAAATCAAAATCATAAATGCTGAAAGGGATTTTCTTACCAATTCATCTTGTTCAATCTTCTACCATGAGGTAGACTGATACCAAAACTGTCTAGCTCAGAAGATCTCTACAACATTTCAGAATAACGCACTTCCCTGTCTAAAGACCATGTGCCTTACCAATGTCCTCACTTGCTGTTCAGAACAACCAACTCTCTGCCCCTATCATGCCCAGGGTCATTAGTGCCCCTTAATGTAGGCTGGGTTCAACAAATCCAAACTTGATAAACATTTCTGAAATCCTTCCTATGTGCCAGGCCCTATGACAGGTACTGAGGATTCAAAGACAAAAGTAAAAAAAACCCATTACCTTTACAGAGCTTGCATTCTACTGCAAACAGATTTGAGGAAACAATGTGGAGTCAAAGGACCCCAGGTTACAACCCTGGCTTTGCTACTTATTGATTTGACAACTATGTACATGTTGCTTCTAATACTTAGATGCTTCCTTCTCCCTTCCTCATCCACCCACTGAAAACCTGCCTACACATCCTTCAAGACCCAGCACAAAGTACCACCAGCTCCTCAAAGTCTTATCTGATACTCTCAGCACACACTAAAATCTCTTTATTTCACATGTGTTCACTCTGTCTTCTCAACTAGAACACAGGGGCTGGGATTCCATTGATTCTCAGTATGATCTTGGGTCCCTCTCTCCCCTTACCCTGTAAACTCTCTGGTCCTCATCTACAAAATGATGGTGTTAAATTAGGCTTCTTTTAACACTCACATTCAAAACTGTCATATTGTCATGGAAGTCTCCAATACGAGATTGTAATGTTAATGTAACATGAAGATCTTTCCTGTCCATTAACAGGCCTGTGTGACCACAATTACGGATGTCTTGCTGCTTTGAGCTCTAGCTCACAGCTGTGATACATCCTGAGACACACAGAGACTACTGGGGGAGGAAATTGCCTAAAGGAGGAGCTTGCTTAGGGGGAGGCTTGCTAGTAGGAAGGCTTTCATACCTTTTGGTACTGAGCTAATTAGGCACTGCATCATGAGGGTTGTGATGTCTTCTGGCTCTGAGCCTATTAGCCAAAAGTGTATATATATTCTGAGGTCCCTGGACAGGACTCTGAGTAGCTGTTTGTTCAGACACTCCCCCCCCCCCCTCCGCCGCCATGTCTGTGCTCTCTCGATCCAGTGGTATATGTAAGTGGTTGTATTACTTTGTTCAGACAGCGGGAGCCCTGTCTGTTGATCTTTGTGTCAATTTCTCTGCTTGTAATTTTCTCTGCTTATATTAAAGTAAGATTGTTGACCCCCTTAAAGATCGTCTTTCCTTTAAAGCAGATCAAAGAACCTGTGCTAGCAAACCATCCTGGATGTGCCAGGGTGCTTGCTGTTACAAGGACCAAAGATTTAGACCCAGAAGGTCATCTCATCCAAATCGCTCATTCTAAAGGTGAGCAAACTAAAGCCCAGAGATTGATTTTTCCCAAGGTCACAGAGTGACAAAACCTAGATTAAAATTCAGGTCCTCTAATCCTAAATTCATTGTTTTTTTTTTCTATCTAACTGGTTGCTTTCTGAACAAAAAAATACTTAATGAGCATGCTCCTGTTTAGTACAAAGATCAAAGAAGGTACTGAACTGCTGTTCAATTGCTAAAGAGCTGTATAAATGTTAGCTATAATAGTGCTGGATGGCTAGGTAGCACAGCGGATAGAGAGTTTGGCCCCAAGTCAGGAAGACCTGAATTCAAATCTTGCCTCAGATAACACTAGCTATGTGATCCTGGAAAAGTCACTTAATCCTGTTTGTCTAAGTTTCCTCATCTGTAAAATGAGTTGGAGCAGGAAATGGCAAACCAGTCCAGTATCTTTGCCAAGAAAACCCCAAATGGGGCCACAATAAGTAGGGCATGACTGAAATGAATGAACAATAGCATAATAATGCTAGAAGAATTGTTCTTTGCCCACAAAGGGTTTACAATCCATCCTGTCTTTAGGGTCACGTGACAGAAAGGCAAGTATCACTCCCCCTACCTTCTATTCTATCTACCCTCACTGATAAAAGAGGTAGTATGTGGTATGGTCAGGTGGAGAGGGACTTGGGAGCCGTATTCAAGAAGGCTGAATGCTAATCTCAGCTCTGCTGTCCACAGACTGTCTCACCTTTAGGCACACTGCCTTCTCTCTGGGCCTCTTTTTCCTCAGCTGTAAACAAAAGAAACTGCTGTCCACAGACTGTCTCACCTTTAGGCACACCGCCTTCTCTCTGGGCCTCTTTTTCCTCAGCTGTAAACAAAAGAAACTGGACCCCTTAACATTTCAGGACTCTAATTTCCAGTGACTGGGAATTCCTTGTACGTAGCCCACAGTAGCTGGTCTTTCAAAGCTTACAATCTATGACTGGAAATCCATTATCCTTTAAGGAGACGATAACATCCGGAACCAAAATCCAAATTATTCAAACTATTTTCAGTCCCACTAGCTAAATCATGCTAAGTCAGGGGTAAAAAAAACATTTGACAAGTACTTAAAGGGTCTCAAGAGAAACAAACCTTAAAACAAGTACTTCATTAAGCATGACTCCCTTTCTAGGGAACTGTTTAAGAGCACGCTATTTCAGCTAAACACATTAGATTGCATTTGCAAATTTAGGAGGCCATATGCTACGTTCCAGAACCGTGTGTAATGCCTTAGCTATGACAAGAGGAAAGCAACATGTGAGCCCTGCAGGCCATGCCCTGCAATCTGGCCCAAGCTTGGGGCACTGTGGACAAGAGACCAAAAGTGAGGCTTTTCACAGCTCCTCCAGGGCTTCCCATTTAGCTAATAGTTTTTAGGTCTCTCGTTATTAGTTGTGTTAGCAACTGAGCAGTAGTCTAATTCCTTCTTTGATGGTAGTTACCTCAATTTATCTTTAACCACACCCTTTTTTGATCTCCTTAGCTTTCTTCCCTAGAACTCAATTTATTCTGAATTTTAGCACTTACTATCATTATTCTTGCCATATTGTAATCATTTCTCTTACCTATCCTCATTTCCACTGTCAGTACACAACAGACACTTGCTGTCTTAATGGTTTCCCCTACTGAAGGCTGGGCCTGCTCAAGAGACTTGTCTTCCCGACATCTGGGGTTAACAGACAAAATAAAAACACAGGACACTGAGACTGTACACAGACAGCCCTTCAAACAGCCAGAGCCCTAATTATCTTCTGTGACTAAGTTTTGATCACCTGGGTAGAGAAAAACAAGTTTTTTTCTTTCCTCTTCTTGGAAACAAACTTGTCAATATGTCTATGTTATGAAACCCTAAAGCTAACCTGTCAGAATGGACAGAATATACAGATGAGAGCTAAGGGAAGGAACTATTTAACTTCCTTTACGAAAGATGCTGAGGCTTTCATCTTTCATTGCGGTGGCTCAGTTCTACTAATTCCAACTAGAGACTCTTGACTCTTCTTCCCTTTTCCTTGACTTTCTGCTACTTCTTCCTAAGTGATAATCAGCAAGGCTACAATGAAAGACACATGAGGTCATAGGAAGAAAATTTAAATGTAAAGAAATGAGAAAATACGAAAATGACCTTCTGGACCAGAAGTAATGGCGTATCAATATCTACTGTACTTTTGGGGCATCTACTGTAACAGGCATTAGAGAAGAAAGGCTCAATCTCTGACTTCAAAGAGTTTATAATGCACTTAGAAAGATATGTGATACATAAGATAGCCAACAATACAAAGCAGCACACATTTAGGTACCAAATGAATATTAGAGACACTAAATAGAAGGGGACCCAGAGGAGAACGAGACTTATATGTGGGGTAAAAATGAATAAAGGGGGCTACCAGGAGTCTCAAATAGTTAAGAACCCTCACTTTTTATGGTGTGTGGGTCATTGGCTACTTTGGAAGAATGGTGAAGCATATAGACTCCTTCTAGGTATAATATTTATTGCTCACATTCAAAATTGAAAGAAATGCTAAATTTCAGCAAGATACCACAGAAAATAAGGATTTTTTTTTTTTTGTCCTCTTGAAGTTCATGGAGTTCTGTTTCACTCTTTGGAATGAAAGCTCCCTGAAGCCAGAGATGATGGCATTTTTGTCTTTGTTTCCCCAATGCTTAGCAGCATCCAGCACCTAAGAAGCATTTAATTTATGCTTGCTGATTATCACAATAGTCCACGCAAAACTGGTATGATGGCACAAGCTTGGAGTCTGTAATCCATCCTGCCAGGGAGGCTGAAACTGGCGGATCCCTTGAGTTGAGGAGTTTGCAAAAGTCCAACACCTATAAGGTGAATCCTTCCCCCCTCCAATAGTGTGTATGTGTGTGTGTGTGGAGTGGGGTGTACCAGGCTGCCTAACGAAGGGTGAACTAGTCCAGGTTGGAAAAATGGATCAGATCAAATTTCCCATGTGGATTAAAAGTAGAATTCACCCCATGAGGAGAGCTACTTCACTTGCAGCCTGGGTGACAAAACAACAAACCACCACAACAAAAGGAGTCCAAGCAAAAGGTAATGAAGATCTCAACTAGAGATGATTACTGATGAAAGAGAAAAGAGGTGGAGCTATCTATGGTGGTGGAACTGGCAGGACTTGGCAATGGATTCCAAGAAGGTGAGGGAATGGGAAAGGTCAATGTTGACTCGAGGTTATAAACTAGGATGACTAGGAAGCTGTTGGTGTCATCACTTCAAAGAATTTTGAAGGAGAGGTGGGTTTAGTTGGAAGTTCTATTTGGGGTTTCTTTAAAGTCAAGTTCAGATGGAAATACTTTTCTTTTTAAGCAACAGATAATAATAGTTTTGTTTATGACAGGGTTTAGTTACTACTTAGGTTCATTCTTGATAATTTCCTCTAAAGCGACAGTCTCACATTCCACCCACACATTATTACAAACAGATTACCCAAACATGCCATGTTATAATGTTCTAGCTATTCACTCTACATAATGCCCTCCTTGTTCACACAGAAGCCAGGCAGGTGTTTCTGGTGGGTAAATAAATCTCTCTACCAGTTTCCCTTCCCTTCTTAATATCCTAGACTGTACCGGCTGATTGCTACCGACAGAATTCAGTTTGATCTAGTCAAACCTCCCATTCTGCGATATATCAGTATACCAAAGCCCAGCTTTCTACCTTCTTTTCTACTTTCTTGCTCTGAGAGGCACTGTTGATTAAGTAAAGAAGTTAAACCTTTATTAAAGGAAATTAACTGGATGTTTCCAAATGCACTTCATCTAAGTCCATATTAATACACAAGGGCATTTGACATGAGGTAGGTAGCAGAGTCTGTTCTTAGTACTAAGTAAATATAAGATAGAGAACAGACCACTCAGAAGAGAAAAGGCTCACAGGGAAAACAAAACAAACCAAAAAAAAAAAAAACCAAACCCTTCCAACATAGCAAGCCAGACAGAGAAGTGGGCTCTTAGATTTGGAGTCAGAAGAGGTAGAGAGTGGATAGAGCACCCGGGCTGGAGTCATCTGGAAGACATCTTGATGAGTTCAAGTCCAGCCTTAAGATACTACCTAGCTGTGAGCTGTGCAAGTCACTTAACCCTGTTTGCCTCAGTTCCTCATCTATAAAATGAGCTGGAGAAAGAAAAGGCAAACCACTTCAGTATCTTTGCCAAGAAAACCCCAAATGGGGGCAATAAAGAGTTGGACATGGCTGAAAAATAACAAAACAGCAACAATGAAAACCTGGTTCAAACCCCACCCTGCCACTTACTGTGTGACTTTGGAAAAGTTATTTAACCTCTCTAAGCCTGTTTCCTCATCAGTAAAATTGGGGGTGGGGGGGAGGACTATTAGACCTTTAAGGGATCCTTTCCAGCTCTAACTCTATGATCCTAGTTCAGATGGAAGACAACATTACATAGTGGAAAGAGTTGTGGGTCTTGGGACCAAAAGACCTGAGAGGAATACCTGCCCTATCTTCTTAGCATGACGATCCTGAGAATCGAGTGAGACAAAATTACAGTATGTGAAATGCGGTGTAACTATATATAAGTAAGATCAGTCAATCAGTAAATAAGGATTTATTAAGCACCTACTATGTGCCAAGTATGGTGCTTTGTACAAAGAAATACAAATGATAGTCCCAAGTCTTGAGGAGCTTACAATTTAATGGAGGAAAAACAACACAAAAGGAAGCTGATGGGAGTGGGAGGAGGAAGAAAGTACTTATCAAGAGGGCAAGACGGAGAAATCTGTAGGACTAGAACTGAGTAGGAAGTACAGAGATGTCTGGTCTAGAGATTTGGGAAGGAGCTCTCTACCCTCCAGTCCGTGGCAAAGGGTAGAGATGAGGTATGAGTTTCAGGGCTAACATGATCTTCCTGCGGCATGAAAGAGAAGTTTGGAGGAGGGCACCTGGGTGAGAAATGAAAGAGATTATTATTATGCAGGCTATCCAAATAAACTCTTTACAAGAAAAGAGAAAGCCCAAAATTCAAAATGACTGAAACAGAACTTTAAAGTGGTCTAGGCCTGAGTTTCCTCGTTTGTCAAACATGACAGTAGTACCAGGTGATATCAGATGTACCAGTTCCTTCCAGCTCTAGCTCCTGTATTGTAAAAGGATCACAATGGGGAGAGAAAAGAGTCAGCTTCATTCTAACCTAACCCTGAATGTTCCCAAATCCACATGTCTTTTAAGCTCTTAAATCACACCCATTACAATTACAATACAAACACTTGGTTTTATGAAAAAGAAATGAGGAAAGGTAATACAGGTAGGTGGTGCACTGGGCTTGGAATCAGGAAGCCTCATCTTTATGAATTTCAATCTGGCCTCAGACACTTCCTAGCTGTGTGACCCTGGGCAAGTCACTTAACCCCGTTGGTCTCAGTTTACTCATCAGTCAAATGAGCTTGAGACGGAAATGGCAAGCCACTCCAGAATCTCTGCCAAGAAAACCCCAAATGAGGTCATGAACAGTCAAACATGAGTGAAAAACGAATGAAAAACAAAAACAATACATTTTAAAAAAATGAATTCAGCATTTGTTCTTTCTGAATAGCCAGCCCACTAACCTAGCACATTCAAAACCAGACTTGGTTAATGAAATTGAGCTACCGATTTGAAAGAGCTATCTGGTACATAAAATGAGGTACACTTGTGACCTAAGCATGTTATATCTGAAACATGGATTTACTGGCCAAGTTCTCACCACGCACAGATAAAACATTCCAAGACATGTCTGCCTATAATTCAAGCACATGCCAAAAGTATTCTAGGCATGCATTTGAGCATAATATCCAGCCCCAATTCTTACATTTTTTCTCAGATTCAAAGTGGTATAGTATAGATTTCATATGGAGTAGGTGGCTGGGTGCAGTTAAAAATAACTCTGTTTCTTGCACAATGTCTGCCTAAATAGAAAATAAGACCAACTAAATGTTTAGAGAGTGTGGCACAATTTCAAAGACAGAGGCCTCAGGGGAATAAAGCAGCCTCAGCAACATGTTGGGACTTTAGGGTTGGAGGCAGGCCCCTCAGAGATCAACTAATCCAACCTCTCTCATTTTATAGGGAATGAAACAGACTCAACATGGAAACGTGACTTGGCCAGACTCACACAAACAGTAAATGGCAAGCTTTAACTGGGACTGGAACCCAAGTCTCCCATTTCCAAATTTAGTGATCTTTCCGATACCCCATGACTTTAAAGCACAAAAATCAGTTGAAGATTTGTTGCACATTTCCTATTCTTTGATGGGAACTCCATTAGCTCAGGAGGTAAGGGCACAGTGCTAATGAGGCCAAAGATTCAGCTCCTAGCTAGGATAGGAAACTTCTCCCAAGTGCAAACTCTATTGCATAGCTATACAGACTGCCTCTGCCTAACCCACAGCAGCTGCTGGAGGGGTAGGTTAAAGCCTAGAAGGAAGAGGGGTCGTAGATCACCAAAAGCTGCCATGATGGTTAGAAAAGTTTGACACATGGACCCCCATTAGTAGCATCATCTTACTGCATGGATATAGGTCCACGTCCCATTCATTAACATAAAACTCAGTGTCAACTTGTAGTCTGAAGACCAAATTACTAGGTCTACTTTAGGAAGCTACTTGCTGCATGATTTTCTTTTGCTATTCAATGAAGACAAAACCTTGGACTAAAATTGAACAAATCCTCCATCATCATCATCATCATCATCATCATCATCATCATCATCATCATCATCACCATCATTTTGCTAAAATGGGGAAAAATGCCAACTTTATGACCATTTGCGCACCCCAAACACACCCACGATTAACGTACAACATCATTTTAATTGATTACACATATTGGTTACAAGGGTTTTGCTTCTGTCTTCTGGTATCAGGGAAGACAGTGGGGAAAAAAAAATATTGTTCATCAAGAAAAAGGCAGTTAGGTGGTACAGTGGATAGAATGCTGGGCCTGGAGTCAGGAAGACTCATCTTTCAAATACAGCCTGAGACACTTACTAGCTGTGTGACCCTGGGCAAGTCATTTAACCCTGTTTACCTCAGTTTCTTCATCTGTCAAATGAACTTGGGAAGGAAATGGCAAACCACTCCAGTATCTTTGTCAAGAAAACCCCAAATGGAATCATGAAGCATTGGACATGACTGGGCAATGACTGAACAAATTGAGAAAAAAAATAAAATTAATTTAAAAACTTATATTTTATCCTTATCAACTGACTGCTAATGCCTCAAACTCACCATGTCCAAAAATGAAACAATCCTCTTCCCTATTTACTTTTCCCCACCTGTCTTGCCTTACCAAATTAGCTCCTTCTCCCCGACTTTTTTTGTACATAGTACCTACCATCCTTTTTGCTGCCCGGGTTCAAAATATAAGCTGCTAAAATATAAACTGATAGTGCTAAAACATACATCTGTCCATGTCACTTTTCCTCTTGCCCCCAATCTTCAAAGATTCTCTGTTGCTTCTAGGATAAAATATGAATCCCTCAGACTAGCATTTAGTGCTCTCTATAATCTGGCACCAACTAGCTTTCTATTCTTATTTAGTATTGTTCCTCTTCCTGCACTCTTCATTCTAGTCAAAGTGACCAGTTAGCTTCTCCTCATAAAATGATACACTATATCCCACTTCCAAGTCTTTTGCACAAGTGATCTCCCATATATAGAATACATTTACTCTTCACTTTCACCACTTAGAATCACTAACTTCCTTCAAAGTGCAGTTTGGGCACTATCTCCTATACCCACCTCCTCTTAAGTAAGCTTGAAGGGAGGAGGGTGGACTTTCTGGTCACCTCCCTCCCCACAATGTTACTTAGTATGCATTTCATGTTTATTTGTGCACATGATATATCCCCCAATAGAATGTAAGCTTCTTGAAGGTAAAGATTTTTTTTCTCCACATCTTCAGGTTTAGCATAGTACCTCGAACAAAGTAGGGATTTCTTTTGGGAGAACATAACTGACTCCATTATGTGCTATATTGATGTTATTTATATAAATATACTGAATGTACCAAATGACTCTTTCAGCACCTCCCTTCCCCCAATCACTCTACAGTTACAAAAGAAAACTCATAATACTTTTAATAGTTCCAGGAACTCATCCAATTCTCTTTATTCTATCTAATAAGGCCTTTTAGTAGGATCTTAACAAATGATAATTAACTGACTGATAACGATTTAGTCTCCTTTCCTAAAGGAGCTAAAGGTCTTTGTTAACAGTTTAAGCACATCTTTTTTTTTTTTTTTTGCTAATAATGGAGCTTTTCCACCCAACCAGATCTTACCCCAAAACTGCTTTGTTAGCCTTCCTACTTATGTGACCCAAATGCTGAGTCTTGTAGCTCAGGAGGAGAAGCTATCTATCTATCTATCTATCTATCTATCTATCTATCTATCTATCTATCTATCTATCTATCTATCTATCCATCTATCTATCTATCCATCCATCCATCCATCCATCCATCCATACACATATACATAAACATGCACACACATAGATGTACATCTATACATACCTATACACATATGTACACATATAGGTATGAAATGTACATATGTATGTATATGTATATAGGTCATCTGTGGAAATGTAAGTTACATATGTCCCACCTGCTCATGGTGTGTGTCACACTCTTTGAGTTGATAAATAAACTTCAGTGTACCTGAATTTCTATAACCTGTGCTGGCTTTTTTAGGTAGTGTTAGCAAGGACCCTGAAAATTCTTGCAACATTGAATTGAATTGCATGTAGAGGTGAGGACTAGGGAGTTAATCTGTCACCACTTTTCCACAATCTTTCTCATATCCATGCCACCCCTTGCTACCATTTTAGTTCTGGTTCTCCTGAGTTCTTACTTAGATCCTAACCGGTCTTCCTATTTTCAATCTCTTCCCACTTCAGGTTTTCTATACATCACCTCCACAGTGGTCTTTCAAATGCACAGATATAATTCTGTCATGCCAATTTTCAAAAACTTTCAAATGGATCCCAGCTGCCTACCAACTAAACTAAAAACCCATAAGCCTAGTCAGTATTCAGAGCTTTCCACATTCTGTCTCCAATTTGTCTTTCAAGCTTTAGCTCCCATCATGCCCCTAAGACCTAGTCAAACTAGACCACTGACCAAATCCCAGCCTCATAAAATACCTCACCATGTCTGCTCCTTGGCTCATAAGATTCTACCAGAAGATACCTCATCTCCCAACATATCATCTTTGCCCAAGGAAATCTTTTAAATTTAAATTCAAATGCTGTCTTTCTATGAGGTTCCTGATTACCCACCATCTGAATGACACAAAATGCCAGACTTGGAGTAAAAAATACCTGAGGTTTGAATCCTGCCTCAGACATTTGCTAGTATGTAACTCTGGGCAAATCACTTAATCTCTCTCAGCCTCAGTTTCCCCATCTATAAAATGTGGATAATGACAGCCCCCAACTCACAGGATTGTTAAAAGGATCAAATGGGATAGTATATGTAAAACACTCTGCAAACCTTAAACCACTGTATGAATGGCAGCTTATCATCATCGCCATCACCACTGTCATCATAAAACTTTTCTGAATCCTTGACCCTTTTCATGTCAATCCTCAATTACAAATTCAGCCTTGGAAAATAGTTATTTGTGAACGTCTTATTTCTCCAAACAGGCTCTAACCTTCTTGAGGACAGATACTATATATTTTTTTTAATTTTTGTACCTCCCCAAAGCACAGTACTTTGTAACTAGCTTGGGGAATAGTGAATGGTCAGTCCAGTTTGACTTTGTTGTTGACAGAATACTGTGAAAAAAAAAAAACTGGACTTAAACAGAGAACCAGGATCCAACTACTTTTAAAAACTGGTCTATGGTTAAAGTTATAGCAATATCTTTAATATTCAGCTGATCATGCCTGCCTTACACAATTTACCTGTATCCTATGCTCCTTTCCCTCCTACCCCTGACCCCCCAAAAAACCACATATCAAAAGAAACAGATTAGAACCACCTTTTCTTCATGATCATCATAATCCTTAGGAGCCAGTTAAAAACAGCTAGAAATTGCAGCAGTTATTTTAGTGATGAGGTCTCCCTGAATAATGTTTCCTAATGGATTTTAAAGAACAAAGTGAGAAAACTAAGTAAGTATTACAATGTGAGATTTGGTAGGCTGGCCAGTCATTGCTAAATGATGTAAATCAGGATATGATATTCAAGTAACACATGAAAATTTCTTTAAAATACTAAAGGCACCCATACTTGGCTCATATGAACTATGAAAGTTTGGCACTTACTAATTTTGCAATCTTAGTAGATATGGCTCTTTGCCTACCTCTTTCGTGCTTTTGCCATTTGTTCAGCCCTAACTGTAACCTAAACATGCATTTATAAACAAAAAAACCAAACCAAAACAAAACAAAAACCCAAACCAATCAAAGAATAATCCTCCCTAGCCTAGAATTCAAGGTCATCAGAATACCGTGCCCATGAACTTAGAAAGTTTCAGAACACACTTTATGCAAATACGCTATTCAACCAGACTCTCTCCTCTGGCTCCATGGGCCAACAAGTGTTCTTGCCTCCATAAAGCATCACCCCACTTTATCTAGCTATCTCCTTCCCTCTTTTTCATGATGTACTTTATGTTCCACTTTCTCCATTGACTCTCCCCAGACCCACTGATCTCCATTTCTCTTCTAAACTCACAACTGTCACTGTCCATAAACGCTGACAAGTCAGTGAACTCCTGATTTGGCACTTAACCACTTACTGTCCTCTGTAACAAAATCAGGAAAGATTAACTCTTAATATGACTATATCATCTCCCCAATTAGATTTTAAGTTCCATGACAGCGGGGACTGTGTCTTATACTTCTTTGTATGCCCCACAATACTAGGCACAGTGGCATGCACATAATACATACTCAAAGTTGAAAAGTTTCTCTGCCTATTTGTGAGTGGAGCTACTGACACTCCAACTAATCATTCCTTTGTTGAAGGTCTGTACATTATGCAAGAGAGTTTAAAGTCCACTAAACCCAAAAAGTACATTTCCTAAAGATTTTTTTTAATGATATGTTTACACAGAGTCTAGTATTGTGTGATTTACATGACAAGTATCTCTTGTATAGTTTTAAAAATCATTTGGACATTCTAAACTATTTTGGGCAAGAGAACCATTGATCTATTTATAACATAATTCTTGTAATTCTCAGAAAGGGCATATTTGTTATGGCCTTTCTACCCTCCAATAATAACAGAACCAAAAAAAACCCAAAACAACCCAACATCCACCCAAGGGAAAAAAAAAAATTCCTTCTTCCAAGACATTATTTTTGTCTGATGTCTAAGGGCACAAAGTAATATTTTTAAGAAAACAGGACAAGGGGCTATGCATTTCATTATCAGTCTGATCTTTCCAAGCAGTCAGATGCACACATGTCCCAACATCTGTAGCACAGACTGACCTCCTGCTTTAGAATACTTGTCAGTCCCTAGAAGATGTATAGCAACCTAGCAAGACCCAAGATGGCTTAACTCTGCAACTGAGAATTTCTTAATGAGAGTCATGGAGAAGACAAAATGCAACGCAAATGTCTAGATGGCCTGATATGAAGAACTGTTGGAAAAATCATTGACATTTCCATATGTAAAACCTCATTCATTACCCTTTTAGAGCACACTTGGGATTTCCAAAATGTTCTGTTTTAGACTTTTATGATGCAGCCAGACGCTGATGTGAACAAACAACCACCAGAAGAGAAAAAAAAAAATCCAATTAAGTGGTATTTGCGACTCAAATATGTAGCCTTGAGCAGACTAATTTTGACTCTCATCTGAAAGGATTGTCTGTTTCCTTATACAAGTTAAGACTTATGATTCCATTTATTGCTAAAGTAATTAATATTTTTAAAGGCACAGTTATGTCTGAACAAAACACTGTAACTCCATTTTCCCATATAACCAATGAGTATGGAGAGACATTCACCTAAGCTTATCAAAGAGACAACTGGGTTTTCAGCTCCTTTAACAAATTTAAGAGGCAATAAATTCTGGTCCCACATTCCAATTTAAGCTTTACCACCAAACCTCCAGGGGTGAGGGGTTGAGATAGTCAACCCATAATAACAACATGATAGGGCACTTGACAATGCCACCACTGGATGGTAGTAAGGAAGAAATGAGTTCAAATCCTACCTTAGATACTACCTGTGACCCAGAACTAGTCACTTAACCTCCTTGTTCCTCAGGTTTTTTCATCTGTAAAATGAGTTGGCTATCTTGATGGTCTCTAAGGTCCTTTACAGCTATAATCTATTCTCCTATGATATCCCTGTGATATCCCATACAATATTAACTGCTAAAATAATTTCTAACATTTTGATTTTGCTCTCTCATGAACCTCTCTCCAGAGCAGACTAATGTATACCATATCTAAATTCTTCAGTCTAGTATTAAAGGTCTTTCATGAATTAGCCTCACCTACATTTTCTCAATCTCATTCCTAATTGTTTTCCAATCCATCCCCCTTAGATAGTTTAAGGGCAACTGAACATATTTGTCATCTCAAGAAAATTCATAAAAATCCTTAAGTATTTCCTTTCCCCAGTCTGCCTCTCACAGTAATATGTATCTCTCTCTGTCTCTGTTTCTTTCTCTCTCTCTCCCTCTCTCTCTCTCTCTCTATATATATATATACATATATACACACACACATACACATACACACACACACACACACATATATATATACACACACACACATATACATCATTAGTTTTTATATTCTGACTGATTTTGTTCAATGTTGTGTCGGTAAGGCAAAATGGGCTCCTTGGCACTTGAGGAGTTTGGCTTTTGTTTACTTTGAGTGAAAGTACTTTCAGCTGTTAAGTGCTAAGCCCCAGGCCCAAAGCCCTATGAGGTTCAAAACCTGTGTGGGTGTAGATTAATGACTTAAGAGGGGCCAACT
>CM053622.1:323947999-323982104 GCA_028646595.1 Phalanger gymnotis | reverse complement strand
TGGTTTCAAATGATACCTCTGAGGTTTGGTACTGGTATGAACTTGAATAAATCTCATCTCCTTAGACCTCAGTTTCTTCAGCTAGGTGGCGCCATAGCGCACAGAGCGCTAGGCCTGGAGTCAGGAAGATTCATCTTCCTGAGTTCAAATCTGACCTCAGACAATCACTAGCTGTACGAGTCTGGGCAAGTCACTTAACCCTCTTTGCCTCAGTTTCCTCATCTGTCAAATGACCTGGAGAAGGAAATGACAAATCACTTCAGTATCTCTGCCAAGAAAACCCCAAATGGTGTCACAAAGAGTCAGACACGATTAAAAAAACAACTGACCAACAACAAAAATAAGGTGGTTGACTATTTGGCTTCTGAGTCCCCTCACAGATGTAAATGTACTGTGATCCTATGGATAACTGTGAACTTGATCAAGATATGCAATTCATTTATAACATTCAAAAGTCCAAGTCGTTAAAGACTTGCAAGAAATCAAAGACAACTTGGAAACTATTGTGCTGAGAGTGGGTGATTGGCCTGATAAGGACTCATGTCCCACCATCCAACTTTTATAGAAACATCCTGCACAAAATCAGATTTCTTCAGGCATTATTGGTGTCAATGTTCTTGACAGCTGACTGCCCACACATTGAAAAAGTGAGAAACACTGTAAGAAGTACAATGATTCAGATGTCCTTAGAGAAAGTAACAGTTAGTTGTTGGTCGTTGGGTATATCAGTTCTTAGTGAACTAAATTATGGAATTGAATCTCAATAATAGAATAAACAGACAATGCATTGAAAAGATAAAATCAGAAACTAAATCAAGAGAGTTAGTAGTTTCCTTTGGTATGGTGACAGCATGTGAGGTCAAGTTGTGATCAAACTCCAGACCATACTAAGTCATCAATGCATTGTAAACAATCCATTTGTGCTCCCAAGAGAGAGATTTGCTCCAGATGTCAAAAAGGATTTAAAATGAGTCTATAAGGATGCTGTGGTATTTTCTGTTACTCTCTAACATTTCAGTTTGTATTTTCAGTCATCAAAACATAGCTATTTCTTAGGTACTTTTTTTTTTAATTAGGTAAAATTTTCTTCTGAGTACACTTGGCATTATGCTGCCACTAGGTGGCAATAGGTGCCTTGGCCTATTTCATACAGTCTGAATTACAAGGCGAATTAATCACAGCCCTGTTTCGGACAGCCACTTTTATTCATTAAAGATATAACTTATTCCAACAGCTAGATACAGAAAATGTTAGATGGTAAGAGTAGATAATTGTTATAAAGTGGTTTCAAGAGCCATAAGAATGAATAATTTGGTACCTTTCTCACTAATCCTTAACTATACAATCTAAAATCACATTATGAAAGCTTCTTAGTAGACTGTCCCTCTTTAACTCATCTTAAATTTGATCAAGTGGCCAAAGTCCTTCCAATTGAGACTGTCTATCCTACTGGTGCTTCAGAAATCAAGCAAATCTCCCTACTGCCACACATCCACACCACACTCATTCGATTACAATCTTCTTACAACCCTACTTCCTGCCACATAACTCTTCAATACAGTGACACAGACCTTCTGCCTGTTTCTATTTCTCGGCTCCAGGCATTTTCTCTGACTGTAGTCCATGCCTGAAACTCCCTTCCTCCTCCACTCTGACTTTTCCTGACTAAAATCTCATCTTTTACTGGAAGGCTTTTAATTCTAGTGCTTTCCTATTCATCTTGTTTATTTGTTTGCATGTTGTCTTCTCTGTTAGATTGTAAGCTCCTCGAGGGCAAGAATTATCTTTTGCCTAGGTTTTATGTCCCCAGTGTGCACAGAGCAGGCACTTAATAAATGTTTATTGATCGATTTCTGTCTTGATACTTTTATACATGCTAATTCCCCTGTCTGGCATAAGTCTTTCCCTCTCTATCCATTTGAATTCCTATACTGAATCAAAGAATCAAAAAGCCTTGGACCTGGAAGGAACCTTGGAAATCATTTAGCTGAACCATTTTATATTATAGATAGCAGCCAAACTGAGGCCCCAAAATTCAATTCAATTCAAATCATCATTAATTACTGAACACCAATTATATGACAGGCCTGTGCTAGACACTGAGACAATAGATAAAACTTAAACAGTTTCAGCACTCAAAGAGCTTGCAGGGCAAAACCAATACCGACACCGATTAATATAAACAGAACATATATGGCATGAATACAAAGTGATTTCAGACATGAAAGAAGGCATCAACAACTGGAAAGATGAGGAAAGTCTTCCTATAAGAGATGGCATCTAAACTCTCTGTAGGGAACAAGGGACTTTAGGAAGGAAGGGTGTGGAGGCAGAGCTTTCCAAGTTTTAGTGGCAGAAACGGGTCTGAAGGCCAGATCCCTGACTCCACTTCAGTGATCCTTCCACTAAGGAGTTGCCTCAAATAACTGTTTCTTTTAAACTTTACATAAATAACTATCCCAGCCCACTGTAATACCTACCTACCTTCTAGAATTGTTACCATTTTATTCATGATACTGTTAACTCCTTTAAAACATGGATCTCTGCAGTTTGACTATAAGCTTTGACATAGCAATCATGGCTAAAACACCCTGGTCTGGTCTGGTCAGTACCTGACATGGTAAGTAGGCCAAATGATTGACAATTTTGATTCGTAACTTATCAAGAAGTCAAATACATCAAACGTGATTTCTTTGGAGAATAGAGAAAATATATGTTGTTGCTGTTGTTTGTCCTTTGTTCTCGAAGAGGACCATGACATCAGGAAGAAGATGCCATGACTTAAAAATGAATTGGATTTAAGTGAGGCAAGGCTGTGCCTTACTTTATCCTCAGAGCCATTTGGGTCCAGTGGCCAGATATAGATCAGGATGACTGGAGATGGTCCTCTCAGGTAACTGTAAATCCTCATGGACATGACTTCCCTATTAGAAAAGGTAGTCACAAAGGACTCTGATAAACAGAGCCTCACTGTCCCAGTATTTACATCCCAGCTAAGAACTGGGCTTGTGAGTCAACAGGAAAGAAGTATTGGCAAACTCAAAAATTAAGGTCCTATCTGTACTTTTCAGTTTGATTAAGCCCTTATGTTTTTGAAAGTAAAAACATCATTATTTTGACTGGGTTTCTAAATGTATAGTTCAACCTGATGACAGTTTGTAGCTGGAACAATCTAGTTCCCCTGAACTCCATAATGCTACAAAGGGCAACCCTTTTTCCTAGAAGTAGGTCAATAGACCTTTGTGTTTTTCTAAGGGTCCATCACAGTAACAAAGATTAGATTTATATAAAGATCTCTGAGAGGCAGCAATGACTAATGACTAATGAATTGTGCCAGGCACTGTGCTAAGAGCTTTTCATAATTTCTATCTCATTTGATCCTCACAACAACTCTGCAAGGAAGAGTTTATCCCCATTTTACAGATGGGGAAACTGAGGATCAAATATATAATTTTGGCAATGGAAAAAGTGCTGGATTTGCACTTAGAAGACCACGGTTCAAATCTGCTTCTATCACTCTGACACCTCTGTGACCTTAGAAAAGTCACTTAAACTTGAGTCTCGGTTTCCTCCAATGTAAAATAAAGAGGTTGAATTAGATGACTTTGAAGGTCTCTTGTATCTCTTAATCTGTGATCCTTTAAATCCCTAAGCTATCATTTTGTTTAAAACCATACCTTAGGCCCTAAAGTTTTAAGCATCACATGTAAATAGATGCCTATGGTGATGCTAGTAGCTGAACAAGCTGTGTTCACTTCCCAACACATAATACCAGGTCACTCTAGCTAGTATAAGTTTGTCTGGACTACACTTCTTACAGAGCAAGAATGTTCTTATACATCCAAATAAGCATGACTTGGAATAGAAGTGGGATAAAGACATCCTAATTCTACTAGAAACTGAAACTCATATGACTAAAATAATCTCTTATATGGCACCATCCTTTAGAATCTACTCCTCTCTACCTGAAGAATTTGTTTTGCTTCACTTGAATGCATATTTCTGACAAGGGTTTTGTTTTTATTTTTCTTTTCTTTTTCTCATGGAGAGGGGAAAGGTGGATGGGAGTGATAGAAAACAAATGTGTGTTAACCTAAAAAAAATTTTTAATATCCTTAAACTTCTCTCTGGAGAATTTTCCTAAAAAGCACTGTATGTTCATGCTGCCATCAGTGTGACAGATGGTTTATCATACAGAGGATCAATCAATCAATAAACATTTTTTAATTATTTACTATGAACCTGGCACTATGCTAAGCTCTGAGGATACAAAGAAAGGTAAAGGCAATCCCCACCCTTAAGGATCTTCTATTTTTTGCCAACAGTCCAGACAAATGGTAATGGAGGCTTATATCAGAGTTATATCAATGAGAATAGAGAGGAAAGGATGGATGCAAATATCTCAAACAAAGAAACACTATGATATGATATATCCCTGCGAAGTAGTGGGCTTCCTTTCGCTGAAGGCTTAGCCAAAAGCTGGAGGACTGCTTGCCACGTATATTGGAAAGGAGGCTTCCTGTCCAGGTATGAGCTGGACAAGAGGGTTTCTGAAGTCTCTTTCGACTTTTGGAGGTTCTGATCCTATGGTCATATTTGAGTTGGGAAGGCTCCTTTTAGGTCATCTAGTCCAATCCCTTCACCTTACAGATGAGGAAAACAAGTCCCAGAGTGGTGAAGAGACCTGCCCAAGGTCATACAGCTAAGTGGCAGAGCCAGGTCCTGTGATAATAATAGCTAACATTTATTATAGCACCTACCATGTGCCAGGAATTCTACTAAGTACTTTACAACTCATTTGATCGTCTCCAAAACCTTGTGAAATAAGTCCTATTATCCCCATTTAAAAGATGAGCAACCTGAGACAAGAGGCCAAGTGACTTGCCCAGGGTCACAGAGCTAGTAAGTATCTGAGGCTGGCCTGAACTCAGGTCTTCCAGACTCCGCATTTGGAGCTCTAGCCACCTTGCCATCTAACTGTCCCAAACTCCAAAGCGCCACTTTTCTCACTGTACTATTCTTGGAAAGAGAGTAGACTGGAGTGACCTTTCAGCAGTAGCTCAGGAGGGGATTCTCCAGTTGACGAAAATAAATTAAAAGCACTTAAACTGTTAAGAAGCCAGTTCAATGTAGCACATGAGCATTTAATATAACCATATGGAATCGCATCCCTATGTTCTGTTGAAGGGCTTTTGCCCACATGGGTGGCACTTGGGGGCTTCTATGGGCAGAAGAACAATCAGCTAGAAGAATACTTTGTCTTCAGAAGAAATGTGGATCTACCCAAATCACCTTCTATTTTCTGGGAGGAGGTAGATGGAGGGGAAAGACAAGATTCCGGCTTAAATAAATAAAATGATACATTATTTCTTCCTGGGTTATTAAAACAAGATAGCACACAATGAACACAGCAATAGAATTTACTAAATGGTTGCAGCAGCATGGAAATGTAGGCTCTTCTAAAAGAAGAAAGGTTATACAAAACGGGGGAATAAGGACAAGTAGGGCTATTTTGGCATTGTACCAGCCAAAAGCCAGAACCATACACCCTGAGTATGCTCCTAAGAAGCAGTAGATTATGAAAAAACTTCAAAAATAAAATAAAAATTGAATAAAAAAAGTCTTACCTTCATCAAAGAAAAAAAAAACCAGAAACCAGCCATATTGAATAGCAGTTTCTCACTAAAATGAACAATTTAGAGAGGTGAGCTATAAGAATTTAAATTACCACCATACTGACATTTCCTCCCCTCCCACCATTCCTAACCAATAAATGCAAAGAAGAAAGAAGAGGCATGATACTTTAAACCAGAATATAACTATATTTTGCTTCTTACCTTGCTTTTCAGACAATTAAACTGAATCTGCCTGTGTTTCAGAAATGGAAACACGAACCAATCAGGTATATACAGCCTCCTGAACACAGCAATCCTATTTCTCTTCTCTCACACCACCCTCTATATCCCACCAGGGACAGTGGGTAACACTCAGCTAGGGAAATCCGTTCTGGGGTAAGTTTCTCTGCTCTGAGGCCATTAGTAGCTTGTTTCATGGGTTAATTATCTTTGATATCCTCACAATTGTTTCCAGATTTAAAAAGTAAATAATATAAATTGAATTTACTCATTAAAGTATCAAGCAATAAACCGTTTCACAAATAAGTTACAGTGTTAGGTAATTCCTTTGGAAAAGCCTTCTTAAGGAATTTAACTATTTTAATCTGGCAGACCTAGTTCTACCATTTTTACATGAATGCAAAATTATGCACATCAGAGGCAAAAGTCTCATTACCCACTCACCAAGAAGACAGGAGGATCCTCCCGGGCAATGGTCCACTAACAACTTTCTTCATGATTGTACAGTGAAAAGAGCATCAGCTTTAGGCAAAAAAAAACCAACAACAACAACAACAACAAAAAACCTCCCTTGTAAAAAAAAGAAGTAGGCCCTGTTAATTGGAGTTCTAGATCACCAGCATCTTCAGCTTGCCCTTTTGGCCCATTCTGTCTCTGAGGGGAGGGGAAGGGGACTGGGGTGGGAGGCATTGTTCTTGTGCCTCTCCTCCATGTCATTTCCTTTGGGGCCTCCACTCGTCTTCTGCTAAGGTCCCAGGAGAAAAAGTAGCAGTAGCAGCAGCATTAAGGCTCCACTGGCATTCCCAGGAAAAGCCAGCACAAGGAAGGTCAGATTAGTATAAACAAGCTACTCTTGCTCTGTCTAGCCTCCTAGAGGGTCACAAGAGGTTTAAGGACTGGGCTCCAGTCACTCATTTATTTTTAATTTGGCCATTCATCATTTCGGTTAATCTTCCATTCTAGAAGTAAAACCTTCAAAAAGCAAGCAGGGTACCTAATGTTTTCGATCCTGTTCTTTCAAAATGATAGCCAAATTACAGTTATTGTCAAGATTAGAAGTTTGCAAAGAAAGAAGGTTTTTATGGCTACTAGACTTTTAGCTGCTGGTAATTCTAAATAAAAGCAGTCTCTCTTGTTTCTTACATTTTTGACAGTAAAGATGAGGGCAAGTATTCCTATACTGAAAAATGAAGTAAAAAATGGATGGAAGCCATTTTAACTGAGCTTTATCAACTCATTCCACACATCATGGAGCAATATGCTCCAAACCTTCTCTATGAACTTGAAGTAGCAGGGTCATTTTCTCAGGCAACATTTGTGGAATTAATTCGAATGAAAGGTTCTTTGAAATAAAGAACGCATTTACATAAACACACTTATTAAGCTCCTACTAATGTACACAGTAGAGAACTGGCCATGGTGAATGAAAAATGATCGACCCTGCCCTCAGAGAGCTTTTAATCCATGGAAAGAAGGTGCTTATAAAGTGGAACTCACGTTTTTTTAAAAATCTAAAATAAACTTAAGGGCATTGTGTTACTCAGTAAGGGACATTTTGTTTCATATATAAATGAATGTATTTTGTCACTCTGCTTCTATTGATGGGAGTTTGCTATCTTTATGATAATCACAATAGTGGTCTCTGAACTTAGGAAAGTTAATTTAGAGCCTGAAGATCTCATACTTTATTTTCAACTCATACCTCATATAGGTACAAAATAACCAGAAGGATCTAAATATGATTTTAATAATAATAAATATGATTTAATAATAATAATAAATATGAATTTTAATATTTTTTAAATGTTTAATTTCAATCCTTTTCAAAGGATCAACAACAGCTGGTGGCTGTATGACAAAGTGGATAAGATAAAGAACTTGGAATCATGGATACCTGAGTTCTAATCCTACCCAGTGACTCTGGGTTAGTCAGTTGCCTTTTCTGGACTTCAATTTCCTCATCTGTAAAATGGAAGAGATGGAATCCGTGGCCTTGTAAGGTCCATTCTAGCTCTAAATTTATGATCCAATATTTTAACCCCCCCCCCCTTTCTTTTAGAAATAACTTCTACAGGAAGGACATGATTTTTAAAAGTACTCTAAAGAGCACATGAATTAGTACCATGTATGCATGAAAAGCTGAGACTAAATTTAAATAAAAATAAAATTTATGCAATTATTTCTAGAATTCCCTACAATATTTAAAAGATGAGAAATGGTCCTAGGCATTTCTGACACAACAAGTACATACAAAGAGCCAAGGGTTATCAAGGAGATCTTTCCTGTCAGTTTTACCCAAATCTATCATGCCCACAAAAGGCAGCCATCTATTTAATAGACAGCCAGGTTTGCTAAGCTTTAATGGAATGGACAGGTTCAGAGACAGAAGACAATTAGAGTGAAAATATCACAACTACTCAGTTTCTGGGTTCTTTGCTACGATTTAAGAATTAGCCAAGTAAATAGATGGTGCAGTAGATGGAGCACGGAACTTGGAGTCAGGAAGACCTGAACTGAAATCTGGCCTCATGTACTTACCTAACTGTGTGACATTGGGCAGGTCACTAAAGATCTGTGTGCTTTACTTTCCTCATCTGCAAAATGAGGATGGTAATAGCATTTACCTCCCACGGCTATTGTGAGAATCAAATGACATAATATTTGTAAAGCACTTCACAAACCTTGAACTGTTACATAAATGCTACCTATTATTATAAATGTAAAAGAAAATCTTGCAAAAAATCCCAAGTCAATATATTCTCTTAAAATGACCCTGAAAGAAACCTTCAGCAAAAATCATTATCAGATTATATAGCGGAACAACTGGAAATTTTAGAAGTAACAAATATAAAGGCGGGGTTGATTCAATGAAGGAACCCTACCCACCCCATTCCATTTAAGGTAAGTGATAAGATGTCTAGGTACCTTAATGAAGAGAAAAACAAAACAAAGCTTATGTCAAGTTCAAAAAATCCTAGGATGAACCAGTTTGTCTGAAGAAATTTAGTCACGCACGTCCTGTGGGGTCCTCTACAAATCAGAAGACTAGTCCAGAATTCAATTTACCCAAGCATCTGGTAGAGTGGAAAATGAGGAGACACAAGAGTAAGTGTTCCAGTTAAACCCTTGGAGAAGGAGTTGCTTGGGTAGAAAGGGAGAATATCAGGCACTGTGCTAGGCACTGAAGATATAAACAGAAAGAAACAATCTCTCTCCTCTCAGGGAGCTTATATTCTAATGGTCATTGAAGAATAAACCATACAGATTAAAAATTAGTATGTATATACATAAATATATATGCATTTACACATACACATATATGTAGACATGGATACTGAGACACACACTTTGATACCTCATTGGATAGTTGAGCAATGCAGACCCATGGGCTATAAGTTTCCACGGGGCAAAAATTATTAGAGGAAGTTAAATTTTTTTTAATGTGCTTAAACTGCTCACTCAGGTGATGAAGTAGACAAAATACTTGACTAGGAATCTAGAGAGTGTAGTCCTGCCTATGCCTCTTGGCTAGTTTGTAATCTGGAAGAAATCATTTTAGCTCGTCTAAAAATAGAGACTTAAGCAAATGGGCCAGGAGCTCAGAGTCCCTATAAAGCTACAAGGTTTTATAATGCATTACAAAGATAGCAAACTCTCATCAACGGAAGCAGAGTGACTAAATACATTCATTTATATATGAAACAAAATGCCCCGTACATAATGCAGACTTATATTTGCATCTGTTCTGGTCAAGTCAATTGAACAAATATTTACTACATGCCTACTAATAAGTCTCTAGGATAGGTACTAAGGAGGGTACAAAAATGGAAAACAGAAATTCTGGCCCTCAAGAAGTTTATTTACAACTCAGGAGGAGAGTTACGATACATATGCAAGCAACTATCAGACCTGGGTTCCAGTCTCAGCTCGGCCACCAGACAACTATGTGACTTTGGTCAAGTCACATCTTCTCTGAGTCTCAGTTCCTTCATCTATAAAACAGGGATGACAATACTTATACTGCTTATCTCAGACAGGAGTTTCAGGGAAAGCCCTTGGTTACTCTTAAAAGGCTACAAAAACTAGTTATTATAATTATTATGAACCCAGAGAAAGAGATCACTCATCTTCAGGCCCCATGGGACCAGCATGCCATGATTATGTAGCACTAAATAAAACAAGTAATAACCCACAAGCATTCCACAACCATGGCAACTTGGCTAAGGACCTATGACAAATTTGGCTTTGAAAGAACACATTTCAAAAAATCACTTTTCCCATTAAAAAAAAAAAAGCCAAAGAAATGAAATCACGCCTGTAACATCCCCTAACATCTTCCTGCTGATGAGAAACACTCATACATGAAGCATGGGAATGAATGTGAATGAAGCTATCAGGCCCACAGACTTAATTTTCTGCTTCAGAGCCCTTCTTTCATCTGGCTGACATGTAGCCTCTTCAGCCTGTCTCTCAGGTGCTAAGGTGGGCAGGAAATAATTGGGCAGAGGGCACAGCGACTTTATTTGAGATTGCATTGGTATCAGGAATTCTCACATAAGGAAATTCCCTTTATGAAAGCCAAGTCAGCACTGTCATTTCAACTTAAGAGTCTTAAAGAGTTGCCTATAGCAATAGGTTAAGTGACTTTGACTATAGTTATTATGTGTCAAAGGTGGGATTTGCACTCAGGTCTTCTTGGCATAAGGCATGATCCCTTAAATAAGGGATCTATCTTTTACTTGCTTGGATTTTGCAAGTACTCACAATCTAGTTCAGTTCTGGCTGCCATATTTTAGGAGTAAAACTAACAAGAGGGAGAGGACCCAGAGGAATGCAACCAGGATAATGAAGGGACTGGAAATGTAAAGTCAGGAGAAGAGAAAACACATAGTGGGGTAGGATGGGATAAGGATGCTAGCTTCCTTCAGTATTTAGAGGATCACGGGGTTAGGGAAGTGGAAAGGACCCTAGATAACCTCCTCAGTTTACAGCTGAGACAACTGAGATTAAACAAAGTACAGTCACTTTTTGCTTGTTGTCCAACAGCTGGCTATAAGTAAAAAAGCCAATGTTCAGACACAGTTGTTCCAACTACATACACACCCCGAGGCTCCTTTCATTGTTTGGAGGTCTCATATGAAAGAGATTAGGCTTGTTTTAGGTGGTCCCAGAAATTTCAAAACAATGGACAGATGTGGCAAAGACAGTTTTCAGCTTGATATGAGGAAATATTACATAAGTATTAGAACTGTTCAACTGGAATGGACTGTGTGAAATAGTGAATCCTCTGTCACTGGAGGTATTCCAGAGGAAGCTAGAGAGCAGCCATTTGAATATATCATTGAGACAATTCCTGATTAGGCAGCAGGTTGGATTAGATGACTTCTGAGGTTCTTTCCAATTTAAAGATTCTATAATTCTCAAATTCTTCCCAACTCAGCAGTCCACCAATATACTTATATCCTTTACTACTGTAAAAAGGTCATCTCATTTATCTTTCTGTGTTTATCGCTATGCATTCAGAGTCTATCTATGTGTCTTAAGGTTGCCTATTCAGACCAGAAGCCTTTAGAGGGCAGAATTTTTGTTGAATTACCTAACGTAGGGAGTGTCAAGCTGTGAAAGATGAGATATTGGTGATGAGTATATTATCACTAAAGAAATCTTACCCAAGCCTAGAAATCTATTTTTTTCATCCCCCCCCCCAAAAGAGTGATGCCCAACCCTGTCATTGTGACAACCAAAAAATGTCTCCAACTGTTTCAAGGTTTTTCACAAAATTCTCCAAAAAGTGTAAGATTTGTATTTCCTTCACTATGATTAAAATGGGCAGGTATGGGTGGCTTACAATTTGCATTGTTGGAGGGCACACAGATGAGCCCATAAATTCATATAAGCATTTTAAAATGAAATACATACATGACTTCTGAGGAGACAAGCTGAAGAGTGGCTATTGCTAAAAAATCAGATGAGTGAGGCCTTGGATTTCCTCTCTTCTTACCAATTACATACACAGCTTGGAATCTCTAGCCACTCTCATTCCACCAACAATTAGATATTAAAGCATGGTCCCCTACTAAACATTGAGCTGGAAGGACAAAGCCGCTAGGTGGGAGAGAGTACCTGGGGTGGGGGGTGGTGAAAGTCGTAGTCAGAGACTAGGACCATGAAAGAGCAGAAAGAGCAGGAAACTTAGACCTAAGTTTGAATCCTGGTTCTACACATACTACCAGTGTGACCATGAAGCAAGTCACTTAACTTTTCTGGTTTTGGTTTCCTTATCTGTAGAATGAGGGAATTAGACAAAATGACCTCTGAAACTGTGTCGAGCTATAGATTGAAGGTCTTGTGATCCTATACTGGAGGGCCTGAGTTAAAAAGCCTGGGGGTGGGGGGGAGGAGGGCCCTCTTGTCTTAAGGCCAGAGGTTCCCCTGCCCTGGTCTAGGCTTTTGTATGGGAGTGGCTTCTAGGATACTCTTGCAGTGACTAGAAAGACAGTAATAGCAGAGGACCTTGGTAACCATGTTGCCATTCCAAATCTGAACAGTACAAACAGTATGTCAGAGAGTTAAGATACCTGTTGATCAGGGCCAGAAATATTGAACAATAAATTTTGCTTTTGCTTGCATTTTAAGTCTAGATGGTAAATGTCTCATTAATGCTGTCTACTTTCATCACATACTGCTTACAGGATAACATCCGAGAAGGTTAACTCCACCAAAGTGCAAGAATTTTGAAAGTCAAACATACTGTATAAATCAGCCTTTCCTTGCTAAGGGCAGACACCTAGGAGCAACTCTTAAATAATTTCAATTGTGAGAAAAAAGTAGAGACAAAGCTGGGTTTGTATTTACTGCCTGTGTGACAGGGCAGCAAGGTGGCCCAGTGGATAGAGCACTGGGCTTGGAATCAGGAAGACTCATCTTCCTGAGTTCCAATCTGGCCTCAGATACTTATTGTGTGACCCTGGGCAAGTCACTTAACTTTCTTTGTCTCAGTTTCCTCATCTCTAAAATGAGTTGGAGAAGGAAATAGCAAACCACTCCAGTATCTCTGCCAAGAAACCCCAAATGGGCTCAGGAAAGAGTAGGACATGGCTGAAAGTGGCTGAGCAACAACAGCAAACCTGGGTGCCCTTGGTCGAGTCACTTAATCTTCTGGGTTTCAGTTTCCTCATCTATAAGACTGGAATACGTGGTGGTCCTTTCTAGATCTTCATCTACGATCTCATGAGGCAGAGACATTCAAGCAGAAAGAGTCCCAGCTCTTCTAACCGTTCTTTTCTATTGTGTTTTAGTCACCATTTACTGTGGTTTAGAGGAAACATCACTCCATTTGGTGTCACAAGATTCGGCCCTGTCTCTTATCAGTCATTTTACTTTAGGCAAGCCACTTCACTTTTCCAGGATCTACCTTGCAGGGCTGGTGTGCGGTTCAAATGAAATGAAAACACTGAGAACTCACAGTAAACTTTAACTGTAACATCTGTTGTGGTTTGGTTGTTTTTCAGTTTTGCCCGACTCTTCGTGACTCCCCATCTGGGGTTTTCTTGGGAAAGATACTGGAATCATTTGCCATTTCCTTCCCCAGGTCATTTTATAGATGAGGAAACTGAGGCAAACAGGGTCAAGTGACTTGCCCAGGGTCCCACAGCTAGTAAGTGTCTGAGGCCAGAACTGAACTCAAGGAGATATAATTGTAACTGTGATATATCTCACAGCAAACTTTAACTGCTACATAAAAAAGAGTGGGAGATGGCACATAAAATGGTTTGTAATTACAAACCCTAAAGTGCTCTTTCGATATTCAGCTCATTATTACTATTTTATTCTGTAACTAGTATAGTACTCCTTCACATTTTTTAAGCACAAGTACACAAGTGATGAAGAAAAGGAAGGAGAATTAATAGTCTTTCTACTCTCTCTCCACTGTAACCTCCCCCTGTGCCCATTCCCACCTCTAATCACTCAAGAATTTTAAAAAGTGAGAGGGAGGGGGGATGTTTGATTCCTGTGTTTCAGCCTTCAGCCCATCTCAAGAAAACAATTTCCCCGCCTGGGAGAAGAAGAATGAGGTGTGGGGGGTGGGGTTGAGAGAGGGGGTGGTACTGAATTTGGGAACAACTTCATTACAGGTCAGGAATGTAAAGTACAGTCCAGAGTGGTTACAAAATGGGAAGCAGGGCTCATTATCACAAGCTCTGTTCACATCTATACTAATTAGGAAGGAGTCTTGCTGTATAGGGCAAAGGAATGCTTTCCTTACACAAAGGACTGACATCTTCAGCAGGGCCCCTCTCTCCTTCCCAGGCACATGGTAGGCGTAACAAAATGAACACAGAAACCAAAAGAACACTGTTTAAAGAGGGTGGTGAGCTCAGTGGGAATCCACAGCTCACTTGTCCCAGGCTCTGCTTCCTAATGGCAAGTCAGGTTCCTTGTTTCAAACCATGTTACTTTCACAAAGTATCTTTTAAAGTTTCCTCCCTCCAAAAGAAAAAGGAGTAGGGGGGAGGAGGGGAAAACAGTATATTCAAAATGTAGGATAGCTGGCTTTCATCAAAACTGCAAAGTTCCATTCCCCCCAAAGACATGCAAAAATGCTTAAATGAACACATGTTCTCAAAGCTACCCCCCCCACACACACACATACACACAAGAGTTCATGCAACACTTCATCATGCTAAAATCTGATTTCTTTGGTGACCACAGCAGTGATGTTATTTCTCTGTGTAAGCAAGCCAACCTCGGTTGGGAGGATGGGGGTAGAAAAAAAAACTAATGTCTTTCAGGTCTTCAAAGCAAACAAATCCCATTTACTTCAGGGTATACCAAAAAAATCCATTACACTGCTCATATGTGAGCTCATAAAAAAAGCCATAAAGACATAAAAAAAACCCAACTAGATTCAGTGTCCTCCTTTTTCCCCCGCCCACCTAGACACAGATTATTTCTCAACAAAGGAAACTTATGGGCACCTTTCATCTTATTAATTTCAAGACTGGAATTTATTACTTTTCTAAACAAATATGTAGAATATATAAGCAAAAAGAATACAAATTAAGGTTATGCATATTTGTTGCAGGCAAGCAAAGGACACTTCTCTTGGGAGAAGGGCATTCCAGTTATTATTCCACCCAAAAGCTTTGATTGGTGGATAGAATGTTGGACTTGGGGGAAACCTGGGTTCAAGTTCTGACACTTACTAGTGACAGTACAATCATAAGTGTATCTCTCAGTTTCTCAGAACTTCTGTTAAAAGAGGACAGTAACACCTGCACCTACCTACCTCAGAGGGTTGAAATATGAATGATCATTATTATCATCAAAATATAGTCACTCCCAAGAATAAAGAAGGGGCGGGAAGAAGAGATCACAGAGCACAGTATCTCAGTACCAGAAGGAAGCTCAGAGGCCACCTGGCCCAGTCTAATACTGAACAAGAATATCTTTTGCAACACATACAGAAGAGGTCATCCAGGCTGCTGAGAGACTTCCAATGAAGGAGAAACCACTATACATCCCAAGGCAACCCTGTGAGGAAATTTCCTCCTGACCTCTTGTTGTTATGAGGGCAAAGGGGAATACATCTAATCCTTCTTTTCCACATAAGAGCTCTTCAAATACCAGATGAATGAATGGATTAAAAACACACTTATTAGTTACCTACAATGAGGAGGAGGCTCAATAATAGGTGCCCCAGGACACAAACATAGTCCCTGCCCCCAAGGAGCTTCCATTCTAATAGGAAGAGAAAGGTGTAGTTAGTTCTTCATTTTCAAAGGGGACCAATGACATCACTGGGTCATGTCTTGACTTGCGTGTGAATTGGATTTAAGTGAGGCAGAGTTACATAAAGTCATTAGCCTCTTTCTTCTAGTCACCAAAGTCCAGTGGCAGTACAAAAGTCAGGATGACTGGCAATGGCCAGGAAGCAGTGGATGCCTGATCAAGTCTAAGTGCTCCACAGCACCTGCTCCAGCTGCCTTTGTGGCCTTTGGAACAAACTGTTCTCATTTGCCCACTGCATCAGGCAAAGCCTTCACGTGCTAGGGGCACACATCCCCCTAACTCATCGACAGGTCTCAGGCCTCAACCTGGTTTAGCCCATCTGCCAAGAAGATTTTTCCCAGGGGGTGGCTGTTGCCCGAGCTACAGCTTCCTGGAGCCACAGGTGAGAGCTAGACACCACAGGTAGATGAGCAGCCTTGAAAAGGGGTCCACAAACCCTCCCCAGAGGTGTAAGTCCTCCCTGAATGTGCCATACATTCCAAGGAAGAGAGAGTATGGACGTGTGTGTGTGTTTGTGTAAGCCAGATTTCAAGTCAAGGAGATGTAACCGTAACTGTGATATATCTCATAGCAAACTTTAACTGCTCCATAAAATAGAGTAGAAGATGGTACATAAAATGTTCTGTAAAACCCTAAAGTATATATATGGGGGGGGGGTGTTGAGGTGGGCCTTAGGGTGGTGCATTTCAGAAGAAATGATGCTACTAATTTGATTATGATTCCCAGAACAAAAGTGGGGAGGAGGGTCCACAAAAATGAAGAGAATGGATATGAAACATAACACGGGGCTGGCTAGATGTAGTTGGTTTAGATGAGTCTGCACTCACTGGCTAATCAAGTTGAGCTCAGAAGCATGGTTCCATGTTGAATGCATTAACTCACTTCTTACTTGGGATGTCTGACCTGCCATGGCACTGTATGTGTGTGTGTAGGTGGGAAGAGTGGCAGACCAGATAGCAAGATGTCCCAAAACGTCCAAGGAGGAGGAATGGGAAGACTAGAGAGAGCTAAGATCACAGAATTACAGTTCTAGAGTCAGTTTTTCCAAGTTTATTCTCACCACTTAAGGGTAATGTGTCTCTAAGTAGAAAAAAATCCTCAAATGCTCAGCAAATCTTATCCTGCAAGTCTCTCTTCTCCCCCACCTAACCCTACTCCCCTCCCCATAAGGGCATAAACTTCCCTCAATGTTTATTACTGAACTCGAGGGCTTTGTTAGATGATTTAAATTTTTGACTGTTGTTGTTTTACCCAAAAGACACACAAGGTGGTAAGAAGTAAGATTTCCTCTCACTGCAATATTTACTATAATTCCTTCTACTCTTCAAATTAAATGAATGTAGTTGCCACAGAATCCCAGGAGTTAGAGCAAGAAGTTTCTCAAAGGTAAAGACAGTTGAAATTCAGGTCTATCCTATCCCCTTCCTATGCTCTAGGGTTCATTCAAACCAGCTTCCACTCTGTTCCTCACATCCAACATTCCATCTCCTATCCCTGTGCCTGGAATGCAGTCCCTCCTCATCCTCACCTTTTAAGCTTCCCTAGTTTCCTTGAAAGACCAGCTCAAACATCAAGTTTTAAATGAGACCTTACCCAATTATTTATCTTGTAAATATATTTTTTGCACATACAACATATACAATACATGGGCATGTTGTCTTCCCCAAATAAATATAAGCTCTGGAGGGGAGAGACTATGTCGATTTTGTCTTTGTATTTATTCTGAGTGCCCAATATGCATGCTGCCTGGCAAACAGTAAAATGCTTAATAAGTGCTTGTTAATTGATATGGTGTTGTTGTTGGTTTTAAAGAGATCTCTTTGGGCATGGCTTCCTGCTTACTGAAGCATGAAACAAGTATCTCCCACTCTCACAAAGGGAAACAGAGAAAGGCTAAAAAATCTCACGTTCTTGGGCCTCACTGCACTTCAACTTTTTCTTCAAGCAAATCAGAAATCCTGAAGCCTAATTAAAACTATGCTTAAGAAAAACCACAGCAGCGGCACAAAACCAGGGTAAGGCACCCAAATTAAAGAGGTGTCTCAGCTATCTTCAGCACCGCTCACCAGTTTTTCAGAGAGCCAGAATAGAACAGAGGCAGTACTAGTAAGGGGCAAGGAGAAGGCAGTGAAGAAAATGGAGACAGAAGCCACAGTCTCAGGGAAAAGAAGGGTAAAGACCACAGAAAGGGGGAAAAGAAGAAGAACCAGTCACAGCAATGGTGGACCATGTAATGCAACTATACAGAGCCTCTGATGATCATCAATTTTCACATATATTTAATTATTCTTCATCCCACCAGTTTTAGATCTAGAAGATTTCCTTGGGGCTAATATAGGAACTCATCAAAGATACTTACACAAATGCCTTATCATCATCATCATAATCATCATTATTAACTGAAACAACTAGAATTACAGATGTCAAAACTTCTCCCAGTTCTCAAGCTTCCTCAAAGGTACAATTTTCTACTACCCCTTCAGAGCAGAAACAACAGCTGTTTTACTTACTCTGTACTGAAGCTAGGCCAACACCAACTACATATAAATGCATTTTCAAAATGTATTTTTTAAAGAGCAATTCACTTTCTTCAGAAAGCTCATTCCATTAAATGTTTCTACACAATGTACAATGTATGGCATCTTCCATTTCAAGTACTGACCTTGAAGCCACAGGAACTAAGTTCAAATTCCATCTGATTCTGCCACTTACCACTACTAGCATGACCTTACTCAAGTCACTTTTTAGGCCTCAATTTCTTCATCTGCAAAATGAGAGGTTGGACTAGACAGTCTCTAAGGACTCTTCGCAATGAACCTGAGGCCCTGCCTTGGGAGGAAAAACCTCCTCTCCTGATCTCTTGGGTAGCCTAGTCAAGTTCCACCAAGATAACATTTTGTTGGGAGATTTCTGTGCTTAGGCCCATGCCACACATCCCCTTAAAGTCCTAAAGCAGTCTTCTCTGTTCCACCCTCATACATCTGGACCTTTCACTTTCATGACTGGCCTATTTACAGCTCTAACATTATTAAGAAATCACCAAATGTCACCCATGCCCTTAATAGAGGTGAAAGGAAATTTCAGTATGGAAACTGAGAATTCTGTGGCTGAAGTAGTTGTAGCTTATATCAAGTATTCTAGCCTAATTCTTAACTAGATGGGGTTAATTACTGTCACAAATGTTGGTTGGCTTATTCTCCAATGACTACTGTTAGGCAAATGTTTCTTACTTCTAAGAACATGGTTATACCACATCACCAGGAATCTAGCAGTGAGTGAAATTGCTTTACTGAAAACTATACAGAGCAATCACTGTTCAGGTTTCTCAGCCATTTACGCTCACCATGAGGCCCACGATCCATTTAACAACTGCTGTTCACAAATAAGATCTAATGCTTCATTTACGCAGTTTCCTCATACTCTAAAAATCTGGGGTTAATATCCAAGTCTAACTAGTGTCTGCTCTGACTATTTAAGGATATTCTGAGAACTATTGGGCTGGTTTAGGAATACAAACTGTCAAGTGAATCTCTAAAACGATTCATTAAATGGATAGTTTAAGAAAAATACCGAGAAACTTGATCGTAGAAACTTAATGGTTTAAATGTAATAATATATTGGACGAACTTAAACCCCATTGTAATAAAATTATATCCCATTACACAAAGAGAAATTGAGAGAATTTTTTTTAAATAAAGCAAAACTGTCTTACAACAGAACTCTTTTCCCAGAAAAGTATACCCAAAGCAGATAAATCCATGAGGGAGCACTTCTCTAAGTCACCAACTATTTGTTGTGTTAAGCTGGCAAGTACCTCCCACCCCACTCCGCTTTTTTTTTTGTTTCCTTTGTATCCCCAGTGCCTGACAGATTTAAAAAACTGTCAGTTGATTGATTAGAGGATCTTTTATACTATTCTCCATTCTGACACAGATACTGCATCCACAAAATTCTATACAGATACTGTTTGCTATATTGATATTTGTTAATATATTGCTTTTAAAGTATGTACAATAAAATCCTTGCAGTGAGGTGAATGCCAGATTTGGAATCATAGGGTCTGGCTTTGAATCTCAAGTCTAACATGATGTGTGCATGTGTAAATTACTTATCTTCTCTGTGATTCAGTTTCTTCAATTTTAACAAGAGGGGAGGAGTTATGTTACATGGTATCTGAGTCTTCTTTCCAGCTCTTAATCTATGATCTTGTGAATGACTTTTGTCTCTCCAACTTCAGTTTAAACTTCTTGAGGATAGAAACTATTGCACTTCCTGTGAAATCTTTTCAGAATACCCAGTCCACAGTAATTACTCCCTCCCTCCTCCTGAATTTCTCTCAGAATGCTTGTCTTACAGCTTTTACATGGAATACTCTTTTGGTACTGATTATATACATTACAACTTCCAGAAGCATGGGTCAATTCCACAATAAAATTATAAGCTCCTTGATGAGAAAGGGCATAGTTTATATACCCATAAAATATCCTCAAAATATCCCCAAATAACAAGCTCAATGCCTTGCACAGAGACACTCAAAATCCATTTGGTGTTTTGTGGATTTCCCCTAAAGCACACTGATAGAATTCTGTAAACAAGTGTTCGATAACAGACTCTCATTTTCTTCCATTTGAACATCCCCCTTCCTATCACTCTTCAGGTTATTACAGTTGTTGTTCATTCATTTTTCAGTTGTGTCCAACTCTTTGTGACCCCATTTGGGATTTTCTTGGCAAAGATACTGGAATGGTTTGTCATTTCCTTTACCAGTTCATTTGACAGGAGGAAACTGAGGCAAACAGGGTTAAGTGACTTGCCCAGGGTCACACAGCTGTGAACTCAGGAAGATAAGTCTTCTCAACTCCAGGCCTGACATTCTATCCAACATTTAGCTGCAACACCTAGCTGCCCAATACATAGACTTATTGGAAATTGTACCTTTACAATTCAGGCATTTAGAAATTTTAGTAGATGACTACTTTAATCTGATAACCTGCTATTGGAAAGATGAAAGAAAGATAGTCTTCACCTTAAGGAAGCTACAAAAAGGATGTTAAACAAACATATCAATAAAACTACTAATAACCTTAAAGAAGATGGCCATGGAGAAGGACTGGGTTTAGAGAGTCTAACACCTTGATTTAAAGGGCAAGGAAATCGGAGCACTGAGAGATGAAGCAGTTGGACCAAAGAAACCCAGCCAGGATTTAAACCCAGATCTTCGGACTCAAAAATCTAGTATTCGTTCCACTACGCTGTAGTATCTTCCATAAAGGAGAGAGATGAGACACAATTATTTTCATTCCTTTACTTAACACAGCACATCCGTGTGTTTTCTCTGTCTTTGAAATGGGATGCTTAATCTAGAGAGAAGAGTCTCTGAATCTGGGGCCCAAGGAACAAGATAGCTATCTTTAAATATCTCACAGTGCAGCTACACAAAAGAGATCAAATAGGCAAAAAGTTACAGAGATTTCAGCTCAATGTAAAGAGGTCATTTCTAATGATGGGAGCTGTCCAAAACTGGAAGGAGCTGCCTAATACACATCATTTTGGACCTTCTATCTCTCCATCCCCTCCCCAAATACCTGGCCCTCCTACCAACTCCCTACATTTCTGCTGATGATACCAGGTACCCAGGCTTGAAACTTTGATCACCTTTGCCTCTTTCCCTCTCCCTTACATCCAATAGGTTGCCAAATCCTGCCAATTCTACATAATCTCTCATTTTTTTCTATTTGTTCACTTTCAAAAGATTTGGCAGATAGCCCAGGAACCTTCCCCTTGTTCCACCAAAGTGTAGGGGGAACATAACACCCTCACCTATTAGACCAAGGGGCATGATGGGCAATTAAACAAACATTTCTATTAAGTGCATTCTTTGAAAAAGGTGCTGGGAGATGGGGAAATAAATACTCAGATAAGACACTGTCCCTGGCACATTAAGGTAGCTCATAATTCTAGTGGGAAAAGGACTGCATAAATCATAAGTCAGAAAGGTAAAGGAGGAAGAACACAGGACTTGGAAGTAGCAGGCAGAGGCTTAGAACTCAGACTCTGCAATAACAAAGTCACTTAGCCATCTCTAGCAGGAGAAAGTTAGAGGCCCTCCAGCTCTAAATCTTATGAACCTTAGAGACAAAATAATAATAAAAAGCTAACACAAGGTTCTTGCTCTTAAGGAGCTTACAGAGTTATCAAGATCAGGCATCTATATGAATATGAAAAGCTAATTGCTTATTTCTTCAGCACTTCAAGGAGCCATAATTTGACTAGTGTGGATGACACCACTGTCCCATAAAATGGTAATTAACTTCTCTTTTTGAGAGCTCACAGTGGTTGGAACGATCATCGGCCTCCAGTCAGTGTGGTAAAAAGCTCCTCTGAATTTAGCTACTGCCATAATTAAAGCCCTTCCACGGTGGAAGGACCTGCTGGAGTAATTATGATATGCTGGCCTAGTCCTTGAGAACAAGGGTCATAGCTATGCCACGAGGAGGCATCAGAGGAGGACTATAGCAGAGGCAAACATCACCACCTGAGTAAAAAATAAATAAATTAAATTAAAAAGGACAATACAAGAGAACTCATGAGACAGCTTATGCCAGATTCCACGAGTGGTCACCCTGATTTATTGCAGCAGTTTAGAGAAGATGAGATCATTGCCCCTACAGATGGAAAGGGCCTGACAAGCCAACTAGTCCAATCTACATTTTGCAGATGAGGAAATGCTGGTTCAGGGTAGACGAGTGCCTTACTTACCCAAGGTCACACTGAGGTGGCATTTGAGCCCAAGTCCTGGGACTTCAGAAGCTCATGCTCTTTCTATTGTACTATCACTAAGGGAAGGTATCACAAAAGAATCAAACCCAGAAAATTAGACCTTTGTTATGGTGCATTTTAACTCAGTCAAGGGTAAAACTTGTCCACTTCCATACTAGGTCAATAAGCTGACCCACATGTTCAAACCAAGGTAGGGTGAGGGATATATATACAAGGGCACTTGACGGATCTTTAGGTTGGGTCAGAAGGAGTCAATGTACAATGGTTAATGTGGCTTTGGAATCCCTTCAACTCTCAGGCTCCTTTGCTTCCTCTCATCCTTCCCCCACACCTACACAAAACTTACCTGTCCTCGGTATCCATTCCTTTACATGTTGGTGCTTGAGTGTTTACACCTAGCACTTAACAGTACACAGTGCTATGCTGCTCATTGTCTTATGTAAGGTTTCCCCAACTAGGTAAGGTCCATGGCTTTCTCCTACTTGAATTCCCTATATTGCCAGGCACATAACAGGTACTCAATAAATAGTATATGAAATGAATGGATTTAAGACACTTTAGAGAATGGATCTAGTCCAGGGGTGGGGAACCTGTAGCCTTGAAGTCACATGGGGCCTTCTAGGTTTTCGGATGTAGTCTTTTGACTGAGTCCAAGTTTTACAGAACAAAACCTTTTAAGAGGATTGTTCTGTGAAGTTTGGATTCAGTTGAAGGGCTGCACTTGAGGACCTAGAGGGCCACATGTGGCCTTCAGGCCAAAGGCTCCCCACCTCTGAATTCTAGTCTAACTTCTTCATCTTACCATCCCCAGAAAAATCTTTTAAGTGGACTTGCCCATTAGTCAGTAATACTAGCTTAATTTGTTAACTCTCCTAGAAACTTTCAATGCCATAATCAAAGGAATAATTAATGCTAAGAATTTGGAGTAGGTGGAAAATTTGTGGCCAGTGGCAGAGTAAATCATTTTGTGACAGGAGCCCTTACTTCGACTACGTAGGCCACTGCCATACCTACTGCCAGTTCTACCAACTTCTTCAAGATAGGAGAACAAATTCTGACTGCTACATAAGTCTATGCGAGGCAATATGGTATACTGAGCTAGGAAGACTAGGGTTCATTTCCTTCTTCTGACATATACTGGCTATGAGACCCTAGGCAAGTCACTTAATCTTTGAGGCTACAGGGTTGTTGTTGTTTTTAGACTTTAAGACTATGGGATACAGAGAAGCTACTGGCACTGGTGGAATGAATTTCCTCTTTCAGAAGTTCCCAATCTCAATTAAATCCCAATTACAGTCTTTATCCCTATCCCTACATAAGCCTGTACATTTTTCCTTCACGAGCTAAGAGCTGCCCACGTCTAAGGTTCTGTGCAGAGTGACCAGACGCAGGCCTCAAATGGAGCTCCTGTTATCCAGATGTCTGTTTGGAGGGGGCATGGGGAGGGGGAGATGTCTTTCCTCATCAAAGAGTACAGAGGTTGAGTTGTATTTTCCTCATGTATAAGAAACAAGCCATCTACCTACACCATCAAGTTGTTCATTGGCACAACAGGGAATCACAAAGCATCTCCTTTAAAATGTGGAGTATATAAATCACCATCTGTTTCCCACCTTGATGAACTGTAGAATAATGACTGCCCAGCCACCAGATCTGATTACCATCAAGAGAAAAAAAAAGGCAATAATCTAATGCCCTTCATTCCAATGCTGCAGATTGGAGAATTTTATAATGCTACTTTATTCACAGTTTAAATGCCAATCAGGCCACACTATCCTATATTAATGTTCTACAAGTAGGGAAGTTTTCAAAGATCAATGGAAAAAAAGCAAAAAGCCCAAATCTTTGTAAGACTCTATAAACACGTTTGCACTGTTTGGAAAATGGTAGTTGAATTTACTGGGTGATTTGGTGGAAACAGCACTAGTTTTTGAGTCAGAGTACTGTGGGTCTTGTCGTAGCTCAGTCACTTATTAGCTTTCCCTCAAATAAGGAACCTCAGTTTCTTCATCCATAAAATAGAGATTATACCCACATAGCTGCGGAGGAGAAAGTGAGGCTGGTGACTTTGCACAGCCCTCCCTCACTTAAATCCAATTCACTTGCAAGTCGCAGCATCATCTTCCTGATGTCATGGTCCTTTTCAAGAAGGAAGGACAAACAAAAAACAACATGTACTCACAGTCATCCTCTATTGTGAGGCAACTGCATTACAAACCTTAAAGCTCTATAAATACAGACTATCATAATAATAGTTACCGCTGATTTCATTAGTGTAGGGAACACTCTGTGAAGAAACTCCATCTTCTCTATTAATACAGATAGCTACAACTCTGCAGTTTATATCATTAGAGAATTACTTGGGATACTGAAAGGTCAAATAACTTGCCCAAGGTCATAGAGCCAACCAGTATATGCCAGAGGCAGGACTTAACCCAGGTCTTTGTAACTTGGGTGTTGTTCAGTTGTTTTTCACTCACGTCTGACTTTGTGACCCCATTTGGAGTTTTCTTGGCAAGGATATTGGACTAGTTTGCCATCTCCTTCTCCAGCTCATTTGACAAATGAGGAAACTGAGGCAAACAGGGTTAACTGACTTGCCCAGAGTGTCACAGCTACTAAGTGTCAGACACCTCAGAGGTCAAATTTGAACTCAGGTCTTCCTGACTCCAGGCCCAGTACTCTATCTAGTGCTCCACCTAGATGCCCCTTTCTGACTCAGAGGCCAGCTCTATTACTATACCAAATAAAGCCTTGACAGGTCCATTAACCATAAATCAGTAACATTTTTAAACAAGAGGGACTAGTCTAATCTAATATGAAAGACCAAGCTCCACTAATTCCATTCACAGATTAATATCCCTTGTTCTTATTTTAAATCTTTTCCCTCCTCATTTGCATTAAGAAAAACTTGCCTTAATTGAAGCTTGTTATAAAGTTTGGTACAATAACACCATGGTAACATGTTCAAAAATAAAATTCCAAGGCATTCAGTGCTGATGAAACGTGCTTTCTAAAGAACAGGCGAAGTGTCAGGAAAGCAGTTGTAGATAGTTGTTTTGTTCTGTCATTTTTAAGAGGGTGTTCAGCAGAAAGGGGCAGGTTGCCCACTTTAGTATCATAATTCTTGTCATGAATTATCCTTTTAGAGTATTACAGAGTATTGAAAACTTGTTTTCTTCCAATTTCAACGTTTTATTATTTTCAAAATGTGGTTCAAATAGATAGGAGAGCATCTGGGTCAGCACCTTCTCTATAGCATCACAGAGTTGCTTAGAACAGGGGTTGTCAAACTGAAAGTTGGGACCCCGAACCACACATAAGGATCCCTATCAGCTGCAGTTTACTTTAAAAAACAACACATTAACATTACTATACTCTATTATATTTTTATTTATTTTGTTAAATATTTCCCAATTACAATCTAATAAGATTCAAGGCACACTGGGGAGTGCTACAGGCCAGTTATTTGTTTGATACCTCTGACTAATGCATTTAAGTGACTTGCCCAGGTTCCTCCAGCCAGTGTGTATTAGAAATGGGATTTGAACCCTGGTCTTCCAGGAGGTGGTTTAAATGAACATTTATAAGTTTATATTTTGACAAACTGAAAAGTAATTTGGTATACTAACTTCCTAGGCACAAGATTTCCTAATTTCTTTTTCAAAATAGAAACACCCTTACATGTAAATCTGTACACATGCTACTCATGGGTTTTTTTTTAAATGTATTCCCCATCCCCACCCCCCATCCCCTATTCTCTTGAAAAGCTTTTGATTTTTTTTTCTTGGAGACAAGTTCATAGACTAGAGTATTTCCTGTCTGCACTGTGGCTTTGAGCTCAAACAAACCCGACAAAAGACTGATTTATTTCCTAAGAGGGGGTCGTTATAATCACTTCATAGACCAAGATGACATTCTTTCTGCCTTGTTTGGCCTTAATCAGAAGAGATTACCAAAAAACAAAACAGAGAACAAGGTCAAGAGGAGGAAACATTTCAGCAGAGTCCTGTGGGAGGATCTGAATTAATAAGATATATCCTGACTTTTGGGGTTTTTTGAGGCCCTTGGATTCCCAATAACCTGAATTTTATATGTATGTATGTATATATATGTAGACAGACACACACACTTCTTTTTTCATGCCTATATCCCCTACTGGTTAACTTTCTTTTGAAGATGACAATATGGTATGGGACTAGAAGCTTTAGAGTGAGAGCTGAGATGCCCAAATTCCAAAAGTACATTTGGGATTAACTCTTTCATTTTGTAGATTACTAAAAAGAGATAAAATGACCTGTCCAAAGTCACACACCTATTCAGTGACAGTATCTGGGCTTTGTGATGACTAACCTAATGTTCCTGTTATCACACTAAAACCACACACTATATACCATACTAAGCTACCTACCTCTGAGGTTTTCAGTTCTAGTCAGAGTCCTACCTGTGACCACTGGAAAGAGGCAGCTAGGTGGTACAGTGGATAGAACTCTGGGCCTGGAGCCAGAAGGAAGTGAGTTCAAATGCAGCCTCAGATAGCTTTGTCACCTCGAGCAAATCACTTAACCTTGTGCAAGTTTCCAGATCTGTAAAACTGGAGATAGTAATGGCATCTACCTTCGAGTGTCATTTGTGAGGATCAAATGAGATCTACAAAGCTCTTTGCAAACCTTAGATCATTGTCTAAATATCTATAAATATTACAGATCTCAATATAAATATATAATAAAGCACTATATAAAGATGAAAGGTGGCACTTTTCTGTAAGTAGTTATCTTCTTTCCCATCCAAGTAGAAGAAAATTGTGTATATCAGCTATGGCTATGTAGAATGCTATAAACTATCACATAAAAAGTAACATAGTACTTTTAGCTGTGTGACCCTGGGCAAGTCATTTAACCCTGTTTGCCTCAGTTTCCCCATCTATAAAATGAGATGGAGATGGAAATGGCAAAGTACTCCAGTATCTTTGCCAAGAAACCCCTAAAAGGGGTCATGAAATGATGGACACAACTGAAAACAACTGAATACCATTTTTAAAAAGTAATTTTATTATTTTATTTTCATTGATGGGGGAAAGCATAATTACATAGAGCCTTTGGATAGAAAGGCTGCAAGGGGTAATGGAAAGAGAGCTGGCCTTGGAGCCCTGGGGACCTGAATTTAAGGACTGCTTTAGTCTCACATCCTGGCTGGGGGGGTGGTGTTACCTGGGCAAGGCACTTCATCTCTAAATACTATGGGCAATTCTCTCCATTTCTAAGTTGCACAGAAGATGCTGATCTCCACTAGCAGAAGCAGTTCTTCCCCTAAAGCTCCCTTCAATGAAATCACAGGTCTGATTTTTTTTTAAGTCCTTTTATACCAGCACGGTAAAAGAGCCCCATTAAGGCTGGAACACTTGTATACTCTGATTTTTAATAGGGAAGCCTGGGACCTTCAAGGCAAAGAAGCTATTTTCTCTCAGTCGACTTTACATATCAAGAATGCAAAATTCCCCCTGAAAAGAATTCAAGTGCCCCAGAATATGCTACTCACATCTCCATCAATATTCTTCAAATTAATTTAATTCAATTCAGTTCAATCCACCAGATGAAATATATTATGGGATATAAATACAATAGAATACTATAAGGTAAGGAAGACCCACAAATATGGTGAACAAAAGGAATCTGAAAGAGTAGAGGGAGGGGGGTAGAAGAGAACCAAAAGAATGGATTTCACATGAAATGAATGAGAATGAATGAATTAACAAAGACTCTGGATAGAGACTTGGAGTGAGTGGAAATTCTTTCACTGCATTTAGAGCTGGACAGGACCTCAGAAGCTATCTAGTTCAGTGGTCTCATTTCTGCAGAAGAGGAAACTGAGGCCCATATATAAAGTGACTTGCCTAATGTCACAAAGGAAGTACACACTGGAGGTGATATTTAAATCCAGGCTCTCTTGATTCCAGAGTCAATACCTTTTCCATTACACCATGCTATTACGAACCTTTATGGATTAGTTTTAATTAATTTAAATGTAAATAGTTACTAAGCAAGTTGTATTGGTTTTATTGATGCTCAGAGATAAGTTTTAAATGAGTCATTTAATTAAAAAAAACCTATTTCTAGAAAAAACATTTCTTAAGGGTAGAAAGTTAATTCCAAGGAACAATCTAATGGTATAAAAATTTAAGTTTACATCCAACATAACAAAGCTCTGGAGACCACTGCTATAAAATTTTCCTGCTATAAGCAGGAACCATCAGTCAGTAACATCCTTGGCTAACTACAGACAAAAGAAGGCAAAAGGACAGAAAAGACAGAAAATAGCCAGTCATGTAAGTGACATATGTCATATTTTTTTGTCTTAAAAAAGGTCTTCCCTTAGTTTGATGAATAACTTTTAGCACTAGAAGATTACACATTCCTCTGGTTCACAAAGTCAATGCCAGAGGAAGTGGTCAATTTTAACATTTCAAGAAAAAATTATGAATTATGTCAAGGTCAAGTCACTTTAAAAAAAAAGTGTATTAGGATGCCTTACAAAAACAAGGAAAGGATTATAAATCTAAGTTCCAGGCATGGAAACTCCCTTGTATGGACAGGGAAAAAACACGGTGGCAGAACAATTACATTCCGATGCTACCACAACACTTTTTTTTTAAGTTAAAAAAAAAAAAAAAGCACATGCCAAGCCCAAGTGTAGAGAGCATACTTTGAGCAAGATGGGGCAGTCTTAAAATCAGCAGCACTGTAGCAGCTTCAGCTCAAATTTCCTTTCAGGTCAGAAGACAATTGGAAGGATCTTTTACTCAACGGCAGGGACTGCTTGAAAGTAAAAGGAGAGCAATTGCCTAATTGGCCCCGGAAGCTAAGGGGCAGAAGGTGTGCCAGGAGGACTCCTGGGTGAAAACTAAGCTTGAAATTCTGCTCAAGAAAATACATGACTTCTGGGAGCACATCTGTGCACCCAGTTAAGATAAACAATTTCTAAGGACTTTGTAGTTTTCTTCCCACTTCTAATAGCTAAAAAATAAACAAGAAAGCCAGAATAAACAGAAAGCAAAGGGAACATGGGGAGCATTTAAATTTTTTGACATGTTGTGTTTTTATATCGCCTTCATTTCCAAACAGATCTCTATCCCTTTTCCTACTGAGTGACTTCCTACCTTGTAACAAAGAATATTTAAAAACTAAGACTTAAAAGCATTTCAGCAAAACTAAAGAACATATTGACTAAACATAAATATATGTGATGTGGCACACCAGGAGACCCCTAAATATGCAAAGAGAAGGAAGTACATTTTTTTCCTCTCTTCTTGGAGTGGAGCTTGAATATTATTGAATATTATAATTAGAGAATGTTTAGTGTTTTCATTACTTTGTTTTTGCTCTTCCCATTTACATTGTTGTAGTTGTGTATATTTTTCCTTGTTCTGTTCACTTTGCATCCTTTCATGTATTATTTCATATTCACTGTTTCTAAGGATACCATTTCATGGACTTTTGTTTAGTCATTCTCAAAGCAATAGGCATTAATTTTGTTTATAGTTCTTGGCTTCCACCAAAAAAAAGTGATGCTATGAATATTTTGTCACATGTGAGACCTTTTATTCTATTTCTGGCCTCCTTGGAGTATGTGCCTAACAACTGAATATTATTAAGGACAAAGGTATGGATATTTAAGTCATTTTTTTTTCTCTTTAGCATCATTCCAGCTAATTCACAGCTTTAACAATGTTATTAGTGTGCCTTTCTTTACACAACACTTCCAACATTGTATATTCTTATCTCTGGTCTTCTTTGCCAATTACTTTAGGTTGTAACAGAAGGTTGTTTACCTTATAGGCCTCATAGGCATTGTCAAGATGGAAGTTGGGGCTTATGTCTTGGCTATGGCAATGAAAGGGTATGTATCATTCAAAATAAAAAGCCCTAAAAGAAAGGATAGAGGAGTAGCACTGTCTGTGAAGAAAGTATGCACATCTTTATGTGAATCCACAAACCTGAAAAGAAAAAGTACAGTAGACGACAACTGGATGAGGACAAAAGGGAAAAAAACATTAATGATATCATCGTGGAACCTAATTAGAGACTGTCAAGCCAGACAGAGAAAAGGAATATAACTTCCTCAAGAAAGAAATCTGGCAGAGTTGACAAGAGGAAATAACAGGGGAAATAAGCCACCCTCTCAGGTTCCCACAGGATCTGATTGATAGAATCTCTCTATCACTGGCACTAATACATCACTGGGGCAAGGGAAACACAAAGTGTTTCCCTGGGATTCAGCTTTTGCTGACCCTGGATTCCTTATCTAACTATCTGTGCGCGCGCACACGCGCGTGTGTGTGTGTACACACATATGTATTAATATAAGGTATAATTTAATATAATTAGTATATTAATAAGTCATTATATTGACATATTATGATTATATTAATTATATATAGTTATAGTAATATATTGTATCATTTTGCATTGCATTTTTAAATAAACGTGTGTATATACACATATGTATTAGTATAAGGTATAATTTAATATAATTAGCATATTAATATATATAGTATAATTAGTGTATTAATGTCATTATATAGACATATGACTGTACTAATTATATAGTTATAGTTATTAACTATATAGTTATAGTAATACATTGTGTTATTTCATGTTGCATTTTTAAATAAATGTGTATACACATGAATTAATATAAGGTATAATTTAATATAATTAGTATATTAATATCATTATAATGACATTATGATTGTATTAATTATAAATAGTTACAGTAATATGTTGTGTTATTTTGCGTTGTGTTTTAAAATATATATATGTGTGTATGTGTGTGGTCTTTCCACCAACCCCATCCATCATAGCCTCTTCTCATGGATGTTCAAATATGCTTGGCTCCTGGGCAGTGAGCAGAACTGGCATAGGTAAAGACATCGCAATTTTATTTACCACTACTCTCTAGAACATACCAATGCACACTAAAGCAATAAAACTGAGGCTCCAATCCCCTACAACCACACTAGGCTGCTACATCCATAAGTAAGCCTCGCCCATCTCACTCCAGTCTCAAGGCTTTCTGAATACCAAAGAACTGGTGTGGGTGGCTTTGCCCAAAGACAACCTTAGCGCAGCCTTAGTCATACCTGCTGTTACCCTTAGATACTCCGGCTAGTGAAGACCTGAGTACCAATGACACGTGCCAGCCTCACCCCCTGCTCCCCACAGGAGACACGCTACAATGGAAGCCATAGGGAAGATACTCCAGAGAACACCAGCGCTTGCTCAAACCTGTGAGTGTTTCTTCCTGCCATTGGGCTCTGCTGAGCTTCTTCTTCCCCAACTAGGTGGGGAAGTTGGGTGGCACAGTGGATAGAAAGCTGCCCTCAGGGTCAGGAAGATGAGTTCTGAAAAATCCTGGCTTTAGGAATTTTGAAAAAAATATTGGCAAGACATTTCCCTTCTAAGTGCAAGATCTGCATTAGTAGAGGGACTTTGCTCACTGGGAATTAAATAATGAAGACTAGATCTCATTTTGAAAAACACCAACTTTCATGGGCACCTTTGGAAGACTCTTCTCTAAAAAACATACTCAGTAAATTCCTTTCCTGACTTATTGAGCATTTCAACTCTCAGGAGCTGGAAAAAGCAAAGAATGCTTGAATTGACACAAATTTAGGAGAAAGCAATGATGCTCTCTTGGAATTTCCAAATCTGAAAATGGAAAGCTCTAGAAAGACACAATGCCATGGAATTTAGGAAAAAGGACTAAGTGAACAGCTTGGTTCCCTGCTGTACAGGAACCCAAAAGATGCCACATAGCTCCCAATCACTACTCTAAAATTGAATTCAATCCAACAAGTGTTTACTAAGCACTCACTGTGGGTACCCTGTTCTCTGCTAGGCTCTCGGGATATAAACACCTGCCTGGTCTCAAAGGGCTTCTCTACTTCCCCAGGCATCATGTTGTGGACCCCACAGGAATCCAAAGACTGAGCTCTAGTTCTGACCATGCCAGTAACTCTCTGGGTGACCTTGGCTAGCTGTAGATGGCCTCTTTGTGTCTCAGCTTCCTTGTCTGCCAATGGGAATGACAAACCCTGACCAATGTACCTCAGAAAGCTATTTTAAAGACTAAATGAGAAATATTAAAAGTGCTTCAACAAAGCACAAGAGTATTCAGTATCATTATTAAAGTGTCAAATTCATCCCCATCATGTTCTACTTCTGTCATCCTCTCAGCTCATCAACCCCACCCCCTACCACTTCCTCCCCACCTTCCCTTCCCAATAGTTATGACTAAAGCAGAAGGAGCAGTGAATAATCAGTGCAACTCTCGCTCCTGGTGAACCAGGCCCCACGGTTTCACCCTGACCACCTGAATAAGAGTCATGAGACTAATACAAGTACATTCAGAGATTCAGCAGCACCCCATAGTAGAGAGAGCAATGGATGGAAGGAACTCAGTCAAGCATTTATTAAGTGCCTATTGTGTGAATCCCAAGCTCAGCCACTCCCTAGCTATACAAACTTAGGAAAGTCAACATCTTAGAGGCTGGATTTCTTCATAATAATATGTACACTATCTCATAATTTCTTTTATAAGAAAAGCATTTTGTAAAACATATATATGTTATATAAATGAGTTAGTTATTATTATTCACTGAACTTTTTTCTCCATCTATAAAATTTGAATCATATACCCCCAACTACATGAAGTAGACGTTTTCCTCCTCAAATTTCTCCTACATTTTGTTTGTACATCTACTTTCTTCTCTCACTCATAAGTCACTTATACCACCGTTACTTGTGAATGTGTCCTTCCCCTTTTTGGACAGTAAGCTCATTGAAAGCAGTGACTACCATGCCTACATTTTTATTCCCAACAGTCTTGTACATAGCACATGCTTAATAAATGTAATATATTATTTACCAGATTCTTGATATATACTGGGTTCTAGCAAGGTACCACTACTTCTTCCTGTCCCCCATGTCCCTGTACATAAGTAAGCATAGATTACTGGAGGGAGGATGGAGTCAGAAGCAAAAACAAGATAAAAACAATTAACAGAGAGCATTCTTCCTTGCAGAAGCTGAGGGTGGCAGTGGAGAGGTACTCAGATCTCACAAACTGCAATAATGGTAACACATTTCTATATAGCTTTAAGGCTTATTCTACCACAAGAAGGAGATATCACCCAAGACACTAGCATCCATCTCCAAGTCTTTGTCCTGTCTGTCCACCAGAATGAGTTCAGCCTTATAGAATCCCTCTTTCCTTCAAAAAATCAGATCAAGGGGGGCTGAGCCAAGATGGCAACTGGAAAGCAGGGACTAGTGTGAGCTCCCCGCCAAGTCCTTCCAAAAACCTACAAAAAATGGCTCTGAACCAATTCTAGAACTGCAGAGCCCACAAAACAGTGGAGGGAGGCAGGGCTCCAGCCTGCGACAGCCTAGATAGTCTCTGGGTAAGGTCTATCCGGCATGGAGCTGGGAACGGAGTGAAGCCCAGCAGGGTGGCATGGACTGGCCGGACCAGGAGCCAGACGGAGTGTGCTCTGGCGCCCTCAGTCGGTGAGCTGTGGCAGTTGCCAGACTTCTCAACCCAGAAACACCAAGGACAACACAGAAGGTTAATAGGAAAAGCTGCTGGGGACAGGGAGTTTGCGGTTTGGCCACCTCCCT
>CM053622.1:323900156-323947499 GCA_028646595.1 Phalanger gymnotis | reverse complement strand
GAGGGTAGAAATGGGGAGAAAATTTGTAATTCAAACTCTTGTGAAAATTAATGCTGAAAACTAAATATATTAAATAATAAAAATTAAAAAAAAAAGAATCAGAACAAGGGCCACCTTCTCCACGAACAGCAGTTGGACTAGATGGCCTGAGGTCCGATCCAACCATAGTTCTCTGATTTATAACATTTAGTCAATAAGCATTTATTGAATGCCTGCTGAGCACTGAAGATACAAATAAAAGCAAAAACCTGTTCCTCCCCTCAAAGAGCTCACATTCTAATGGAGAGATATATAAACAACTGTGTACTAACAAGATATATACAGGATAAAGTGGAGATAATCATCAGAGAGGAAGTACTAAGATTAAGGAGGGCTCATTAAGGATGGACTAAGGATTATCATGGACAAGTAAGCCATTTTGGCTGCACAGGGGTATACTCAAATCCCGAATCCATTCTGTACAATATTCCAGGTCAATAAGAAATGAGATGAGTGAGAAGTAATGAGATGAGTGAGAAGTCCATCTAAACAGACAACTCTTTATCCTTCTTCTTACAGGAAATGTGGGACAGGCAATGAGAGGCTAGGGACGAAGATAAAGAACAGCAGATACACTTAAGGGACAACAGAGGCCCACTGCCTTAATCCACAATGCCAGTCATTGTTCATCCTTTGTTTTCAAAGAGGACCAGTGACATTACAGGGTCATGTTGTAACTTGTGTGTGAATTGGTTCTAAGTGAGGGAGAGTTGCACAAAGTTGTCAGTGACTTTTTTCAGAGTCACTGAAGTCCAGTGGCAAGACAAAAGTCAAGATGACTGGTGATGGCCTAGGATTTAGTGAATGACTTTGGCATCTTCGATGGCTGACCAAGCTCTAAGCACTCCATAGCATCTGCTTCCACTGCCTTCACAGCCATCGGAACAAACTGTTCTCATCTGCCCATTCTACCAGAGAAAGTCTTCACCTGCTTGTGGTAGTCATTCTCCTATCACATGGATGGGTTTGAGGCCTGTAGGTTACCTTCTATCTGGTTTATCCCATCTGCAGAGATGGTTTTATGGGTATGACCACTGCACATGCTATCGCTTCTTGGAGCCACAGGTGAGACCCGGTTGGGAGGTGAACTCCAAAGGTGGATGAGCAGGCCTGAAAAGGGCTTGGTAAGCCCTCACATCAGGAGTGCAGTCCTCCCTGAACACCCCATACACCTCACAATACCAGTAATAACCAAGGTAAACCTTGTTTATCTGGCCTGGATGCTTTCCAACACCTGCCTGAAAAGCTAGCCTTGATAATATATCTTTTCCAAATTAATGTTCTAGACAGGCCAAAGTGAGATAGTGTTGAAAGGAGGTAAGACAATTGCCCTCATAATTTTTTTTTAAATTAAGCTGTGCAATGTGTTTTTTAAAGCCCCACTGGTTACTAAAGTGGGAAGCAGGCATATGATTTTAATGTGAACTTTTAAACATTCTTGTCTGCTTTGTATTAAGAGTTTGGGTAAAGGACTACAAAAGAGACATACTGACCTAAACCCTCAATATGTATTAAATGCTTATGCATGTAAGAATCATGCTGATCCTGAACAAAAATTAAACTAGAACAGAGATTCTTATGCTGCGGTCCATGGACCCTCAGTCCTCATATAGATTTCAGGAGGATCTATGAACTTGTATAGGAAAGAAAATTACACTTTTTAAAATTAACCTTCATTCTCCTTTGTAATTCTATGGATTTTATTTTATACATTTAATAATATTATCCTGAGAAGGGGTCCACAGGCTTCCCAATTGTGACAAAGGGGTCTATGATACAAAAAGAGGTTAATAATCCCTGCTCTAGAAAGATAATGTCCTCACTTCCTTTATAATGTGAAGAAAGAACAGCATTGATCAAATGATCCTGATTCTCTGGGCCAGAGAACAAGAACGTGTTCCTAATGTAAAAGTACTCAAGCACTGCGAGCTGGAGGCTCCCACCCCCAAATGGTAAATCTGGAATCATAATTATGTTTAATTTTTAAGGTGTGAGGCTTAATGACAGAGAAACCTGTCTCACAGTTCCTGTCCGCTAGTCAGGATTATTACTAAATTATTAAATGCACGTTTGTCTCACACCAAGGAGCTATAAAGCTTTCTTCCTCTTACACCTGCTGTCCAAGTTCCTCTGGCCCCAGCCTCCTCCTACTCTTATTAAGGCAGTTTTAGAAACACAGTCCATGGGCCTCTCAGCTCTACTAATATAAGGCTTGTTTAGAAGCATGCAGATGATGTAAACATTAAGATGGTTAGCATTCCCAGGGGAAACAGTATCTGTTATTGCACCCCATCAAAAATGGTCTGAGCTGCATGCTGATAAGAGCCAAGGCTAGGTTCCGCATTGTCTTAGTACCATGAAAATAAGAGCAAGCCCAATGCTATCTCAGCAGTACCAATTACCCAGGCTAATGAAGGGAGAAGTGGCATGGTGGAATTATAATAATATTTATGGAGCACTTTTTTTTGTTTTTTGTTTTTTTTTAAATTTTATTATTTTTTTATATGTTTAGTTTTCAGCATTGATTTTCACAGGAGTTTGAATTACAAATTTTCTCCCCATTTCCACCCCCCCCACTCCAAGATGCCATACATTCTGGTTGCCCTGTTCCCCAGTCAGCCCTCCCCTCCATCACTCCACTCCCCTCCCTATTTATGGAGCACTTTAAGGTTTTTCAAAGTGGTTTTTTTTTAAACGTAATATCTCATTTGATTTTCACAACCATCCTGGAAGGCAGGTGATATTATTATCCCCATTTTACAGACAGGGAAACTGAGGCAGGCAATGGTTAAGTGACTCACCCAGGGTCACAGGGCTGGCTAGAAAATGTCTGAGGTGAAATAGAATTTGAATTTAGGTCCTCCTGACTTTAAGGCCAATACACTATTCAGTATGCATCTCCATTCATGAGAATGGAGAAAAAGGACTCACTCACTTACTTTCCTTTCCCAGAACATAACAACCAAGCAGTACAACAAACCTGAGGCTGGATAGTCAGAGCTGAGGAGCGCTCACCTCAATTCTTCTTAAGAGAATAGTGAAAGCTGGTCATAAATCATAACTTCCCTGTCCTTCAATTTCTCTGATAAAATAACGGATGGCAGCACCAGCCTCTTTTCTAAGTCTATGCTTAAAGATCAGGCAGGTTGTGAGCAGAAGAAACTATATAAAGACCTATATAAATGTAAGCTATCAATTTATGTCCCAAACAATTTGAATCAACGGACTGAACTTTGTTCCCACGGCATCTAGCCAAAACACTGTACATAGTACGTGAATTAACTGTGTGATTTTCTCCCCTCCCACTTCAAGCACCATTTATCGAGAGCTCCTGAGAAAAAACCTTGGAAAGTTCCAATGTACTAGACAGTACATGGAAGGCAGGCTGAGGGTGAATTGGCAGGGGCTTAAAGGAGCCTCTATTTTTCATTAATAACTTATTCACTAAACCATGCTGCCTGTACTTCTGCCATCATCCTCATCTCTACTCCCTCCCTCCCCCTCTGTCTTTTGACTTTGCCCCTGGAGTCACCCTGGGCTCTGACAGGTGAACTTCCCCACCACCATTTCCAAACTACATGAGCCTATGCCCCACCACCAGCCTTTTCCAGTTCTCCTTCTCCTATGTGTCCTCTTCTCCCTATTAGAAAGTAAGCCCATGGAGAGTAGAGACTGTTTTGCTTGAAGATCACAGCACAGTACTCAGTGCAAAGTAAGTATTTAATAACTTTTATCTAAGTACACAATAAGTTACAGAAAAATATCTAAGTTATAGGAATGCAGCTTTCATGTAAGAAGAAATAATGGCGATTAATAATAATGTATTTATTATAACATCTAGATGAAAATTAGAGAAAAGTATTAATTATTTCTCTCTCTCTCTCATTCATTAATTCAACAAACGTGTTATAAGAAAGGAAACTGAAGCCCAAAGAAGTCAAGTGATTTACCCAGGGTCACAAAGAAAGCATTATGTACAGAGGACAGTGTTAGGAAATGGAGAAGATAGAAAGCTTAGATAATGCATGGTCCTTGACTCAGAAAGTTAACCATCCAGTAGGGTGAGTACCATTGCAGAGACTTGTAATGAAAGAATATATCTAAATTATTATATAATACAAGAAGCACCATATAAGTGTCAATTATTATTGCATATATGAGTATTTCATATTTTTAAGTTAAATAACTGTGGTACAGTCAATTGAGGTATTAGACGTCCTCTGTCAATAGGCTTCCCCCCACTTTTTTTTACTTCAGGTTCACCTCCCTCCCTCCCAAAAATTGGTTAAATTGGTTACAAGAGGGGAGCTTACTCAGCCCAAAGTAGGAATAGGATATGGGACACTGGGTACATGGAGGACCAACAGAGCCCAGTTCAAAGTGTCCAAAATGAGGATGGGGGGAACAGTTAATGATTGTCGCTGGCAGCCCTGGAAGTATGGGGGAATACGTAGATGCCACCCAGTGGAAGTCCCAATTACGAATCCTGGTTTCCAATCAGCCCTGCCCTGAGCTTTGACTGGGGGACTCAGTGAAGGGCCAGAGGGGTCCTCCATCTGACCTTCACCTCCTGCCCTTCCCATTCTCTCCTCCCTTCTCAAGGGCTACGATCTAGGATGACAGGGGGAATCCCCCCAAAACAGGGTTTATTTGTTTGTAATTATCACCAGAAGGATCCTATCTAAATACTTGTGAACATGAATCCACTTTCAGGTTTGTGAATTTTCATACAAGTACAGATCTCAGAAAGATAGAGCCTTCATCAAAGGGTTATAAAATATTCTTTTCTTTTTCCTCCTTAAGACTGAGTCTCCCCATCTCTCCAGGCTGGAAGGACAGAGATTACTCACAGGCTTTATCACAAAGGAGCTTTAACCTGCTACATTTCTAACCTCAACTAATACACCTCACCTTAGGCATCTTGCTGGCCCCACCTACCAGGGGCTTACCAAATTTAATGCAGATACCCAACCAGCTTAGCCCACTGCAGCTCAGAACTTCTAAGTCCAAGAAGTTCACCAGTTTCAACCTCTCTGTAGCTGGGATCATAAGTGTAGGCTTTTGAAACAGAAATGGGTCTCTGTGAGTTGCATACTGACTTACAAAATCACAAATTAACATTATCTATGCTGTATTATACTTTTAGTTAAATATTTCTCATTTACATTTTTATCTGGTTTCTCATCTGTTACACCTGTGTTATGAAGTAATTTTAGACCTGTTGTGACCCAAATTCCTCAGGCTCCAGTCTTTCTCTACTTTGGCTCTGGTGGTTTTAGAAACAAACACAGTTTATCAATAAAAATATATTAAAAAATAAACTGTCCAAGCGTACTATGTTCTACTCTTTCTGTTGTATCTCCTTCTTCTGAGCAAAGCATATACTTCTACTGCCACAGTCTGGTAATAAATGCCATCCTACCAAGACCAAGACATCGTATGACAAGGCTGTCCAACCTTAGGTTATCTTAGGGCCACATTAAAATAAAATAGTTATATGAGGGCCACACCCAGAATAAAAAATACAGTACACTAACAGAAAGTGGGGCAATGCGCGTCATCAATATGACAGGGGAAGGTGTGAAGCACAAAAGCAAACACAGAACAACAAAGCGACAACACAACACTATAAAGGTAGATGCATATATTGACTAGACTGCATCATACAGACAGAACGCATCCCACAGATTGATTGAAAATTCTGTGCGATATGTTCCATCTGTAATACTGCTTAAAAACACCAAAGAAAATTAACATCAATGAGATTATTTATTAGTGATGGAATTAAAAAAATCTAATATGCATTCCATGCAAATTATTATTTTATTTTTTGCTCATGAAAATTAAAATCCACAGGCTGGCCATATAGAATCGCACTGCGGGCCTCATAAAATCACACTGTGGGCCACATGCCACCCGCGGGCGGAATTTTTAACAGCTCTGTCCTAGGAGATACTGACCTGCTTGTGTAATTTTAAAAAATAAATTTATTGCTATCGTGTTTTTACATCACCTATATTTCCTGCCATATTTTTTACCCCATCCCCTCCCAGGCAGCTATCCTTTCTAATAAAAGATGAAGCAAGGAAGAAAATAGTTCTAAAAAAAATTAAATAACATAAAAATTCAGAGTTATATGCAGTATTCCATACCCTTGGTCCCTCACTTCTGCAAAGGAGAGGGGGAAGGTGTCTTTTCACAGCTCTAGGGCACTGAGATCACATACATTGCCCGGGCATTACAATTTCATAGCATTCAGTTTTAACTGGTTCGTTGTTGTGTTTTCTGTTTATATTGTTGTACTCATTGTGTATACTCTTTTTCTGCTTATGCTTTCTCCACCCCACATCAGTATAAGTCAAGTCTTTCATCCTTCTCCATGTCCAATGTGTTTATCATTTCTTACAGCATGGTAATATTCCATTATATCTGTGTACCACATCTTGTTTGGGCAGCTAGGTGATACAGTAGATAGAGTGCCAGTCCTAGAGTCAGAAAGACCTGAGTTCAAATCCAGCCTCAGACACTCACTAGCTATGTGACCCTGGGCAAGTCACTTAACCCTGTTTGCCTCAATTTCCTCATCTGTAAAATTATCTGGAGAAGGAAACCGCTCTAGAATCTTTGCCAAGAAAACCCTAAATGGGGTCAAAAAGAGTCAGATACAACTGAAACAACTAAACACCACCACCACCACTTTGGACAGTCACCAGCTTAAAAAAGTTATGTGCAAAATAATCCCTTGGGGAAAGTGCCTGTGTCTTTTTCCCCTGCTTGATTTCTCAGGGCTCCAGTTTCCTCCTATAATATGAGAATAATGACAGTTATAAGAATATATAATGTCATAAGAATAATAACAGTATTGATTTCACAAGGTTTTCATAAGGATCAAATTAAAGGAACCAGTGCTTTGTAAACTTTGAAAAGCTCTGTATTTGTGAGTTATTTTATTATTATTATTAATAATCTACTTTTCATGTATTTCAGACAAGTACAGGCAAAATCACAAAAGACAGACTAACGGATGTGATCATCCAGGGGAAAACTGTACTCTAAACCTTCCAAGCAGTAATGACATTTGACTAAGTCATGTATATTTTTTTATACAAAAAGAAAAAAAAACCCAACCCTAAGATCCCTTAAGCCTTTGACTCCAATTTGCATTTTGGGTCTCCTTCCTCCGCATCCTTAAAAAAAAAACAAGTCTGACAACTTCTATCTGTGGGCTTTCCACTCTTCTTATCTCACTAAGCCAAACTACTCTCAGATAGCTAATTAAGAATCTGTTTAGAGAAGTCAGCAGAATTTGAATTGGTTATGGTCAAAGTTTTACCATGATATCTAAATTGTTATGTGTCAATCATCCAAGAAAATTAGGGAAAGAAATATGAGTTCCAAGATATAGGCATTTGCTTGATTAGGCAAACATTATACTTCCCATGGGGAAAGGCGAAAAAAGGCATGGGTACTTTACCCAAAGGATTATTTTGCAAAGATTTTTTTTAAGCTGATGTCTATCCCTTATTAAATCAAAAAGTTCCTCTGATGCTTCTAAACACTTAGCTGCTTGGTGAAATATTAGCCTAATAATCCCCTGTCCCAACCACCTCCAAATTTCTCAGATGATCAGGGTAGGCCAGAATGGGAGGGAAAATCATACTTAAGGCACTTTCCAAGGTTCCTGTTTGCATATCAACTTGAATATAAATGTTGGAGTTATCATTGTATCTACCCATCTTCTTTACCTATATTTCTAGGCAATCACCAATATCAGTCAGTTCACATCCCTGGTATCCGTCCCTTCCTTTCCATGGCCACTGTCTTCCATCAAGTCTAGGTCCCTGACCTTGTGCCTCACTTATTGCATTGATCTCTACCTGGTCTCATTGATTCTGGTTTCTCCACTCTCTAATACTTCATATACCACACCAGCAAGCTAATCTTCCTAAGACACTGCATTCATCATGTCAGTTTCCTGCTCAAATGCCTACAATGATTCTCTACTGACTGCCACATTAAATCTCAACTCCCTTGCCTAGTTTTCGGGGCTTTACAGAGTCTGGCCCCACCCCTACTTGTCAAACCCTATTTCCTGCCATTCCCCAACAGGAACCATCTGCTTCTGTTATACTGGCTATCCTCCCTCTCCACCTCCTCCCTACTGCCAATTTCTCTCTCTGACCCACACAATGCTCATTTTCCTGCTCATGTTGTTCCCTTTATTTCTGGAGTTCTTAAGCTGGGGTCTATGAACTTTTAAAGAAATAATTTGATGACTGTTATTTCAATGTAATTGGCTTCCTTTGAAATTCTATGTATTTTACTTTATGCATTTAAAAAATTATTCTGAGAAAGGGTCCATAGGTTTCGTCAGACTGTCAAAGAGGTCCACAAAAAAAGGCGAATCCCCAATTTACTGACACACCTTTCCTATCCATCTGAGTCCTACCCATCTACCAAAGTGTAATATCAAGAAGGCATTCCTGCAGGTGATTTTGGAAGGAAGGGAACACAGGCCAGGAGAAGCCTGGACCTTCAGTGCTACTATGTCTAAGAGCCAGAAGTTCAACCTGAACTCCATCACACGGCAGGTGACAGATGGACAGGGCGTGTGGCCAATCCAGAACATACAATTGACTGAGATAAAGATTCCCAAGACTCGAGTACTGGGAGATTATCCTGAGCCATCCCATTTTCCTGGAGGCTCCAAGCAAAATGGCCCAAGATTTGCAGTACCCTCCACAGTCGGGGTGATGGCCTGCTCAGTTTGTTTTCTAATGGGGGCTACCTCCCTAGGTGTAACTAATTCTTCACAGAGGCTATTTGGACTGGGCCAAGAAAGCATCTACCTACTACTGCTGGTCAATAAGATCTAGCACCCCAAAACTCTTTCCTACTTCAGGGCAACTATGAATATGTCAGCATCAACTCCATCTATGGCTTCTCCAATGAGGGCAAAAGGCACCACAGCACTGAGCAATGGGAAATCTTCATTGACTGCTTCAACTGCCTCTTCATCGCAGTCACTGCAGATGGAGAATGAACTAAAATTTAAGAATACCTTAGAGGCCCAAGCTGTGTCGACTGACGTTGCATTTTTTGTAATCCATAAGGCAATGAAAATAGGACTAGTAGGATGAAAATGTTTATTTCAAAGTAAAATTATAAGATCTGATTTTAATTACTTGTATTAAAAGCACATTTACACAAATATAAATTATAGTCAAATAATAGAGAATGATTTTAGAATTCTATCATTTGGCACAATTGGTCCTTCTAGTTAATAAAGTTTTTCATTAAAACAAAAAAAAAAATAAAGTTTTTCATTAGACCTACTGCTTTCCTAGGCAGCTAGGTGGCTCTGTGGATAGACCACTAGACCTGGAGTGAGGAAGACCTGAGTTCAAATCTAGCCTCAGAAACTTACTAGCTGTGTGATCCTGAGGAAGTTACTTAACTGTTTTCCTCAGTTTCCTCATCCATAAAATGAGCTAGAGAAGGAAATGGCAAAGCACTCCAGTGTCTCTCCAAGAAAACCCCAAATAGGTCACATAGAGGACTAAAAGGGCTGAACAACTCCTTCCCTGACAGTACCTGCGAAGAAATTCAAAATAAACCGAATTCGTATCTACTTTCAATTCAAAAGACATTTATCAGGCACCTACAATCTATATAATCCTATATTAGTCACTGAGATATAAAGGTGAAGAGACATAGTTATTACAGTGCAGTAGAAAAAGTGTTTGATTTTGGAGTCAGAAGATTTGAGTTCAAATCTAAGCTTCTACCTGTGTGACCTTGGGCAAGTCACTTAACCTTTCAGGGCCTCAATTTCCTCAACTGTAAAAGATGGAGTCTGAAAACTGGACTCTGAAGTCCCTTCCATCTCTAAATCTGTGGATCTACAAATCTCTAGTTCTTAACGTTTGATATAAATTATGTAAAGTAACTATAAGTCTAAAAAAAATTCAAGACCAGAAAATTCTAGAAAGCAAAGTATTTAAAACAGGCCTCTGCTAAATACATAGCATATCACACACAGGCCACCCAATATATTATGAGTTTTAACAGGAAGATTCTGATAATGCAGTTGGCTGGCATCCCTGAGTGGCTCAGCTTTCTCATCCTACGATTTAGCAAGAAACTTATCATTTAGGTTAATGTAATCCAGCATGCTATAACATGCTCACCAGCCCAAATGTTTGGGAATAGGGTTGGTAGCCAAAAAGAAAAGGAAAAAAAATTATTAGGAGAAAAGAAAAAAAAATCAAAGTTTCCAAAGCTCAGTATAGAAATTTTTTTTAAATACCCCCAGGGGGAATGGTTTTTCCTCAGACTCTTTCTCCTTGTTCTTGCTATCTTTAGAGCTCAGCACACAGAGCCTGGCGCATAAATAATAAATTAAAAATGCTTTCTGATTGATCGGTTTTCATTGTGAACCATTTCCAAGAAGGCATAGATACGCAAAATAGATACCAAAACCCTTTCTAAAAACATAGCCAGGGTGTTAAAAAAAAAAAACCAAACCATCAGCAAAACACTTGCAGCATTGAGGAATGTCTACAAACAAATACCAACAAAGGCAACACCTGGTTGTAGGGTTTTTTTTTTTTACTATTCTCACATTATAACAATCCTGAATGCTTCCCAGCTAACCAGAAACTTAAGCAATCTAAAACAAATGGAGGAATTACACATCGAGATTTCCTACAAGCTCTTATCCAAAGAAAATCTGGAGAAGCATCTTTTTCAGACATCCCTTTGAAATTGAAAACATTTTCATTAAAACAATAAAAACTATTCTAAGTGTCTAAGAGGGCTGGCATGCCAAGAAAAAAAATCAATTTATCATTAAATGAAAGTAGAGAAGGGAGACAAGAAGGAAATTCTACCAGGACTGGTGACTGACTGCATGTTTATTTATTCTTTTCTCCTCATGTTCCCAAGAGCACCCTTAACTAAAGAGTAGACTGGATCCATCCAGTGTGAGCTCCCTGAGTTCACAACTATTCACCAAAAGTTATCATCCTCTCTCCCCCCTTTTCTCTCTCTTTTCCTTCCCTCTTTCCCCTTTTCCCCCTCCAACTTTCTCCCACGTTTCCAAAGAAACAATGATGAAGAATTGCTACATACCTCCTGATAGAAAGGTGATGGACTAAAAATGCAGAATAATAAACATTTTTAGATAATATGGGAACCTGTTTTGCTTGACTATTATTCTTTGTTACAAGGGTTTCTTCTTTTCTTTTCTTTTTCCTCTCAATTGGGGTAGGGAAAAGTAAGAGGGAGAAATATTTTTGATAAATGAAAAAAAGCTAATCTAAAACTGAATTTAAAAACAGAAGCATTGGCTAGACCTTTTGTGATCTCAAAGGACTAGAAACTAAGGGGCTATCCAGGTATTGCGGAATGGCTAAACAAGTTCTGGTGCATGAATGTAATGGAATATCACTGTGCTATAAGAAACAATAAATACAGAGAAGCATGGCAAGACTTTTATGAATTGATACAAAGGGAAGTTAAGCAGAACCAGAAAAACAATGTACACCATGACCTCAAGCAGTAACAAAAATGTACATAGAAAGAATAAGGGAACAATCAAAACTGAATGTAATATCATAACAACCAAGAGTAGCCCTGAAGAACACATACGAAAAGGTATCTTGCCCTTATACGCTTCTTCACAGAAATGGGGTCCATGGATATGGAATCTTGTATAGATGAGATTTTGCCATATTTTGGTTAGTTTTGCTGAACTTTTTTCTTCATTGTCTGGGATGGCTCTTGGGTGGGGTGGTGGTGGTGAAAGAGGGAAACAATAAGAAAAGTAGCTACAAATATGAAAGATATTAATCAAGATTTATTTTTAAAAAAGAAATGAATGTATTTATTCACAAAGTGAGGGATACCTGCATTCAGAAATCCCTTCTCCCATCCAAACAGTGCTTTAAAGTTTATAAAATATTTTCCCTACAAAAATGTTGTGAGGCAGGCATGACCAGAATCACTGTCCTTGTTTTACTTTGTACTTGTTTTCTTTGGGCATTTATAGAAATGATAAACAGTGACCATTCTTGAAGGAAATGCCAGAGAAAGACCTAAAAGGGGACATCATGAAGGTCAGCAAACTTGGACTGTGGCAGCAAAATCTCTCTGGCTCATTAAGATTCTTAGTAAGTATTAAATTCCTTAACCAAAAGGCTTCCCTGCTATCTCGCTTAGAAAAATAATAATCAGCTTGGGCTTCGGCATAACCTAGAAATGTGTACTGCCTGATGCTTTTATGGAATAAGAATTGTCTTTAGTTTCATGAAAGGGTTCATAATTCAGAAATTCCATCTCCCATAATAAAATTATAAACTTACCAAATAAACTCTGAAGCACCCTATTACCTCAACTGAGTTTGAGTCAGTTTTTCAAGATTTATTGCAAAGCTCTCTCTCTGAACCCCATTTCTCATCCCCAACCTCCACCCCTCAAGGCACAAAATTTGGCATTTACAGAGAAATACCAGAAGTCTGAGCATTTTATTAGCCAAGGGAAATCCCAACCTTCTTGGCTCCATTTCTGATGATGACAGCTAGTTTTCCATGTTGAATCATATACTAGCTGCTGCAAATATTTAAAAGGGGGGCAGGAAGGCACACTTTCAAACTATAATCATAAAATGCATAAATAATTATGATTTAGAACTTTCTGCTCATTTTTATAAGGCCAAAACTAAAACAGTCATTTTAAATACTGCAATGAAAGTAGAGTGCTTCTCTTAAAATACTTTCAATGCCACGCCAAGGGTAATCTCTAGAGTTTCTCCAATATCATCAGTTTGTATTTCTGGTACAGTTTATATGAAAGCCTATCTATTTTAGAAGTAAGCATGACCCTTTTTTCTCTTGTCTCATTCACAAGTCCTACCTCAAATCCCGTGCCCTTCATAAGCGCGCCCTGATGACTCCAGCCCAAGGAAACTGCTTCCCTTCCTGAATACCATAGCATTTAGAGTCTATATACCACACACTGTACAACTTGATTATACGACCTCAATCGCTCCTTCTGGAATTTTAACATTCTATGCTGCCCCATTTTCTGCAATCGTGTTGTCTGGGTTAGTCTCACTTCCCTTCCATATCCCTTGCAGGGCCAGAAGTGGCTATCGATAAATACAATCTGAAAGATTCAGGGATGCTGACAATTTCATCCTGTTCTGTTTCTACTTTTAAAGAAAATCAGAACCTGACAAATGAAGCTCACTTTATCTGTTATCACTGTATTCCTTTACTTATCACTTTAGGATTTCTTATGCCCCAAACAAACCTAGTATTAAACACCTAAGGGTCCAACTTTATTCTGCACCGTCCCCCCGCCCCCCTCCCCAACAAATTGAAATGGGTTACAAACTCTTTGCATGGTTGGGTTTTCAGAAGTGGATAAATACATTCAAAAGCAAAATTAAAGTCCAAGTGATAGTCCTCATTACTGCTCTCATTTTTTGGAAACAAGCTTCCAATGCAAGTGAGTTTGTGTTTCACTCCATGTGGCAAATTTCATGACTATCCTATGCTCTTTTTGCAAGACGTATGACCAGGATGTTGGTTCTGTAACAGATGTGTCCTTAGGTGAATCACAAGAAAAGGAGCTGGCTAGCTAAAATCCATTGCTTTGTTGTCATGAAAGGAAATATAGTATAATAGGAAGAACACTTCAAATTAGGACACCTGAATTCCAATTCTAACTCTACCAAAAACTTGCTGCGCAACCTCGGGCAGGTAACCTAACCTATGTGGACGTCAGTTTCTTCATCTGTAAAGAAGTTAACAAGCCCAGGATTGCCTGTCATTCCAGTTGGGGAGTAGGGCAAAGGATCTTTTGAGCCTCAGTGGGCTATGACCATCAGGTGTGTACGCTCAGTTTGGCATTATGGGGTGGGGGAAGGATTGTTGCACTAAGCTGCCAAATTTATTTGATCAAAGACGATCAACCTACCCTGGGATGGAAAAAGAGCAGGTCAAAGCCATCTTGCTGATCAGGAAGCAGCTGGGCTGATAAAAGGAGGCAGCTAGGTGGCACAGTGGATAGGGTGCTGGGACTGGAGTTAAGAAGACCCAGTTGAAATCTGAAATCAGACACTTATTTGCTGTGTGACCCTGGGCAAATCGCTTAACCTCTGTGTGCCTCAGTTTCCTCATCTGTAAATGGGGATAATCTGGAGAAGAAAATGGCAAACCACTCCAGTATCTTTGGCAAGAAAACTCAAATAGGGTCATGAAGAGTCAGACATGACTGAAAAATGACTGAACAATAAAAAAAAAAGGGAATAATAATAGCATTTCACAGGGTTATTGTAAGAATCAATGGGTATTTGTAATTTGCTTAGCCAGTGCACATAGTAGGCATTAAATAATTGCTTATTCAGTGCCTCGTCCCTCAAGTCTTTAAAAAAACACTGGTTAATATATCATACACAAAATAAGTCCTAAATAAATGCTTCCTAGTTTGGATTGTGTAATTGTCCAACCTGCTGTAACAGAGAGCACAAAAAGAACCCAGACAAATGTTCAGTACTGTTCAAATATCAGATATGCAATATCTCCTAAAAATAACAGAATGGTAATCCTCAGGGGATGGAAAAGTGGAAAATTTATTATGTTTGGAATGATACTCTACTTCAGAAGGAAAGATATTCTACTCTAACGTAAGTTTAGTTAGTTTGTTTGTTAATCCACACGGCACCAAAGTGCTTAATTTCAAATAGACGGTCCTGATGTTGCTTGGCCATGGCCTCTCATCATCTGACCCCAAATTCTAACAACATCCATTCCATACCACAGAGCCCAAAGTCCATCTTATTCCACTACAGCATGACATGCAGATAAACATATCCACATAACAATGTATACCAGGGAAAGGTATATAGATTAACTCACTAACTAGAGCAGCAAAATGACCTTAAGGTATATGTTGGCTTTCTTATGTCTATCTTTACTCTTTATAGCAGAGGTTTCTTATGTGACTTTCTTATGTCTATCTTTACTCTTTATAGCAGAGGTTCTTAACTTGAGATCTGTGAATTGGGTTTTTAAATTAATATTCTGATAACTTTATTTCAATAGAATTGATTTCCATTGAAATCCTATGAATTTTATTTCGTGAATTTTAAAACATTCTGCAAAGGGGTCCAAAGATTCACTAGATCGCCCAAAGGGGTCCTAACCCAGAAAGGTTAAAAGCTCCGCATCTATTTCTAAGCGATCATTAACAATCTGGCCACAGGATGACTGAAATGGTATCAGAGCAAACAGGGCAGCTGTTTCTTCTTCAGAAATACACAGATATGAACTGCTGTCCTCTTCTTTTCTTAACCTCCAGGAACACAAAGAATCTGTTTTTTAAAACATTTTTCAACTGCTTTACACAAACATAGGTAAGAAAATTGTACTGTTGGTAATTTAGGTTAGTTCCCTAAGAGTAACCATCACACTGGGCAAGAAAGTAAACACTTGGCCATTCACTTAAATGAATTCTTTTTCATCTTATTTTCTGCCCTGCATTATCCTGATTACCATATATCCAAATCCAATCCCAGAGACCCATACTGGAGTTCCACCACACTAGCTGGCTGGCATTTGCCCAACTAACAAGCTGGCAGGCCACCATGAAAGCTTTCTTAATGACCACTATCTCTCTTTAGCAGCTGAATGGTTTGGCTTTGGGCAGCAATCTGGGAGCAAAAGCACCCAATTAAGGTTCTAACTTCCAGCTGTGTCCTTTCTCCTGTCCTCTTTCCCATTAAGTCTTCACTTAATTTTCTCTTTTTAACTTAAACTATTGAATACTGTGGTATCTTTTGCCACCAGTTTCAGAAGCTTCTCTTACTTAGCCACTGCTACAGACTTCATTCTTAAGGTATAATTCCATTAGGATTATGATTGTATTCCAATATTAGACACATTACTGCCACCATCTAAAAATTTTTAACCACAGAAGAAATGCTGCTGCCACCAAGCCTCCCAACCAGATGAACTCTTGTTCTAATAGGTTTTATTTTAACAGAATATAGATTTTCTTTGACTGTAGGGAGAGTTCACAGAGTTGATTTATACTTCTATAGTTGTTGGACTGGACAGAGTTTACCTTCTAAGTAATTATAGCATATCAAGGCAGGTATATGATCAGAGGCCCACAGAGGATTGCAAATTTAGAGCTGGGAAGGAACCTTAGAGGTCACCTAGTCTAACTCTAACATTTTACAGATGAAAAAAAATGAGGCCTAGAGTTTATTTGATTTTCCTCAGTTTACACAGACAGTGAGAATAGCAGAGATGAGATTTAAACCTTGGTCCTCTGATTCCAAATCCAGTGTTCTTTCCACTGCAACATGGGAGCCTCGATGTCACATAAAATGCTTTGAACATCCTAGACTTCAATATATGTACAGATCACAACCCCTTTGCAACTTTCTCGATGGTCTGAGAGTTGTAGTGACCAAACAATTCAATGATGAAGCTCTCAATGTATTTAAGCTAGTCCTTGAATGAAAGGCATACAGTCCCATTGCTCGGTCTCTTCACAAAAGTCTTTTCCACCCAGTAAAGACTTCCCAAAAATGACTTTCCAAGGCCAAAGTCTTCAAGAATCTAGAGTTATACAGGAGTATCAAGTATTAGAGTAGAGTTTTTGCAGGGGTCATATAGACTACAGATGAGGTAAAGCACACTGGAGGAGAGAGCACACACACTGAGCACTTAACACCTGAAAATCAGATCATCTAGAGAACTGAAATACTCTGCGGTTACCCAGCAAACAGAGAATCCATCAGGGCTGTAAATTATAAGTCATGATGTAGCCTCAGGGGATAGGCTACTGCCAAAGAAGGGTGTGCATGTGACACATCAGCCACAAATGACTACAATCTCCACCTATTGCATCAGTACAATTGTGTCAAGCTGTCAAATAAGTCATGGTAAAGCAATAAAATCCAGGGTTCACGAACACCTTAATTACATAAGGTTAAAAGACTGCTGAGCAAGCCCCTTGTTCTACAGCCACCATCTAATTCCCTTCCACAGACCCCTCCTAGCCAAGAGCTCTATTCAAAATATTTAGAATGCAATTTGCACAAGAGGTACAAATGGTGCCAGATGGGAGTCCCAACAGAGATTTCTGAATCCGATTTCTGAAGTGGCCTTTAGCAAAAATGTTATTGGTTTTAATCCCTCTGAGAATGATCATTTCCTATTTTCTCCACTGGGGCTCACATTAGCAGGATGACCAATTCACAACCTCTTTTTTTTTTTTTTAAAGGTTCAATGGGGAAAGGCTCAGATGTGCCTGGCAAAAATCAGGTGAGTATTTGATATCCTTAATTATGATCAATTATAATAAACTGATGGAATTAAAACAACTTCCATTTTCTGGCTAAGGCCAAAAGTAGACCATGGGTTTCTGATGTTCAAATCACCAGACTATTCCCATGAAAACAGCTTCTCTTTAAAAAGGGCTCTCTTCATAAGACAGCTTTAACATTTTGCCAATTTCTCTTCTTCCTTTTAATAGTGGCACTTTTCCAGCTCTCTCTCACAAAGTCTTCAGATCCTCTAAGAAAGCTTAAGTGAGCCACATTCTCAAACAGAAAGAATTCAACATGCCATTCACAAACCTTGCACTGAGAGAGTTGGGGGTGGCGCTGATGGCTGGAATGCTCCTGTTCTCTGAAGTTATTAACTTAAAAACTTATCAAGGTGGGAGTGAAGTACTAGTCTTACAGTACAAGCTAATAGAGACAGAACAGCCAGACTGTGAGTCATCGTGTACTTACATCATTCTTCCTGAACTTTGCTTTCAAGCTCTTCATGTTTAGCCCATTCAGCCTTCCAGAGCAAGAAGAAATTTTTCAACACCTAAGCAAAAGGAGAAAGGAAAAAGTAAGTTTCTAAGATTCCAAATAAACACCATCTGTACTTTCCCCAGGTCAGACGACATATCTCTCTCTGTCTCTTTCCCATGCTGGGAAATTCCACTTTCACATTATCACCTGGACCTAATCCCTGGAGATCCTAAAACTTACTTAAATTTTAAAGATTACTAGTATCCCCCAGTCATTCAAACATTAATTTAAGTAAAACTCTTTGCCCAGGGTTCAGTCAGAATAACAGCTAGTGTAGTATTTTAAGTTTAAAAAAATGTTTCACATGTGTTATCTGATTTGGTTATTACAACAGTCCTGTGAGGTAGGTGCTAGTATCAACTTCATTTTTATAGATGAAGAAAGTGAGGCTGAGAAGTTAATTGATTTTGCCTGGCAACACACAGCTAAGTAAATATCTGAGGCAAGTTTGACATCCGGTCTTCCTGATTCCAGATCTATCACTGTTCTCACTGATCCAACCCAGACTGATTTTTTTTTAACTAGGTAAAAAAAGATATTCTTTATTTCATTTCTTACCTAGCCTTAATCACTGAATGGCTATTGTCTCAGTCTAACTGAGACCTGGGAAAGACCTTAGCTTAAAAAGGCCAAGGTCTCCCTCAATGCATCCAGGGTCATCTCTAGTCATCTGGCCACTGGACCCAGATGGCTCCAGAGAAGAGTGAGGCTAGTGACTCTGTGCAGCCCTCCCTCACTTAAATCTAATTCACTTGCATGTCATGGCATCACCTCCCTGACGTTGTGATCCTCTTTGAGAACGAAGGACAAACAACAACACTAATCCACTTAGGGTTAGTGATCTAAGGCACAATGCTACCTAAAAGTACCACTTCAGGGAGATCTCCCTGCACAACAGATTCACAAGCCAACACTGTACAAAGCTTCAATGAATCTTAAGGTCAGACTCTGGGCTGTGTAAAGAGATCCTCCACTGTTTTCTAAAACAGAAATAAGTACAGTAGGAATTCAAACGAGTAGAAAAAATATGTTGTCGAGTTCACACAAAGAAATAGTGTACAAAATTTCAAGAAAAGTTTTTTGCAAATTATTATTTCCATTCATATAATTAGCCCTTCACATTCTTAGTGCTAGAATCAAGCTGTTCAATTTCTTTTAAAGGAATAAAGAGGTTTGTATTCCAGAATCTATTCTTTCCCAATCTGATCCTGTGTGAATTCTAGTCTTCCTACTGTACAGTGCAATTATGAGGAGATAAAAAGCAGTATGTAATGAACAAAGTGGTACAGTTCACCCCACCGCCACCCCCTGCCATCCAACTGTGCTATACTGTTTTCAAGTCAAGTCAGTAAGTATTTTATTAATCACTTACTACGTGCTAAACAGGCACTAGGCTAAGTGGGGAAGCAAAAAAAAAAAAAAGGCAAACATAATCACTGCCTTCAAAGGGCTCCAGTGGAAGAGCAGGAAGGGAGCTAGATACAAACAGGATTATATACGGGACAAATTGGAAGTAATCTCAAAAGGAAGACACTAGCAATGGGGGGAGGGGAGGCTGGGAAAGGATTCTGGTAGAAGGTGAAATTTGAGAAGGAACTGAAGGAAGCCAGGAGAGCCTGGTGACAAAGATGAGGAGGAAGAAAATTCCACACGTGGGAAAACAGCTTGTAAAAATGCCCAGAGTCAAGAGTATGATGTTCGAAGAACGGCCGAAGGGCAGCTTCAGTGGATTGCAGAGTCCATGGAGGGGAATAAGACGTAAGAAGACTGGAAGGGGCAAGGTTATGAAGGGGTTTAAACAGGATTTTGTATTTGATCTTGGAAAAACTAAGGAGCCACTGGAGTTCACTGAGTACAGTGGTGACAAGATCAGACCTACACTTTAGGAAGACCAATTTGAAATCTGAATGAGAATGGACTGGAATAAGGAAAGGCTGAGGCAGGGAGACCAATCAGCTGGGTATTTCGATAGCCCCGGTATGAAGGGATAGGGCCTCACCAGGGTAGTGGCAGGCTCAGAGTAGAGAAGTGTGCATATTCAAAAGACGCTTCAAAGATGGAAATAACCGGACTTGGCAGCTGATTGGATATGAAGGGATAGGGTGAGAGAGTGGGGAGTCAAGAATGACTAATTTTTGAGCTCATGCAAAAGATATGGCAAACCCACAATTCATTTCTAAAAGTCTGAATGGTGATAAATTAGTTACAATGCAAAGTTATCTGAAGAGTATATGAGTTTTTGTAAATAGCAAAAATCAATTTAATTCTACCTATAATAAGTGAAAACAGGCAAGTTTCAGCATTCAGCATCCATTGGCTCTAGAGTCAGAAGATATGGATTCATATGTAGCTTTTGATGCTTTCTGCCTGTGTGACCTTGGGCAAACCTCTCTGGGTCTCAATTTCCTGAACTATAAGAGGACTGGATTAGATGACTCTCACAGTCCCTTCCAGCACAGTACCTATGCTCCTAGGACTCCAGCTCAGAACCGATATCAATCAAATGTTTACTCTCACTAAAAAGTAACTCCTTTAAAAATTACTTTCAAGATCAAATTAAAATCTTCTTTCCACCACCTACAAACCTAAGCAATATTGATGATCTGGGATCTAGAAGAAGTAGGTAGGCTGCTTTACAGCTGTGACCACAATGTAGAAGGCAAAAGATGACCCTCTTCATTATACATTTCGTCATACTGCCTTTATTTTCACTATAGCACCTTTCTTATGGCAAGATCTGCATTTAGCCAAAGTATAAAGGAAGGAAAGAAATAAGCATTTGGGGAGAGGCAGAGTCAATATGTCAAATGTTAGGAAACAGGGTGGTGAGCCCCCTTCCACAAACTTCTCTCCAAAAACAGATCAAGAAAACCCACTAACCCAAATCCTGAAATTCACTGTGAATCCTTTGTCTAGCCTGGTTCAGCTCAAAGAGAAAGATGGGGAGGTCTATACAACGGGAACAAGATGAGACAAGCAGCATGCCTGGAGCAGGCACTTCAGTGCCCAAGAAGAGGTCCTAGATCCATCCTAGGGCACTGCAGTGGAGACTGATGTCCACTGGCAGCTTTGTTGTGGACTATCTGACCCCTGGGGGCAGACTCAGGGCAGATGGACAAAAAAACCTGAGCAGGGAGTGATATTACTTGGATAGTGAGACTGTGGGCTGTGTACAGAAAAAGGAGAAGTTCAGAAGCCAGTAGCAGCAGCAGTGGAATAGCTCAAACACTAACGAGGCTCAGAGCTTGATCTTACTTCCAGCCTCTGGTTCAGTTTGCAGAGAAACAACCAGGGCAAGAAACCAAGACCAAAGAGGAGCTTTGAAACAACAGAGCTTTCCAGCTGGCTGATGAGGGCTGAATCCAACAACTTCTACTTTTGCACAGACCCAGACCAGGTCCTGAAACTTCCAGAGCTCAAATCAAGGGGGCAACAATCAGATTTTGCCCTGGATCAGACCTCTTTGGGAGCACTGAAAGGTTGCCAGCCTGTCCCTGAGATCCTGGAATAACACAATACTCAATACCCCAAGAAAGCAGTAGCACAATTACCTAAACCCTTCCTTCAAAAAAAGTGGCAAAGCCCAGCCCTGATATGAAGTTCAAAGTCAGGAAGTAGGCTGGAAAAAACGGGGCAAATGAGTTATTCTGGTGGCATGACACTCAAAACACAAAGCAGAAAAGTATGACTCCAAAACATCTATAAATGAAAAACACAACCTAGACGCAAAATTAAAATTACTGAAAGAGGTGAAGCAGGAGTTACAAGACATTTTAAAATGTTTTCTAAAAATGAAATGAGAATACTTGAGGGAAAAAATTGAAAAATAAATGAGAGTTATGGAAGAAAGAACTGTAAACGGAATTAATGGTCAGAGGTAGCAAAACCTTGCCCAAGCAATGAACTCCCTAAAAATTAGAATGGACCAATGAGAAGCCAACACTTCCATGAGGCAACAAGAAATATTAAAACTAAGTCAAAAGGCTGAAAAGCAGAACATTCTCACAAAATAAATAACTGACTGCCCTGAAAAACAGATCCCCCAAAAGAATCCTGACAACCTATTTCAATAAACCTTAAAAGAAAACTGCCCAGAACCATTAGAATCAGAGGACAAAGGAGAAATAAAGAATCCACTGGTCATCTCCTAAAAGAAAGCCCAGAATGAACATTCCAAGGAACATTATAGCCAAAGTCCAGAGCTTCTAGATCCAAGAAAAAATATTGTAAGCAATCATAAAGAAAGAATTTAAGCACTGAGGAGCCACAGTCAGGATCACATATGACACCACTTTAAAAGAATGGAGAACCTGGAACATTATATTTTGGAAGTCAAAAGAAATGGGCTTATAGCCAAGAATAACAACCAAGCAAAACTGAGTAAAATGCAATGGCGGCTTGGGGGTGGGGGGTGAACCTTTAATGATATAGAGGATTTCCAAGCATTCCTAATGAAAAGACTAGAGCTACACAGAAACTTTGAAGTTCAAATGCAAGAGTGAAAAGAAGCATAAAAAGGTAAATGTGAATGAATAATAATAAAGGATAAATGGGGACAAACTGTTTACATTTAAACATAGAGAGATGGTACATGTATGAATAGCCTATGAACCCTATCATCATCAGGGTTCACTGAGAGAGTCCAATTAGACAAGGCTTCGAAGAGGTTGTTATGTCTTGATAATCTTTTTTTTTTTTTGAATAGCAGGAGAATGGAGGAGGAGGAATGCACACTGGACAAGTAGAGAAAGATAGGCTAAGGAAAATTATCGCACATAATCAGGATGCACAAGTAGACTTGTATGCAAATAAAGAAGGGATGAAGGAGGCACTGACACAAACCTGTCATCTGAACTGGCCAAAAGAAGGAAAAATTTATGTGTGTATCTCACACGCACAGGTGGGTACAGAAATACATTTCACTCAACAGGGAAATAGGAAAGAAAGGGGAAAAGGGGGAAGGAGAATTAGAGAAAGAGTAGAGAAAAGGAGGGATTCGTCCTAAGCAAAAAGAATTGTAAGGATATACAAAAATACTTAGAGCTCTTTTTGAGGTGACAAAGAACGGGAATCTAAGAAGGCACCCATAAATAGGGAACTGGATAAACAAGTCATGGCACAGAAATGTGATGGAATACTATTGTGCCGAACTTTTATCAACATGATAATTAACCACGATTTCATAAGATTAATGATGAAATACATCGCCAACCTTCTCACAGAAAGGTTAAACGGACTCAGAATGTAGAATGTGACAAATTTATTTTGGACATGGACAATACAGAAAGTTGTTCTTATTAACTATATATGTGTTTAACGGGTTTTGTTTTTCTTGTGTCTTCAATGGGAAGGAGGTTGGGTTGGGAGGGTGAGAAGGCATGGATCTTGAATGATTAAAACAAAATAGTTTTTAAAAATAAACAACCCCCCCCCATACACACTGAACACAACAGTATCTTGCAAATTATGTACTCTGCAGCGTTCTCAATGGGCTATAAAATGTCTTACCTCCCAAGATCCTGTCTTGTCACTCTATCAATAAGACAGAGAGGACAGAACATTCCAAGGCTCCAATCTTTATATTCAACATAAAAAAACCAAACACTTTGAAAAGTGCACCATGGTGGAAAGTTTGTTTGCTTTCTAATAAGTGAAATGATACTGCCTGCTGTATTAAAAAAAAAAGTACCCGCTATGTACCAGACACTGCTAACCACTTTATAATTATTACATCATTTGAGCCTCATGACAACTCTGGAAGGTAAATTTGTTATCCCTATTTTATAGATGAGGAAAGTGGGGCAAGACAGATTTTAAGTGATATCCTAGAGTCACATAGCTTAATAAACGTCTGGGGTCAAAAATGAACTCAAGTGTTCCTGACTCCAGGCAGAGCCCTCTATCTACTGTACCACACAGCTGCCTCTAACTAGATGAAACCTACCTTTATATCTCAAATACCTTAATAGCATTAAGCCTCTATGCACTCTATGCCTTCCATTCCCTAGGATCTCTTTCTATTCACTACTGAAAGAATACTTGGTTATCATTTGTATTTGGGGGTGAGATATACATCTGTGCTTTCATCCAATTACTGATGAGCAGTATCATCTTAAATTCAATATAAAATGGGACTAGACATGTGAGATCCATGACATAGGAGCTCCCAGTGAGGAAACTCCCTTTACCAGTGAAGATCAGCACCTACTCTACAATTTAAGAGAATCTCAAGAGAGTTGCCTCCAACCCTGAGGGTCAAGTGCCCCTTCCAGGATCATACAATCACTGTGAGGCAAAGGGTAAGACTTCAGTTCAGGTCTTCCTGACTCTTGGGTCAGCTCTCTGGCCACTGCAGAAGGCACAGGTGCATGAGTGTGAAGACCCCTCCCCTACAAACACACACTCCCCACTTCCCACCCCCACCCCCATCATCTCTAGATGCTGGCCAAGAATGATCAGGGTAACCTGTTTGCTTCACGGAACAAGTTCAACCTGAGCTAATCTACAGGATGGTCATTTTCTGTGCTCATGTAGATAACACTAGGGTATACGGAGGAATAGAAGAAAGGAGATGTCTATAATTGCATAATATTTTAACCTTTTATCTGAGCTAACAAGTAGAAAAGCTTCCTTGGGTTAAATTTCATTTCTTCCCCATAGGCACCCTCTGATGGAAGAGCAAGCCCAAAGGAGATCAGCCAAAATCCAAGCAACAAGATGGGGTAGGAAGCAAAAAAAGGAAAGGTCTGAATAATCAACCAGTTTGTAGTTGTTTCCTACATAACCAAGAAATAGGGTTATCTTGCTAGGGGTCCTAATTGTATTTGTAGTAATCCTCATGGTCGTTTTAGAAAAATCAAATGTAATGTGAACATACTTTTCCACTGTGAGGGCAGAGTCTATATGTAAGGCAGGTTTATCATGGTCATTTTTACTGTCCCTGTCATCATCATCATCATCATCATCATCATCATCATCATCATTATCACATTTCTTATGCAGTTTGTTTGGGGTGTGATAACTTGGGGAGGGTTATGTTTGTTGGGTTTTAGTAGATTGATAACTGGCATTATTCTGAGAATGGGAGGAGAACTGACAAACTCTTATCATAATGTGTTAAGTAAATATAGTAAGTGATTCCAAAAAGTTCTCAAGGGAATTAAGTTAATGTAGTCAGGCAGATGATTACCCTTAACTGCAAGATTAGTATCATTCCGGAACACACTGGTTCACCTCACATTTAAAAACATAACTTCTTGGTAATTCCACATCTTAAATTTCAAGATAATAAATAAATAGATTAATTAATTAATTGATAGATGAATAAATGAATGAATGAATGAATGAATACAAGGGACAACAAGATGACTTAGAAAAGACTGCAGGCTCTTAGCTCTAGAACTAAGAAATGGTCAGAAAGAAAAAAAATTTTTTGGAATTCTTTTTGGGATTTAGTAGATTAAAATGCCCCAAGATATGTGACTTATATAACGCCCCAAAACAAGTCATTAATGATTAATCTCACTGTCAATAAAATGGAAGCTTTTGTTTTCCAAATGTCATGTCAAAGTTCATCTGTCAAAAACACATCTGTTTATTAGGATATAGTTTCAACAGCCAATAAATCAAGTTTGTTTTCCCTACTCAGTCTCTATTCTACTTCTAGCCCCTGACTCCAGGTTTTATTGACATCTGTGCCTATCCAAAAAAAGGAAAGAGCAGGTCTCCCAGGTTCCGGGGGCCAGCCTTTTCTTCTCTCTCCTACTACCCTCCCCAGCTTCCTGTGTACTGACTCCCCTTCCCCTTTTTTCCAGTACCCAGGCTAAATGCCTAGGGACTATGATTACCCACCTGAATTAATTCCTCGATGACTAACTAGGATCTTTCACCAGACCTTCATCAAACCAGTGATTCTGAAACCTAGCCAGTCTTTGTTCAGAGACCATATTTCATTCGTAAAGTCTCCACTGACTGCTGCCTTATCCCTGCCCCAAACCAATATTCCCCAACAACTTACTTTAAAGCAACCTCCCTTTTCCCTATGTTCTGCTGCTCTACAGGTGACAAATTTACTTTCATCTTAAACAATTTCCTTTCTTACTCCCTCCATCTTCTTGAACTTAATCAATTAATAAACATTTAAGCTGTGTGTTAGGCACTGTGTGACGCACTGAAGATGCAAGAAGAGGCAAAAAAAAAATCCCTGCTCTCAAGGTGCTTACAACCTAATGGAGGAGACAACATGCAAACAAATACATACAAACAAGCTATATACACAATAAGCAAAGGCACTAAAATTAAGAGCGGTTGGGAAAGGCTTCCTGTAAAAGATAGAATTTAATTGGGACTTAAAGGAAGCCAAGGAAGTCAGGAAGCAGAGATGAGGAGAGAGATCCAGGTTCTGAACATGAGGGGCAGCCAGAGAAAATGCCAGGAGCCAGGGAGATGGAGCGGCACATTCATGGAAAAGAGAGGAGACCAGTATCACTGGACTGAAGAGTATGTGGAAGGGAGTAAGGTGTAAGGAGACTGGAAAGGTATGAGTGCGTTAGATTATGAAGGGCTTTGAAAGTCAGGGAATTTTGATTTTGATGTCGGAGGCAAAAGGAAGACACTAGAGTTTATCAAGTAGGAAAGTAACACGATCAAACCTGAACTTTAGGAAAACCCATAACTTTGGTGTTTGAGTGGAGGATGGACTGGAGTAGGGAGATGCCTGAGGCAGGTAGACCCACCTATACTCCAGGCATGAGGCGATGAGGGTCTGCATTAATGGTGGCAGTGGCAGAAGAAAGAAGGGGGCTTAAATGAGAAATGTTGCAAAGGTGAACTTGACGAGCCTAGACAACCGACTGGATGTGGGAAGCGAGAGATAATGAGGAATCCAGAATGACTCCAAGGTTGTGAGCCTGATGATGTGAGCCTGAAGAAATACATAAGTAAGAGGATGGTGTTGTTCTCTACAGTAATAGGAAAGGGGGGAGAGGTGGTAGGAAAAAAGATAACGAATTATGAAAAATTTTTACATGATTATGCAGGTATAACCTAAATTGAATTGCTTACCGTCTCAGGGAAGGAGATGGAGGGAAAGACAGAATTTGAAACTCAAAAATTTTAGGGGCAGCTAGGTGGCACAATGAGTAGAGCACCAACTTTGGAGTCGGGAGGACCTGAGTTCAAATGTGACCTCAGACACTTGACATACTAGCTGTGTGACCTTGGGCAAGTCACTTAACTCCAACTGCCCTGCCTTCCCCCCTCCCAAAAAAACAACAAAAAAATTTTTTTTAAATAAATGTTAAAAATTGCTTTTACATGTAATTGGGAAAAAATAAAATTAAAAAAGATGATGAGTTTTATTTTTGACATGTTTAGTTTAAGATGTTTAAGACTCACTGAGACCTGATGCCCTACTGAAGACGAAGCTTCCCTGCTACCCTTTCCAGCACTTGTCACGCTTTCATCCGTACCTTTTCCTCCAATGGCTGGTCCTGGAAGGGGTGTCCTAATACTCTTTGCTCCCTACTGCCACTTCCAGGCTCTCCCTCTCCCCCCTGTTCCCCATCACTCAGCAACATCTCCTACAGGAGGTTCATTCAATCTGTATTTATCATCTAGTAGTTGGTAGCTATTATTTACTAGCTTCCAGGCCACTTTCATTCCTTCCTCAACAAGTCGTGTGGGGGTCTCTCCTCAACTCATTCCTTCATACTAGGAGACAATTGGCTAGAGAAGAGAGAATGAAAAAGGATCAATCAACTCAGCAGACTGTCCCCCTTTATCATTTCCATTCTCTTGATTATCTCCAGTCCCTCCATCTGCTGCTTGGATCTCTACTGGCTACAAACAAGGCTATTTCTTCTTTATCCTTAAAAAAGTCTCAGTTGATCCAGCCTCACTGGCTATCATCCTCTCTCTCCTCTCTTTCATAGCTAAACTCTTTGAGAACACTCTACACTCCATGCTTCCACTTCATATCCTTTTATTCTCTTCGTAACTTTCTGGAATCTGGCTTTTAACTTCAACCAAAAATACTCTCTCCAAAGTTACTAAAGATGTCTTATTTACTAACTCTTACAGCCGTTTCTTAATTTTCATGCTTCTTGATCCACTGCATCCTGGGCCATCACCATTGTTGTCTTCCTTTTGTCCTGCCAGTGGACTTGGATGACTCTGGAGTGAGGCTGATGACTTCCAAGTTCCCCATTTCTTAAATCCAATTCACTCAAAAGTCAGGACAACACCTTCGTGATGTCATTGGTCATCTTCAAGGACTAACAACAACATCCTTGACCTCTCTGTAGCCTTTGACACTACACTGTTCATCGTTCTGTTCTCTTTGATACCCTCTTCTTTCTCTACAGGCTTTCTCCTGGTTCTCTTCCTATCTTCATCCAGTCTTGTATGCTAACCAATTATTATGGTATTAAAAGATAAAATATGTTGACATTATATAATACTATTCATATATCTTATGCATCTCTGAATTTCTAAACTTTTTCTGTGTCATCTACTGGCCTTCACGTGTTGTTCTTAGCTTCCACAAAACCCCCCCAAAATTATCATTTAATTTCTTATGCCAACCATGATATATCAAAACAGTGATGTGGAAGGGATAACTGTAGTTTCACTACTGATGGTTTTACTAGGGTACCCAAGTTTGGAGGTATGAAAGTTTGTACTATTATGCGGCAAAAAGTTTCTACTAAACACTTTAGAATCACCATGGACAAAAACAGGTTTTTACCATGTGCTGGATTTATAACAAGCCTTCTGCTCTATATTCACTTAATATTAAGGATCAAAGGTTATTAGAACCTGTCAGGGTACAATAGTTGGAGGCTATCTCCCAAGGGGCACCATATCCATGGTGACTGGGGATTAGTGACAATCACATCCCTATGTTTAGCCAGTGATGTGATTTAAATTTCTCCATATATTCCTCTGGGAACTTTTTGGTGGTAGTAACCAAATTTACTTGGAATTTACAGGGATCCCCCTGCCTCTCATTTTGAGTGAGAAAAATTCAAGGTTTTTCAGTTCTAATAGAATGACAAGAACCCTTGAATATGGAGTCAGTCAGAATCTCAGATCTAATTCTTAGAAGTGTGACTTTGGCCAGTCAAATGTCTAATCTCTCTGATCCCCAGTTTCTCAATTTTGTAAAATGAGGGGGGTTAGACTAAATTATATCCAACTGCTTTCCCAGATCTAAATGCTACAATCCTACCTTTTTCCTAAGGACCTAGTGAGTAAACAGCTGGAATCCTAAAATTCTAAATGAAGGCTAGGCAAGAGCAGTTCAAGAGATGTTATTAAATCTCAGAGGGTGACAAGCAACTAATCACACAGTTCCCACCTCTTCATTGTATTTCTAGAGCTTTCCAAGACACTGGAGAAATTAAATGCAGTCCTCAGGGCCCACAAGAATCACATATCACCAAAGCAGGGAAGGGGACAGAGATTGGAAGGAGAAGGCACCCAACAAGAGCATCCTACTGCTTCTACATTATAGCATAAAAGAGTTATGGAGAAATAGTATTGCTAAATATGATAAAGTGGTTTATAAAGTGGTTTTTAAAGGATTCATTCTGAATTTCCAACAGTATGGCCATCTAATTCAACTTGAAGGTCAACTTCTAGACCAAGAATAAGGGGAGCAGGTGGGGGAAGGCAATTCCCTCTTCACACTGAATTCCTCCCAGTGTAACAGGCAAATGAAACATGGTCAAAAGGGGCAAAATTCAACCATGGATGCCGCACAGATGGTGTCTATAAACATGCACATATTCCAAATTACAATATTATACTAAGATTCAAAAATGCACAAGCAATGACTAAGACATTACAAAAAAAGAAGAAAAACAAAACAAAACAAAGAAAAAATCTTCCACTGAATTATATTAGGATTAGAGGATCAAAGGAAATTACAATGCCCCATAGCTAATCCTCCCATTATATTTCATCAGGAATTGGTTAAGGCCCCTCAACTATACCAGAATACTAATGTGAATGAAAAGTCTGGACAGTTGAATGTACAGAGATAAAGAGACTTCTGTGCTAACACCCAACAGCCCAAATGGAGGACTAGACTACATACTTGCTATAATCTCCTATTGTTCCTCAACTGCCCTACATTCCCCAAATAATGTCTGCAGTAGAGATAGTAGGGTTTTCTTAAAAGCTATATAAAGAAAACTTATTTTCTTAACCTAACAAAGAAACTCAACTTATAAACTGTATGGTCTCCCCTGGAACAACTTTCTAATTGGATAGCATAGAACTGGAAAAATTTTGTCCTAGCAAGCCACCTGATTATTATCTAGCTGGACAGCTGCCTGGATTCTCTGCTCCCCTGGTTGGAGATAGACCTTGCTTATGAGTTATTTCACTCTCTTTGTAACATAGAGGAGACTAGAGTTAGAAGAGACTAGAGTTAACCTCCAGAGCTGTTTTTATACCATTTACTACAGCTCTGCACTTAAGACAGACTGTCAAAATTGTTATTAATTCATTAACAAATGGACAAATATCTGAGGTGCAGTATACACAAGGCACTGTGATAAGAGTCAAAGGAGAAACAACTAAACAAAGACCCTGCCCCCAAGAAGCTTACAATCTTGCAGAGTTGCAGAGTTAAAAAATGGCCCATAATCAAAACCAAGACAAGGAGTCTATCTGCTACCCTCCTCATTATTTACTTATTTCCTCCAAAGCTCAATTCAATTACTACTTTCTACAAGAAACCTTTCCTTATCTCTCTGAGCCCCCTCCCCATTACCTTGTATTTTTTTTGTATATACTTCTATACACACATATGGTCTCCCTCCATAGAATATAAATTCCTTGAGAATAAGAACGGTTTAATTCTTGTCTTTGTATCTCCAGCACCTCACAAAAAACACACGATAAAAATTAATAAGAACTTATCAGAGTTTGTCCTTGAGGAAGAGTCATCTCCCTTGTCTCTTTGCAGAAGTAGGAGGGGGAGGAGGGAGGATGATGGGTGTGGTATACAGCTCATGTGGTCAGACTCTGTCAATGTCTGCCTTTTAAAATTTTTTGTTACAAAGGATATCCAGGTTGGGGAAGGGGAAAAGGATATATGCAGAAATTAAGGTAATGTAAAAAAAAAAAGCTATCAGTTAAAATGTGAAAAAAAAAATAAAAACTCCTTCTTAGTCTCCTTTGCTGGATCCTCCTCCTCTAGATCACACCCTCTACCCACAGGTGTCCCCCTCAGGGGTCTGTCCTGGGCCCTCTCTTCTTTCTCTATGCTACTTCACTTGGCAATTTCACCAGCTCCCAAAGATTTAATCACCATGGCTATGCTGATGACTCTCACATCTACAAATCTGGTCCCAACTTCTCTGCAAAACTCCAATCTTACATCTCCAACTGCCTTTCAGACATCTCAAAATAGATGCCCAATAAACATCCTAAAATCAATGTGTCCAAAACAGAATTCATTATCTTTCTCCCTAACCCTCCCCACCCCCTTCTCTATTACTGTAAAGAACACCACCATCCTCTCCTAGTCGTCAGGTTCACAAAGTAGGAGTCATCCTGGACAATCTCTCACTCCCCTCCCCATCCCTTACCATGTTCCCAAGGCCTGCCAACTTCACCTTTGCAATATCTCTTGTATATGCCCCCTTCTCTTCTCTGACACTGCCACCATCCTAGTACAGGCCCCCATCACCTTATGTCTGGGCTACTGCAATAGGCTGTGGTTGGATCCACCTGCCTCAAATCTCTCCCCATTCCAATCCATCCTCCATTCATTTAGCCACCAAAATAATTTTGCTAAAGTGCAGGTCTGACCATATCACCCTCCCCCTACTCAATAAAATCTAATGTCTCTCTATTGCCTCCAGGGTCAAATACAAAATGCTCTGTTGGGCATTCAAAGCCTTTTATAACCTAGGCCTTTCCTAACTTTTCAGTCTTATACTTTACTGCCAGACCTGAATTCTTTGATCCAGTGATGCTGGCCTGGCCTACATACTGTTCTAAGAACAAGACACTCCATCTCTAGGCTCTGTACTTTCTCTGGCTGTCCCCCATGCCTGGGATGCTCTCCTTCCTCTGCTCCAACCGCAGACCTCTCTGGCTTAACCTTTAAGTTCTAACTAAAATCCCACCTTCTATAGAAAGCCTTCCCTAACCCCTCTTAATTCCAATGCCTTTCTTCTTCTTAATTATTTCCTATTTATGCTGTAAATAGCTTGCTTTGTATATGTTTGTTGGCATATTGTCTCTCCCATTAGATTGTAAGCTCCTTGAGGAAAAGGGCTGTCTTTTGCCTTTTTGTATCCCCTGTGCTTAACACAGTGCCTGGCACATAGTAGATGCTTCATGTTATTGATTGAGTATAACCATTTATTAAAGGATGTAGTTCTGAATAAATGCTGTAATATTTCAGGGAAAACAGAATAGTTAACCTAGCAGAGGTTACAGTAAACTGGGGGCCAAGACTGGGGGATCTGATTCTAGTTTCTTCTTTGCCTCTTACTGCTAGTACACCACCAAGGCACCATCATAAATTGCTTTATAGGTACAAAGAACTTGAGGCATCACTTCTCATTTAATTCTGACCATCCATCTTGTTAAGGGCAAGAATGACTTTCCTCTTTTTCCCTGTTGGAAGAAGCTTTGAAAGGTTCAGGGATCCGCCCAAGGTCACATAGCTAGCTAGTCATCATTACCAATAGCGGCCCAACGCTGCTTTCCCAATTCCAAGCTCGATGCTGTCTCCATTATACCCCACTGCCCCCAAAACTTTAGTAAGTTGTGCCTAGTTTTAATGGAATGCTACCTTTTAAATAAAAGGGTTTGGACCATATAATCTCTTCAATTCTAAAACTTTAGGCTTCTACAGGGATTGGAAGCTCAAGAAAGGGCTCATGGGAAACTGGGACCTTGAGGAAAGATTAGGATTGAAACACTCAGAGAAGAGAAGACAGGGATGGGACTGAAGGTAACGGACACCAGTGTGTCCTTGTATCTGTCTTGGCTCTCTTCCAGGTCCCAGGTAACCCTCTGACTTTAGTCACAAGAGGAATCAAACAACAGTTTATAAACAGGTCGGGGACCGATTATAGTGGGGGAAATATCTCTTTATAGAAAGGACAGCAGGAATATTAGGTTTTATGTCCTGCAGTGGTACCATTCAGAAATGTCTTCCAAATGTTAATGAATAATTATTTTGCAATATAGACATTAGGTTGAATTAGTAACCTTTGAGGTCCTGGTAAAACTTATTGGCAGGAAGTTATGGGTGCTCATGGGCACTAGGTGGTGTAATGCATAGAGAGCATCAGGCCCAGAGTCAGGAAGATTCATCTTCCCAAGTTCAAATCTGGCCTCAGACACTTCCTAGCTGTGTAACCCGGGCAAATCGCTTAACCCTGTTGGCCTCAGTTTCCTCATCTGTCAATGGAGAAGGAAATGGCAAACTACTCCAGTATCTCTGCCAAGAAAAACCCAAATGGGGTCACAAAGAGTCAGATGCGACTGAAAAATGACTGAACACACACACTGGTGGGTGCTCAAGCACAATTGCTCTCACTTCCCTTTCTTCTCCTCACCCTCACAGCTGCTATATATTCCTTTGCCAGCAACTTAGGTCCATTCCTTAGAGGAAACTCCACACTTACAACTTAAATTTGCTCTAGGCAAAAGGCTGAGGTGTTGGGAACATGCCTTAGCTTTTTGGGACGTAAATTCCTGAGAGAAAGAACTTTGTTTTCTTGTGACTGCCTGTCTAAAGTATTCTAAAGGAGAGGCAGCTGGTCTCAAGTCAGAAAGACCTGAGTTCATCATAACATCTACTGGTCATGTGACCAGGCAAGTCACTTAAGGTCTTATTTCTCAAGGCAATGAATTCTCTCACAACACAAGTTGAAGTGGCAGATACAGATCTGCTTGGTTGAAGAGAGTTCTACATGCCAAAGAAATAATAGCTTCAATTAAAAAAATAACAAAAGGGTATCAATGGACCCATCTCTAGATAAGCATAGATATGAAAGGGCTCCATCTTTAGGACTCTACCTAGGATTACTGATATAACAGGCAATAAATAAAATGTCTGTTAACTATGATGATGAGCAAGTTAATTTTTCAAAGAATAGCACTTCAGTTTTGATAATTAATTCCCTTGCTAGCAAAGCACCTTGATTTTAGGCAGTTGCAAGTACTATACAGTCTGTAAACCAAGTGTCTCAGAGATGCTGCATAAAAATATTAACAATAACAATAACTCGGTTGTCATTTTTCTGAGAATATTAATCATGCCTACTGGCCACCTTCCCTTCATCTTTAAAGAACAAACACTGCCACCAAGCTGTATTGGTTCACCAATCAGCCAAGGCCAGAGACCCTGACCAGGAAGTCTAGCTGTCCCTCAGGCAGCAAGACTCAGTGCCAGTCTAGTCTGGTACTGGTAAACTCAAGGGACTCTAGTAAGGAAGACCCTGGAGGTAATTTCGTGTCCCGGATCCTTCCACTTCAGCGGTCACTGGATCTGCCAAAGCCAGATGCCTTATTTTGTTCCACCAACCGAAAATAGAAAGCCCTCCAGTATCAAGAAACTAAATGTGATCGTAGCATTTTTCTAAAATCTTTCAACATCTTCTTTAATATCATTCAATTCAAACAAACATTTATTACCGGCCTACAATAAGCCTGCCCAGTGGAGCATATGGGGTACACAAAGCCAAAAAAAAAAAAAGACAGTCTTTGCCCTTGGTGGCTTATATTATAAGGATGGGATCCAACAAGAACACAGATAAGTAAGACAAGATTATCTGAGGAGGGAGAGAGAACAAACATCTGCTTAGGGGGTAGGGGGGATGGAGAAAGGTATCACCTGTTTTAACTTTCAAGGTTGCATCTGGAAGAAAGAGGCCTCTTGCAGAAGTGAATCAGAGTCACATTCTAGGCATGGAGCACAGCAAGTATGAAGGTATGGAGCCAGAATGGACAGTTAGGTAATGTAGTGGATAAAGCATTGGCCCTGGAGACAGAAAGACTCATCTTCATGAGTTCAAATCCAGCCCAACTCTGGGCAAGTCACTTAACCCTGTTGGCCTCAGTTTCCTCATCTGTCAAATGAGCTGGTGAAGGAAATGGCAAACAACTCCAGTATTTTTGCCAAGAAAACCTGGGGTCACAGAGTCAGACTAAAAACAACTTTCAACCACAACAACACAGAGTCAGAGATGGCAAATGAAATGCTGTGTGTGAGGGACAGCTTATCCAGTATGGTCAGAAATGTAGGATGTGCAAAAGGAAGTAATAGGAAATCAGACTGGAAAGGTAGGTTGGAGCCAGAATGTAGAAAGCCTGAAATGCTAAGCTAAATATTTTCTATTTTACCATAGATGCAAGAGGGAGCCCCTAAAGGATGCTGTGCCCACTGTTAAAACGGTCCGGTTTGTGCCTTAGGAAGATGATCTTGGCAGCTTAATGGGAGGACTGAATGGAGGAGGAAGGGGAAACAGTGAAAGAAACTGTCCAAGCAAAAGGCAATGGAGATTCTCATTTTACAGATGAGGAAACTGAGGCAAACAGTTAAGTGACTTGCTCAGGATCACATAGCTAGGAAGTGTCTGAAGCCATTCCATCCTTCATCCTCCTAATAAAGAGATTTTCCTAAAATGGAGGTCTAATCATGTCACACCCCTCCCCCAACCCTGCCAATAAACTTTAGTAACTTCCCACTGCCTCCATGAATAAATGCAAAATGATCTGGCATTCAAAGCCCTTCATAACCTAACCCCCACTTACCTTTCTAGTCTTCTTACACCTTACTCCCTGACAAGGACTCTTTGATCCAGTGATACTGTCTGGGCTGTTCCAGGAACAATACTCTCCACCTCTCAGCTCTGGGCATTTTGTCTGGTTGGCTTCCATCCCTGGAACTCTCTCCCTCTCTTCTCCTCAGACTACTCATTTGCCTGTCTTCCTTTAAGATCCAGCTAAAATCCTACTTTCTACAGGAAGCCTTCCCCAGCCCTTCTTAATTCCCATGACTTCCCTCTCAATTATTTCTTATTTATCATGTATATATTTGTTTGCATGGCTCCTTCATTAAATTTAAGCTCCTTGGGGGCAGAGACTGTCTTTTGTCTCTCTTTGTATCCCCAGTGATAAGCGCTGTATCTAGTAGGCACTTAATAAATGTTTATTGGTTGTTAAAAAAAAAAAAAAGGTGATGGAGACCTTCACTAAAATTCTGGCCCTGTGAATGGAAAGGAGACTTATAAAAGAAATGTTCTCTAGGTTGAATTAAGACCCTAGTGTAATGGTTAGGGTACTTTAACTTGGAGTTAGGAAGACCTGGGATTGAAATTCCACCTCGACAACTTATTGGCTGGGTGGTCAAGTCATTTAGTCTCTCTGTACCTCAGTGTCCTCATCTGTAAAACAGGGAGGTTGTACTCTATGGTTTCCAAGGCCCATCCATCTCTAAATCTATGATCCCATCCCAAAACTCCGGGATTTGGCAAGGAATAAAGGAGAATAAAGCATCAAGGATGAGAGATTTTGAGATGGAGGAGGATGAAGGTGCCCTAGATAGAAATGGGGAATTTTATTTACTGACAATATGAGTTTACTTAGAAAATTCTATGAAATCAGCAGAGAAACTAATGAAGACATGAGCTTCATTAAATAAAGTTCCTGGCAATAAAATTAATCCACAATAATGAAGAATATTGGTATATATAATGACAAAATCTAGAAAGCAATAATAGAAAGAGAAGTACAATTTTTAAAAATTAGTTTATTTTTAGTTTTCAACAATCACTTCCTTAAGTTTTAAATTTTCTCCTCCTCCCTCCCCAAGATGGCATGCAATGTGATATGGACTCTACACATACATTTCTATTAAACACATTTTCACATTAGTCATGTTGCATAGCAGAATTATAACGAATGGGAAAAACCATGAGAAAGAAAAACAAAACAAAAAAGAAAATGGTCTGCTTCACTCTGCATTCAGACTCCACAGTTCTTTCTCTGGATGTGGATGGCATTTTCCATCATGACTCCTTTGGAATTCTTTTAGGTCCTTTCATTGCTGTGAGAAGGGCTAAGTCTATCAAAATTAGTCATCATTGACTGTGGCCATTACTGTGTACAATGTTCTCCTGGTTCTGCTTACTTCACTCAGCATCAGTTCATAAATCTTTCCAGGTTTTTCTGAAGTCTGCCTGTTCATCATTTCTTATAGCACAATAGTGTTCCATTACATTCATACACCAGAACTTGCTCAGCCATCTCCTCAATTTCCAATTCTTTGCCATCACAAAAACAACTGCTATAAATATTTTTGTACATGCGAGTCCTTTCCCCATTTTTATGATCTCTTTGGATACAGCCCTAGAAGTGGTATTGCTGGGTCAAAAGGTATGCATATTTTTATAGCCCTTTGGGCATAGTTCCAAATTGCTCTCCAGAATGGATGGATTAGCTCACAGCTCCACCAACAATGAATTAAGTGTTCCAACTTTCCCACATCTTTTCCAACATTTATCATTTTCTTGTTTTATCATGTTAGCCAGTCTGATAGGTGTGATATGGTACCTCAGAGTTGTTTTGATTTGTATCTCTCTAATCAACAGTGATTTTGAGCATTTTTTCATATGACTATAGATAGCTTTAATTTCTTCCTCTGAAAAATGACTGTTCATATCCTTTGACCAATTATCAATTGGGGAATGACTTGTATTCTTGTAAATTTGACTTAGTTCTCTATATATTTTAGAAATGAGGCTTTATCAGAGACACTAGCTGTAAAAACTCTTTCCCAGTTTTCTGAGGAAGTACGATTTTTAAAAACACACACAAAATGTATAAAATATCTGATAGTCTATGAAAACAAACTCAATGCCTATACCAACACCATCGAAATATGTTCCTTAAAGAAAGAAAAAAATGGGTGATGTAAAAAAATTAATAAAATTTTATTTTTATAAAAAACAAATGGGGAATTTGGAGTAAGAGTAGGCTCAGGAGAAAGAGTTTATTCTGGATATGGAAAGTTTAAAATGATGATTAGACAGCCAGGAGAACACGGCTGGTAGTAGAGTAGGAGAATTGGAAAAAAGGGTAAAAGAACCAGAGATTACAATTAAAAAAAAATAAAAACTATCTCCCATACTCGAGAGAAAAAAAAACCATACTATACTTTCTACAAATGATACACAGACACACAGAAATATACACCTACTCATAAACAAGAAAGGCATGATATTTTCTCTGTACTACAACTTCCCCAAGATCCTCAATTTCTTTTGCTGGAAGTCCATTCTTGGATTTATCACCCTTCTTAAATTCAGTAAAATCAAGAGTTTTAAAATGAAGCCTACAGTGTTGGTTGTGGAAAACATCCTGAAAGATGCTGATGGAAGCAGGCACCATTTATGGTAATATCTAATCCAGGCTTTTGTTCTAGAAAGATTCAAGTTGATTCGTAGAACATTTCATCAGCAATCAATGTGACTAAATTTTGAACTGGGAATAGCTTGGACGTTCTACTTTCTGGAATGCCAGAAATTTCATTTGTAACAATCAGAATGGTATTGTTTGGAGGCAGTGAGCTAGAAGTGGTGATGCTAAATATTTTCTTCATTTATAAAATTTGCTGCCATAAGGGAAGAGGACTAATTTTATCAGCTAACTTATTCTTGCTATTAGGACTCTCATTAAAGAAATGATGTCTAGCTATCTTGTACATGAAAATACTCTAGTTTCTACCCCAGATTGGTACAGGGTTGCATAAAACTTGTAATTATACAGAGGAGAAAAAAAAGCTAATCAAACAATCTTATTTGTCCAATGGTTCATTACCAGAAGACTGGCCACGTGGTGCTAAATTTATTTGGTCCTGATAATCCACAGAAGACCTTTTACTAAACAACATTGGGGTTATGCTCTGCACTGAAAGAAACACCCACAAACATGAAATCCCAGAAAATGTACGGTCACCTACAGAGCAAAGGAGAGGAACATAGCAATCATGCTACAAAACCTAACAAATAAGGAACCTAAGAGTTAGAGTAAATGATGCCACCAGGGAAATGTATGCATGAAAAGAAGATAGAAGAGTCACATATCTAGAGTGAAAGATAACCAGCAGACAACACTTGTATCCTGGAGATGTCAGGAGAAAGTGAGATAGACCTCTAGTGTGCCACTAGTGGTAAATTTATGGGAGGACATGGACAAAAGTCACATAGGATGGGCAGGGAAGGAAGGGCTTTGATATGCATCTTTGTAGGGACAGCCACAGCAATGAGATCACAGCTCAACAAGCATTTATTTTGTGTCTACTATGTTTCAAGAATTGTGTGAGGCATTGGTAAATAATGACGAAAAATGAAACAATATCCACTCTCACATAGCTTATATTCTATTGGAGGAGATATACGTATGTAAACATATACAGGATAAATACAAAACAAATATGTGGTAGTTTAAAACTAAGCAATTAGCAATTGAAAGCATTAGCAGAGAAGGTTCAGAAAAGGCACCTCATAGATTTGGGGTGCTTGGGTTTGTGAACTTGGACAGGAAAAAAAAAAACTTTGTTTCAATATAATTGGATTCCTCTGAAAACCTACGTATTTTACTTTATGCATTTAAAACCATCATTCTGAGGGAGGTCCCACAGGCTTGCCTCATCAGTCTGCCTGAGGTGTTCAGGACACACAAAAAAGATTAAGACGTAAAAGATGGTGACTGATGTGTGTCTTGAAGGAAGTCAAGGATTTTGTGAGGTGGCAAGGGAGTGTGTTCTAGGGATGTGAGACGGAAGATGAGAGTGTTATGTCTGAGGAACAGAGAGAAAGGCCACTTTGGCTGGGATATTGAGTATTAAAAACATAGTTAATATATGAGGCTGGAAAAATAGGTTAAGGCCAAGTTGTGAAGGGCTTCAAAAGACCAATAGAACAGTAGGAAGCCACAGGATTTTATTGAGTAAAGAAAGAACATGGTCAGAGCTGTGCTTAAGGAAAATCACCCCAGAGGATGCTACTTCTACAAAGCGTTTTAATATGTTTTTAATGCTTTTTATGTTATATAGGTTTTATATGTTATATGTGTTTATATGCTTGCTGTTATTCCATCTGAGTGACATTTTGGGCAGGACAGAGAAAGGCTCAGAAGTCATTCCTCTGGACCTGCAGGCCTCTTCCTACAGCCAAGTAATTAAATTGATTATAGTCAAAGAGACAGTCCAAGAACATATGGTATACACTTTGAACTACCCAGATTAATCATGGAATCCAGTGATCCAAATGACCCAAAGAAGATAATGGAGATAGACTCCCCTCAGGAATCGCACACGCCTCTTTCTGGTCAGCTTCAATCTCCCCAAATGTGCTCTATTCTTCCAGAGCCCCTACTACCATGATGATTAAAAATATTTTCTCTAACACTGCCAAATATGGAAAGTTCTCCCATTTAACACTCTTTTCTTTGCTTGTTTTCTGCCAATCACAATTTATTTATAATAGATTAGGGTTAGAACAATCTAAAATCTCTTCATCCCTGACCTCAAATCTGAAAAACTACTACAATTTTCAGCAGCTAGGTGGGTACTGACTGAAAGGATTACTGCTTGCCAGGCCTGGGTACCAATCCCCTATATGCTGTCTGTCTACAGAAAGGGAGTTTTTTTTTGTTGGGTCCCTTTTCCTCTACTATCCATTAACCCAGCAGCCCATCCAGATGGCCTAAGATCAAGTCTCTGGGCTGCCAGGAATGGGAGGGGGAAGAGGGAAAGGGAGGAAAGAGGCTGTTTCCAGCAGCTGAGGATAAGAGAAAAATAGGGAGTGCCTTGAGCAAAGGGAGGAAAGAAGGCAGCCAGCTGGGGGTAGGGGTGGGGGGAAGCTAACTCTAAGGGAGGAGGGGAAAGGCTCCTGGGATCCAGCTGGAAGGAGTGGACTGGAGGTCTCAGATGTAATCCTTGAAGCAGTTAATCCTTAAATAATGTAGAATATATTATGTACACAGAAGCTGTCATTAACTCTAATTTATTCTAAAGAATATATTCCCCAAAGTCTAAGCCATCCCCAATATGGGCACTATCTCTAATATGAATGCCCTATTTTGCCAGAAGGGTGATTGCAAAAGGTTTTTAAGTCTTGACTCCAGGAAGGTTTTCGAAAGTTCTGTACCTGTTCTATGGGGTCTAGAACCACCCGCCTGGGGGAAGCCAGTCTTCGGTGTTACTGGAGCTGATAACCAGTCACTGTCTAAGCATACCATCACTCAGCAATGAGCCACACGCCGTACATGAGACCTTCAGCAAACAGCTACTACCTAAGAAGACGCTTTGGACCAAAGTGGGGGGAGGGCGGGAATCACTACAGGATAGGGGTAAGGGGTAGTTCTCTAGCCTTTAGCCTTGAGGACTTGCAAAGCAAAGGAAAATAAGACCTCTACAAGTGCTTGAATACAGGATGTCCTCTAAGTCTCAGCGAAATTTTAAGCTCTTAAGGGATTAAAATTGCACTAAGGCTTTTGGGACACCCTGTGTAAGATAACATATCTATATAAATATAGACGGAATACTTAGAATACTAGCAAATTCTGAATATAGTTGCATGTACTTCATAGCTCTTCATGGCAGCCAGGTGGCTCAGTGGATAGACAGTACAGGCCTGGAGTCAGGAAGAACTGAGTTCAAATCTGGCTTCAGACACTTACAAGCTGTGTGATCCTGGGCAAGTCACTTAACCTCTGGTTTGACTTAATACACTGGAAGAGGAAACAGCAAACCTCTCCAACATCTTTATCAATAAAATCTCCAATATCTTTATCAAGAAAACCTCATGGGACAGTATTGGTATTCTATGGTCATGAAGAGTCGGACTTGACTGAACAACACTTCACAGTTTAAGTATACATAAATACAGGCAATGGTGTGTTGAAGGCAAATGAGGTTCTAGATGCCAATGGCTTGAGGCTAAGAGACAAGGTTTTAGACTTCTGGAGAAAGCAAGAGGGAAATTTAATCAAACATTTACTGAGTGTCTACTGAGGGACATTTTGTGTTGAATGCTAAGGGTGATACAAAAATGACATAGTCTCTAAAGGAATTTAACTCAAAATCCAGTAGCAATAAAACACACCCATCTATGCATATACCCCCATCCACACCTGTGATTTCATGGTGTCTGGAACTCAAGATAAGGAAACTTCCTTAACCACCAGCCACCTACTCTATATCTTAAGAGTTTTGCTAAGGGGTTAAATGACTTGCTGATGAGGAAATAGGTTCTACGGCATTAAAGGACTTGCTGATTACCCAGTGAGTATCTGAGGCAGCATTCAAACCCAAATCTTCAGACTACAAGGTCACACTGCTTCCTCGCAAGCATTATAGCGATATGAGCTCAGCAGTCGAAATAATGCAGGCAACAATACACATATTCTGAATTTTGGTTCTACAATGTTGTCAATACAGAAACAGAAGATGTTGCATATATCAGAATATTAATGATGAAATGTCATCTAAAGGCTATGGTTGAAAGGACATACTTTGCCCCATGAGGTGAAGTTAACCAATGATTTATATTACTCTGGGAGGCTGAAAGATTCCTTCTATCGAATCCTTCTCTCTCTCCTCCCCAACCCCAGCAAATATATTCATCCTTTGTACTCCCCTGCTCCTAGGCAGAATATCTTACATACAGTAGGCACTTAGTAAATGTTAGCTTATTTCAATTCTACATCAATATCATCAATAGCTGTATGGAATGGTCTTTTTAAAAAAGTTTCCACATTTGGCATAATGAAGAATGACTAGCTTGAGAATGGATAAGAGAAGGGTGGGATAACAGAATTCTGTTAAAGAACAATAAAATCAGAAAATGAAATCTTCATGGCTGATACACTCATCAGATGTCAACCAGGGTGATCTTACAGTTAAAGTTATGTCTGTCAGCAGTTCTCAAAGTGTGGTCTAGAGACCAAGAGTCCCCTCCAAGACTCTTTCAGAGGTCAAAACTATTTTCATAATATATACTAAGATATTTTAATTTCTAATATTGTAAATATCAATAGATATAATCCACATAAACAAAAGCTCTTTGGAGGAGGTACTCAATAATAAATAATTAAAAAGAGGGTAAAGGGGTTCTTAGGGTAGAAGAGTTTGAGAACCACTGGTCTAACTGCTGATTATGGGACAGAAAGATAAGGCATTTATTAAACTCTTACTATATTCTGGGCACTACATCAAATGAAGAAGATACAAATACAAGGAAAGGCTACATTTCCCATCCCCAAGAACCTTACCTTATAATGGGGTAAGACAATAATAAAGGGGAGTGAAAAGGAGAGGGGTGTGGATATAGGTAAGGTTGATGGCTGAGGAGGTGAGATGGTGAAGTCTGGAAAGGGAGTTGAACCTGGAATGAAGTAAGCATGACTGGGAGACCCTCCTGAAATGGCAGGGCAAGGGAGACAGTCAATAGTCAAGAAAATGAGTTAAGCAAGGTAGATTCCTGAGTGAATTGTAGGACTTATTATGACAATTTCAGACTGTTGGATCAGGAGGTGAAACAGTAAGGGAATAATAACAATGTAGATGATAATTGTCAAAATGCCTATGTAGTTCTGTATCCAAAGTATACAAGACTCTTCACATAAAAGGTAGAAGAAGTAAACCATGTATTCAGACACCAGAGAACCATATCCCACAAGCCATTTATCCAGTCAGTCCACTTCATCATAACAGCAAGGAACCCAAAACATTCAATACAGAATATCACAACATGGAACCTCACCATCCCCAAAACCTCTCTGACCCTCCTGCTGGGGTCTTTCCCAAAACAAACTCACAGTACACCTACAGCCTGTTCAGTTCTAACAATCACGAGGGCAGCCATTAGCAGCCATAACATCTTTCTTTCTCTCTCTTTCTCTTTCTCTCTCTCAGCATTTCCTGTGACACAACTTCCTTTTCCTGTCAGAAAACTCCTCCCACCACACGTCTTAGGTTTCCTGTGATGTAAGCAGATCACACGGCCTATTAATGCGTGAGAAAGATCTTCAAATCTAACTGCTACTACAGGAGAACACTATAGACACAGTATACCCGTACACTGCTGTCCCACCATAGCACAGGCTGCTCCCCCACCTCTAGAATGATAGCGTTCTCCTCCCACCCTTGGAATCCTCAGCTCTCCTCAGTTTCTCCTACACTCAGCCCTTACTGAAAAACCTAGATTAGGGCTATCCTTTCCACCTTGTAAAAAATGAAAACAAAAACAACCTACCTTTTATTTACAAATCTGTGTGTATACACATGTACACATACATTTGTGTATTTATGCTGTATCCCTAAAGTAGAAATAAGCTCCTTAAAGGCAGAGACTGTGGCTTTTGCTGTCTTTGTACTCCCATAGCAAAGTAAAGAATGCCTTTAATGCCACTAAGAAACAATGCTTTTTTTTTTTAACTCAATTGAAAACCTACATTTTATCAATGCAGAAAAAAAAAGCCCCTCAAGAGATCCTTGTGGATAAATGCCCAGTAGATGTAGGCTTCATTTAGATGAAGGCTAAATGATAATATAATATTCATAACTAGTTGAATGCCATAGGTCTGGACCTGTGATTTCATTAGTATCAAGAACTCCCAGGTGAAGGATCCCCTCTTCCAATGCAGGTTAGCACTCTCTCTACAACATAAAAGTCTTAGTTGAAATTCAAAGATATGTATCTCTCAGGGCTGAAAAATGACTTAGAAAACCTCAAATTAGCATTATCTATGTTATATTGTCTTTTATTTATTTTAAAAAAATATTTCCCAATTACGTTTTAATCTGATTAAGGTCTGACTTGAGAGTTATATAGGCCACTAGCAGCCAGTTTAACACCTCTGGTTTTAGAGAGTTGCTTAAAGTAATGATAACTAAAGTAATGATAACAACTAATTAACTTACTCAGGTATTGAGGGGGAGGGAGAGAGACCTGAATCCAGATCTTCCTCACTTAAAGGTCAGTTTTCTGTCCACTATGGCACAATCCTAATAATACTATTCAGACTTTTGTTCAGTGACTGAACCTAGTATAGGGACTAATGGATTAAAGACTTGAAGGAAGAGATGTCATGTTTATCAAATTTACCAAAGACAAAGCTGGTAGAGGTAGCAGAGGCACTGGACAACTGAAAGAGGATCTAAAAATACCTCAGGCTATTATGGGCATAAATCTAATAAGATGAAATTTAATAGGGTAAAAGTGAATTCTTAAATTTGGGATTGGAAAAAAAATCAATTTCACCAGCCAAGCAGGGAAGCCACATGGCTACAAAAACCCTACAAAAAGGCTGTAGAGATGTGAGGGCCTGGTAGTTCTAGGGAGCCTTATGACAGGGTGACATGCCAGCCCACAAAATCTAGGCACTAAACAAAACAGCATACAAAATGAGGGAGGTAATCGTCCCACCATACTCTGGTTAGGCCTCATCTAGAGTATCGCACTTTCTTTGGGGAACCACATTTTAGGAAGGACAATGGCACACATTCAAAGGAAGGCATCCAAGAAAGAGAAGAGATCAGAACCATGGTGCCATAAGCAGAGTTTTCCAAACCACAGACGGGACAGATCAGCCACAACCAGAATGATTTGATATTTTCAATGGACAACTCCTGCATTAATATGTCCACTTTTTAAATGAAAAATAAAATCAAATCAAAGTCAATCATAACAAAGAGAACAACAGTGACTTCTCTTCAACTGACAGTGAATGTAGCAGAGATAACTGCACTAGTCCAGTGTACACAAATGAAGTCAAATTTGAATTGGCCTGTGCTGAATCTTGAAGTTCATATGGTCTGCCACCATCAATCAGAACAGGCTCATGACAGAAATGAAAAACGTTGTGTTGCTTGTGGCATTTTGTATTTAAGATCATAGATTTAGAGCTAGAAGGAACTCCAGAGGTCATCAAGCCCAACCCCCTCATTGTACAAATGAGGGCACTGAGGCCTAGGAAGATTAAATGACTGGCCCAATGTCATATGGGTAATGAACATCATAAGTGTGATCTAAACCAATCATCCTCTGACTCCAGGCTTAGTGCTCTTTCTACCTGAATAGGAAGTGTGTCAAACATAACCTATCTGTGTGAAAGTCAGAAATGCCAATTTTTTCTATTTCTGAACATTATTCATTCTGGTATAATATAATAAGCTGATTTTAAAAAAAAAAACACCTGAAACTTTTTAAAAAGACAAAATAAGAGGAACTGTTATAATTATACGAAATTGTCAATAATTAAATTTAATTGTCCTTATTTTGAAAAGAGTTATTACCAGCAAAAAGTCAGTATGGTACAATATTTTTATCTTATAATTTACATTTTACAAAATTATAAATTCCTAATTTCATTTAAATAAAATATGAGCTAGGGAAATTATCCACAGAAATTATTTTATAAAAAAGTGTGGGGCTGACGATTTAGAAGAGGGTAATAAAGAGTTGGTCACTATATAAAGGTTGGAAACCACTAACCTAAGAAAATAGGTTAAAGGAACTAGGATGTTTAGCCTAGAGAAAACAGAAGTTGAAGGGAGAAGATTGTGGTCTTCAAGTACAGAAAGTACTTTTTAATTACTTGTTCCATGAAAGAGGAATTAACTGTTTTGTGAAAACTAACAACAGCCTGTGGCATTGAGACCCTTCAGTTCAACGTAGGAAAAAACTTGTTAACAAGAATCCAAAAGCCAGAATGGACTACCTTAGTAAGTAGTGACTTCACCATCACTGGAGGTCTTCAAACTTGTTAGGGTTGAAATCCCACCTTCTACCAGAAGCCTTTGCCAATCTCCTTTAATGCCCTTGTCTTTCTTCTATTGATAATCTCCAATTTATCTTGTCTGTATCTTGTTTGTACATAGTTGTTTGCATGTAGTCTCCCGTATTAGATTGTTAGTTCCTTGAGAGCAGAGACTATCTACTTGGAATCCCCAGCCCTTAGCACAGTGTCTGGCATATAGTATTTAATAAGTATTTAGTGATTGACTGCAGGCCAAGGATGCCCATTCAGGCACAGATTGTAGCAGTGGGCCTCTGTGATCCCTTTAAAACTGAAAGTTCTGTGTGTTTGCTATCACAAGCATTAATGTCAATGATCTCATGTCAATTTTTTTAATATTTAATTTATTTAATGTTTAGTTTTCAGCATTGATTTTCACAAGACTTAGAATTACAGATTTTTTCCCATTTCTACCCTCCCCCCATTCCAAGATGGCATATATTCTGGTTGCCCTGTTCCCCAGTCAGCCCTCCCTTCTGTCACCCTACTCCCCTCCCATCCTCCTTTCCTGTCTTCTCTTGTAGGGCAAGATAAATTTCTGCGCCCCACTGCCTGTGTATCTTATTTCCTAGTTGCAT
>CM053622.1:323867703-323899656 GCA_028646595.1 Phalanger gymnotis | reverse complement strand
CTAGGGCCTGTTCCGCCTGGCTCCTGGTCTGGTAGGTCCTGCCACCACCCATGCTGAGCTCCCTTTCCCTCTGCTCCATGCACGATAGACCTCAGCCAGCAACCATCCAGGCTGTCTTGAGCTGGATCCCTGCTTCCCTCTGCTATTTTGTGGGTTCTGCAGTTCTAGAATTTGTTCAGAGCCATTTTTTATAGGTTTTTGGAGGGACCTGGCAGGGAGCTCACGCAAGTCCCTGCTTTCTAGCCGCCATCTTGGCTCCACCCCCCATGTCAATTTTTTAAAAGGAACATCTATTCACCAACAGGTACAGAAAACACTAGGCAACAAGAAGAACTGCCTGGGATAAGAGAAAAATAACTTGGCCTCCAGGCCACCTGTGGCCCTCTAGGTCCTCAAGTCCTCAAGTTCAGTCCTTTGACTGAATCCAAGCTTCACAGAACAAAATTTGTTCAAAGGGCCACACTTGAGGACCCAGAGGGTCACATGTGGCCTAGAGGCCACAGGTTCCCCTCCCCGGCCATAGGATCAAACAATGTCCCCTCTTCATGAAGACCCTGACCCTAACCTACCTCTCTAACCTGCTTTTACATTGCTCTTCTTTCCAGATTCCACAGTGCAGCCTAGATGGCCCTTCTTGCCGTTCCTCACACATGATACTCCATCTCTTCTTTGGGAGCTTTTGCAATGACTGTCTCCCTTTCCTGAAAAACTCTCACCTCACCTCCATCCCTAAAACTCAGCTCGAGTGACACTTTATATTTGAAGAATTTCCTGACCCTTCAAATGCTAGTGTACCCCCCAATTACTTTTGAAATATTTGTTTAATATTAATAAAATTGTATTGTTTAATAGTTGCTTAATAATTAATATTTTAAAAATTCAATATCTATTATCATATTTATTTGGTATATATGTATATGTGTACATGCTGTTTCCTCTGATAGAATTTTAAGTCCCTCCAGAGCAGGGACTACTTACTGCACTTTGGTGAGCCCAGATGACACTTTTCAGAAATGTTTATACATGATCATTCCCCCCAAACACTTTCCCCCAATTCCAAAATTCCCTATTACTGTTTTAGAGCACCACTATCTTCCTAGTCACTCTGACTCACACTCCTCAATTTCCCTCATTCACTCAAATCAAGTCAGTTGTCAGGTCTTGCCAATTCTATCTCTGCAACTGGTTAAATGACTCACACAGCTACTGTCTGAGACCAGATTTGAATTCAGGTCCTCCTGACACCAGGGTTGGTGCTCTATCCACTGTACCTCCCAACTACCCCTTCTTCTTTCCTCTGACCTTGCCACCACCCTGGCACAGGCCCTCATCACCTCTTATCTACTGCAATAGCCTGTCAAGTGATCTCTCTGCCTGGAATGTCTCCCCACTCCAGTCCATCATCTATTCAGCAGTCAAATTGATTTTCCTAAAGTGCAACTAGGTCTATGTCACCTCCTCCTGCCCTCCATCCATTCAATCAATTTGGTGGTTTCACAATGCCTCAATGTGGATCAAATGTGAAATCCCTTGGATTTTAAAGCCTTTTACAACCTAGCTTCTCCGTACATTTACAGTCTTACTACACCTTATTCTCTCCATGCAATACAGTGTCTCTGGTATCCTTACTGTTTACTGGATGACACATTTCTTTTTTTTAAAATGGCACTTTTGAGTTTGCAAAGTGGTTTTTTTTGGTTTGTTTAGCAGGGCAATTGGGGTTAAGTGACTTGCCCAAGGTCACACAGCTAGTAATGTGTCAAGTGTCTGAGGCTGGGTTTGAACTCAGGTCCTCTTGAGTCCAGAGCCAGTGCTCTACTCACTGTACCACCCAGCTGCCCCAAGTGTTTTTTTTTTTTTTAACTTTTTTGACCTGTTACATTCTGTGAATTTTCACTCTGTCCCTCATCCTCTCTTTCTGGCTTCCTTGGCTTACTTTAAGTCTGAGATCAAGTCCCATCTTCCAGAAGTCTTTCCCAGGGTTCCTTAATCTTAGTGCCTTCCCTTTGAGATTATCTCCGATTTGCACCTGTAGATCTCGTTTGTCTATAGTTGTCTGCATGTTGTCTCCCCCACTGAACTGTGAAATCCTCGGGAGCAGGGGCTGTATTTTGCCTTTCTTTACCCCTCCCCCCCTCCCCAGAATTTTTCCAAGTACCTAGCACATAATGCTTTTTGACTTGACTTAATCTTTTAAATTCAAACAAACACTTATTAATGCCCACTATGTGTTCAAGGGACATAAAGACACTCTCCCACCTCCTGAAAAGGGTGGAGGGAGACAAATCTTGACCTCTAAGGTTTATCTTTGGCTGGCAAGATATCCCAGACAGCATACGGTACAGTACAGGGTATGCTAAGTAAGCACTTGCTGACTGACTGGGTGCTGCCACAGGAACCAAAGCCAATGTGGACACTGAGAAATACTCAAGTAAAGAAAGAATAAGAAGAACTGGAGTGGCTTCAAACTCCACATAGACCCCAAAGAACAGTCTATCACATTTTGGCAATAGTTCAGAAAGTTGCCCTTCAACATACCTGCCACATTACCAGGACAATTCTATCCCTTCCAGATAAACTGTCCTAATGTGCTTGGGCAAAGGCCCATTTGCCAGTTTCATTTACAGTCTGAAAATAAAATGCTACCTTTTTCACAATTAACATTGCAACTGATGTTTAAAAAGGGCGGGGGCGGGGAGGAAGGCCTTCTTTAGCAATGCCATCCAATAAGGCATGAGTGGAGGGGAGTCAGGGATATGTACAGACCCTATTTTTTTTTTGGAAGAAGCATACAAAAGCACTCAAGGCCCCGGCAGCCTGCCACCAAATTCTGGAATCTACATCAGTTTGGGTAAGATTCTCATTCTGTTTCTTTTACTAGAGTGGATGTAAACATGGGCTTCCAATGTAATGGGAATCAAACACCCTTTGTTATAAGGGGTCTGCACTTAAAATCATCAGGGGATTGCTGTGAAGGAAAGAAAGGAAATGTTGCCTAGTTAAGACATGGTCTAAGTAATTGGTCAACGCCCAAACAAGAAACAAGGGAAAATGCAGTAGGACATCTGTTGTTTTCATTTTAAAGTACTATTTTAGAGAAATTAAGTTTCTTTTCTGTCTACCTCAGTTTCCCCAACTGTAAAACGGGGATAATAATAGCACCCACCTCCCAGGGTTGGAGTGAGGATCAAATGGGATAATATTTGTAAAGAGTTTACCACAGCGCTTGGGTCCCAGTAGGTACTTAATAAATGCCTGTTCCCTTCTCTTCCCCTCCCCCATTGTATGTATCTTCCTAGAGTTTAGAGATTCCAGAAGAGAGGCAGTAAAGGGAGGAGAAAGAGGAAACAGCTAAAATCACAAGGTAGAAAGTCTAAACTTTACAGAAGGGTTCAAGAAAGTACAAGTTTTCCTGGATTAGTCAATCGGTACCAAAATTCTAATGACAAGTCCAAAGAAAACATACCAATTATGGCAGACAGTGAATATTCCTTCTAAAAGTTTATAGAAAAGGAAGTGATTAATTTTTCTAAATAAGAACAACAGACTCTATTTCCTTACAGAAGAAATAAAATGCTAGAAATGTTAACCAATCAACTCACATCCCTAAATACTGGGCCTAACAAAACTCAACAGAAGAGACTTTCTCTGGGTTCTCTGGTGCTACACAGAGGTCCTAGTAAACCTTTATGGATGACATATTTTAGTTCTCTCCTGCCATCATGGCCAATCAGTGATTAAAGATCTTTCCTGCCCATTCAATGGGCCTCAGGTGGGGCTAAGGGAGGCTTAATTAGAGGAAGGCCTACACCCTCTACTTACTAGGTGCTAAGTCCCAGACCTCCACCCTTTCACCTACTGGGTGTGAGCCCTCGGGTTCTAATAAGAGTATATATACATATACATATATATATATACATATATATATACATATACATATATATATACACATATATATATACATATACATATATATATGAACCAGAGTGTGTGTGTGTGTATATATATGAGTATATATATATGAATATATATATGAGTGTATATATATATATATATATATATAGTATACACACACACACATACATATATATATACATATACCTAGAGGGTAGCCATTAAGGTCAGAATTCAGCCCAAGGAGAAGTAGTAAGAACCCCGAGACAACAGAGCTGAGAATCTGCAGACTAGCGAGCTACAGAACTCAGAGAGCTGTGAAGAGAGTACAGCAGGAAGAGTGGAGACCAGACTGCTGAGGGGGAAGAGAAGGAAGGCCAGCAGACAGTTGCGATTTGTGAGTGTTTATGGGAAGGTCCCAGCACAGGGGAAGGTTACAGGATGGCTTGGTTCTTTGCTGTAATATTGTGTTATAACTTCCTTGTTACATTGAGGTGGGCTTACTGGTTTTGGAATACAAATTGTTGCTATGTTGAATTGGAATTATTGGTTTTGGGATCTGATCTTCAGGTGTCTAAATAAATGTTATATTTCCCCTGCCTTCTACCTAGAGAATCTCTTATACTTTGCAATTCTGAACTATACAAGCATGTTCATGGTCATCTTCGAGGTCATGAATCTTGCCTTACTGATACAAATACACTCTTCCACTCTCATATCTTGCTGAAAGGAAACTTTTACGTGTCTTAATTAAAGCAATGGCTCCCAAAGTCTTTTGGTTCCCAAATACCTCACTACAGAATGCAGGCTGAGAAGCACTTCCATTATTATCCCCAGGAATCTTACTCCTCATCCACTGCTTCACTTGACTGTTCACCTGATTAGTTTGTGATCATTAGCAGGAGGCAGATTTTCAAAGCTATTTCTTTATTGGAGAAAGTTTACTGAATGTTATCATCACCTGGATGACCAAGCATAGGGTAAATATTGGAATGTGTTGACAGAGCTTGGCAGATAATTATATATTTCTCCCCGACAGAGTGTCCTATGTCATAACAATGATAATTTAATTTATACATTTATATACACATACTTACATATTATATTTTATTTGATCTTCAGAGCACTGTAAGGCACTAGTAAAAATATCCTGTTTAACAGATGAGGAAACCAAGGTTCACAAGGTTAAGTGCCCTGCTTAAAGTCAAAAAGCTAAGAAGTGTTAAGAGCACAAATTGAAATCCTGATCTTCCCACTCCAAGTACTGTGTTTTCCAAAAAACCACATTGCCTTTCATAGATTGTTTTGTATCTATCCATCTCCTCTTTCTCTTAAAGGAAAAAGTAGTACCGATAGCACCAAAGATACGTGCTTCTCGACAGTATGTCCCATAATGGACAAAACTAGAGCTCCCACCCCACTACACCTCGACAAAGTACAGCTGGTGTGCTTAATTCATTCATTATAGCAAGATGTTTTCTCAAGTTGTGGAAAGTATACCTGTCTCTCCTACGATCCTATTGGGCCATATCCAAGTGAATTTTACTGATGTTGATATTCAATGTGCATAGTTTTGCATGTACCAAGATAATTCATCAGCTTGTGTCGTTTTGGAGAAGAGATGAAAGGGAGAAAGTTACAACTAGATACCTACACTTTGCCCTCATAGATACATCTGTGGGCTTCCCTACTCTGATTTAAGGTCTTAAGACCTTCCATGACTTGAAGAGTTACAGATGCCTGGGATACAGACAGCCTACTGTTTCTTCTTTTACTAGTCCTCAGCCAGCACTTTCTAGGGGATGATTATATTCCATAGACCGATCTGACCCTGGAAAATTTAAACCCTAATGTCCAGAATGAATCTGTAGTTTATTTCATACAACCAAGTTTGTATAAAAACAAATTCTGTAACTACAGCACTTAAAAGAATTATAATACATAAAGCCATTCTTATTCAAATGTAGGGATGGCAAGACAATCAGCAACAAATGCAACTAATTTTAAAATCTCACATGAGGTTTTACTGGGTAGTCTTAAAATGTTCTTATTTTTTGTTTTTCTTCCCCTTTCTCATGGTTCAATGGCCTACAATGGAAGAAGGGTTACCCAGTCCTGTTCCATACTCTTCTGAGACTTGGGAGCCACAATAGATGATGCCCACTAGTTAAATTTGTAAGGGACAGCCCATAGATGGTACCACCACGTTCCCCCTTAATAAAAAGAGCATACCCTAGCTTAGTACATCGTAATATCTCCAGTTCCTCTCGTCTCATAGTAAATCACTCTAAAGTTCACTTTTCTCAATATTTCAGCCAGAATAAGGGACTGGAAATACTTAGTGGAATTGGGACAAAGTGAGAAATATTACTGTGTTAAAATCTTGAAAAAAACTGGATTCTTTACAGAATAATCCAATTCCCTTAAAATGAAAACAAAACATTCTATGAAGAGCAACCAAAATTTGCCTAGGATTTACAAAGGAAAGAAGCCAAATAAACAAGCCTAATTTCCCTCTTGCCAAATGTAATACTAAATAGAAACAGGGAAAGAAGAACTGGGGTCTCAATTAAATCCACTAAAATTCCAGTTGGAGCTCACTATAACTTAAAATGCTTCCTGCATTGGTGGTTTGATCAGTCCTTGGCTCCATCTACCCAGGCTAACTGCTCTCCTCTTAAGACTTTTAGTGTCACAGCTACTGTGACCAAAAACTCATTGTCCTGTACCAAACTGGTCACTAGCCTCTCCAAATGCAGTGAAGCTGGACCTCATACAACAGACATCCAGTCCAAATGTGAAGCCTTTCTACCTTGGTAGGCCCCTCTAGGGAATGTTTCTTAGGACTTCTGTGGACAGTTTCAAAATATGCTAGATAAACCATTGCTTAGAGAGACAACATAGGATAATGGATAAGAGACCCAGGAAGTCAGGAAGACCTAAGTTAAATGTCCACTTTTTACACTTACTAGGTGGGTAACCAATGGCAAAATTATTTAACTTTTAATAGCAACGGGCAACACTCTCTAAGACAATGAGGAAAAGGATATCCACTGGGAAATTCTCATTAGAATGTAAACTTTCTAAGAGTAAGAACTTATTTTGTATTTCTACCACTTAGTGTTAGGCAAGTAGAGCTTAATAAATGCTCGTTAACCAGATGATTTACCATACAGAAGAAATAATAATTTGGGTAAAAAAAAACTGCTTGAATTAGGCTGAGGATATATACCTTGATGTTAACTTAAGTAGATAGGTTTACCAAGATGTGAAAAGGTAGGGATCAGGGAGGGAGAAAAGAGAAATCCTCCATTCTTTTAATTAGAACAAGAACATTTCCCTCACAAATAGATTGTGCAGTTACTTAAGGGACATGAATAGGTAAAATACATAAAAATAAAATCAAGACTTCACCTTCAGCCCATCTCAGAAATTACCAATAATTATGGAGCTGTGGAGACACAAAATCAGGATCACAGATTTAAAGCAAGAATGAGGTCATCTAGTTCAATTCTCTCATTTTGCAGATGAAGAAAGTGAGACTCAAAGAGGTAAAAAAGACATAACCAAGTTCATACAGGTAGAAAGCTACAGAGTTGGATCTTGAATCTTGGTTCTCTTATCTTGACACAAACAGCAAGTGATAATCTGAACCCATTCAAACCCAAGTTTTCTGACTCTAAAAGCAGTGCTTTTCCCATCATACCACAATGCTTCCATCACATTGTACTCTGCCAGCATAGGAAGGTTTCAATAAATATGTTGCCAACTTTGACACTCTTTATTAGTGTCAGCACTCCAGATACACATTACAAAAAAATGAAACCAACTATTCAGTCATTAAAAATATGCACCAGCCAAATTTTCAGTTTAATCTGCCCACTCTCACTAGTAGTGTAGGATACAAGGTCTCCAAGCATCAATGGGTGAAGAATCAGCATAATAATGCCTTATACTTGTACTCATTTTGTAGTGGTCAGAGCCCTTTCCATTTAAATGATTTCATTTAATGTTCAGCTCATAAAGAAGCCTCCAATAGAGTTCCCCTTCCCCTTGTCCAGCTGCCTCCCCCTTTTCATATAAGAAGCTGAAACTCAGACTAAGCGACTTGCCCAAGTTCACAACTAGCCGGATGGCCAAAAGCCAGGGCCAAAGTCAAGTTTTCTGATGCCTAAATCTAATCTTACACTCTTAACTCTTCATCTCTGGGCCTACCTTGATTTATATGGGCATCTTAAATGGGTAAACTGAAAATGTTGCTGATCAAATACAAAGACTTTTTTTCTTTAAAATATTTAAGATTTACTAATTCTTAACTATTTAATAGTTTATTCTCTCTTATTGGTTTTGGCAGTGAAATTATTTAAGTCTGTGATTGAATTTACTAACTTCCATAATCGAGTTTGTTGTTAAATGGGGGATTGCTAACTTCATTGTAGATAAAAGGGGAAAATATAATACTATGAAGTGGACGGTCTTCCCGTGCATTATTAAAAAAAACCACCTATTCTATTCAGAGTGTTTTTGGGGGGAGGGTGGGAGTGGACAGAGGATTAATTGTTTTTTTAAAGCAGTATACTCTCACCTTATAGATTCTAAATTGTTCAGGTTTTCCAATCTTCACAAATAAAATGCCTTGATCATGGGATCCTAGCTCATGACTTAAAGTTTCCACAATTAACACTATCTGATGAGTAATTTTCTGTAATCACTGTTTACTGATTACTTTCAGCAACATTTCTTTCTGGAGATTAAAATGATCATCCATTCTCCAGTAAGCTTATACCCTCATGAACATATCAGAATGGTTTATGGAAAATCCTAGAATTTTATTCTTATCACACTCTTAAAATAACACACTAAGGCTTTCAGATTTTTAGCTCTCCATTTTTTTTTTCTTTTTTAAGCTGATTTTTTCATGGCAGAACAAGAAAATGCCACTGGTTTTCATCACAAGAGCCCACATTATGATCCATAGTCTAGACTTTGTCATAATGGCAAGATGAGGACGCTGTGACAATTCTTAGCACAGTATGTCTTTAGGTAGCTTCCGGGTATTTCTGTTTGCCTAATTTTCCTCCTTCATAATGAAATATGTATTTGGAAGGGGGAAGAAGGGAGCTGCGGGAGCATCAGAGATAAATGTAGAATAGTTGAGACAATCAGGATGGTTGTATCTGCAAGAATACAAAGGTGCATAGCTCCTTGTTCTAAGAGCTCCCAGGAGGCTACAATTCTTTGAGATCAGTGTTTTGCTGTTGTGACAGATGCCTTTGTGGAATGGAGAAGTGGGTGAGACATGTTTATGCATCTCCCATAAGTGAACCTTCTGAAAGACAGGTTACTAAGAAAAGGAAGAGTGGGCGTCCACAGAGCAGAGCGTAAGTTTTCTTTTTGGGTCAGGATTTCCAAGTGCTATGTGAACTAAATGGAACAATTTGTGAGATGACTGCACAGAGACTGAGCACAAGGAAAACTCAGTTCGAGAGTTTCTAGATATGCTGGTACCACCTGGATGGATCAACATATTTGTTTTCTATATTGGAACAACATTTAAGAAATAAAAAGCTGACTTTAAATACAGCACATACATGTTTAAAAAAACCTCTTCAAATTTGACTCTGCTATACAGAGCCACAGTTTCCTCATCTGTAAACCAAAGGGGTGAACTAAAACTAGTTGATCTCTATGCTTTCTCCCACATCTAACATCTTATATTCTATGATTTCTATGGAAAATAAATGACAGCTTCCACTGATCTCCAGCATAAAACTATGGCACAGGGGCAGTGAGGTGGCTCAGTGAAGAGAGCACTGGCCCTGGAGTCAGGAGGACCTGAGTTCAAATCTGGTCTCAGACACTTGACACACTAGCTGTGTGACCTTGAGCAAGTCACTTAGCTCCAATTGCCCTGCCTTCTCCCCCCCTCAAAAAAAAAATAAACTAAAACTATGACATGGAAGTATGGGGATGAGATCAGATTCATAGTACAATTGGGATGACAGAAAATGATGAGAAAGAAACTTATGATAGAAACAGCAAGGAAATGTCTGAATTCCTTTAGACCCACCACAATCACATCAGTATAGTCTGCAAAATCAGTATCACTACCACATTTTCTTCTGTACACAGTAGCTTTATCACAGATCTCATAGAATGTTAGAACTGGAAGGGATCCCACAGAAATCATTTAGTCCAGCCTCTCTGCTTTTACAAATGAGGAAACTAAGGCCTAGGGTTACATGGTTTATTGGCAAGATGAAGACCAGGACCCAGGCTCCTTCCTGTCTATCCAATAGTCTCTTCATTGCACAACAATGGCATCTTGTACTCCAGTCCTGTCAAACTCAAATAGAAACGGCTTAGAAAACCACAAATTAACATTATCTACATTGCATTGTATATTTATTTTGTTAAGCATTTTCCAATTACATTTTAATCTGATTCTGGCCTAGCTCTGGAGTTTGTTAGGAGTTTGACATCTTTATTGTATTCCACAGATGGGAAGCTATTGCTCTTGTTTTCAAGTTTTAAATGATGGCACTTTGACAGGTCAAACCTAGTCAAACTCAAAATTACAATGACTAGCAATTAACTCAGGGCAAAGTAGACTAAAAAAGATTCATAGGTTGATAAAGGAGATTGCAGCAATCATGTATATGACTATGGGTAAATAACTTTTCTAGGCTTCAGTTTATTTCATCTGTAAAATGTGGGGTTGAAGCATTTGATATTTACAGGTCTCTTCTAACACTAAATCCTATGATGAGTCTATTGAACGGGTCTGAAGGAACTGGTTCCAAAGGAACAGAAATCTAAATAGAATTAAAGTCAACAATGATGTCTGATTTATAAGTATTGACCTTATTCCCAAATTACAAAGGAAAGCAAACCCATAACTCATTAAAATCCTCATATTGGTAAAATTCAGCTTGGCACTTGTGACAAAACTATCTGTGTAAATAACTAAGCTCTAAGCTAGGCTGGAGACTTGGATTCAACTTCAAACTGTGCCATTAATTAGTTGTGTGATCTCAGATAATTGATTTTTTCACTCAAAGCTTCAGTTTCCTCATCTACAAAATGGAAATAATACTTGTCCTAGCTAACTCACACTTGCTTAGGAGGATAAAGAGAGATGTTAAATTATAATTTCACTGAGAGTAGGATGGCATGCCATAGAGAGGATCTGGCCTTCCTTTGAACAAGTTCAGTCCCACTTCTGACACATACTGACCATGTGACCCCAAGTACCTAAAAGACCTCTCATGGCTCTGGGCAAGGCTCTAAGACTTTAAAGTTGGAGAGCAGGAGACAGCTTGCATTGATAGAGGCAGTCTCTTCATCCAGGAAAATCAGTGGAGCAATGAGATTCTGAGAGTTTTCCCCTCCAGACTGATTCTTTTATGAAAGCAAACTAGGCCATCTTTTGCCTCAATTCTTACCCATCCTTTGACCACTGTATGGGTTTTGTCTCAGACAAACTGGGACCTGGGAAAGACCTTAACTTAAAAAGGCCAAGGTCTCCTGCTGTATGCTGGTCATCTCCCGTCATCTTGACCTATGTCTTGCCACTGGACTCTGATGACACTGGAGGAGAGAGTGAGGCTGATGACTTTGCACAGCCCTGCCTCACTTAAATCCAATTCTCTTACAAGTCAAGACGTCATCCTCTTGATGTCATTGGTCCTCTTCAAGAATGAAGAATCGGCAGCAATAGAGCAAAGCAATCACAGACCAGTACCAAAACCTTTTCTACTGAGCCCAGAGAATGTCTTATGCCTCTTTTTTAACCAAAATCTGTAGCATTCATTCAATACCTAGGAATATAGATTTCAAATTGGAAGAGACCCTAGAGGTCATCTAGTTCAACGCCCTCATTTTGCTAATGGGAAAACTTAGACATAATGAGGTTAAATGAATTACCCAATGCTGTATAAGCACAGACACTTGAACTCAGGTAGGTCCTCTGATCCAAATTCAGCCCCACTGTATGTGCTGAAAACTTACTGTGGAAATGCTATGTGAAAAACCAGAGGCATTAGGGTAATAATAAAAACATGGGCCACAAATAACTTGAAAGGGTGCAAGTGGTATGATAAAAGTTCATTCACAAAATCTCTACAAAGAGATTAAAAACTTGCAGCAGGTCATTCATATAGAACAGGAAGCTTTTAATCTGTGACAGAAATCCTGTCCTGTAGTCCTCAGTCTGAGTTATACAAGCACTGGGTAAGATTACCAGGAGTAGCATAAAATTCCACAAATAAAATTTTTTACTTTATCACCCAGGAAAATAATGAGACATTTGACTAATGATATGAAGAATAGATCGTTAGACTGCATCTGTCAGTAATAATACACACAACTCTTAACGCCCAAAATACAGACCAAAGAATGAGCATATGAAGTAACCTTTCTAGGCTGCTCTCAGTCCACACCAAGTTTGGCACTTGTATTCACTCTATTTCTTTGTTCAAATCACAGCTGGAAGAAACTCTACTCCAGTTTAATTCCCTTCTGCTATTACTATTGATCTAAGTAACCATTTCCTTCACTAGCTCTAAAAGACCGACCCAACCCCCCAATTTTCCTCTAAGGATCTGGAAATATTTCCACAAACCAAGGCGGTTTTTCACAAGTGAAACTGGAAGCATGGTCAAATCATCTGTCAATATGCGATCCAATGCAATGATTTGAGATAACCAAATCCAAGACCTCAGGATACAAATTACCTAAGATGCTATGCAAAAATGAAAGTTGCACTGGACTCTTGTTGATTGGATGCAAAAAAGAAAAAAAAAAGAAGCCTAGATTTCCCAGATTCACATGCCCCTGGAAGCAACCTATGACTCCCATTTTTTAAACTTGTCTAAATAGTCATTACTCACCCATTAGCTGCATCCCTCTAGAATCCTTCATGCTACCCACCCCCCTATTCTCCACCACAAAAAGGAAATAAAGACACTTAAAAGAGTCACCGGTGAATCAGTGGTTACCCGATCTGGCCTTAGCACGTCTGCCTGCCAGCACAACCAGACAACTCCGGACTGAAACAAACTTCATACAAAGCCGCACAAGTCAGCAGCAAAGGGCACTACTTTGCTGACCGAGCACCCCTCTCGCCTCCCCCACTCCCCACAAACCCCAAACTAAGTCAAGGCTTCTTAAAAAGCCTACAAATATTTCTTCTACACTGAAAGGCAACTTTTCGCCTCTTTAAAAGCAGCAGGGGGGGAAAGAAAGGGAAGAAGGAAGAAAAGAAAGGGAGGGAGAAAAGGAAAGGGAAGAGGGAGGACACCTCACTACACCACCAGTCTGGAAATCAAGCCTGGGTTCTTGAGAAAGCCAAAAGGGATGATCTGAAACCGAAGGAGAACAATAGCCAAGGCTGAGACGCAGAAGCCCCTTTGGGGGTAGCAGGCGGGCTACTACTCCCTCTCACGAACTCCCTTCTCAATCCCTGCAAACTTCAGCAGTCTAGAAGAGATGTGAGCCAAGGGGAGGGGAGGGAATCTTGGCATCCGAATCTCCCGACCGGGCAGAAGCTGGGTGCAGGAAAAAGCAGTTCGCCAGCCCAGGGACTTGAGAGCAGGTGGGGAAGGGGTCGTCTACACCTTGCCACCCTCCCTTTCCCCCTCCCTGTTTTGTAATTCATTCCCACTCCACTCCCCTAACCCAGATGAGCTCTGGCAAACCCTTCGCAGTGGGAGGGGGCGGGAAGGGGGGGGGCGTTAAGGCCATGGAAGAAGATCCTTCTCCAAACTTTGCCCTGCTCCCTTTCAACATCCCTGAACTAAGCCACCTTTCTCCCCTTCCCTCTCAAACCAAACCGATCCAGACAGTCTGCAAAAGAGAGTGAGCTCCTTGTCCTCCCTTCGCTTTCCCATCCCCGAGCCTCTGGCCGTGGAGGAAGGAGGGAGAGTTGGTACCTCTGTGCCCCTAAGTCTCTCTCTGCCCCCAACGAGGCGTCGCTATCGCATTCTGCCTCCTTTTCCCTCGGCCCCGCTGTCCCGCAGCTCTATTCGCTCCCGCTCCAGACACAAAGAGAGGGAGAGACACTATAGGGCGCCGGCACTGGCCCCTGGGAGGGGGAAGGCGGAGGAAAGGCGGGGGTGAAGGCGGACCTAGGGTAGGGGCGCCGGTCAAGTCCCAAAGTCTCCGCGCCAGACACTCACCCCATAGAAGCAGCTCCCGGCCCGCCGGCAATGCAAGCCCGCCAGCAACGGGCGAGCACCACGGACGCCAGCCACCCGCTTCCCTAAGGAAGCCGCTGCAGCTGCGTCTGCTTCCTTCTCCTCCTCCGCCTCTTTCTCCTCCTCCTCCTCCTCCTCCGCTTTCTCCACCTCCCTCCCGCGGCTGCGGGTGGTCAGTGGGCGCCTCGGCTCCCGAGGCTGGGCGGGGGCAGCGGCAGTACCACCACGTGGCCGCCAGGCGCCGGCCCCCGCCGACCTGGAGCAGGAGAGCGAGGGGAGGTGCTTGCCATTCCCCACCCCTTCTACCCCGGCCGGCTGGCGGGGCCAAAAATTCCTCGAGTCAGGTGACCCGGAGCTGGGCACTCGGGTCCGGACCTGACGGAGGTACTCCTGGGCTCGTTCTGAACCACTCGGTTTTGCCGCCAGTTTCCTTCTGCCTCGAGTTTGCTTCATGGGGTATTGTGTCTTGCTCCGATACTGTTTTCATCTTTCTTTGCTGAAGCTAGGAAAAGCTAAGATTGCCTTTGACCCTGGGGTTTAGAATCAATCAATCAAAAAGCATTTACTAAACGCCTGCAATGGATCTGGCCCTGAACTATGGCAGGGACTTGAACCAAAGTGTACTATAAGCAGATCAAAATGAACTGCCTACTCTTAGTAGCTGAGATTCTGAACTGGCGCGAGGAGGGGGTGTGTGCTCCAACTATTTTCTTTTTAAATAGAACCTCAAGAAAAAAAAAAAAGTAAAGAACCTGTTAGAGAAGGTTGAAGCAGAACCAATGCTGTAAGTACTTCAGCTACAATGATTGAACTAAAGCAAAACTGGAATATTCTCTTACCTGAGCCAGCATTTCATCTGGTTGCAATACGATTCAGGGGTAATACAGAATCAGAGACATTTTGAAGTGGAAAAAGGAAATATTTCAAATGGAAAATCTATACTATTCCTCCTTCCTCTTTTGTCCTTGTTGATACAGTAGGTTTTGGCTGAACTTTAGAAGAGGCACTAGCTTCCAGGCTTTCTCTTCCTGATTGTGCTGCATAATTATTTGCCAAGGAATCTCACCAGCCTCCCTTTTTTATACACACATGTAACCCATTTGCTCCTAGACCATTCTTCTCTGACAGACTGGATTCCATCTTCTTCCCTTTAGATTGGGGGATCTCAACCGTTTTGTGCTGTAGACACCCCTTTGGCAGTCTGGTAAATCCTGTGGACCGCTTTACAGAGTATTTTTTTTTTCTTAATAATCGAAGGAAATTTTAAATTTCAGTTACAGGTTAGTGAAAATAAGATGTATTTTTCCCACATCCACGTTCATGGACCCCAGACTAAATACGCTTGCTTTAGATAATAATCCTAATTGAAGTCCAGGTCCTGAATACTGAATTTGACTCCTCTTAGAATGTGAGCTCTAGGACAGGAACTGTTTTTTCCTTTTCTTTCTTTCTTTCTTTTTTTAAATCTCCATCACTTTGCACAATACTTGGCACATAGTAAATACTCCATAAATGCTTGTTGACTGAGTGACTTGTTTCTAGGTTTGGTATAGGGGGATTCAGTTCTTTGAAAAGTAGCTCAGGTTAGTAAGATAGAACATAAAATAGGTTTTACTAAAAGATAATAATTACAGAAAATTTCACAGATTCAGAGAATTTAAATGGGGAACATTTAGATCTTAGGAGCATTTGATCTAACATGCCCCCAAAATGAGGACTTGTGTTGGAGCACATAGGTAATCAAGAAAACTCTCATCTTCCCCCAGAGATCTGTATAATTATTGCACATTTATGGCGCCATCCTGGTTTTGAGGCTCACCTGCATAGGAGAAATAATTCTTCGTTCTGGGAAAGTCAAGCAACACTCTACCACCAGAGTTATCCCCAATCTTACCCAGAAACCTACCATACAATCAATCCAGACTTAGAGACTACTCTAAGGTTGAGGCTTCCTGCTCAATACTAGGAAAGAACCTGGGGTTACTGGCATATTGACCCGGCTCGAACCTGCACAGTTCACAGCACTCATAGTACCAGTGAAGGACATGGTCCTGGTTTGTTGTTCCTCATTCCTCATTACAACTCTGAGCCTCAATATTTCTAGGTTCTGGCTGCTGCTCTGGTTTGTTATTCCTTGCCAAAACAGTCTCTCTCTTCTTCCTTTAGTACTCTGCTCCCCCAGAAAACTTCAAGGTTCAAATAGCCCTCAACAGTCGTCCTAATCCAATTCATACCTGAAAAAGAATCTCCATTACAACAAATTGCAATCTAGCCTTTGCTAGAAAGACCTCCAGTAAGGATAAACACATTATTTCCCAAAGCAGCCCATTTCACTTTTGGATAGCTCTTATTTTTAGAAAATTTTTCCTGATGTCAAGTCTAAATTTGCCTCTGTGACTTCTATCCATTTCTTTTACTTCTGCCTTCTAGAACCAAATTTAGCAAGTCTAATCTGGAGGCAGTATGGAAAGAGCACACTGGCTTTGGAGTTGGAAGATATGACTGAAGCTAACTACCTGGATGACCTTGGACAAGTCACTTAAACTTGTTGGCCTCAATTCCCTCATCTCTAAAATGAGGGATTGCTTTATATGGCCTCTGAGAGCCCTTTCAGCTCTATAACTCAATTCTAATTTCTCTTACATGACACAAACTTTAAAATGCACGAAGACAACAGTCACGTTCTTTTTGGGTTAAAAATTCCAGCTCCTTTAACTTGTGGAGTGGACTTCTCCATTGGGGTTGCCCTCTTCAGAACACTTAGCAATGTCATTCTTAAAATGGCATTGATGTCCAAGACTTAACATGATACTTCAGATGTGGCCTGATCTTCCTTGTTACTGGAAGCTAGGCCTCTCTTAAAGAAACCAAAGATTGTATTAACGTTTTTACCCCTTGCCATATAACATTGTTGACTCATATTGAGCATGTAGTCCACTAAAACCTCTAGATCTTTTTCTGTTCTTCCACTTCTACATTTAGATCTTCATTACTCCCTGACATGTACTCTTTGCTGCAGTGACACTGGGCTCTTGGCTGTTTTACAAATAAGACATTCCATCATTCAGCTCTGGAGCATTTTTTTTCTGGCTGTCCCCCACGCCTAAAATGCTCTCCCTCATATTGGTCAACTACTCACCTCCCTAGCTTCCTTTAAGCTTCAGCTAAAATTCCATCTTTTACTGGAAGCCTTCCCCAAACCCCCTTAATTCTAGTGCCTTGCATTAATTATTTCCTATTAATTAATTAATAATTAATTAATAATTATTTCCTATTTATCCTGTATATAGCTTGTGTTGTATATATTTGTTTGCATCTTGTCTCCCCCAATTTACAATTACAATTTAAAATTTTAAGCTTCTTGAGGGCAGGGACTGTTTCTTTTTGTATCTTTAGTGCTTAGCACAGTGTCTGGCACATAGGAGGTATTTGATTAATGTTCATTGATAGGTTAATTGTATAGTATCACTCCCTCTCCAGTTTATGGGCAGTTCAGTGTTGCCTCAGTATCTTGCCTGATGAGATTTGAAGGTTTGCCATTCTGCTACACTGTTGCTGCCCCTGTTTCCATTTCTACTTTTGTAATCTACTTAGGAGAGTATTATGGTTCCTAAAATGACAGTTATGTCCAAGAGAGCTAGTAACATTTCCAGCTGTTCTGTTCAGGCCCCAAACCCTACCTGGCTGGCACAGTAAAGGTCACTCATGGTACTTGTGTAGACTCTTTAATCTCAAATGATGGGATATGTAAAGTAGCCCTCATTCCTAGCCATATTAGGAACGTAGAATTCCATTTACCACTTCTGTGCTTGAAGTGCAAATGTGCCCTTTTTCTGAGTCTTCATGAGGTTGAACTGAACACTCCTTTCAATTTTGCTTTTCTCTCTCATCGTCTTAGATTAGGGTCAGGCCATGCAGACCCTGAAGCATGAAAAAGCCTTAAGAAACCACTAGGAAGGAACCCTGAAAGCTAGAAGCCTCTTCAGGCACAGTAGTGAAGGTTTCTATCCTCATTTCTTACATATTTGCATATGGCCTCACCTGGCACTTTTATGCCTGGGGCAAATGGTATATAATGACGTCTCAAGTCGGTTGTTTTAAAAGACAAATTCAGTTGGGGAGCGAAGTGAAGGGGAAGTGTGAAGAGACTTTGCACACCAATTCCCTTGATGGACAGATAAGAGTCCCTAGGACGCCTGGAGGATGCTGCTAGACAGGCCACAGCCCAGGTAGGACAGGCTAGGCTGGCTAGGTTGCTCGCCCAGGGTGTGGCTGCTGTTGAGTGTGGACCCTACCATTTCTTATCTTTTTATTTGAATTAATTATGTGGTTAAATAGGTACTAAGTTCAATTATTTCTTTATTACGGAGGACTGCTCTCAGAGCTGTCCTTTGAATTTTGTGGCTTGCTGTAAAGTACCAGTCACCCCTCCCTCTCCACACACGTTTGCCATTCCGTTGTTTTTCTTAGTCAATCTAAAATGCTGCAAGTTGTCTTCCCTGCCAATATCTTGGTTATATTAATCTCCTCCTAATATCTCTCCCTTAGCTGCTTGAATTACTAAGTACTCATCCAGTCTACTTCTGCTAGTAGTGTCGCATTCTATTCATTTCCTGTCTTCTCTCTTTCTTCTCTCTGTTCTAAAGTCCATTGGTACAGATTGTTTAGTCATTTTCAGTCATGTCTGACTCTTCGTGACTTTTTTGGGCAAAGATACTGCAGTAATTTGCCATTTCCTTCTCCAGTGGATTAAGGCATGCGGAGGTTAAATGCAAGTATCTGAGGCTGGATTTGAACTCAGGTCTTCCTGATTCCAAACCCAGTGTCTGAGGGGCAGGGCTGAGCTGGTGAGAGGCTAGAGCTTCAGTTTCCATCCAGTCCCCCACTCTTAAGTGGGAATACCCTTTCAGGGCTCTGCAAGTGAGAGTCTTTTTCTCCAAATGTAGCTTTTAAAGTGAAGATGGAAGAGGTTAACCCCACTTCATATTGGTGAAAAGACTCTGGTAAAACATGAGAGGATTGATTGGTGTCTATCATATCCCTATTATTAGCTTGCTACTCTAGAAACTTCAAAGTCTAGAGACTTTCCCTTTGAATAAGATCCAAGACTCTCTCTCTTGCTTGATCTGAGTTACTTTCCTCCCAAAGGGAGAGCTCCTTTACTCTGTATTGTTTGGTAAATATTCTCCTATGTATACTTGTTTGCTATGATTTGGACAAATGGATTTCTTTGCTATTTGGTATGTGTATTCATTGTGGAACACCTGGTATTAAATGGTGAGAAAGGGATCACACTTTGGATATAGAGCTTTGGTCCCCTTGTCCCTCCAAATGAGAAAAGGATTGAGTTAGATGGAACTCAATCATATCCCCTAGATGAACAATATTGAAGATAAATACACTTCTAGCCTGCTACTCCCCTCTCTCTGAGGAAAGTAGAGTGGTTGCTTTCAATTCCAACCTCCTGCTTTCCCTCCTAGCTGGGATGAAAGTCTCCCTTGGGAAAAGGTTGGGGGGATAGGCAGGCTAAAATACTGTGATTCCATATACAAGATGTCCTTCCACCCCAAATCCACCGAGGCCCTTCCCATGTCTCATAAAGCTTTCTCCTCATATTTAACCTTCTACAGGACATCTTTCTCTCCTAGAAGTATAGGCTTAGGATATGTCAAAGCTCTAAGGGCTGTTAGAAGTCATAGACAGAAGAATAGTAGAGCTAGAAAGGATCTTCTAGTCCAACCCCCTCATTTCACAGATGTGAGAAGTGAGACCCAGAAAGGTGATTGGAATTAGACCCCAAGTCTCCTGACAGCTTGTCCAGTGCTTTCCCCGACATTGTTTTTCTTCTTTTTCGTACCTTTCCTGGTCCCTCCCCACCTCCTAAAAAAATATTCAGAGTGAGTACTGGATAAAATCAACTTGTTAATTGACTGATATTCTTTAACATTTTAAAAATGTTGTCACTCTACTTTATTTCCCTTTCCTCTCCCAGCCCTTCCTGGAACTAGGAAAGCAAGGTGATTCAGTAGATAGAGCAACAAATATGGTATCAGACGTTCTAAGCTGAATCCCACTTGTGATACTTACCACCTCTGTGATTTTGTGTAAATCTATTTTACTTCTCTGGGCCTCAGTTTCCATGCCTCTGAAATGATGGGAGTGGACTAGATCATCTCTAAAGGCTCTTTAGCTTTAAATCCTATATTTTAAAGGACAGCTTATGCTGAAAGAACCAAAGCAAAGTCCTGATGGAGTGGCACAAAACTGTCATGGAAGAAGGAAGTAGAGATGAATGCCACATTAGAGCCAAAAAGTAATCCTTCCACTTTATTTGGCACGGAGTCAGGCCCTTAACTGCAGTTCTGTGTCTACTTAGAGGCTACATGATTGAAGAGGAATGTGGAGAAATTGGAAAGAGTCCACAAAAAAGTAACAAAAACACAATCAAAGGGCTGAGGAGAAAAGTTCTATGAGGAAAGTTTAAAGTACTTATAGTAAAACTTCTTTTATACTTTTCTGGAGACTATGGGGAAATTTTGCAAATAATGAAAAAGTTCAGACTAAGGAAAATTAAGAAAGATGCTATAATGACAACAGTTGTCATGTTATTATGTCATACAGCAATAAAAACAGCAAAAATCTAGAGCTAGAGGGGGCCCTATAAGACTATTTAGTTCAACTTTCACGTTTTACAGATAGGAAACTGATTCCTGGAGAGAATGAGATGAGGATTTCTGAATCCAAATCTGGTGTTCTGTGCACTGTACCAAATTAAACACTTTCTCATCACAAGCAATAAACGTACTTTTTCTAAAGACAGAGTCTTAGTTAGCCATACATGTGTTAACATTTTATATTAGGACCCTCTTTGTAGGGGAGCTAGATTCTCCAGTCATTTCATTTTTTAAAATTAATTCCATAGTTCTTTTTTATTTTATTGATGTCTTTTTATTTTTTATATTTTATTGTTGCCTTATGTTTTTAAACATTAGCTATTTCCCAATTTACTCTTCCCTTCACCCTATACCACCCTTATAAGGATAGAAATCAGTTAAGCAAAACCAACTGAAAAAAAAAAAAAGGTGACTGATGGGATGTACCAGCTGCCACTTCTATAGTCCCATACCTGTCCACTAACAGGAGGAAAACAAAGTTCTTCATCTGTTCTCTGGAACTGTGAGTTCAGCTACTGTTGAAATTCATTTTTGTTTACATTATTGTGCCATATGTGTGTGTGTGTGTATATCTATATAAAATTTCATGGTTCTTCTGACTTTGCTCTCCAGCAATTCAAATAAGTCTGCCCATGCTTTTATGAATTTCTCATACTTGCCAACTCTCATTGTATTCCATCCTTATGGCATTCTTATTGCGTTCCATGAATTCACATTCTACAAAATGTTGAACCATTCAAATGAATTCAGTTTATTTCCAGTTGTTTTTCTTTTTTTTACTTCCATAAAAAATACTGCTGTGAATTGTGGGGTCCGACATTGTCCAATCTTCAAGAAAAATCACTGAGGCACAGCTCAAAGCCAATGGAACTTCATTAAAGAGTCCATGGTCCCCTCTAGTGAAGTAGATCTCAGATCTTCCTCATGATCTGAGATGCCTCCTTTCCCCATGGTCTTACTTTTACAGGACTTGATACCCAGACACTCAGAAGAAGTAAATTAAAACACAGTCTCATTCATTGATAGACCTTAATTTTGACCCTCCAGGAGAGCCAGAAATGATGCATCATCATGAGTGGTCACAAGATGGACAAGGCAACAGCCATCTTCAGTGACTAAGTGGTTATAAGACGGTCAACTATCCATGTTGGACAAGAAAGAGTGGTCCAGACGTACAAAAACAAATTGGGGAACTTTTCTATATCATGCCAAAGTTTCCCACCCATGCCAGGTTTGGTCATCAGCATTCTTGTGATTAGGCAAGTGAACATCGTAACTGGTAGTTCACAGCTCTGGGGCCTAATATATAGAACTTACGATAACTACACTTATGAAATGATATCAGACTGATTAATATTGATTGAAATAAAATAGGGGTCTAATTGATCATCTGTCACAGAATATTTTGGTTTATGTTCTTTCCGTCTCTCATCTCATAGAATCATAGCTCTAGAGGTCAGCCATCCGTAATATTAATGAGATTTGAAGATCTTCCCCACCCATTGATAGGCCTCAAGTAAAGCCCATTGGGAGAACAACTTGCCTTAGTGGGGGAAGGCTGCTTGAAGAAAGGCACACACCTTTTGCTGATTTCTAATTAGGCACTGGGTCATGGAGGGTTGTGACGCCCTCTGGCTCTGAGAAGGGTATATATACTCTGAGGTTAGAATTTTGCTTTCAGGCAACCAGAATATACACCATCTTGGAGTGGGGAGGGGTAGAAATGGGGAGAAAATTTGTAATTCAAACTCCTGTGAAAGTCAATGCTGAAAACTAAACACATTAAATAAAAAAAAAATATTCACTAGAATTTTGCTTTCACTCATTGGAAGAATGTTCATGTGATGTGAAAACCCCTGATGTTGGTGCTTCTCTCTGGTAACTATGTATGTATTGCTAATTTCTCAGAGAGAACTGTCTGTTGATCTGTGCTACTATTTCTGCTTATAATTTCTGCTTCTAATCTCTGTATTTTCTCTGAAGTTCAGGGTGCTGACTTTTCCCCTGAACTAAATGAATGATATCTATGTTTAATTAAAGTAAGATTGTTGACCCCCTTAAAGTTGCTTTCCTTTAGAAAAGCAGATCAAAGAACCCATGCTAGCAGCCATCCTGAGTATGCCAGCATGGTTGCTATTACACCACCTAATCCAACCCCTTCATTTAACAGATGAGAAAACTCAAGCCCAAGAAGATAAATGCCTCGACCAAGGTTGTACAGATAGTAAGTATCAGAGGTGGGATTGGACCCAACTTTCTCTGACTCATAAGCCAGTCCTCTTTCTACCATATTACACTGCTTCATGCTTGCAGTATGGACCTAGTAGTGGTACTTAGGTTTGTAGCTGAGGAAACTGAAGCTCAAAGAAGTCATGGCTTACTCAAAGTCACGTAGCTATTTAAATCAGGACTAGAACAGCTAGCCCAGTGTTCTTCCTACTGTCCCAAGATGTTGAGCACTAATTAGTTCATGTTCACTAAGTCTGTCAATTCACTAAACATTTCTAAAGAGTCTGGAGAATTGGAAGCAAATGCAGGGTCAGATGTGTACCCACAGCATGGAAAATGCAATGGATCCAGGGATGAAGATGTAAATTGAAGAAAGACAGGATAACAGGTAGTTTGACTATAAAGAAATAAAACCAATTTTCAAAGATATAATCAAGGCATCTTTAAGTTAGAAGTGACTTAGAAATCATCTAATTCAACCTTCCCTTTCCTGTAAGAATCCTCCCTACAGCCTTTCTTATAGTTGACCTTCCTGGGTCTGCTTCAACACTTCTAGCCATCAACAGTCATTTATTTATTTGTTTTAACATTCTTTTTTTAAATTTTGAGTTCCAAATTCTTTCCCTCCCTCCAGTCCCTCCCCTCCCCATTAGAAAGCAAGCAATATGACACCCCTTGTACATTTGAAGTCATGCAAAGTATATTTCTATATTATCTTTGTTGCAAAACAAGCAAGAAAAATAAAGTGAAAACTATTATACTTCAATTTGTACTCGGAATTCATCCATTCTCTCCCCAGAGGTGAATAGCGTATTTCATCATGAGCCTTTTGGAACTGTCGTGGATCATTGTATTGATCAAAATAGCTAAGTCTTTCACAGTCAATTATTGTTACCATATTGCTGTTACAATGCATAATGTTCTCTTGATTCTGTTCATTTCACTTTGCATCAGTTCAGATAAGCCTTCCCAGATTTTTCTGAAACCATCCCTTTTGTCATTTCTTATAGCACAACAGTATTCCATCATAATCATATGTTACAACTTGTTCAGCCATTCCCCAAATAATGGGCAACCCCTCATTTTTCAATTCTTTTCCACCACAAAAAGAGCTGACATATACATACATACATACATACATACATACATACATACATACATACATACATACATATATATATATATATGTTACATATAGGTCCTTTTTCTTTGATCTCCTTGGGATACAGACCTAATAGTTGTATTTCTGGGTTAAAGATTATGCACAGTTTTGCAGCCCTTCAGGCTTATTAACAAATTGAATCAACAGGTATTTATTAAGCACCCTTTATATGCCAGACACTGTGCTAGGCTCTGGGTGTACAAGTACAGAGAATGAAACAAAAATCAGTGTTAGAGAGAGAATACCAACAGTAACAAAATGGCAGATCCTTGAAGAATTGAGATAAGTAATGATAATAACTCTTCTTCCTTTAGCATTTTAAGGTCTACAACACACTTTCCTCATAAGAGTCCTAAGGTAGATAGTATAAAAATAACTACAATACAAAATGATGCTTGTGTAAGTGCATAAGAAAGAAGCAATTCTACCACTGAGCAAGTTCCAGGAAGAATGGACTGTCACCCCAAACAGAGGGGATCAGGGAAGACTCCATGAAGGAAACAACATTAACATTAGCCCTTAGAAAACAAATAAGATTCTGTAGGAGAGAAACAGGAGGCAATGATATTGAGCAAATGCATGAAGGCAGGACCAGTTGCCATATGTAGAATAGACAATATGTGGTGCAGGTCGACTACAATATGGTGAAGTCTAGTCAGTAAGATGGTATCACATTGTAGAGGGACTTGAATACCTGATTAAGGAGCTTGAACTTCATTCTGAAGATGATAGAGAACTATTGAAGGATCCTCAACACAGGAAGTGGTGAGACCATATCTGTATGAAGCTAAGTTCAGCAGCAATGGGAAGGATGGCTTGGGAGGAGGAAGAGGCAGAAGACTAGTTAGATATCTATGGCAATAGTCTAGATAGATTGTAATGAGAGTCAGTACTAGAGTGATGACACTGAGAATAGTGAGGAGGGGGACAGAGATTAGAGATCATATTAACTGGCATCTATAAGGTTGCAAAGCACTTTCCTCTCAAAAAATCCTGTATAGGAGGCAGTGCAAATATTGTTGCTTCCATCTTATAAATGTAGAAACTGAGGCTAGGAAAGTTTGAGAGACTTAACCATGTTCATACAGCTAGTAAGTTTATGAGGCAGAATTTGTATCCATGTCTCCTGATTCCAGATACAGCATTCTATTCACTAAACCATTCATGCTTAAGTCAAGACATCACACCCCCCCCCCCTCTATATCACTGGTCCTCTTAGAGAACAAAGGACAAACAACAATAACAACTGTTTGAGGCAAAGATAACAATTACAAACTTTTTGTGTAAGAACTAGATATGGGAGGCAGGAGAAAAGACAAAGATAAGTTTCAAAACATGGCAGACCAGATAATGATTGCTGCCCCAGCAGAATGTTGGAGACAGAAGAGAGAGCCAATTTAGGGATAAAAAGGGACTGTTGGGTTATCCAGGTGTAGAAGTCATGTAGGCTGTTTGAGATATTGGTCTAGAGCTCAGGGGAAAAGGCAAGTTGGAGCTAAAGATATGGGAACCATCCATAGCAGTGATAGAGAATTGAAACTATGAGGGTGAATGAGGGTAGCAGTGTAGAAAGGAAGAGGACCAAGGAAAGAAACTTGAGGAGTCACAACGTTGAAGGATTGGGGGAAGAAAAAGGAAAAAGAACAGGAGGAAGAAAAGGAACCATTAGAAGACAAGAGGAGAACAAGGAGAAAGGAATATTTGGGAAACCAAGGAGGAGAGTGTATTGAAAAGGAAGGGGTGGCCATTAATCTCAAAAGCTGCCAAGTGGTCAAGGAAGATGAGGCCTGAGAAAATGCTCCTGGATTTGGGGAGAGGAAGATCTTTGGCAACTGTTAAGACAGGTAGTTTCAGCAGAACAGTGATGAGGAAAGCTAGATTACAGGGATTCAAGATCTTAGGGTCACAAATCATAGAATTAGAGCTGGAACTGATCTTAGAGGTTGTCTAGTCCATTTTAGATGGACTGCTAGGCGGCACAGTGGATAGAATATTGGGCCTGAAGTCAGAAAGACTCATCCTCTTGGGTTTAAATCTGGTCTCAGAGACTTCCTAGCTGTGTGACCCTGGTCAAGTTACTTAACCTTCTTTGCCTCAATTCCCTCATCTGTAAAATGAACTGGAGAAGAAAATGGCAAACTACTCCAGTCTCTTTGCCAAGGAAACTCCAAATGTGGTCACAAAGAGTCAGATATGACCGAACAACAAAGTCCATTTTACAGATGAAGAACCTGAGGATCAGAGTTGTCAAGTGATTTATTCAAGGTCACACAGGGAGTAATTGGCAGAGCCAGGATTAGAACATGCTCAATGGGTATTTAAGTAAGTACTTTGTGTTAGGCACAATGCTAGTTCTGGGGATACAAAGGTAAAATATTAAATAGTCTCTGCTATCTAGGAATCTACATTGTAACAGGAGAGGTAGTCCAAACTATGTATGGCAATAGTCCAGGCAGATTGTAAAGAAGGCCTGTACAAGGGTGATGGTACACACACACACACACCCACACGCACACACATATACAAGATTCATAGCAGTGGCCATATGAGGTGACCTTAGCAATGAGCAACTTGGGGACTTCCTCATGCAGAAGGTGTTACTTGATATGGGGTTTGAAGGAAACTAGGAATTCCAAGAGCCAGAGGGACAGTATTCCAGGCAGAGGGGACAGCCAGTGCAAAGGTGCTGAGAGAGGACATGTAGTATCCTGTGTAATGAAGAACAGGTAGGCCAGTAGGGTGAAACCATAGAGTTTGAACTGAGTAGAAGAGAACAATAATAAAGTAGGAAATGACCAGGCTGTGTGTTGTCAGACAAAGGAATTTACATTTGATCTTAAGGTAATAAGGACCCACTAGATTTTATTAAATATAGGAGGGTGACATAGTTTGACCTGTTTTCATATGGCCCATGGATTAGAGTGGGGACAGACCTGAGGCAGGATACCGATTATGAGGCTATCCCAGTAGTTCCAGAGAGAAGTGATAAAGTGGCTGTGTGAGTGAAGGAAAAAGATTTGAAAGATATTGTGGATATAGAAACAATAAGAATTGCCAACTCATTGGATTTGTGAGGTGAGTGATGGGAAAATAGGAAGTTCAGGAGAGGGGTAGATTGGAGGAAAAGATAATGCATTCTGTTTCAGGCATATTGTGAGTTCAAGATGCTTATTGGCCAGCCAATAGGCATCTTGACTGGAGAGAGCAGTTTCAATTGAGTAATGAAGTAAGAAACCACATTGCAGAAGCTTAGGAACAGAGTGAGAGGAGATGAAGTGGATGTGCTAGGTATAGATGGCTTTTTAAAACAGATTAACTGAAAATGTAGCATTTTCAGTTATGAAATGTGATTTCTCTTGGCTGATTATACATTACCAGAAGAATCATTAGTTTTCTATTATAGTACCAAACCTGAGTATCTAAGTTTTGATTTTAGGCCAAACAAAACTACAAGAGTTTTCAAAAGAGATATTTTAATTATTTTTGTTCACTCTAGATCCCATTTTTATAATCAGTTTCTATAGTGCTAAAGAGGTATATGATACAACATAAAGAGTGTTAAATTTAATAGTCAGAAAATCTGGGTTTGAACCCTACCTCTGTCACTTATTTCCTCTTTGACCTTGGGCTTTATATCCTCAGCCTCAGTATCCTCTTCTGAAAAATGAGGTGGTTGAACTAATTAGCCAGTAGTATCCTTTTCCATTTTAAATCCGTGATTGTGTGATACCACTGATGGGTTCTTGTCTTGGCTCCCTTTGTCTGGCTTCCTGTTTGTATTGTTCAACACCTCACACACAGTTGGCTTCTATAGATTATTTACACTCCTTCCTATCTTAACCTGCCTTTCTCTTTTTAAAAAATTCTAAACAGGTTGCTTTTTTGCAAAACCAACTTTTTAAATGTGAGTTCAAACTCATTTTGAAGAGAATTTTTACTAGTAGGAAAGAACTTAAAATGTATTTTTTTCCTATTGTAGCACCATGTCAAAAGATCGTTGAACTACTTGACTTTATTCTCTTTTAGCTTTTTAAATTTGAAAATAACTTCCCCTAAACATTTCCTACACTTCTGAATTCAAACTTACTTCTCATTATTTCGTTATCTCTGTCTTGCACTTTGTACTTAGGCATATACTTTGAGAAGCTCTTACATTCTTGCATTCATGCATTCTAGTATGAAATCACTATTCTTTCTTGGTTATTTGTGGGTCCTTCATTCTCAGAGAAGGTCCATCCTGCTCATAGTCATATCTTATGTGCTATGTGCACTCTAGCTCACTCTCTCAAGGCCAGGTAGGCTACACTTCCTCACCAGGTTCAGGGTTACCTGAGGAGCTAGGCATGGCTTTTCCTCTGCTATTATTGGATTGAGCCCCCAATGGTTTTATTTTCCCCATTATTAGAGAGTACCCCAATTCTATTTAAGACCCATCAACTTTTACAAAAGGAAATTTGCCTCAAAGACAGCCCGTACAAACACAAACATTTCTGCTACTATCTCTGACCCATACTTGCCTGAACATCACTTTAGTTTCTGGGGAGGTTTACCTTATCTTGGTTCCTACATAATATTGGTTCTACCAAATTCGTGCCCAAAGGCGACATCTTTGCCAGATGAATCCTCATCTTAGCTATATGAGGAACTGAAGATACTCCTAAAAATCAGTCCTTGCTCTTTGTGACATCACTGCTGGGTTGGCTACTACATTTGACCTTGGCTCCAGTTCCCAGATTCCTGTGGCCTGCCCTCTTGACATTTAGAATTTCCAATGCTAGAGACTCCTCTCACTTCACTAGATACTATGGAGAACAGCAGTCTGAGAGCTCCCAGAAGTGAATGAGGCAAATAAAAATTAAATAAACTTATAGGCTGTTACAAATACCTCAGAAGCCAATCAAAGAGCCTTCTCTTCAACACATGACTAGACTCTTGGCATCAGTTATGGAATGTCTACACATGTTCCACAGCCTGTCTCTTCAGAGCACTTCTTTTACACATCATCCTGATTCTTCTCCCAGAAGAAGGCTTACTTACCAAATTTTCCTTGTGAAAAGATGCTACCCCAGGTGCTCTGGACATGTACTAGATTCCCAGTATATTTATTTCAATCATCAGCAATATTTCATCATAAAATGGATCACTATGGGAATGGTTTGGGTTGCATTTACTGTGATGATGAAAAAGGGGCTTTAGTGATCCAAACAAATAGACATAATTGGGGAAATATGAAGACGCTTCTGAAACCTTACTGAGATATTGGAGAGTGGTGAGGAAAAGAAGTACATAATTAAGGTGGGTGGGCAGAGATGACATTATCAGCTCTGTTGGAGGGGAAGGAAGCATGATGGTGAAGAGAGCTCTGAAGTCAGAGAATATGGGTTCAAATTCTTGTCTGATGTTTACTCCCTATATGACTTTGGGCAGGTCACTTAGATTCCCTAGCCTCAGGTATCGCATCTGTCAAATGAGAGGATTAGACTATTGAACCATTGAAGATACTTCCAGATCTAGCATTATAAGTATTTCCTGGGAACAGAATTCAGTTTCAGAGATAGCCTAGCAGGGGAGAAATGGGGGTCCAGGATATTAGCGGCTGAGCAATTATTCCTTTGCTCTTATAACTGCAAGAGGGGTATTAGGCTAGAATTATATCTCTACTGCACATTAGGTATTCTTAAATCAGAAGTACAGTGCTCTTTAAAAGGCTTGGAATAAAAATTGCTTTCTCTGGTCATTCCCAGAGGGGAGGGAATAGCCTTCTCTTGCCATCTTAGTTTTAGGTCGTCAAGCACTGGTTACACAAAGGCAATCTTAGACAGGGAGTAAACACATTTATCTAAACAAATGCTAACAAGAAATCAAGGAAAATTTAGGTCAAAATTTCTCTCTCTCTCTCTCTCTCTCTCTCTCTCTTTCTCTCTCTCTCTCTCTCTCATCTCTCTGTTAATTCAAAGTAGCCAAAGATGGTCAAATCTCCTTCATCTCTGTCTCATAGGCTCAAAGGTCTTTCAGTTAATCAGGAATCACATCTCCGTCCACATATGCAGTGTCACATAGCTATCTTTCAGGGAACTGCCCAACCTACCTGAAATGGGAGTAGGTATTGCAATAGGAAGATAGGTCACATCCTCATACCTTAGTCACGGGCTTGTTTATAACACAACTATATTATCTCCTTTAATATTACCCTACTCTATTTCCTCTCATCACTTAATGGTTGATGAAGATCTACTGGCTCTGTGCTTCTGGGTTCTGTAAGCTAAGTTTTAATTCAAGCAATCAACAAATACTAAATACCTACTCTGTGTTTAGTATGGTGCCAGGCAATAAGATAGAAAGTCAGGCTTGACAGCTCTCAACACAACATGTAGTATTTATCATACAGGCTTTCTTGAAATAAAAGTTTATTGCTACCTATTTAGAATCTTCTCTTATGTTCTGCTGTGCACATAACATGCTTTTTTTTCTTTTCTTACTTTGTATTTAAGTTTCAATATGTAAGTTTATGATATGTTTCTTTTTCTTTTCCCTATTTTGTGTTTGAGTTCTGGTGTTTGAATTTAAAATTAAAAAGAAGGAAAGTTAGGTTTAGAAATATATTAAAGATAGCCCCTGCCTTGAAAAAAACTTGTGGTTTTTTTTTTTTTGGAGAGGGAAGGAAAAGAGGATATCATATAAACATGAAAAGGTAACCAGCCATGGAAAACAGTAAATGATTTATGGTAACTCTAAATTTTAGAAATACCTGGGATAAGCCATTTTGCCAGTAAGGTGATGTCTTAAAAAGAATCCTAGTACCTTTTAAGATGTTAGAAAACAATAGGGGTGAAAATGAAGTAGAAGTAAGCATTTTTTATATGTTTAGGCATAAGACATGTATACATTGGGACCAGGCCACAGGTGAGTGTTGAGGTTAAATGATGTTTATAATAAACTTTCGAATGAAAGCTTCCTCTAGTAGTTGAAGATGAGGCAGTTTGACATAGTGACTAGAGCCCTAGATTTGAAGTCCGGAAGAACAGAGCTCCAAATCTTCTTCAGACATGAAATAGCTGTGCGATCCTGGGCTAATCATCAGCCTTAGTTTCTTCACATGGAGATAACAATAGTGTCCCCTGCTCCAGACCAACTCCTTCCTTTTCTTTCTTTCTTTTTCTTTTTTCCTTTATTTAATATTTTTAGTTTTCAGCATTGATTTTCACAAGAGTTTGAATTACAAATTTTCTCCCCATTTCTACCCTCCCCCCACTCCAAGATGGCATATGTTCTGATTGCCCTGTTCCCCAGTCAGCCTTCCCTTCTGTCACCCCACTCCCCCCCATCCCTTTTTCCCTTACTTTCTTGTAGGGCAAGATAAATTTCTATGCCCCATTGCCTGTGTATCTTATTTCCTAGTTGCATGCAAAAACATTTTTTTAACATCTGCTTTTAAAACTTCGAGTTTCAAATTCTCTCCCCTCTTCCCTTCCCACCCACCCTCCCTAACAAGGCAAGCAATTGAACATAGGCCACATGTGTATTATTATGTAAAACCCTTCCACAATACTCATGTTGTGAAAGACTAATTTTATTTTGCTCCTTCCTATCCTATCCCCCTTTATTCAGTTTTCTTCCTTGACCCTGTCCCTTTTCAAAAGTGTTTGCTTTTGATTACCTCATCCCCCTATCTTTTCTATTGTCCCCCCTTTTTTATCTCTTTGCTCCTTCTTTCCTGCGGGGCAAGATACCGAATTGATTGTGTATGTTGTTCCCTTCTCAGGTCAAATCTGATGAGAGCAAGATTCACTCATTCCCC
>CM053622.1:323793578-323867203 GCA_028646595.1 Phalanger gymnotis | reverse complement strand
TTTTGATCATGGCTTTCTGGTAGTCCAATAATTTTTAAATTCTCTCTCCTGGATCTATTTTCCAGGTCAGTGGTTTTTCCAATGAAATATTTCACATTGTCTTCCATCGTTTCATTCCTTTGGTTCTGTTTTATAATATCTTGATTTCTCATCAAGTCACTAGCTTCCACTTGCTCCAATCTAATTTTTAAGGTAGTATTTTCTTCAATGGTGTTTTGGGCCTCCTTTTCCATTTAGCTAATTCTGCCTTTCGAGGCATTCTTCTCCTCATTGGCTTTTTGGAGCTCTTTTGCCATTTGAGTTAGTCTATTTTTTAAGGTGTTATTTTCTTCAATATTTTTTGGGTCTCCTTTAGCCAGTCATTGACTTGTTTTTCCATGGTTTTCTTGCATCATTCTCATTTCTCTTTCCAATTTTTCTTCTACTTCTTTTATTTGCTTTTCCAAATCCTTTTTGAGGTCTTCCATGGCCTGCGACCACTTCATGTTTTTCTTGGAGGCTTTCGATATGGGCTCTTTGACTTTGTTGGCTCCTTCTGACTGTATTTTTGGTCATCTTTGTCACCAAAGAAGGATTCCAGAGTCTGAGTTTGAATCTGAGTCTGTTTTTGCTGCCTGGCCATGTTCCCAGCCAACTACTTGACCCTTGAGTTTTTTGTTGGGATATGACTGCTTGTAGAGTAGAGAATACTTTGTCCCAAGCTTGAAGGGCTGCACTGTTATTTTCTATTTCTATACAGCAAGCTCTGCCACAGCAGCACTCCCCCTCCCACAAGAACCGCCAACCTGGACTGGACTCAGATCTAAGCAGGCTCTGCACTCCTGCTCTGATCAACCACTTAATTCCTCCCACCAGGTGGGCCTGGGGCCAGAAGCAACTGCAGCTGTAGTTCTGTAGCTGCATCTCCTCTGCTCTCCCCAGGGCAGTGGCCGAACCTGGAACTCCTTTCACTCAGTCCCCCAGTTTTTTCCCACTAACCTTCTCTGTTGTCTTTGGTGTTTGTGTGTTGAGAAGTCTGGTAACTGCCACAGCTCACTGATTCAGGGTACCAGGGCCTGTTCAGCCTGGCTCCTGGTCTGGTTAGTCTGGGCGAAGCCCACGCTGGGCTCTCCTCCCTTCCGCTCCCAGGTCCATGGGATAGACCTTAACCAGCGACCATCCAGGCTGGCCTGGGCTGGAGCCCTGCTTCCCTCTGATATTTCGTGGGTTCTGCAGTTCTAGAATTTGTTCAGAGTCATTTTTTATAGGTATTTCCCTAGTCAAGTCCCTGCTTTCCAGCCACCATCTTGGCTCCATCCCCCAACTCCTTCCTTTTCTGTGAGGAGGAAATGGGATAACAAATGCAAAGCACTTTGTAATTTTAAAATACTCAACAAATGTTATCTGTTATTAAGACTTCTAAGAATAAACCACCTCAGACTTGTTGAACCTTATATTGAATGCCACAATATACCAATAAGCATTTTATTAAATGCCTACTACGGACTAGACACTGTGTAAACACACAAAAAAAATGTAATAGTTTGTTGTTAAAGGACTTACCTTATGAAGGACTCATTACATAGTGAATCATGTTATAAGAAGACTCCAGTATAATGCATTTTTTTCTTAAAAAAAGTTTATTGGTTTTATTTGTTTTTCATTTAACAAATCTTATTCTTCTCTCCCTCCTTTCCCATTGGAAAAAAGAAAAAAACAAACACCTTTGTCTTAAGTATGTATACACAAACAAAACAAGTTCTCCCTTTGGCTCTGGCCATGCCAAAACAATATATGTCTTATTCTGCATTTTGAGTCCATTATTCTCTTTGTCTTGAAGTAACCAACCTTGCACTGTCGGTCTTCTTCAGTTGTGGTTTGTTATTGCATGGATCAGCATTCCTAAGTAACGAGATCAGAAGCCAGATTGTAGATGTCTGAAAAGCTGCACCATACAAAGTTATGAATTCATCAGTCAGTCAATAAGCATATATTAATCACCTATGTTGTGCCAAGGACAGGGGCAAGTGCTGGGGTTACAAAAGGGAAGCAAATGACCATTCAATCTAATCGAGGAGACAAGCCAACAAGTATGTACAAGCAAGCTATGTATAGAATAAATGTTTTTTTAAGTTCATTTTTTTATTTTTGGTTTATAACAGTCATTTCCACAAGTTTTTGAGTTCTAAATTTTCTCCTTCTCCCTCCCTCCCAAGATGGCGTGGAATCTGACATATGTTCTACATATACCTTGACATTAAACTTATTTACACAATAGTCGAGTTGTAAAGAAGAATTATGACCAATGGAATGAATCATAAGAGAGAAGATAGAATAAACTTTTGTTGTTGCTGTTGAGTAATTTTTTAGTTGTGTTTGACTCTTTGTGATCTCATTTGGGGTTTTCTTGGCAAAGATACTGGAGTGATTTGCCATTTACTTCTCCAGCTCATCTCGTAGATGAGGAATTGAGGAAAACAGGGTTAAGTGACTTGCTCAGGGTCACACAGGCCAGATTTGAGTTGAGGAAAATGGGTTTTCGTGACTCCAATCCTGGCACTCTATATCCACTGTACCACCTAGCTACCCCAGGATAAATAGGAAATAATTAATGGAGGGAAGGCACTAGAATTATGAGAGATAACAAGAAGTTTCCTGTAGAAGGTAGGATTTTAGGTGGGACTTGAAGGAATCCAGGGAAGCTAGAAGGCAGGAGAGGAGGGGGAGCATTCCAGGCATGGGAGACAGCCACAGCCAGAAAAAATGCCTGGAGCCAAGAGATGAAGTATCTTGTTCATGGAACATCAAGGAGGTCAGTGTTCCTGGAAAGAAGAATATGTGACAGGGACAATAGATATGGTATAAGAAAACTGAAAAGTTGGTGGGGGGAGGGTGGGGCAAGGGTCGTGTAGATTATAAAGGACTTTGAACACCAAACAGATAATTTTGTATTTGATTCTGGAGGTGATAGGGAGTCATTGGAGCTTAGTGCGTATGTGTGTGTGTGTAGCTATAGGAAAATCACTTTGGTGGCTGAATGGAGGATGGACAGGAAAGGAGAGAGCCTTGTGACAGGCAGACTAACCAGTAGCCTATTGCAGTAGTCCACATGGGAGATGCTAAGGGTGTGCCCCAGGGTGGTGGCAGAATCAGAGTAAAAAAGGGGATGTATTCAAGAGATGTTGCAAAGGTGAAACTGATTGGCCTTGGCAACAGGTTGGATCTGAGGTGGGGTCAGAAACAATGGTGAATTGAGTATGTCATCCAGATTGCAAGTTAAGGGACTGGAAAAATAATGGTGTCCTAAAGAGTAATAGGGAAGTTTGGAAAGGGGAAAGCTTTAGGGAGAGTGATAATGAGTTTGATTTTAGACGTACGTTTAAGAATTCTACTAGACATCTAGTTTGAGATATCTGAAAGGCAGTTGGAGATGTGAGAGTGGAGGTCAGTGGGGTTCGGGCTGGTTAGGTAGATTTGAGAATCATTATGTACAGATGATAATTAAATCCATGGTGCTGATGAGGTCACTAAATGAAATAGCATAGAAGGAAGAGAGAAGGAGGCCCAGTTGTGATTGTGTGGTTTATCCTTCCTTCTCAAAGAGGATCATGACATCAGGGAGATGATGACGTAACTTGCAATTGACATTGATTTGAGTGAGTGAGGGCTGTGAAAAGTCTCCAGCCTCATTTTCTATTTCAGAAACATCTGGTTCCAGTGGTCTGATAACTATCAGGTCTGATAACTAACTCAACCCCACTGAGACCGGGGATGGCTCAGGTTGCAGTAGGAGACTTTGTCCCTCTTAAGCTAAGGTCTTTTCACATTTTCACTTTGAGTGAGGCAGTGCCCCATTCAGTGAATAGGTTACTCTTTAAGAAGTGAGTCAAGGGAGGGCTCTTTTAATGAAAAAAAAAAATCAAACTGGGAGGGGAAGACCCTCAGGGTTGCAGGCCAAAAGAGAAACAGTTACTATTTACATTCACTCTGAGCCAGGAGGGCCCAAAAAACAACCATTCAGTGGTGCTTGGGCAGGAACCTATTGTTGTCCAATTCAGAGTCAGTTGGGCTTGACACTTAGTCTTTGAGAAAGAAACCTAGCCAGAAGACTGCATGTTAATTAGGTAGCTTTCCTCCATCAAAAATTACCTTCCTTTGGGCAGAACACCCTCAGGTAAGAGAAGAGGGGAGGGAAAGGAAGGAGAGGCGGCTCAGTATAGAACCCTGTGGGATACCCATGGTAGATGAGTGTGACTTGAATGGAGACTGAGAAGGAGTGGTCACAGGGATAGGAGGAGAACCAGGAGAGAATGGTGTCCCAAAAACCTGGAGAGAAGAGAGTATCAAGGAGGATGATTGACAGTGTCAAAGGCAGAGAGGTCAAGAAGAAGGAGGATTAAGAAAAGGATATGGCAATTAGGAGGTCATTGGAGAGAACAGTTTTAATGGAATCCTAAGCCAGATTGTAGGGGGTTAAGAAGAGAGCGAGAAGAGAGAAATGGAGACATCTATTGTAGATGACCTTTTTGAGGCGTTTAGATACAAAAAGCTGAAGAGATATATAGAATGATAGTAAGGATGGAAGGATCAGATGAGGGTTTTTTTTCAGGGTGGGGAAGACATGGACATGTTTATAGGTGGGGGGAGGGCAGGGAGATGAGCCATTAGTGAGGGAGAGATTGAAGATAAGTAAGTGTATTGGTAATTAAGGTGAGACTTTTTTTTAACTGTTTTAGAATGCTGAATTAAGTATCTTTGATTGAGCCTTACTAGGTGCAAAGCCCCAGGCCAACCGTCTATTTACTATGTGCTAAGCAGATGTGGGCATGAAGCCCCCAGGGTCCTAAGGGGAGTTGCTAGGACTAGAGCCAATAGTAGGTGCCTAAGTTCTGGTGGCTCAGATGATGTTTGATGATGTCTAAAGACTATAAAAAGAGAGAACAGAGTTGTTTGCTTGGAGCTCTGAGCTACAGGAGGAGTGGCACATGACTCTGGGCTAGCCATTGTTAAGAGCTCCCCAGCTCATGAACCCAGATGTTGATGGTTTCTTGGTAACTATGAATCATGATCTGGTCTGTTTATATTGTGTATGTTTGTAACTTGTTTGTATTTGCTCTGAAGTTCAGGTTGCTGGCTTTTCCTCCTGAACTAACTGAGTTTATGTGCATATGCTGGATTAAAGTAAGATTGTTAACCCCTTAATGTTACTTTCCTTAGTAAAGCAGATCAAAAGAACCTGTGTTGGCAGCATTCTTGTTGTTGGGCTTGTGTTGGTCTTTCACCCCCATAGCAGCTGGTAGCCAAATTGTTACAACAGTAAGTTATCTTTTAATTACTAAATCTGGTGGTGTATGTAGGGTGTTCAGGGAAGACCAGTACCTCTGGTGAGAGGGCTGTTCTCTACCTTTGGTGTCCATCACTCCACTCTCACCTGTGGCTCTAAGAAGCTGTACCATGTGCAGCAGCCATATCTGGATAAACAATTTCATCAGACAGGCTACTCCAGATTGAGGGTTAAGTGAGGGGTCTCAAAATGCCTGGATGACTTTAATGCTAGACTAAGCACAGACTATCCAATATGGCAGGAAGGCCTTGGGAGGAATAAGAGTCAGAAACAGCAACAGCAATAGTCACCTACTACTGAAGACCTTTGCATCTCAGGGCCTTCTTTTCACCAACACTGTCTTCCGTTTATCTAAATGCAATCAAACGTCATGGTTACACTCTTACGGCAAACATTGGCATTTAATAGACTATGGCATAGTAAGAAGAGATAGACAAGACGTGAAAGACAAAGGTGACATATGGCACAGAGTGCTAGACTGATCATATACATTCTCTCCATAGACTATCCTCTTAACACTCCTAAACATCTGCATTCAACAAAAGCAGCAGCCTGAAGACAAGACAGCTACCAGAATACTTAAGGACAATTCTAGGAGAAATACTGGGAGCAAAGCAGAGGTCTGTACACAGCCTCATAGATCTGACTAAGGCCTTTGGGACTGTCAGTCATGAGGGCTTGTGGAAAATTATGGCCAGATTTGGTTGCCCTGAGAAGTTTGTCAGTATTATACATCAATTTCATGATGGCATGGTTGCCAAGGTCCTAGAAAATAGACATATTCTCATGCTTTTTCAGTCACTAGTGGAGTGAAGCAGGGGTAAGTGCTTGCTCCTATGCTTTTCCCCATGATGTTTTCTGTGACGTTGGACTCCTTCAGTGAGGATGAAAATGGCATCACACTGATGGTAAAGTATTTAACTTGAAAAGGCTATAGGCCAAGACTAAAGTGAAGGAGAGTTAGCATGTGACTTTTTTGTTCGCAGATGATTTGTGCACTCAGTGCAGCCTCTGAAGCTGGGATGCATGAAGGTGTAGATTGATTCTCTGTTGTTTATGCTAATTTTGGCCTAACAACTAACACCAAGAAAACAGAGGTTCTCCACCAGCCAGCACCACACCACCCATACACGGAACCATAGGTTATAGCAAATGGAGAAATATTGAATGCTATGGGTAAGTTCACTTGCCTTGGCAGAGTACTTTCCAGGAATGTATGCATAGATGATGAGGTTGATGTCGTATTGCCAGAGCTAGCTCAGTGTTTGGGAGGCTCTGAAAGAAAGTGTGGGAGAGAAAAGGTATTAAACTGCCCATCAAACTGAAGGTCTACAGAGCCGTTGTGCTGACCTCATTGTTGTATGCCTGTGAAACCTGTTGCCAGGAAAGTGAATTTTTTCCATTTCATTTGTCTTAGGAAGATTCTGAAGATCACCTGGCAACATAAGTTACTGAAGGTCCTTTCTCAAGTTAAACTGCCAAACATTCAAGCTCTGCTACAGAGAGAGCAGCAATGATGGGCTGGCCATGTTGTTTAAATGCCATATGTACTCTTGCCTAAAAGACGATTTTACAGAGAACTCACACAGAGCAGGCATTCACATGGAGGTCAGAAGAAGCAATACAAGGACACTCTCAAGGTCTCTCTGAAAAACTTTGGGATTAATTGCATGACAGGGAGACACTGGCAAAGGACCTCCCACATTACAGAAGGTGCTGTGTTCTATGAGAGAAGCAGAATTTCAGTAACTCAAAAGAAATGCGAGATGTACAAATTTGGAGAAATCTCTACTCCAAATGTTGACATGGACTATTTGTGCCTGACCTATGGAAGAGCCTTCTGAGCTCATATTGGTATGATTAGCCACAGTCAGACACATTGTACCTTGACTCCAACATAATGATGTCATTTTGGTCCTCTTTGAGAACAAAGGACAACAACCAACCAACCAGGTAATTTTTCCATATATTCTCAAATTTATTTATTATGCACCCTTTCATACCTGATACATATCTGTTTGGAATTTATCTTTAGATAAGATGTGAAGTTTTAGTCTAAATCTAATTTCTTCCGTACTGCTGTTCAATTTTCCCAGAAGTTTTTATCAAATAGTCCTTACCCAAATAACTAGAGTGTTTGTCTTTTTTTTTAACAGTATGCTACTAAGTTTGTTTGCTTTTGTATCTTGTATCTTTGTATTTTTATATCTTGTGCCTAATCTGTTACCTTGATCAATCTCTCTGTTTTTTAACCAGTACCAAATGGTTTTGAAAATTACTACTTTGTTATGTAGTTTGAAATCTAATAGCACTAGGCCCCCTTTGTTCTCTGTTTTCCCTGTGTTATTTTCTTTGAGATTCTTAACTCTTTTTTTTTTTTGGCCTCACTGTGAATTTCGTCTTTTTTTTTTTACTTCTGTAAAGTAAACCTCTGATAGTTTGATTGGTATGGAATTGAATAATCTGATTTAAATCATACTGTCATTTTTATTATTTTGACTCATCCTACCCCTGAGCAATTGCTATTTCTATAATTATTTTGGTCTGTATTTTTGTGAACAGTGCTTGTAGTTGTATTTATATAGTTTTTGTGTATCACAGTAGGAAGACTCCCAAGTATTTTATGCATTTTTGTTCCTTTTTGTATTTTTAAAAAAATTTATAATTCATTAATTTATTTTTAGTTTTCAACATTCACTTCCATACGATTTTGAGTTTTAAATTTTCTCCCCCTTCTTTCCCTCCCCCTTACCCCAAGACAGTGTGCAGTCTGATATAGGCTCTACTTGTACATTCATATTAAACATATTTTCACATTAGTCATGATGTAAAGAAGAATTAGAACTAATAGGAGGAACCATGAGAAAGAAGACACAAAACAAAACAAGAAAAGGAGAGCAAATAGTATGCTTCCATCTGCATTCAGAGTCCGAAGTTCTTTTTCTGGATGTGGAGAGCATTTCCAATCATGGGTCTTTTGGAATTGTCTTAAATCCTTGCATTGCTGAGAAGAACTAAGTCTATCAATATCAGTCATTGCACAATGTGACTGTTACTGTGTGCAATGTTCTCCTGGTTTTGCTCATTTCACGCAGCACCAGTTCATATAAATCCAGGTTTTTCTGAAGTCTGCCTGCTCATCCTAGTATTCCATTACATTCATATATCTCAACTTGTTCAGCCATTCCCCAATTTATGGACATCCCCTCAATTTCCAATTATAGGCCAATCTCCCTAATGAATATAGATGTAAAAATTTTAAATAAAATATTAGCAAAGAGATTATAGCAACTTATCTCAAGGATAATACCAGGTTGGTTTTATACCAGAAATGCAGGGGTGGTTCAATATTTGGAAAACTATCAGCATAATTGACAAAAATCATATGATTATCTCAATAGATGTAGAAAACGCATTTGACAAAATACAGCACCCATTCATATTAAAAACACTAGAGAGCATAGGAATAAATGGAATCTTCCTTAAAATGATAGGTAGCATCTATCTAAAACCATCAGCAAACATTATATGTAATGAGGATCAACTAGAAGCATTTCCAATAGGATTGGTGGTGCAACAAGGATGTCCATTGTCACCACTGTTATTCGGTATGGTAACAGAAATGTTAGCTTTAGCAATCAGAGAAGAAAAAAGAAGTTGAAGGAATTAGAATAGAGAAAGAAGATGATATGGTACATTTAGAAAATCAAGTAAAAAATTACATGAAAGAATAAACAAATTTAGCAAAGTTGCAGGATATAAAATAAAACCACATAAATCATTGGTATTTCTATAACAAAGCCCAGCAGCAAGAGATAGAAAGAGAAATTCCATTTAAAGCCAATGTAGTCATTATAAAATATTTGGGAGTCTCCCTGCCAAAACAAACCCAATAAAACACAATTACAAAACACATTTCACACAAATAAAGTCAGACTTAAATAACTGGAAAAATATCAGTTGCTCATGTGTAGGCTGAGCAAATATAAGAAAAATGACAATTCTGCTTAAATTAAATTACTTATTCAGTGCCATGCCAATCAAACTACCAAAAATTATTTCATAGCACTAGAAAAAGCATTAACAAAATTCATCTGGAAGAACAAAAGATCCAGAATATCAAGGAAATTAATGAAAAGAAATGCAAGGGAAGGTGGCCTTGCTATACCAGATCTTAAATTGTATCATAAAGCAGCAATCATCAAAATTACTTGGTATTGGCTAAGAAATAGAGTGTTGGATCAGTGGAAAAGGTTAGGTACGTAAGACATCATAGTCAATGACTATAGTAATCTACTATTTGATAAATCCAAAGACTCCAGCTTCTGGAATAAGAACTTACTATTTAACAAAAACTGCTGGGAAAACTAGGAGTTAGTATGGCAGAAACTAGGCATAGACTAACATCTTACACACTATTTTATGAATTTTGTAGTTATCTTATGTGGAATTTCTCTTTCTATATCTTCCTGTTGGGTTTTATTGCCATCATATAGAAATGTTGATTATCGATGTGGATTTATTTTATACACTGTAATTGCAGTGAAGTTAAAATTTTCTATTAATTTTAATTGATTTTAGTGTTCTTTAAGGACATTATCATTTCATCTGCAAAAATGATAATGTCATTTCTTCATTACCTATGCTTAGTAACACAATTTCTCTTTTTTCTCTTATTGCTATAGCCAGAATATTTACTACCATGTCAAATAGAAGTGGTCGTAATATATGTCCTTGTGCCACTCCTGATTTTATTGGAAATGATTCGTTTATTTCAACCATATATAATGCTAGCTCTTAGTTTTAGAGATATAATTTTTATTATTTTAAGAAAACCATTTATTCCTATGTGTTCTAGTGTTTGTTTTTTTTAAACAGAAATGATTGTTGTATTTTGCCAAAAGCTTTTTTGGCATCTTTTAATACAATCATATGATTTTTGTTGTTTTTGGTATTGACATGATTTATTAAATTTTTAGTTTTCATAATATTAAATCAACTATCTATTACTGGTATAAATACAACCTAGTTGTAGTATATAATCCTTATGATGTCACTTAAGATCATTCTTTTGCTTTTTTTGCAAATGGTTTATGTAATATTTAGAATAAATTTTCTTTGTATGCTTGATAGAATTCACTATTGAATCCATCTGTCCTGGAATTTTTTTTTCCTTTCAGAATTCATTTATGACTTTTTCAATTTCTTCCTTTCAGATTCTTTATCTCATTCTATTAATTTGGAAATCTTATATACTAGTAAGGATTCATTTATTTCATTTAATTGTTAGTTTTATTTGCATGTAATTAAGCCAAATAATTTCTAACATTATCCTTTATTTTTTCTTTGTTTGTTGTGAATGTTCCATTCTCATTTTTGATACTGGTAATTTGGTTTTCCTCTTCTTTTAAAAATCAAATTAGCTAATAGATTATCGATTTTATTGTTTTTCTCAAAATTTGCTGGTTTTATTTATTAATTTAATGGATTTTTTGTCTTTAATTTTGTTAAATCTCTTTCTTGATTTTTAGTGTTACTCTTTTAGAGTTTGAGTTTTTAAAATTTTTGGTTTTGTAATATTTTTAGTCACATGCAAAATTTGTTTATACATATTTTTCTTTTTTACTAATGAAAGTATTTACACATATATGCAGTTTTCCCTAAGAACTATTTTGGCTACATCCTAAAATTTTTAAGAGTTGTCTCATCATTAGTTTTAATGGAGTTATTAATTATTTCTACAATTTGTTCTTTGACCCACCAATTCTTTAGGAATAAGTTATTTACCATCCAAGTGATTTTTAATACTTATTCCAGTGGCCCTTTATTTAGTATAATTGTATTGCATTATGGTTAGCAAAGGATGTAGATAATATTTTTTGACATTTGTTATGAGGTCTAATACATGATTTATTGTTATAAAGATGCACTATAGAGCTGAGACATATGTATATTACTTTCTATTCCCATTCAATAATGGCAAAAGTCTTTCATATCTAACTTTCCTAAAATTTAACTTAGGTCTTTAACTTTTCTCTTATTTATTTATTTATTTTTGGTTACATATAAGTAAGGCTAAAAGGGGATACTTCAAAACATCTCATTGTTATGCCTTTAGTCTCTATTTCTAATTGTTTTGTTTTTCCTTTAAGTATTTAGATGTGATGTCCTTTGATGCATAAATATTGAATAATGAAATTCATTATGTAGGTTACCTTTTTTAAAATGTAGTTTTCTGTTTGTCTTCTAGAAATTGAGTATATTTTTGCTGTTGCCTTATCTGAAATCAAATTGCTATCCTTGCTTTTTTTGTGTTCCGCTAAGATGTGATAGATTTTGCTTTAAACCATTATTTTAAGTATATGTGAGACTTTATGTTTCAGTCATGTTCCTTGCAGTATATATATTCCCCCATATATATATACATATATATTTATGTATTTATAGTTAGATTTTTCTTTGTAATCCACTCTGCCATCCTCTTCCATTTTATGAGTACATCCCACTCACAGTTAGAGTTAGATTAGTTAATTGCATATTTTCCTCTACCCCAATATTTTATACTTTTTCTTCTCTGTACTCCTACATCTCCCTTTTTTCTTGCTCTTTTTTTAATCTCTTTTTTCACTATACCGTAAGATCATCAGAAAGAGAAAAAACATCTGTGTAAAGAAAAAAAACCCAGCACCAATTTCTTTTTATAGAGGAAAAAAAAGGGGGGAGGGGCGTTGTCTCATATCTTGTGGAATGATATCAGTTTTGTAAGGTAAATATAAAATGGAAAGTACCTCCTTTACCCTCCTCCTTCTGCACAAGGAAAAGGCCTCAACTAGGTGTCTTCCACCTGATGAGAGACAACCTCCCGATTAAATGAGAATTAAAGAAAAAGCCTCTCCTCTCACTCAGTCCATTTCTTCAAAAAAGGGCCTCAACTCAGTCTGATCACAAAAGGAGGGCAGTAGCTTGGTGTCCGCGGTAAAGGAAAAGATATGGATCAAAAGAACAGGTCCTAACTTAGCCTGATACCCAAAGAAAGAGTGGCTAAAGAGAAACCCCTAGGCAACTTGATCTGATCTCCAGAGTAGGAGAGACTGGAACTGAACTTCCAAGGCCTCAGCAACAAAAACAAATAAACAACAACAAAAAAAAGAATTTTAATCATGCCAGGGATAATTACGACACGAACCCAGAAAAGGAGAATAACTCAAAAACATGTCAGATAAAAACTTCAAAGAAAAAAAAACAAGAAAAATTAGAATTCCTAGAAGAAATGATGCAAGGATTGAAAAAAATATTAATGATATTATAAAAGAAAAGAGAGCTATAGAGGAGAAACTCATTAAAAACATCAACAGCTTAACGCAAGAGGTCCAAAACTATTCTAGTAACAAACTCCCTAAAAATTAGAATGGACTAAATAGGAGCTAATGACTCCAGAAGATAATAAGAATTATTACAATAAAGTAAAATGTCAAAAGACTAAGAAAATAGAGGAAAATGCAAGTTATATTATATAAAAATTAAATGACCTAGAAAACAGATCAAAGAGAGATAACTTACAAATCTTTGTATTAAATCTTGAACCCGAAACAACCACCACCACCACAACGACAACTACTACTTACCTGGAGTTAAGATCAATTTAGGGTGATTAGTTTTTAATTGAATCAGTTTCACTTTCTATACTCCTTTAGAATCTTATGTAAATGAATGGCTAGAGACAAAACTATTCGTTGACCATTTATTGCCTACTCAAGTTCACTCTCTTGCTGGCCTCTTCAAGTGAAATTCTAGGCATTTAAGCTTCCTACCATTTAGGGGGAGGCTTCGAGTATATTTTCATCTTCTGGCTTTCCTCCTTACATTTCAATGCTTGTGTCTGGTGCAGAAATTTCACCAGGGCATCCCCTACCCATTTGTTTAAAGCCTCAGCTATTTTTTTTAAAAAAAACACTAGTAGAATCACTCCAACTAGAGTATTTTCTCCTCTTCTTCAATTGCCCCCTGTGGTTCCACTTGTTAACTATCTGGCCTTTTATTTTCCAAAGAAAGGAACCTTACAAAACTCCTCATGCTTCCTGTCATCATGGAAGCGACCTCAGGTTCTTGAAGATCCTGACAGAACGAAAGCTCTAAGTCATAGTAAACAAGCCAGAAGAAAGAAAATTATAACGGAAAAAGAACTGCCTTTTTGGTACACTGCTGTTAACCAACTATGTGACTTTTAGCAAGTCAATTCACCTCCCGAGGCTTGATTTTCTTATCTGTAACATTAGGTTTACCTATATGACCTTTAACCTGTCTTCTAACTCTAAATCCTGTGAAAGACTCTTCAAAAAAGCAATCTGCACTCATTATTTTCACTTCATCTGTTACTCATTTTTTCAACCCTGATGCGATCTGGCTTTTAATCTTTATAATCTTTCCTGAAACTTGCGCTCTCCAATGTTACCAAGGTTCTCTTAGCTACTAAATCCAAAGGAATTTTTTCAGCCCTCCTCTTAGATCTCTTCAACTTATGGCACTGTTGACCAGCCTGGCCTAGTGGATATTCTCCTCTCCCTTGACTTTTGGGGCATTCCTCTCATCTGTTTCTTGTCCTACCTGTCTGACCTTTTCAGCTCATCACTCTTTTGCTGCCATCTCACCAAGGGTATCACTAAAAGATCTGTCCTGGAACCTGTTCTTTTCTTTCTTTATACCTTATTCCTTGATGATCTCATCAAATCTCACAAGTTCAGTAATCATCTCTGTGCAGATCATTCCTAGATCTATGTATTGTGTAGTATTAATCTCTCTGCTGAACCCCAGTCCTCCATCACCAGCTATTAGACATCTTTGCTTAGATATACCATTGTCATTCTAAATGCAAGCTGGACATCTTCCTTCCTAAACTTGCCCCTCCTCTTCATTTTTCTATTTCTGTAGAGGGGCACGGTATCCCTACAATCACCTAGTTTTGCAACATCTGAATCAGTCAACAAGCATTTATTAAGCTTCTATTGACATACACTGTGTTAAGTGATAGAGGGATACAAAGACAAAAATGAAACAGCTCTTCAAGGGGGTTACGTTCTACCAGAGAAAATGGCATAAACACAAATAAGAATATGCAAAATATATTCAAAAAAGGTACAGGGTAATTTTGGGAGGGAAAGCAATAGAAGTTTGGGGAAGGTGGGAATAGGCTTTCAGAAAGCAATGCTCCAAGCTGAGCATTGAAAGAAACCTGAGATTCTAGGAGACAGGGGTGAGTATGGAGGGCATTCTAGGCATGAGTCAGCCTGCACAAGGGTACAGAGATAAGAAATAGAGTATTTTTCTGTGAGGAACAGCTGGAGACATAGTTTAACTAGAACACAGAACATGTGAATTTGGAGTGATATACAATAAAGCTAGAAAGGAGGGTTGGAGCTAGGTTATAAAGATCTTGAATGCTGAACAGAGGAGTTTATTTTTGACCCTAGAAATAACTTGTAGCCACTGGAATGAATTGAGTAGTATAGTACATGATCAGACCTGAGCTTTAGGCTTATGACTTTGGCAGCTTTGTAGAAGATAGATTGAAGAGAGGAGGAGAGACCTGAGTCACAGACCAATGATTAGTAATATTACAATAGTCCAAATGTGAAGTGATAAATTAGGGGTGGTGCCATGTGACTAGAAAGAAGAGAATGGATATGAGAGATGCTATAGGGTTAGAAATGACAACACTTGGCAACCAATTGACTATGAGGGATAAAGGAGATTAAAGAGTCAAGAGCAATACTGGAGTTTTTAACCCAGGAATGCCCTTGATAAGAATGGGAAAGTACAGAGGAGGAGTGGATTTTAGTGGAAACATGTTTTGGGCATGTTGAGTTCAAGATACATCTGTCTTCAGGATGTCTATTGTGAAATGTGCCATAGACAGTTGATAATTCCAGACCTGGCCTGCATATATACTTCTGTAGTCATCTGCATAGAGATGACAATTGAACTCCTGAGGCAGGGAGACTAGTTTAGGAGGCTATTTAAATAATCCAGCCATTAGATAATGGGACCCGATGAGGTCACCAAGAGAGAGTGTAGATGGGGAATCAAAGATGCTTCAAGGAAGAGCCTTGGTGCACACCCACATTTGGGGAGTAAGGTGACAGATAAGGAGCAGTCTGACAGGTAGGAGAACCAAGAGGGAGAAATATCAGGAGGTCCCAGAGAAGTGGGGGTATCCAGGAAGACAGGATGATCAACAGTGTTTAAATGATGTAGATAGGTCAAGAAGGAGAATGATAGAGAAAAGGCCACCAGATTTGACAGCTAATGATTGCTGGTAACTTTGGAGAGAACAGTTTCAGTTGAGTGATGAAATCAGAAGCCATATTGAAAAGTGAATGAAAAGAGATGAAATGGAGATAACAAGGGTAAACAATTCTTTTTTTTTTTTTTTTTACCAAAGTGGCTATTAGAAGGGGAATAAATATAAGATGATAATTTCAGGGTGTTGTTGGGTCTAATGAGGATTTTCACAGGTTAAGTTTAAGGGAATGAGACACCAGGAGAGGGGAAATGACGGGAGGTTATGAATGGACAAAGGAATTTCTGAATTCTTGATCATGAAGTGGGACACTGGTGGGTGATGGGAGATCAAGGATGTGAAAATACTTACGTGTGGATGAAGTTGGTGGAGGAGCAGATAACAGAAGTTGAAGATATTGAGCAATTGGGAGGTTAGGATATATGAGGGAGTGTGGGCAAATCTTCCCTAGTATGATAGCCATCCTCAACTCTTCCTTCTTTATCACTTTCCAAATCTAGTCAGTTGCCAAATATTGCCTGTTTGATCTCCATAATATCTCATGTCCATCCCTTCTCTTTCCTTGCACAGCCACCTTAATTCAGGTTCTTATTCTGACTCTTATTTGTTATTTCAATATCCTTCCTCACTCACTGAGAAGATGAGAAACATGATGCCCATTATTTCAACATCCTCCCAACTGGCTTCTCAGCTTCTAGTATCTTCCTTCTCCAATCCATTTTCCACATAGGTACCAAAATAATCTTCCTTATGCACAGGCTTCATGTCTTTCCCCTGCTCAAAAATTTTCATTAGGTCCCTAGTGACTCCACAATAAAAGAGTGTGAGGAAGTGGCCTAAGAGAAGGGGGTAAAGTGAAATCTAGCTAGGAATTATGTGAAACAGTGTTCTAAGAGAGCCAGTCACTAATGAGAGTGAATAGGGCCCCAGGGTGGAGACCTGGTCTGTTGAGGCCTCCCTTCTCCAGTCATTGTTCTTTTGTGGCTGTGACTATGACAGGTTAGCCCTGTCACCTCTTTCCTCTGAGGGTTATCATTGTCTTCAGACTGAGAAGCTCCACTGAGGAGGATACATCCCAGCTAGTTCCATAGGAAGCTCGCCATTTTCTCTTTTCAGCAATCTAGAGTATTTGTATGCTTTAACCTGATCTCTCTTCTTCTATTAGGTTCAAACCCCATCACCTTTGCCAAAAGGAATCTTCACTTGTCTTCTACATTAATTATTAGGTATGACCTTGAGATCTAGACTAAGATAGCTCCTTGACCTGAATATGAATCTCTGCCAGAGAAAACATTTCTTATAACATATTTTGTTGTTTAGTTGTTTTCCAGTTGTGTCCAACTTTTCATCACCTCATTTGGGGTTTTCTTAGCAAATTTAGTAGAGTGGTTTGCCATTTCCTTTTCTAGCTCATTTTACAGATGAGAAAACTGAGGCAAACAGGGTTAAGTGACCTGTACAAGGTCGTACAGCCAGTAAGTATCTGAGATTGGATTTGAACTCAGGAAGAAGAGTCTTTCTTACTCTAGGCCTGGCACTCTTTCCACTGTATCAGCTAGCCACTCATGTTGGTTCCTTATTGTCACTGAGTTGAGAAACAGAGTATAATGCTCTCTGTAACTAAAAGATGAGCAAAAGAAGGCTGTTCATAGATAAGAAAGTTGTGGATTAATACAAAGAAGCACCAAATGATTTAATTTTATTGCAACATTTGAAAGAATGTTTTTAGATGAATAGAGGCATACAGGCATATCCTTTGATTAATTATCCATTGTGCAATGGACTGGCCTTTAGTCACGTATTGGGTATGCATTAACACTTTTGGGACATCATATACATCTGTTGTATATATATACACAATACACATATAAATATACATGTATGTACGTATATGTATGTATATGAATATACATACACACACATATATATATACACACATATACATATATGTCTCAGACCCATATTAGAGATACTTCACTCCATTATTTATCCCAATATATTTGGAATTATTTCTTAATACCACAGTGCTCTTAATGTTAAGATGATAACTCTTTTACACACTCACAGAATTTTATAACCGAAAGAATCCTTAGAAAATGCCTAATCTAAGAGAATGTAGTATACAGTAACAACAATATTGTTTTAAGAACAATTCTGAATGAGTAAAGTCATTTTGACTATTATAAATGGCCTGAATTAACTACAAAGGACATATGAAGGAAGATGCTATCTGCATCCAAAGAAAGATTAAATAGAAGTATGTATAGAATGGTTTTATTTATACACACACACATACATATACATATTTGTGTCTAATGATGGCCATCTCTAAGGCAGGGAGGGGGTGGAGGGAAGGGAAGAAGAAAAAGAAAAAAAACTTTATTATATATTTAAAAGGAATAGCAAGTTGTACAGAATGGATTTGTAGTTTCAAATACAACCTTTTCTACAATGTTATGGAAATGCTTGTTTTATTTCTTAAGTTCAGAATAAAATGAATATTTTTTTAAAAATTGAAAATGCCTAATCTAACATCCATACTTAACAAATGAGGAAACTGAGGCCCAGAGAGAGGTTGAGTGCTATGCCCAAGGCCACACAGCTAACTATAGTCAGAGCTAGGGCTAGAAGGAGGTATCCTGATTTCCTGACACCAGTTCATCATTTTTCCACTTCTACAAACTGCCTTTTCTATACAACACTTACGAATTCAGTGTAAAAGATAACCTGTTTAGGCTTCAGTATGCAAAAATTCACAGCTGATGTTAAATGCAAAACAAAGCAGAACAAAACAAACACAAAAAAAAACTCCTCTGTCTTTTTTGGTCCAAGTTTGGGGGATGGGGTGGGGAACAAACTTTAGACAAAAGGGCTTTGATTAGAATGCAATCATGAAATACTTAAGAGCACTGCAATGACTAACCATGACTAGAAGACAGATGATGAAACACGCTGCCCACATCTTGGCAGAGAGGTGATGGATGAGAAGTGCAGAACAAGACACACATTTTCAGACGCTGCCAATCTGTGAATTTGTTTTGCTTAGCTCCACTTATTTGTTAAACAGGGAAGGACTTCTGTTGGGATGGGGAGGATGAGTTTTCCTTGGGGAAAGTGTTGGTGGATAGCATCAGAGATGAGAGAGAGAGAGAGAGAGAGAGAGAGAGAGAGAGAGAGAGAGAGAGAGAGATGGACAGGGACAGGGAGCAAAAGAAGAACACCAATGAAACATTATTAACTCATGTAGCCCAAGCCTTTCTGAACATGCCTGGTCTTGACTTGGAGCCAGCCTTGAAGGGCCTTTGAGCATGCCCAGTTTGTCTAACATGGACACTGCTCAAACCCTCCTTAAGGCTGGCTCCATGTTAAGACTAGGCAAGCTTAGAGAAGCCTGGGTTACACATATTATCTGGCACATAATGTGTGTTTCATAAATGTTTGTCAGTTGATTAATTGATTAAAAAATACACCAAAGAGAACAGAAGAAAGTTCAAAAGGGGACACAAACAGGGAAGTTTTGTTGCTATCATGTTAAATTTAATGTTTGAATGGAACTGGACGTATGACTTCATTAGTATGGGGAGCTGCTAATGAGGAGCCCTCTTCCAGTGCAGATCAGCACCTACTCTATCATTTTGTCCTATAGAGTGACCTAGGGCCCTAGGTTAAGTGACTTGCCAAAGGTCACATAGCCAGTATGTGTCATAGGTGATACTTGAACTCTAGCTCTGAGGCAACTTCGTGTTTACCATGTGGTTTCTGATATTTTTAGTTTTGTGAATTCCTTTCAACAACAAAAACAACAAAAAATGTGCTGTAAATCCCCAGGGTAATTTAATATACTACTCATAATATTATTTTAAATTTTTTATTTTCAGTTTGAAATTCTCTTCCTCCTACCTCCTCCTCCCTTACCCATTAAGAAAGCAAGAAAAACAAAACCATTACATACCCACACACACACACACACACACACACACATATATGTTCAAGCAAAACAAATTCCGTTACTAGCCATGTCAAAAAAAGAAACAAAGAAAGAAAATGTACTTTAATCTGGAATCTGAGTCCATCAGTTTTCTGTTTGGAGGTAGATAATGTGCTTCATCATACATTCTTTGGAATTGTGGTTGGTCATTGTGTTGATCAGAGTTACTAAGTCTTTCAAAGTTACCTTTAAAATATTGCTCTTGGTTGGTTGGTTGTTGTGCTGCATTCTTAAAGGGGATCAAAATTACATCACTATGTTGCAGTCAAGATGTAATGTGCCTGACTGTGGCTGGTCAGACCAATATGAGCTCAGAAGGCTCTGCCAGAGATTGGGCACAAATAGTCCACATGAGCATTTGGAATGGAAAGTCTAAATTTGTGCATCTCAATATTGCTATTATTGTATAATCAGTTCCCCAGTTTCAGCTCAATTCACTCTGAACCAGTTCATAGAAGTCTCCCCAGGTGTTTTGAAAACCTCTCCATCATTTCTTACAGCATAATAGTATTCCATCACCTTCATATACCATGATTTGTTCAGCCAATCCCTAGTAAATTGGCACCCTCTTGATTCTTAATTCTGTGCCATTGTTAAAAAGCTGCTATAAATATTTTTGAAATATGGGTACTAATATTTTTGTACATATAGGTCCTCATAATATTTTTAAAGATTTATTAAGTGCTTATAATAACTATAATGATTACTTTTGCCCCACAAAGCTCCACACCTATCAGGTTTCAAACCCACACATGCTTGTCACAGAAGAAATATATATATATATATATATATATATATACACATATATATATATACACACACATATATATATATATAGTTATACTTTAATTGGGCAATTATTTACTACTTCAGGTACAATTAAAGAATTTTTAATGTGAACCCTTTGGACCATTGTCGTGAGTGAACCACTAAACTGGTTCTACAGCACTACAATATGCTGCCTCTCAAATTTCATTTGTACCTTAAGAAACACTATCATGAACTATACAGAATAGAGATTCATGTTTTCATATGTAATCCTCCTTTTTTTCTAATATGGATAATGAATAATATTGTTAATATGTATTGTTAATATATGTTGTTAATATGTGTCAAGTTCATAATAAAGATATTTTTATTGAAAATTAAAGACCTTTGATTTAGATCTGCCCCTAGAAAGATGGCCCATTTCTGTGCAGTGGCTCCCAAGCATTTTCTCTGAAAGACCTTTGGGAATAAATGACTCAGGAAAATCATGTCCTCTCCATTCTCCTCACCTTTCATTTCTATCTAGTCCCCAACTAAAGCTTTGGCTTCGTCATCTTTAAATTGGTATTTTTAGATTTGTTTCTATTTCCCTCAGGTTCTTGGCTAATTCATGCCATTGCAGCTTGGTTCTAATGAAGGCAGTGTCATGGGTTGGATTCTTCTGTGTCCTAGGGAGCTTTAGAATGTTCCAGTCACAGTATGCACTCAACTAACCTTTCACAAATGTTTACTGTTAGTCAAAGGGGCAGAAATCTAGCTTAGGATTTCTTCATCTGGGGCAAAAAGAGGCAGGCAGTGGTGGTGCCTTCAGATGATAAATTGTAAATGATGGTATCATCCCTGCTCTGTACACCCCCAAGGGGGCGAGTATAATAAGATAGACCCTATGAGAGGGGGAAGGAATGGGGCCACTGACTGGCAGAGACCACATTGGGGGTGGTAGGGATGAGGAGTTCATATCTCAAGGTGAACAGAAGACAATCTGGAGAAGTGAGTTTATGCAAAGGACAGTCTAAAAGCAGGTGTAATCATGCCAGGAAAGAAGGCAGTCCATCCCTTTCCTCTTCATTGATATAGAACTATTTGCCCCTTCCTAGGTCCAACTCCACACCTCATCCTTTAACCCCACAGGGGAAGGATCTGGTGGAGGACTAAGAGCTGTGGTTACACTCCACGTTATTAGTGTTTCCATGAAGAGTGCCCACTCCCAGGAAGTGCCTTGTTGCAAAGCCCCAGCCAGCCTGCCCCAGTTATAAATCTGGCAAAAGGAAATACATAGAGAGTAGTCAAAACACATTTCCTATTAGAGTGGGTTAGGAGTACCAATGACCCCATTCTCTTTTCCTCTTCTAATTTCACCCAAACTTCTTGAAGGGATTTGATAACTGGGCTGATGCTCTTGCCTAAAGTCCTTTAAATACATGGCCAACCCATTACTTTTATGCTTTTATGGCATCTCAACCAATCAACCAATAAACATTTATTAAGTGCCTACTATGTGCAAGGCATTGTGCCAATATCTTCAAACTTCTGTTTTTTTGCCCCTTAAGATTTTACCTGTAACTACTATTCTTGACTCTTTCCCCTCAAAGCATCCTCCCAGGGAATCCTTACCTCAGTGAGACATTGCAAGGGTTAGCTAGATACTGATAGCACTTTTAAAAAGGAAAAACAATAATAAAAGCACATTACTTAGTTAGATCTATTGCATCTTCCCATTCCTTTCTAATCAGTATGTACTCTTAGGTCGTGTCAGACTGATCACCTCACTGGCTTGTGCCTTTTTTTCATTGGTATCACTTCCTCTTGGCCTCGGAATAATATCTAGTCTAAATCTTATCCATCTTTCATGACCCACATCAGATTTTGTTTCATCCATGAAGTCTTCTTCCCTGGCTCAATCCATGCTCATCCTCTTCTAAGTTCCTTTAACTATTATAATCGGTATCACACAATCTATTTTGCTGATTCTATGCTATATTAATTATTCTCTAATTGTTTAACGTTAGTCTCGTCATCTCAAGTAGATTTTAAATTCCTTGAGAGAGAAACAAGTCTTATATTGTGATATCTCTCCTCTGATGATATATTTCTTTGTCATAAATTTCATATGCAGAAGGACAAATGATATAGGAATCATAGGGATGTGTTCTAGGACATCAGAGAATGAGATCATGGTACAAAAGAGTCCCTAAATACTAAGTAAAATAATATCTGATTTGCTAGAAAACAGAAATATGTATCTGTGAGTTGGGGTGGAGGGGTTCCAACCTATGTTTGTGTGTGAGCAGGTTTTATGGGGAGAGGGACTATGAGCAGGCAGGCGTGATGCCTGGGGCAGGATGCCTCTAGGTCCAGGAGGAAGCCAAAGATGAAGAAATATAGACTCCTTCATCTCCAGTAGCTCCCAGAACTAGGTTTCCGGCAGACTCAGCAGCATACCCGGGGGAGCAGGGAACTATCTCTGGATTTTCCTAAAAGCGTAATTTTAACCACATCATTCTCTTACTCAATAAATTCCAGAATTTTCCTTTTATCTCTAGGGACAAGTATAAATTCCTTTGTTTGACATTTAAAGCTCTTCTCAACCTAACTCCAACCTACCTATCTGATCTTATACTTTGCTCCCTTTTATGAGGTCTATGGTCCAGCCAGACTGGCCTTCTTTCTGTTCCTCACAGAGGATGCTTCATCTTCTATCTCTGTGCTTTTGCAATGACTATTCCTCGAGCCTCCCTCCTCAACTCTGCCTCTTAGAATCTCTAATTTCCTACAAAGGTCAACTCACTTTTGAATGCAAACAACAAAGAGACAGAAGAGAAGGAATCCACTAAAAAAACAACAACAAACCCAATTCAAGACTTAGCTCAGAGTGCCATCTTCTACATGAAACACTTCCTGATTTCCTACTCCAGCAACTTCAAAGTTCAGATATGTCACCTAAATCTGTCTCCTCTGATCCCTCACCACCCCCTCTCCTTGTTAGTGCCTCCCTCCATGAATGTCTTCATATTTATTTTGCATATATATGTATATATATTAACCTACTTATAGGTATTTATGCTATTGCTACCGATAGAATGTAAGTTCCTTCAGGTCGAAGACTGTTTCTATCCCTATCATAGCGCCTGGTATGTAGTAGGCAATTAATAAATCCTTGCTGCTTGCTTAAGAGAGTTCAGGGACCAGGGACATCTAGCTCCCCAGTCTTCTACCCCACAAAATGTCACACAAAGATTAAAAGAAATTAACCTTCAGGGCAAGCAGAGTAGGAATTATTTAATTTCAGGAGCACCTTTCTCCCTGTGTTCCAGCCCTTCCTTCTCACAAAGCATTTCCCAACTTGGTCACTGATACTCGAAATTCCTAAATCAGGAAAAAAGCCTTTCATTCTATCATTGGACACACAATGCTTAAGACATAAAAGACTGGTTGAAGTATTATTTCAGTGTGAATGAGTTTTAGTTAAATTGTAATCAGTTAACCAGACCACAAGCAAACACTACTGATCATCAGATTCATCCCTGTTTTCACTGGGTTCTTAGGCTGACATATGATGATAGATAACCAAGGCTAGGAAGAGGAGGGGAAGGGAATAAGCATTCATATAGTACCTACTATGTGCTGGGCACTGTGGCAGTGCTTTATGTATATTATTTCATTTGATCCTCACAACAACTTGGCAAGATAGGTGTTGTTATCCCCATTTTACAGTTGAGGAAATGGGCAAACAAGGGTTTAAGTGACTTGCCCTGGGGTCACTCAGCTAGTAAGCATCTGATGCCTGATTTGAACTCAGGTCTTTTTGACTATGGTCCCTGAGTTCTATCCACCAAGTCCCCTAGCTGCCTCTAAAAGGTCACAAAGCTGAGGAGATGACAAGAGGCAGCTAGGTGTCTCAGTGGATAGAGCGCTGTTAGGAAGACCTGAGTTCAAATGTGGCCCCAGACACTTACTAGCTGTGTGACCCTGGGTAAGTCATTTAACCCCTATTTGTCTTAGTTCATCATCTATAAAATGGGGACACACTGGAGAAGGAAATGGCAACCTACTCTAGTAACTTTGACAAGAAAATCCCATGAGATTTTGACAAAACCACGGGATCGCATAGCGTCAGATAGGAATGACTGAACAGCAACAACAAGAAGATGTCAGATTTTATAGGCTTGACACATTCACAATTCCAGTGAGGACAAAGGAGACATATTTAAGTAGGCTTGAGTGAATGCATAAGGGAATCAGTGACTGGGTAGCCCAGGTCCATGTTTCAAGGAAATGAACACTCAGTTGATCATAGGGTTTTTTGATTCTAAACAATCTACTGGAATGCTAGATTACTCATATAAAAGGAAGACTACCAGTAGATGGGAGCACAGCTGGATCAGTGACACCTCACTATATTTTCATCTTTGGCTCAGGAAAATGACTGCTTAAGTCACTGTTCCCAAGACATCAGCTCTGTCCAGACAGAGCTCAACTACTGGATGGCCCACAGCTGTGGGGAGGGAGGAGGGAGGAGGTTTTATGCTGATGTAGCAAATAAGTGTGGACCCCACATGTGTAGAGAGGCCCACCTGTGGTAAAAAAAAAAGGGCTGTCCTTATGTGGTTCTAAGGGAAGATAATAGACACCCCTAGCCTGTAGCTCTTCTCCAGGGAAAACTCATTCCTGCCCAGAAGAGAAGCAGGGCATTGGGGCCGGAGGCCATCACTCTGCATTTCTCAAAGAGAGCGTGTGCTAGGATAAAAGTAGATCTTTTTGTTCTCTCAAATATTGTTCGTCCGGCGGATATGATCAGGTTCCATCTAACTTTGGATGGCTTCATCATTTTGTGGGGAAGAGGGACACCAGGCTTTATATCCAAGGCTTCATCCCTTTCCTGTATTGTTCAATTGTTCAATCAGGTCTGATTCTTTGTGACCCTCGATGGAGTTTTCTTGCCAAAGACAATGGAGGGGTTTTCCATTTCCTTTTCCAGTGGATTAAGGCAAGCAGAGGTTAAGTGACTTGCCTAGGGTCACATAGTTAGTGGGTGTCTAAGGCCGGATTCAAATTCAGGTCTTCCTGACTCCAGGCCCAATGCTATATCTGTTAAGTCACCTAGCTGCCTCACTTTTACTTATTACTATTATATTAACTACAACAATAATTGTTTCTTACATATCCCTTTACAGTGCCCTGCTAATACCACGTCCACAATGACCATGCATAGCAAATAGCAAAAAAATCCATTTATCCAAATTACAGCTAAACAGAAATTAGAGAAAGTATACATAGGAAAATATATACAGGTCAATACAGAGTGAAGGAGCCCTCCCATTGGGAATGAGTTAACTCAGCCCTGCTAAGAGAGAGTGTCCTGGATCTCACCCCAGGTTTCTAGAGTAGCAAACTAGGAATAGGAATATGATGGCAACTGCGTGATCCTCTCAAGTCTTCTCAAAGTCTTTTCTTTCAGCAACCTGAAGTGAGGTTGGCCTCTTTTGTCTTCTCTCTGGAAACCAGGAGCACCTGAAATCACTCTGTGCAACTTATTGAGTCCCTAAAGGCGACTCGAAGAGTACTGTCAAAAGCTTGAACTCTTTTGCTTCTCACCAACTCCACCCTGCCCCGCCCCTCAACACAGGGTAGGGCCTTCATCTTCACCAGTAAGGAAAGAATCCTATACCCATAAACTTTGAGATGGAGGATACACTGAAGTAGATGAATGGAATAGAAGCCTCTCATAAGGCTCCTTATCAATTAATTATGATTAGGTCAGATAAGGCTAACCATTAAGGGTTAGTAGAATTCACTTATTAAGTCCCAAATACATAGAAGATATTGTCTTCCTTTGGGTAGTGGACCCTGATTTAATGGGCCCAAAGCATTGACCAAATTAGGTTTTGAAGAAGGCATATATGTGTGTGTGTGTGTGTGTGTGTATTTATGTAAAAGATGGAAGCAAGGACAATTAAATTTTTTTGTTTGTTTTGTTTTTGCCATATTGATGGCTAGAGAAAGATCAAGGAATGGGGGCATGCTAATAATTTGACATTGACAGAGGAGTCAACAATTCGGTACATAGTCAACAACCCAATGGGGGAGGGGCCCGAGGTATGACCAATGTTATCTCCATTTCGCACATGTGGAGATGAAGGCTCAGAGAGGCTTGTTTTCCTCTAGTCACATAGCTAGTCAATATGCGAGGCAGATTCCAATCTAAGCTTCTCTCGATCGTAATGCAAGAATTCTCTTATGAACATAGAGCTAGAAGGGACCTAAGGAACCATCTAGTCCAAATTCTTTATTTTACAGATGAGGAAACTGAGGCCTAGAGAGGATAAGTGACTTATCCAAATTCATACGAGTAATAAAGAGTCAATATCAGAGGTGAGATTGGAATCCGAGTCCTTACATTTCAAATTTACTTTCCATTGCACCACAGAGTCATGCAACTCTTACTCTGATTCTATTTTCTTTAAGAAGAAGAGTAACCAGCATTTACATAGTTCTTTAAGGTCTGCGAAGCAGTTTTAAAATATTACATCATTATGTTCTCCTAAGAACCCTAGGGGATAGGCGATGTTATTATGCCTGTTTTATAACCCTTTTTACAGATGAGGAAACTGAGGCAGACAGAGGCTAATGGCTTGCCCCTAATCCCAGCAAGTAAGTGTCTGAGGCCAGATTTGAACTCAGATCTTCCCAGCTCTGTGGAGTAGGAAAGATAGGACAAGAAACTGAAGATGGGACAACACTGAATTATCATAGGGGAGGAGTTCAAACCACCACTTGCGGATGAACAACATCACAGGGTGTTAAAAGAATTAGCAGATATAATTGCTCTTATACCACTCATCTCCTTTTGGATATGAGTTCCTTGAAGGCATGGGTTATGTTTTGTCTTTCCATGAAGTGACCCATGAGCACTTACATTTCAAAAATAATCTTAGGAAGAAGCTGAGGATGGTGTCGTGGAAAGAATGCTGGGTTTGGAGTCGCAGAAGACCTGGGCTCGATCTTTTCTCTGACCTTTCCTATCTGTGTGACCACGTGAAAGTCATTTAGCTTTGTGGGAGGGAGGGAGGGGAAGGGTGCCTCCTTGGCAAAATGAGGGGATTAAACTAGCTGGCCTGTAATCCTAAAGGCCTAAACCCGTGATCCTGAGGGCTTCATTTAACCATAGGAACACCTATCTCTTTCTGCTGGGATTGCCAATCATTCAGATAGTCGGTTGGTTTGGAAAAGCTATTTTAGAAGGCTGCAAAGTAGTTATATGGTGCAAATGTTTTGAAGGCACATATTTTGGTAACTGGAAGTTTCTATTTATTCTTTTGCCTCTGTTAAACACCACAAATTTACTGAACATAAAAAACAATGTAGCTGGAGGGTAACTCGGGACTGGAAAATTTCTCAACTTCTTTACAGTAAAACCTCCAAGTTTTATCCACATTTTTCTGCAACCACTGTTAAATCATTTAGTATTTTGGTTGTGGCCTCATGTTCAATGCTGTGAGAAGCGGAGCAGCTCCCCAGTGCAGGATTCCATTACATATTTATATGTAAGGCAGAGAAAGATACTCTGTTCTTTTTTTAGGGTTTCAATTCCAGTCCTGATTTGTAAATCAATTTCCTTTTCCTATTCAAATCCAAACAGTTCACATTGCCGCATATTTCTTGTGGTTATTGGTGTTACTGAACACCTAGGAAGTGGTCCTTTTTCAGCCAAAAGAGCTCCATATTGGGAGGCACCTTGGGATAGTGAGAAGGGCACTGGCTCTGGAGATGGAAGACCTGGGTTAAAATCCTGCTTCTGTGCTTCCTACCCATATGACCTTGGGCAAGTCACTCAACCTCTTGGTACTTCAGATTCCTTCCTTATAAAAATGACAACGTCAGAAGAAATGCCTTTGAGATCCCTTCTAGCTCTAGAGTTGTGATCCTGCCTATGTTTGCTAAGGAAATTGTTTAATTTGTTTCCTTTATTGGAAAATTGTATCCTTGGATAGTGGTTGTGTCTATATACAGATTATTATTATTATTATGGGTAGCTAGGTGGCACAGAAGATAGAACACTGGATTTGGAATCAGCAAGACTTATCTTCATGAGTTCAAATCCCACTTCAGACACCTACTGGCTATATGACCCTGGGCAAGTCACTTAATCCTGTTTGCCTCAGTTTCCTCCTCTGTAAAATGAGCTAGAAAAGGAAATGGCAAACTGCTTCAGTATTTTTGTCAAGAAGACCCCAAACAGTCATGGAGAGTTGGACATTATTGAAATGGCTAAACAACAACAAAATCATTATTATCATCCTCAATAATAATAGCTTACTTATATTCCTAAATATGCTTTAGAATTTACAAATGACTTTCCTAACCAAAGCTCTAATTGGGCATTTTAGTTTCTGGGGCAATAATTATTCACAAGGTCAGACCTAAAGAAAAAAATTATGAAATATCAATCAATTGACAAGCATTTATTAAGTATTTACCACGGACCAGGTACTATGTTAGGTACTGTGGTTACCGAGACAAAGGCAAAACTATCCTTGTTTTCAAGGAGCTTAGATTCTAACAAGGGACACCCCCCTCCTTACCAGATAGCGTGAATCCCAGCTGTCACAGAGAAGAGACTAAAGCAACCAAACACTGGGCCTATTTGGAGGGCATTTGGAAGTTTGGTGGCATTTTGAAAGTTACAGGGTCTTCCTGGCATGCCCCAAATCTCATCCTCTACTTGGGTTGGGCCAGCTGCATGGCCCAACTGCTCTAGGCTAACTTAACCATATTTTACAACCCCACTTCCAGTTTACTATCATGGTCATAAAGATACAATCTGTTTCAGAGAAGAAATTCAGTGTTCTCAATATGAGAGAGAATATTCTAGAATTTTAATTATTTTTCTGATTTTTAAAAAAATATTAGGGGGCAGCTAGGTGGCGCAGTGAGTAGAGCACCAGCCCTGGAGTCAGGAGGACCTGAGTTCAAATTGGCCTCAGACACTTGACACATTTACTAGCTGTGTGACCTTGGGTAAGTCACTTAACCTCAATTGCCCTGACTTCCCCCCTCCAAAAAAAATTTTAAAAAAATATTAGGCCTTGCATATCAGAGAGAGACTCAATAAATGCTTGTAGAACTGAACCAAAAGCTGCTTATTCTTCAACAGCCCCTCCCCCAATGAAAGTTAGGGCTCCCATTCATTTCTTCAATAATCCTGCCTCCCCCATACTTATATGCTTTATGTTTCATGGATTGACACAAAACAGAAGAGGAAATTCAAACTTACAAAGAAGGAAGCTCTAAAAATGAATCTTTTACAGGATTAATTAAATAAATAATGAGCAACTATTCATTTTTTAAAAGTTTTCGTGATTTTCATATCTTAGGAACTTGGCTATTGGAGCAAATATCAAAGGATTGGAAATTGGGGCAGGGTCCAAGCTCCTGGAGTCTATGATTTAATGTCAGAACTGAGGGACCTCTTCTCTCTTAGCAAGGGCAGATATAAACCTCATGTAATCTTTCTCCTAGAGTGAGACACTGTGGATAAGAAACCTCAAAAATGAAGCTCTTAATTATAACCAAACATGTAGCAAACAAAGAAACAAGGGCAGAGCTGGGATGTTTTATTTGAATCTTGCCCACAAATGGAGGCAGCCCCATCCAAATTCTGCTAAAGATCAGCGACAACCTGGAATGTCTCATTTCTCTGGTGAAAATTTCAATGTAAAGAATGATGCCAATTTATGTTAAGAAAATCAAAGGAACAGAAAGAAGAGAGTCTAGACTCACCACCATGCTGAATTTGGAAGTTTCTGAGTCTCCTTTGTGGTTTCAGATTGATAGTATTTCCTGATTTGGAAAAAAAAAATTTTTTTTTCTTTTAGTTTTTTCTCTAATAGTTTCCATCCATTCATTTTATTTAGCAACTGATTATACATATCTATTATATGCAGAACATTGGTTTAGGCACTGAGGGAAGATAAAAAGTTTAGATAATACAATAAAGTGTTCCTTTCCTTATGAAGCTTGCAGTCTAGTGAGAGAACAAGATACCTACACAAATAACTATAATATAGACAATGCGTGATGAGTGTGTAGTGATGGTATAAAACTGTTATTTCACATCTGACTAGTTGAAAGTAATTGCCTTGGTGGGTGGTAGGGGGAATTAGGGAAGGTTTTCTAAAGAAAGTGGCATTTGAAGTGGGTTTTAAAGGATAGGAAGAGGTGAGCAGAGAGGCATAGCTGCTCTTTCAAGCTGAGACAAAGGCACAGAGGTGGTAAAGCAGTGGACATATAAGAGAGAGATAGTTTGGCTGGAGCATAGATTACATGGATGGGAATAGGAGGAGATAACTGGCTCTATAACTTACTCCCTGTGTGACTATGGGCGAATTATTTGACTTCTCTGGTCTTTGGTTTCCTGATGGGAAAAATGAATGAGATGGAACCAGATGCTCGCTAAGGTCCCTTCCAGCAATCAATCTATTATTACATGATCCTCTGACCAGATCTGTTCATAAAGAAGATTTGGCAGCACTATGAAATATGGTTTGGGATGTGGAAGAGGACAGAGGTACATAGACCTTTTGGGAAGCAATTGCATTAGTCTAATGGTGTGGTAATGAGTATCTGTGCTTCTGTACTGGAACTAGAGAGGAGATGGATGAGAAGTATATCACAGAAGCGAAATCAGTAGCATTTGGTAACTGATTGGACATAAGAGTTGAGAGAGAGGAAAAGTCCAAGGTTAACACTAAGGTTTCCAAAACTGGAAACTGAGTAATTGATAGAATGACCAAAAGAGGTAGTGAAGCCAGAAGGAGATACAGGTGGTAAGGAAAGCATGGTGGGCAGAGTGCTTGTTCCAGAAGTTTAGGAAGGAAGGGGAGGAGACAATTATGGGACAGTAGCAAACCTGGGTCAGTGGGATGGATTCTGGATTTTTCTGGATAAGGGAGACCTTTATATGTTCGTAGGCTGATATCAGGCAGCTAGGTGGTGAAGTGGATAGAGTATTGGGCCTGAAATCAGGGAGACTCATCTTCCTGAGTTCAAATCTGGCCTCAGATGCTTACTAGCTGGGTGACCCTGGGCAAATCACTTAACCCTGTTTGCCTCAGTTCCTCATCTTTAAAATGAGTTGGAGAAGGAAATGGCAAACCACTCCAGTATCTTCCCCAAGAAAACCCCAAAGAGGGTCACAGAGAGTTGGATATGACTGAAATGACTGAACAACAACAACAACAGGCTGATATGAAGGCAACAGAGAGAAAGAAGAAGAAATTAAAGAGACATAGAAAAGAGAAGTGAGTGCTAGAACAAGGCCTTTGGAGGAAGTGGGAATGAATGGAATCAAAGGCATGGGCAGAGTACTTAGTCTTAATAAAGAGTAGAGCTACATCTTTCACTGAAATAGGAGAGAAGTAGGAAGATGATACTGAGAAGTTTTGAGGAAGGAAGGAGAGCAGTTAACAATTTGTTTCATTAAGAAGGTAGGAGGAGAGAAAGGAAGAAATACTTTAACATCTACTATGTGCCGAGACTGTGCTCACTTTACAAATATTATCTCATATGATCCTCGCAATAACTCTGGGGGCTATTATTATATCCATTTTACAGTTGAGGAAACTGAGGAAAGACAGAGGTTAAGTGATTTGCCTCAGGTAATACAGCTAGTAAGTATCTGAGGCCAGATGTGAACTCATATCTTCCTGATGCCATGCCCAGCACTCTATCTACTGATCTACCTAGCTGCCTCAGTTAAGGTGAAATAATGAAAAAGTCTGATTAAATTCAGCACATATGTTGAAATATAGCTGTTGATTGTGCTGTCCAAAGTGTTTTGTGTTGCTCTAGCACTGGGGATAGATCTGCACTGAGCCATCCTCGATTTCTTTTCTGGGCTTTCTTGTAACCATTGGATTCAGTGGCCATAGCAAGTGAGATCTAGGAGTGTGCAGCAGAACTGTTATTGCCCTTACTGGATATGTGATAATCGCTTAGTAACATTGGACAGTAGGTAGAGTGCTAGAGTTGGGGTCAGGAAGAGATAGATTCAAAACCCATCTCTGACACTTGGTAGCTGTGTGACTTTGAGTAACAGAACTTCTCTGACCCTCAATTTCCTAACTTTAAACTGTGAGAGTTGGACTACATGGCTTTTAAATTCCTTTCCAGTCTTGAATGTATGTATCCTATGAGAACAGATTTGTTTTTTCTGTGTACTCAGCTGACTGTACCTTATCAAGATAAATAAGTAATTTGGGTCATAGTAACCTCACCAACTAAGGAGATTGTGTGAAAATAGGATTTTGGCAAAGCATGTTTGAAATTAATTAGAAACTGAGAGTTATGTCTTGGAATATATTACTATAGTCTTCCAAGGAAGAAGTTGTTGTAACCATGCAGACTTTAATTAAAATATCGCTTAAAAGTAAAGTTGTTAGTATATAAAACCCAAGTCTCCATCTATAGACTGCTTAATACTGCCCTGGTAAACAGGTAGTACCCATAGTGTCTAGGTAGTGCCCAAGGTCTTCAAAGGTTTAATATGTGTCAATCTTGTTTTATAATCTACATATCCTATAGGAGATAGAGCTACCTAGAGCTGGGTGGGGCCTCATAGGTCACATAACCCAACCTCTTCATTTTACAGATAAAGAAACTGAAAAAGTTAGAGTGATTTACCAAAGGTCACACAGGTAGTAAACATAAGAGATGGGTTGTGGCATAGTAAATGGAATGCTGGATTATGGAAATCAGGAAGATATGGTTCAAATCCAGCTTCAGACACTTACTCGCTGTGTGATCCTGCAAAAGTTACTTAAATCCTGTCTACCTCAGTTTCCTCATTTGTAAAATGAAGGTAATAATAACACCTATCTTGCAGAGTTGTTGTGAGGACCAAATGAAATAATATTTATAAAGTACTTTGCAAATCCTAAAGCGTTATGTAAATGCTTGCTATTATTGTTATATTAGAACATAAGGTCTCTAACACCAGAGGTGGTGTTCCTTCCTAGGAGGCAATGTATTGCTTTCCCTTCTCCTGCCACTTTCCCCACCTCCCCCCACCCCCAGCTTTGTGCAATTTGTGGGATTTCCAACAGACTATCCTGTAGTGAGCAATCCTTCAAGCATGCTCAAACTGTAATCAAAAGTATATCCCTAATGGGAAAGACCGCTGATCAGGTAGTGCCTAGAGGTTATAAGTTGCATAGTTGGCATAAAGAATATCTATTATTTATCTATTATCTAAATCATATCAATTATCTCTCAGAAATTTGAAAAATTGTGTGTGTGTGTGTGTGTGTGTGTGTGATAATCTCACTATGGAACAGTCATCTGTTATAAAGTATCCTCTAAGTCTTACACATTAAATTATATGAGCCTCTATTTTCCACTGCATTGGAAAGCCTACCACCTCTCTTCTGCCAATCCCACTAGTCCTTTAAGACTTGCCTCAACTTTCATTCCCTCTTGAAAGTCTTCACTCTATTAGCCAAAATTCTCTTGTGTAAATCTTTTCTGAGCTCCAGTGAAAGTAAGGATGATGAGTGTGTGTTATCTGGAAGACGAAAACCACTATGGAAAGTTTTAAAATGTTAAATGATAAGTGTTAATTGTTAATGAAAAATTATAATGTGAACAATGATTGGCTTTTTTCAAAGTGCAGATGTATCTTTCATCTATTGCTGTTCAGGCAAGTACTATCAACAACTAATATTCTGGGTCTTTTTCACATTTTTTTGGTTTTTTTCTTTGGTTAACTAACTCCAAGTGCTTCTGAAAATTCATCACTATTTTTTTGGCTCCTGCCTAGTATTTGAGGCAGCTTAAGACAGGATGTTACATAAACTTAGAATTCCAAAATAACTCTCTTTGATTTTTATTACTAGTAGCATTTAAGTTCCAGTGAGGCAGGATATTTTACAGGCCTACCCCATATAAGACTGCTCTGACCAACATTGTTTTGCAATAACATCATTAATACATTATTAACCAAACCCTACTGTGAAGTCACAAAACCCTTTGAAATGTTATTTATTCCATTGCTTAGTTATGGCATTTAAAATATTGTTCCAGTGGAACCAACTTCTCTCTATAATGTTGTTTCATCCAAAATGGTTTTTGTGACCAACAATTAACCAATTTTTAACCAATGAGAATTAGGCACAGGCATACCTCTTTCAGGAAGTCATGTTATAGTTTCCTATTTGATACAGTGAGTATTATTAGGAACATTTGCTCATTATAGTATAAGAAAAATGTAATTTTAGAGCTAGAAGGGCATCCATTTCAACCTTTTATCTTACAGAGGGAAAAACTAAGGCCCAGAGACATCGGGTGATTTGTTTAGTGCCACATTAACAACAAACAAAACTGGAAGTAGAACCCAGGTGTCTTGAAGATCCTGTGTTCTTTCCATCTTGTTATAGGACTTCAAAGATACATCCTTTGGGATTCCACAGATGCTTCATGAAAAGGCTGTCACTTATGGAAGCAATTGTGTGCTTTCATTGATGTGTCTGTGTAGTTCAAAGCCAGCTGGACTTCTAACCCTTCATAGTTTTATGAATGTATGAAAGAGACAACCAACCCAAGTCATTCAAGTAAAAGAAATACAATTTGAGACTTGATCTTATTTACCAAATAATAGCCAAAGTTCCACTGTGGTACATGCATCCCCTTAGGGACTGGCCAGTTTCTGTCTCTTTAAATTAACAAGGATATTTGAAACAACCCAGATTATATGGATCTTGCATTTATCTTCACAGATGTTTTTCACTTTTGTTTACCTTTGAGTGATTAACCCTTTTCTTGGTCTATGCATTACAGATGTGTGCCTTGTTGTTCAGAAAACCTAATATTAAAGTATGCAAACATTAAAATATTTAAATCAAGAACAGGGGCCCATGAAGAAGGAGTTGTTTGTTCTGCAGAAATGGAATATGACTATGGAAAAGTATACCAAATTCAAATGGAACAGAATGGATAGGGGGCAAGGGAGAAGGCACAGAGAAGCATTGCATTTTTAAAGATGGATGAGAAAAATGCAAGAGTTCAAGGCAGGAAGCAGGGTGGAAAGCATTTGGGTAAGAATCAATAGAGGAGAAAATAGGAATGGTATTGCTGTGACACTTTAGACTACCTCAGAAGAAAGAAATAGGGAAAGAGCTCGAGAAATAGAATGCAGGCTGGAAACAGAGACATGACTGAGAGGCATGATATAGACTCTATTATAGAGTAGTAATGAGAGATTACCATTATCTGGCTGTCATTTAGAGTTCTTTCTGCAAAAAGCAAAACAACTAATAAGTCCATTTTTATTCTTCATTGTTTAAAAATAATTTTTTGTTTTTTTACAATGCTAGAATTTCTTGCAACATCTCTCCTCCCTCTCTGTTCCCAGAGGACCATTCCATATAACCAAGAATATTGAAGAAGGAGGCAGAGAAGGAGAAGAGGAAGGGAAAGGAAAAGGAAGAAGGAAGAAAAAAGAAAAGGAAGAAGAGAGAAAAATCCATTAGCAAAACCAATCAATATATCTAAAAATATGAAAATATATGCAATGTGTCACTCCTGTGGACTTTCCACCTCTGCAAAGGAGTGAGGGGAAGAGTCTTCTCATATCTTTTCTTTGCTTGGTCTTTGTAATTTTGCAATATTCGCTTTTGATTATTTTGTGGTTCTTTCTATTTACATTGTTGCTGCCATTGTGTATATTGTTTTCTTGGCTCTGCTTGCTTCATTCTTCAATGGGCTGAGAGTTCTTGACATGCCTTAATGATAATTTCATTCTTTAAAAGGTAGGGGAAGGGATAAGAGCAATTGCTAATTTAGACCTGATTGTGATGTATGTTAATGATAATAATTGAATACAATATATAATAAAAATATTATATTAAATTGTATATGATATATAATTAATATGATATATACTATATGACCATATATTATGTTTTTAGATTGCTTAGATTTCTCCCTGTATCACTCTTGGAGGAACATCCTCATGACAAAGACTTAAAAATAAAGAAATAAAAAAGTTAGGCTTAGTAGTCCATGCCTGTAATCTCTGGGGAGACTGAGGCTGGTAGCTCTCTTGAGCACAGTAGTTTTGAGCTGCAATGGGCTACATCTATCAGGTGTATGCACTAAGTTCAGAATTAATATGATAAACCTCTGGGAGTGGGAGGCCAGCAGGTTGCCTGAAGAGGGGTGGACTGGACCAGTTTGAAAATGAAAGTTCAAAACCCGTGTGCTTAATCATTACTGGGATCAGGCTATGAGATCAAAATTATATGTAATTCATAATGTTAGAAAAATTCTGCATATATCTCTACCTATGCAAAGGAGATGAGAGAAGTAGAAGTGATATCTTTATATTTTTACAACATTCACTTTCTCTTGTTTGTTATTCTTTCCATTGACGCTGTTCCAGTTGTGTTCTTGGCTCTACTTACAGATAAGGAAACTGAAGCGAACAGGGCTAAGGGGCTTTTCCCAAGGTCACACACAGCTAGGAAGTGTCCGAGGTTGGATTCGAACTCATAAAGATGAGTCTTCCTGACTCCTGGGCTAGCACTCTATCCACTGAGCCATTGTTTCTTACAACATAGTTATATTCCATTGCATTCATGTACCGCATTTTGTTAGTCATTCTCCAATTTATGAATATCTACTTTGTTTCCAGTTCTTCACTATCCTAAGTGCTACTACAGTTTGGTTCTATATGGAGCCCCTTTTCTTTGACCTGATTTTGACCAACATGGAGGTCACATGGTTAGCAAGTATCTGAGGTTCTATTTGAACGCTGGGAAGCAAACCTATGGTGTTTTTTTTTAACTTTCTCCATCACCAATCTAGTTTTTCTCTTGTTCCCAAGCTGATTTTCCACTCTTCATTCTGGAGCACCATGCTGTCAAGTCTCATGCTCCTATAGCTTGTGACCTGAACCTTGGTACAAGTGATGGAAAGATTGGGCTGGTAGATAAGATGGCAACTTGGGTTCTTGACTTTTGGTGATCAGTTTTGTGTTATTTATCCTGTTGGGCTAAATAAAAGTGAAGCGTTGCTAAATTATCATACACCTGGTCATGAATTAACCAGCTGTGTTCCTTTCTTACTGTTTGTGCATGGAGTTGGCAGTAAAAGCCAAGACTGATTAATCTTTTACTTGCCCCCTCTCCAGTCTTCTTCCTCTTTTTCCTTTCCTGCTACAATGCCACTCTGAGAAATAGCTGAGCCGAGCTCTTCCCCTCACTGGTAACTCCCTCCCTTGAGCATTATTTTAGGAAAGATCCTGGCCATGATTCACTTCACTTTTGCCTGAGGTCTTTCTAGACTTCTCCTTTTACTCACCTGCTCCATCATATGGGTACTCTTCTTCTGCTATTCCTCCTCCCCACATTTTCAACACTCCTCTATGGATTGTCATCTTAAATTTGAATATGAACTTTTTGAGGGCAGGGACTTTCTTATTTGCTTGAATTTTTATCCCCAGAGCTTAGCACAGTGCCTGGTTTATAGTAACTACCTAATAATTTCTCTCTCTATTTGTTTATGTATCTATATAATTTCTATCCATTTCTCTAATCTAGAGCCTAGACACAATACATCCAAATATCTGTGAATACTTATCTAATACCCTAATGTTAGTTCCTTACAATGTGATGCTGCTGCTGCTAATAGCTGACTGGTGCTCCACACCTGGAGCACATGTAAGGAGGAGCAGGCCATTTTGGGAATAGGTATTTGGCATGCTCCTGCTTTATTGACTTCTTTATTGCTTACTTTACTTCTTATTTTGAGTAAATGACTTTTGCTCTGAAGTAATGTCCCTTCTGGTTTAGTAAAAGAAACACTGGTAGGGTTTCATTATCTTTGGGTTTGGGTGGATGTAACCCAAAGTATACCTCAAACCCAAAGTGGCTTTTAGGTGGCTCACAATTTAGGAGCCTAGCATGGTGCTCTGTATATAGTAGATGCCTAATATATATTGGTTAAAATGAATAGAGCCCCATGTAGGTCAAGTTTCTCTGAATAGCTGACTTGTTCTTGCTCATCTAAACAGGGGTTTAGAGTGTAAAATCTGAGGTTTAACATAGGAAGAGTATCTCAGGATAATATTGGATCATAGATTTAGAGAGGGAAAAAACTGCAGAGGTAACTTAGTCAACCCCACTTTCTACAAATGAGGAAACTGAGGCCCATAGAGGTTAAGTGACTAGCTTAGGGTCACACAGGTATTGAATGGCAGAGCCCTGTTTCGAACCAAGCTCCTCCAACTCTGAAGTCAATGTTTTTTGTGTTGTTTTTTTTTAACGTGTACTATGCTAGTACAGGTGAGATTCCATTTTAAGGAGCTCCAAGGGTTCGCTCAAGTTATTTTGCTTTATTGAATGAAGTTTGTAGTAAGGAAGGCCATTTATTAGTACCTGGCAATCATTTCAATATACTGAAAATGAGTTGGTTGGAATAAATAACTTCAGAGTTCACTTCCAGTTCTAAATTCTACAATCCAATTGTTTATAATTACATTTGTTGCAATGGAATTTGGCCTATACTTTTTTATTATTCAATTTTATTTTTAATTTATGGAATAAAACAATCATTTCCATACATAATGCAATAAAAAACATGATTGCACATGAAATCACTAATCTACTATGCACAACTCGCTATTCCTTTCAAATATGTAACAAAATTATCATGTAAATTTCTTTTTTTTTCCACTCTCCTCATCCCCCCTCTTAGAGATGGCTACCATTAGACACAAATAGGTATATATTTGTAAAATTATTATATACATACTTCTATTTATCAGTTCTTTCTCTAGATGCAAATAGAGTCTTCATATGTTCTTTATAGTTAATTTAGGTATTTATAAGTCAAAATAACTTATTTGCTCAAAGTCGTTCTTAAACAATATTGCTGTTAACTATATATAATTTTTGCTTGGTTATGCTCATTTCACTCTTCATTATTTTGCACAAGTTTTTCTATGTTTTTCTAAAATCATTAAGCTCATTATTTCTTATAGTGTAATAGTATTACATCATAATCATATACCACAGCTTGTTCAGCCATTCCTCATTTGATGGGCATTCCTGCAATTTCCAGTTCTCTGCCACCACAAAGAGAGCTGCTATAAACATTTTAGAGCATATAGGTTCTTTTCCTTTTCCCCTAATTATCTTTGGAAATAGACCAAGTAGTTGTATTGCTAGGTTAAAAGGTATAGGTAGTTTAATAACTCCCTGGACATAATTCCAGATAGCTCTCCAAAATGACTGGATAATTCCACCAAGGAATTAGTGTCTCAATTTTTCCACATCCCCTCCAACATTTGTCACTTTTCCTTTCTATCATTTTAGCCAATCTGGTAGGTGTAAAATGATGTTGCAAGGTAGTTTTAATTTGCATTTCTCTAATCATTAATTATTTAGAGCATTTTTTCACATGACTATAAGTTATTTTGATTTCTTTATTGGAAAACTGCCCGTTCATATCCTCTGACCGTTTTATTAATTGAGGAATGACTCATTCTTATAGATTCAACAAATCTTTTTATATATTTTAGATTTGAGACCTTTATCTGATACACTGTCTCTAACCCTCCCCCCCCCCCAATTTTCTGCTTGGTTACACTTGTTTTATTTGTACAAAAACCTTTTAATTTAATGTAATTGAAATTATCCATTTTATACCTAACTTTGTTCTCTGTCTCTTGTTCACCTATCCATAAGTCTGATAAGCAATATGTATCGTGTTCTTCTAATTTTCTTGTAAAAATCGCTCTTTATATCTGGGTCATATATCCATTTTACCTTATCTTGGTAAATGGTGTAAGATATTGATCTGTGCTCAGTTTCTGCCACACTGCTTTCCAGTTTTCCCAATAATTAATTGACCTATATTTTTTGAAGGGATGTGGTGGCAGATTCTAGAAGAGAGACTGTACAATATGCCCTTGGATAGCAGATGCAGGAGAAAGCTGGCATTTGATCTCTCTCTGTCTCTGTCTCTCTCTCTCTCTCAAAGATTGACATACTGGTGAAATATAAGAATGAATAACATATTCTTTTAAATTGAACTATAAGATTTATTTAGTACTTTTCTCACTACGACTGTGAAGTGGTTAATGCAAGTATTTCAGTTTCCATTTTATAGATGAAACTGAGGCTTAGAGTCTAAGTAACCTGCTCATGGTCATGGCTAGTAAGTATTGCAGCTGGGATTTAGACTCAGGTTACTAGGTTCTAAATTCAATGCTCAACCCACTATATCACTCTAACAAAACTTGAAAGCTTACCTAGAAAAGAAAAACAAATTTAAAAACATTTATTTAATTGTCAAATCAAACATTTATTAAGTGTGTACTACATTCTGGGCATTGTGCTAATCTCTGGGGATACAAAGAATAGTAAAAGACAGTGTCTTTCCTGAAGGAGCTTACAGTCTAATGTGGGGGTGGGGCAGTGAGGGAACAACATGCAAAGAACATCACACAAATAAGATATATACAGGAAACATTAGAGATGGCCTCAGAAGGAAGACTTTAAGATTAAGGAGCACTGGAAAAGGGTTTTTGTAGGAGGTAGGACTTTCTCTGAGACTTTGAGGAAGCCAGGGAAACCATGAGGCAGAGACGAGAAGGGACAGAATTGCAGGAATGGGGCTCAGGCAGTGAAAATGTGGAGAGGTTGGAAATGTCTTGTTCTAGGAATAGCCAGTGTCATTGGATTGAAGAGTGTACAGAAGTAGGATGTAAGAAGAATGGCAAGGTAAAGAAGGGAAAGATTACAAAGGGTTTGAAAAGCTAAACACAGGATTTTATATTTGATCTTGAAGGCAATAGAGAGTGGCTGATGTTTATTGAATAGAGGAATGACATGTCAGACCTGGGCTTCAGGAAGATCACTTTGATATCTGAATGGAGGATAGATTGGAGTGGAGAAAGGACCTGAGGCAGGTAGACCAACCAACAGGCCACTGCAATAGTCCAGGTGTGTAGTGGTAATGAGGGCTTGTACCAGGCATGGAGGATAGCTAGCCATTAGAATATCTTGTATGAGAACAGCAAGGAGACCAGTGTCTTTGGATTGGAGGGTATGTGTGGGTGAGTAAGGTATAAAAAGACTGAAAAGGTAGAATGGGCTAGGGCTTTAAAAGTCAAACAGATATTTGAACCTGGAGGTGATTGGGAGCCACATTGACTGGGTGGTGGGGATTGACATGTCAGATTTGATTTTTTCTTTTTTAAAGTTAATTTATTTATTTTTAGTTTTCAACATTTACTTCTGTAAGTATTAAATTCCACCCCCCCCCAACTCCTCCTTCTCCAAGATGGCATGCAATCTTATATATACTCTACATATACATTCCTATTAAACATATATTCATGTTAGTCATGTTGTATGGAAGAATTAGAACAAATGGGAAAAACCATGGGAAAGAAAAAACAAAAAAAAAATAGTCTGCTTCTCTCTGCATTCAGATTCCATACTTCTTTCTCTGGATGTGGATGGCATTTTCTATCATGAGTCCTTTGGAATCGTTTTAGATCCTTGCATTGCTGAGAAGGGCTAAGTCTATCAAAATCAGTCATCACACACTGAGGCTGTTAATGTGTACAATGTTCTCCTGGTTCTGCCACTCAGCGTCAGTTTATATAAATCTTTCCAGGTTTTTCTGAAGTCTGCCTGTTCATCATTTCTTATAGCACAATGGTATTCCATTGCATTAATATACCACAGCTTGTTCAGCCTTTCCCCAATTGATGGACATCCCCTGAATTTCTAGTTCTTGGCTACCACAAAGAGAGTGGCTATAAATATTTTTGTACATGTGGATCCTTTCCCCATTTTTATGATCTCTTTGGATACAGCCCTAGAAGTAGTATTGCTGGGTCAAAGGGTATGAACATTTTCATAGCCCTTTGGGCATAGTTCCAAATTGCTCTCCAGAATGGTTGGATCAGCTCACAGCTCCACCAACAATGAATTAGTGTTCCAACTTTCCCGCATCTTCTCCAATATTTATCATTTTCTTGTTTTGTCATGTTAGCCAATCTAATAGGTGTAATATGGTACCTCAGAGTTGTTTTGATTTGCATCTCTGTAATCAATAGTGATTTAGAGCATTTTTTCATATGATTATAGTTTTAATTTCTTCCTCTGAACATTTATCAATTGGGGAATGACTTGTATTCTTGTAAATTTGACTTAGTTCTCTATATATTTTAGAAATGAGGCCCCTATCAGAGACAATAATTATAAAAATTGTTTCCCAGCTTTCTGCTTTCCTCCTAATCTTGGTTGCATTTGCTTTATTTGTACAAAAACTTTTCAATTTAACGTAATCAAAATTATCCATTTTGCATTTCATGATATTCTCTATCTCTTGTTTGGTCATAAATTCCTCTGTTCTCCATAAATCTGACAGATAAAGTATTCCTTGCTCCCCTAATTTGCTCATAATATCAGCCTTTATATGTGTACCAAGCTTTCTGGTCCGTGGCAGCCATCAGGCAGGCTAGGTGTGAGCCAGGATGGGGGCCTACAGGTACATCCAGGAGCTGTGGAGGAAGAAGCAATCAGATGTCACACAGTTCCTGCTGCACATGGGGTGCAGGCAGTACTGCCAGTGGTCTGAGCTACACCTCACGCCCTGACCCACCAAACCTGACAAAGCCTGCAGGCTGGACTACGAGGCCAAGCAAGGTTATGTCGTCTACCGTATCCTAATTTGCCATGGTGGCCGAAAGCATCCTGTTCCCAAGGGTGCAACCTATGGTAAACCCGTGCATCATGGCATCAATCAGTTGAAATTTGCCAAGAGCCTTCAGTTTATAGCAGAACAATGTGCTGGCCGTCGCTGTGGGGCCATGACAGTCTTGAACTCGTACTTGGTGGGTGAAGAGTCAACCTACAAATTCTTTGAGGCTGTTCTTATTGACCCATTCCATAAAGCTATCAGACGAAACCCCGACGCTCAATGGATCACGAAGCCAGTGCACAAACACAGAGATGCGGGGGCTTACCTCAGCTGGCCAAAAGAGCTGGGGTCTTGGAAAGGGTCACAAATACCACCATAGCATCGGAGGCTCTTGTCATGCTGCTTGGAGAAGGGACAATACTCTCCAACTACATCAATACCACTGATTGGTGCACATTAATTTGTAAACTTAAATGTTTAATAAATGACATTTATGACAAAAAAATAAATCATGTGCCCATTTGGACTTTATTTTGGTATACGATGTCAGATGTTGGTCTATGCCCAGTTTCTGCCATACTGTTTTCCAGTTTTCCCAGCAGTTTTTCTCAAATAGTGAGTTCTTATCCCAGAAGCTGGGGTCTTTGGGTTTATCAAACAGTAGATTGCTATAATCCAGATTTGTTCTTTAGGAAGATTAATTTGACATCCTCCTTAATGGAGAATGAATTGGAATGGGAAGAGAGTTGTGGCAAACAGATATATCAGGAAGCCACTGCAGTGGTCTGAGTGTGAGGAAATAAGGGTCAGCACCAAGATGGTGGCAGTGTCAGAGGAAAAAAAAGTGTGAAGGGTCTGCAAGAGATTCTGTGAAGCTAAAGTTGACAGAAACATCAGATTTCGTAGGGGCAGGGGTGAGAGAGAATGAGGTGTGGAGGATGACACCTAGGTTGCCAGCCTGGGTGACTGGGATTTAGTGCCTAATTTATTGTCTACTGGGATTTAGTGTCATTCACACAGCACTGTTGTTTATTGTAGTAAATATTGTAGTTTAAAAAAATACATTCATTACCAGTTGGGACTTGATCCATAGCCACTCTGACTAGCATTGCATGTTTGTTAGAGATTTTTATGAACTTTCTAAAACAGAGGAACAGGAACATGGCATGAATATGGAAATTTCCGGACCTCACTCATATGGCACAAATGAACTCTGCTCACCACCCTCTGTACTTCACATTGAATAATAATGTGCTTTCCTGACAGCAGCCCTCTGAGGTAGATATGAACAGAGTTATTATCCTCCTTTTACTCAGAGAGACTCAGAGAGGTCCAGTGACTTGCTCACAGTTACACCACTAGTACTTGCTAATTTAACTCAGAAGTCCTACCCCACCCCCAACCCCTGTGTTTTTTTCTACTACCTCACACCAGCAGCAGACAATAAATAGCAACGTGTTTTCACAATGTGGCCTTTGTTAACAAGTTTAATATTGAGGGTCATTTTAAATTTGTAAGTACAGTATCAGTACAGATAAAATGCCTTAGCTGGCTGCCAGTGGAAATTTTATGATTATTTTTTTCTCCCTCTCTCTCCCTCTTCCTCTCAGTTTAAGTTGAATGCCGTTCTGGAGAGATCCTTTCAGCCTCCATAAGGATCCTGACTGAACAGACTGACTCATACTTCACTTCCTCATAGCTAAGGGGCAGTGATAAGAGCTAAAGAGGGAGTTTTACAGTTAGTTTCATCAGCCTCAGGGCAATGACCAGTGCAGCTCAGAAAGGAGGTTTGATAGGTCAGCCTGTGGTTGCTGTCTTGCTCTGGAAATCTGGAGGAAGGCAAACAGCCCAGAACTGCAACCTAATCCCCTTCAGACTTAGGACCTATCCTCCTACTACCTATCTAACCTAACATCTAAAGTGAGCTTGCCATGTAGATAGTAGGTCTAATAACTGTCTATCCAGCTGCTTTCAAATTGCATACTTGGCTCCAGGCTGTTAAAACGGCTGTTGCTCTCTCTGCGTTCCCCCTATTTAAAAAAAATTAATTTCCCCCCAATTACATGTAAAAACAATTTCTAGGTTTCTTTTCCTTGGAAATCATACTGATAGCCAACAATGGTGGCCCACTTGACTGTTCATCTGATAACAAGAAGAGGCTCTTTCCTTCCTTTGGATCTGTGTGGGACTGATAGGAACCAAGGAGAGCCATCCGGATGGGGTGGAGGTGGGGGTGGGGGGATTCTTGCAGCCTTGTAGTCTAGGCAACCAGCATGGTCAGAAATATTATCCCAAGTGCAGAGCAGCCAAGATGTCAACCAAATATTTGATTCAACTCTAATTGTCATAGGTCTCCACACCCAATAGTAGGAGCATAATGTGCTGAATCTGAGATTTCAGGAAATGGAGCTGATTAAAGTATGCGCTAGTGAAAATATAAAAGGAGGCTTCCTTTCTGCTCCACATCCCAACAGCTAGTAATTATTGGTTTGTTTGATTTTTTTCCAGCTGTAATTTTGTCTTCATTTTTCCTGCTGTTTGCCATCCCCTTAAATGACAGGGTGTCACTACACAGAATGATAGTATGGATTGCCAGCTTTGGTCATTCAGAATGGGGCTCCAAATGATGACTTCCTTGGGAAGGGAAATTTGCAGGCCAAGCTGGTGTTCCTTTTGCAAACACCAACCCCCATGAACCACAAATCTATCCTTGAATCGGATTTCTCTCCAGGGAGCCTTTCCTTATGTCTCTGTTCCGTTAAAGTCTAGGCTTCTGAAAAAAAAAATCAATAAAGGGGAGAACACAGATAAATTATTTCAAAACACAAAGCTGGGTTTTCTTAACTCAACTAATCATAGGAATCTTCTGCTATTGTTTCTTTTTAAAAAAAATTAGAAAAACTCTAAAATTTTGTTTGTTTGATAAAAAAAAAGAGTCATATCAGCAATGTGAAACACAATTATCAAACACACGAAAGATTTCTAATAAATACACTTGTGATACCTAAATCACTCTTCTGGAGATGGTCTGTCTCCTGAGGGTTATAAAAATGGGCACTCAGGGAACACATGCATATATCAGGCAGAGACATTAAATTCTATCATGCTGATGGTTCCGCTCCCCCCCCCCCCCAACCAGCAGTTTGAGCCTGTGGTTTATGTTCATACACAGAGTTGCCACAGGCTGTAACCTTTAGAAGGCTGCAGTTTTAGAATTCCCATGGCACAAAGGCTCATTCTTTTAAAAATGTGCTAAACGTTTGTCAATTATTTATTATTAGCTGTGTGGCACATCATTCTCTTCTTTTTCTCCTGAATTCCTGTCTTCCATCTGCCCCCATACTCTTGGTTCCTCTCTCATCTCATGTTAATTCTCTTTGCTTTTTAAAGATTCCTTTTGGAAAGCTCTCCTCCTTCACCACTGTAGCAATATCTCTAATTTTTCCTTCAACTTGGTGGAATTCTCTTGGTGCCTTTTTCTCATTCTGCTTCATTCTCTATGCTCATCTTTGGCCTTTTCCTCTAACTTTTTTCTCCCTCTAATGGTGTATCGAAAGGCTGTGCTGATGAAAGACTACTCTTATACCATAGAAAAGAAAACTCCCTACCATGTACTTCAGGCTTATTTTTAGGTGGCGGGCCTTCCTGAATGATAGAATTTTTTTTTCACTTTTACTGATAAACTTAAAGAATGTCTTTGTGGTCTGAACTGAACAAAAGCAACCCTGGGGTTTTGCAATTATATGTAACTTTGCCCTGTGCACCCACTTTAGGTTCAGCCCCCTCCTGCACCCTCTTACCACTAAAATTTTAACCACCTGGTGATCTCCCTGGCAAGTCTGCCCCGCTATTGCTATGAATGTAGGTGCCCTAACCCACCCTCTTTAAAGAAGTCATCAAAGTCCATTAGAGGTGGCAGGACTTTAGAAAACACTTAACTGCAAATCACTAATTTTGTTGACAGTCTGAGCCCCAGAAAGGGGAGGTGATGAGTGGGATGACAGGACTAATTAGTGGTAGGTCTTCTGACTCTTACTCCAGAGTTCTTCCCATTATACTCTCTAGTCTCTGTTGAAGAGGATGTTGTCATCACTCCTTTGTTGCAAGCTGTTGGAGCCTATGAAATGTTAAAGAGGGAATAACACCTACAAGAAGCTCTCTTCTTAATATGATCAGAAGGGCGGTTGTTCAGTTTTGGGTTTGGTTTTTTTTTTTTTTAGTATATGTTTTGGGAACCAACTCCTTTTAGCTTATGTTTAGGATTTAAAGCTTGAGGGAATCATTTAATTTAGACCCCTCATTTTGCAGATGAGGAAATAGACTTGGAGAGGAGTGAATTGTCCAAGGTTCTATGGGCAGTAAGTGGCAGAGTCAAGATTCAAATTCAGTTCTTCCAAAGTCAGTGATCTTTTCCTCTGCCAAACATAACAGAGAGTATTCTCTTTGGAGGGGAAGTTTGAGAGCTTGCCCCTGTGGATGGGAAAGAGGCCATAGAATCATAGATTTAGAGCTGGAGAGGGACCTGAGAGGTCCAATTCATTCATTTGGATTTCACAGATGAAGAATCTGAGACTGAGATAGTTGATGCGATTTGCCCAGGGTCATAGAATAGAATAGAAAAATCAGAATTTCAACCTACCTTTTTTTTTTTTTTTTACTTTAAGTCCAAACCTCTTTGCCATGTACAGTATCCTGTAAGCATTTTTTCAAGATCTCAGTTACTACACTTATGTAGCAAAGAAAGCCAATTTCGGTTCCAACCTCAAGAGTCTTATTTCCTTACTCTCATTAATGGACTTGGACCTAACTATAGAATAGAAAACCATTTTTATATCCTTGAGATGGTATATACACCATGTGAACTAGAAATAACTAGCTTTTGTCTCTTCCTTTAAAGAGCAGCAACACACTCCTAATTAGGAAAGAATCTTTGGCCTTTCAGCCATTCACATTTCATTAGTTTAGCAAAAATATAGATGTGAATTTTTCCCACTCTTTTATATCTCTCTCCTTGCCCAATGCCACCGTGATTTTCTTGTATATTTTTTCCCCTCTCAATGCCTTTTTCTCTTCCCTTTTAATGGAATGAAGCTCTCCGAGATATAAATACTTGGTAATAAAATGTGACTCACCTATTCCCTATACTATAAAAGTTGCTCCAAGTCAGTAACTAAAATGTGTGCCTGACTCAGTAATTACACAGCTTAGTCTTTATTGAAATTATCCTGCAATCTAGAAATTAGAGGTGAAACAGCCCATGAAATCATCTTAACCCAGCCCTTTCTGGCAAATGTAAGAGTCTTTTCTGAGAGATATTTCCAGCACTCATTTGGTTCCAAAATATTCAAGTAAAACATCATTCCAATTGTTACCTTCAAGTGACTTATCACATGCTACAAAACTGCCAGAGTCCATCTCTAAGAAGCACATTTCCTGAGATCAAGTAGTGGTTAGCCAAGAGAAAAACAGTTCGAGTTAGTCTGTAAATAGACAAAGATCTGTGGGATTAATTGAGCGGTATTTTATCAATCCAGATTCTGCCAGTTTCTAAGCCAGGGGTAAGTGACCTAGCATGAGGAGTCCTGACCAGTGGCAGGCTGGTTAGGTTTGCCAGGAGAGATGTGTACGGTACACAGCTTCCTATTGAGTCACACTGACTTTCAGTATGAGGGCATGGTTAGGCAGTGGGACAGGGCAATCTGGGAAGGATCAGGATTAAGAACTCAGCCTGCAGGTGTGCCAAATAGTGCCGGATATCATCAATAAAGAATTCAGAACTAAGGGTCAGCTAATAGAGAAAGAGGGGACATTCAGATAAAGCAAAGGATTTGGTCTAAGGACATGAGTTCTAATTTTGGGTCTATTACATCTACTTTGATCTTGAGAAAGTCACCTTGGTTTCCTTATCTATAGAAAGTGAGATGCTTGAAATAGATCAGGGATTCTTAACGTTTATATCGTAGACCCCTTTGGTAGTATGGTGAAGCCAACTATGTGCCTCTTTTCAGATGAATGTTCATTGCCTACAATCATAATTCAAGGAAATGCTAAATTTCAGTTAGAGGTTAGTGAAAATAAAGATGTGGGTATTTTTTTTTTTTACATTCCAAGTTCATGGACCCTTTGAAATCTATCCATGGACCCTTAGATCTGTGGACTCCAGGTTAGGAACCCTGAACTAGATGATCTCCTGGGTATTTTTAGTTCTAAATCCTATAATCCTATCATACATACCATGAATCCAGGAGGCAAACCATTTAAGGAGAAGTGGATGAATGGTCATCTATCTGTTAAGTTTGCTGTAGAAAAGATTACCGAATTGGCCAGGAAGATGGACTGGATGAACCCTGAGGTCATTTTCCACTGGAATGATTATATAATTTTTAAACTTTAGTGAGAGTCTAAGTTTTCAGGCTAAACTATAAGGAGCAGGTACCCTGGATATGTACATTTATACTCAAATACAAAATATGTGCAAAGCATATAGAAGATGATTTTGGTGAGTAGAACAGTAACAGCTATGGGCTTGGGGTAGTAAGAATCTTGAGTAGGAACTGGCTCCTGAGCTGGGCTTTGAATGGAGCCAAGGTTTCTTCTGGGCAGAGAGAGCATTCCAAAGCCATTGAGTTTAAACACATACACACTGAGATATAAAGATATATGTAAAATATAATTATATACAATTATAATAATATAATGTCACATATGTAATATAATATTATACATTATACACACACACACTCATATATACATGGTGTAGGAGGAGGTAGATTGTGCTAGTGGTATCACAAAGTCAGACACTGATGGGGGAGAAGCAGTGATTCCCAAAAGGCCTAGAATCACTGCTCTTAGAAGAGCTTGTGAAACTCTCTTCCCTGGAGAGTGTGGAGAAAAGGGACAGTTATCTGGGATGCGGTAAGGACCTTCCTGCTGATTGGCAGGAAGCCTAAATATATAGAGATAGCCTTGGGAACTGATGTCATGAAAAAAAAGCATTTGGCTGGCAATTAATACCAGACTGGTTCCAGTTTAAACTTATAGGATTGTAGATTAAATATGAAAGGGGCCTTAAAAGTTAGCTATTCAGCCCCCTTTCATTTTATAGGTAAGGAGATTGAAGTCCAGAAAGATTAAATGATTTATTCTTTATGACACAAGTAGCAAGTGGCAGGGTCTACTTTTGAATCCAGGCCCTCTGACTCAGATTCAACTTATTTTTATTTTTTTAATTAGACCATACTGCCTCTTGAGTTTGGGTCAGTACCAGCTTGTCAGCGCTTCAAGGATATCTAACTTGGTTAGTGTTGGGTATTCCATATTTGTCAATGTCCCTCTTAAAATGCAGCAACCTGAATTGAACATGATATTCTGGATATACCCTAACCAGCATTGATTAGAGTAACACTGTATTTTACTGTTTAGCTCCTTATGAGGCTTTGTGGGTTCAAAGGTCATTTCTAACCTCTTTTAAAGATGTGAGAGATAAATGAAAAAAAAATGACCCCTTCACAAAAACAAAGCAGAAGGCTTGGAGGATGAAAATTGAATGTGATGATGATATATGACAATATCTAAATTCACCTGAGTTTCAAGTAGAGTTTATCTGAAAAAGGAAATCAATCTTAGATAGACTTAAAGATAGGAATTATTTCATTTATGTCCCCAGAGCCTAGCACAGTGTCTAACATGTAATAGGAACTTAATAATTGTATGTTGAATGATTAGCTAAAGAGAAATTTTATGAGGTGATAGAGATGTTAATATCTTATATGTCATCCTCCTCCCGACCCCCCAATAAACTCTAGGGGCTTTCTATTGCTTGCAGGAACAAATACGAAATTCTCTGTTTGGCATTCAAAGCCCTTTGTAACTTAGCCCCCTCTTACCTTTCCAGCCTTCTTACATCTTACTCTCCAACATGCACTCTACAATCCCATGACACTGGTCTCCCAGGTATTCTAGGAACAAGACACTCCATCACCTGGCTCTGTACTTTCTCTGGCTGTCTCCCATGCCTAGAATGTTCTACCTCCTATGCTCTGACTACTGACCTCCCTTGTCTTCCTTTAAGACCTAACTAAAATCCCATCTTTTTCCAGAAGCCTTTCCCAACCCCTCTTAATTCCAGTGCCTTCCCTCTGTTAATTATTTCCTATTTATCCAGTATATGGCTTGCTTTGTATATATTTGTTTGCATTGATTGTAATGTCCTTGAGGGCAGGGACTATCTTTTCCCTCTTTTTGTATCTTCAGCATTTAACACAATGACTGTCACATAGTAGGTACTTAATAAATATTTCTTGATTCATTAGTTGATAGGGAGGCTTTGTAAAATATAAATGTAGATTGTGAGAGGAGGAAAAAAGGTCTTAAAGAATTTCTAAATTCTTTTTTTTTTTGGAAGGGGGAAAGCAGGGCAATTAGGGCTAAGTGACTTGCCCAAGGTCACACAGCCAGTAAATATGTCAAGTGTCTGAAGCAGGATTTGAACTCAGGTCCTCCTGACTCCAGGGCCAGTGCTCTACTCACTGTGCCATCTAGCTGCCCCAAGAATTTCTGAATTCTAAACAATCTGACACATTATTGCCTCCTAACATCAAACAAAAACACCCTTATTTTCTGTGGGGCAAGGGTGGGAGTGAAGGGGGAAAGTTCATTTTTGACTTAGAAGAATAGATTGTTTGTAAAAGATTAAGGAGCTTATGAGAGATTAAAAATAGACTGGAATTTTCATTGCAATTTAGACTTCTGAATTTTTCTTTGAAGATCTGACAGAAATAAAGAGTGAAAGAGTCATCCTTTTTATCATTGACATTACACAGATTCAGTGAACCAGAAATTAGAAAATTCTTTAAACCTATGCTAGTTATGGAATGGTGAAAAAATAGGTGTCTGTATTTCACTGAAATATATCAGTTACCCTTTGGACCATACGAAGGTGACCAACCTTATCAAAACCAATTTTGAGTTCTTTTACCAGCAGTGGGGATGGATTTACAGTGTTATGCACACTCACTCAGATCAGCTTCTGTTGTCATCAAATGAAACAAGGTGGCTAGTTAGGTCTAAGATGCAGTTGGTAGCCAGAGGAGATAAAGGCTGACTGGGTTATGTGGGAGAAGGCACTTATGACACTGTTTTCATTAGCACAATTTGCTAACCAGCAGTAAAAGTAAGTGCTTATATGCATGTAGTTCTTTACTGTTACAAAGTCTTTCATTTTAAAAAGCTATGCTTTGTTTTTATATTATATATATTTACAGATTACTCCCATGTTATGAGAAGTCTCTTGTAACAAAGAAAATGTTTAAGTAAAACTAATAAGACAGTAACCTCATCCAGTTGTTTCTGCAACATTTCACATCTGTAGCACTTCTCCATCTCTTAAAAAAAACAAACCCAATAGCAATCTATTTTCTCTCCTTGACACCCTCCACCCTATTGAAATACGCCCTTCCCCCCAAAAAATTTCCTGTAACAAATATACAAAATCAAGGAAAAATAATTACCCTCAATGGCTGCATACAAATATATATATACATATATAAACATATATACGCATATACCTACATGTGTATGTACAATATATATGCATATGTGCATGCACTTATGCACACATATATTTGTCTCATTTTGAACCCTAAATCCATTACCTCTGTCATGAGCTCTGTCATATAATAACCAATCATGATTCCAGAGGATCAACATTGAAACATGCTATCTATTACAAAGCATTTACATGCATGATCTCATTCTTATAACAATCCTGTGAAGTAAGAAGGGCAAGTAGTTTTATATCCCATTTATAGGTATGGAGATTGAGTTTCAGCAAGATTAAATTATTTTCTCTGGGTCACATAGAACTAAAAATGGAGGAATCTAAATCTAAGACATCTAACTCCGAGTTCCAGGTATTTTCCACTACACCATGAAGTTGAATTAACTAGCCACAGATTACATAAACCAGACTTTAAACTGGCTGCAGAGGGGGAAAAAAATTGGTCCTAACTCAAAAAGCCTCCATAGTGGGTAGAGACAGTGGTGCTATATTTCATTTTATTGCCCTTTTCTATTAATTGAGACTATCCAGAGTTAGGTTCTAAAGCAGAAAACAGGATGCCGGGCAGCCACAGAGTGTAGACTGACCAGCATAAAAATGGCAGTGGCCCATGTACATTAGCAAACAGCTTTGGTTTGGCTGGGGTCCCTGTCCTGAGCTTTGGAGAAGCAAGAAATTATACCTCTTCTCATGACCAAATATGGAAGTTGTACTTATTGACCTGTCTGTTTTTCTGGAGGATGGTAGCCAGATTGATCACAGCCAACCAGATGCTTAAACTCTTGCAACAGCCAACAAATAACTGGTCTCCTTGCTCCCTCCTTACTCGAATTCATCATGCACATCATGCACACCCTACCAGATTAATCTTCCTAAGAGATCATTTTCATCATACCCTTCTCTTGCTCAAAATATGTAATGGTTCTCCTTAATATGGCATTTCAAGCCCTCCAAAATCTGGCCCTTATGTATGTATGCATGTATGTATTGTATATATATATATGTATTATATATGCATACACACACACATACACACACACACACACATATTTAAATCTGTTAGTCTCCAAATGCACCTTTTGTTCTAGCCTGACTGTTTCCCCTAACATGCGTTTGCTCACACCATACTCCCACCTGAAATGTTATTCTATCTTCTCTCTATTTGTCTGAATCCAAGGCCCAGATCAAGTTTCACCTTCTCCAGAGAGCATTCTCTGACCACCCCAGACCATAGTAAGAGCTTCCATCTAGATTCCTCTATTTATTTTCTATGCCACTCATTTAGCACAGAGAATAACTGTCTTACACTGTTAATTATAATTTTATGTGCATAGTAATACCTCTATTAATAAAGAGGACATGACCAAAAAGGTACTTGATTATCAGAAACTGGCTAACTAGAGGTAGAAATTATATAGAAAACATTGAAATATAATCTAAGATATAAGCAAAGGGTATTATGGTATGAAAGTAAAATTAAATGTTAAATAATTAATGTAAAATGATAAAAACATGAAATATTCATTTTAAAATAAAAAATGAAACCATAGAAGGAGGAGGTAAAGAAGATGCAGAGATATAAGGTAGGAATGGGAGAGATGTATATTGAAGGAGAAGAGAGAGAGATGAGGAGGTGGACCAAGATATGATTTGTATTCTCTGCATAAGCATATATCAAATTATAATGACAAAACAGTAAGGAAATATTTATGGATTTTGTTCCAGTTTCATTATGGGATGAGGGAAGAAAGAGATAGAAGGGTAGGAAGGAAGAGATAGTGGTGGATCTGGAGGTGGCTGACTACCTTTCTCCCTCCCTTCCCTTCAGATGAGGCAGTCTGTAGCTCCTTCCTGCAGCAACTGCTTAGGTGAGCCTCTAATGTGGGTGTTAGCTCTTTCCACTGATCCCACTGTAAGTGGCACCTGAATAGATTTAGGGCTTTGGTATCTGCCTCTTCTAACATGCCGATAGAAGTGAAATCAAGTCAAAATGAACAAAAACAACAAGAAAGCAAGTTGGAAAGGGAAAAAAAATCATTCAAGAAACCCTTAAAGTCTGAGGGACAACTGTAGTTGGGAGCAGGGAATTTTCTGGTGGACTAAGTAGATGAAACTCAGACCACTTTTTGTATTAGCTATTAGAGGTACCACTTTCCAATGGGTGCTTCTCTGAATAACAAGCCATCCATCAGTCTCTGCAGCAATAGATAGAGCCTCCAAATCTTGAGCTTTAAGGCAAGGCAAGAAACATTATTAAGTACATATTATGTGCCAGGCACTGTGCTAAATGTGGTAGTTATAAAAACTAGCAAAAAGAAAGACAATCCCTCCCCTCATGGAGCTTACATTTGGATGGGGAAGACAACACATAAAATAAAGCTGAAAAATAGCTGTTAGGGTGGTAGTGGTCAGGCAATTACCCTGTTTTGCCTTAATTTATTTTAAAAATTCCCCTCACCTTTGAAGACACATTCTCAGAATTTTTTGTTTTGTTTTGTTTTGTTTTGTTTTACAACATTCTTACCTCTAAATGGCATCTGACCTGAGGCCATGAAAGATTTCATTTAAAAAGTGCAGTGTGGTGTGACAGTGTGTTGAAGAGTCCCAAAGACCTGAATCTGAATCCCACCTCTTTGTGACCATGGGCAAGTCACTAAACCTCTCTGAACCTCAGTTTTCTCAATTGTAAAGTGAGAATAATAATATTTATTTTCTATAAATTTCAGCTATTACCATCACCATTTGATCATATAATCACAGATTTAGAACCGGAAGGAAACTTAGAAGTCAATGAGTCCAGCCCCTGAATTTTATATGTAAGGGAAGGAGCATAACAGTCCCAGAAACCTTAAGGGGTAACCTGAGAGGAGCACTAGTAACCACCCTCTGAGGACCTGACCTGTGAGTGCAAGTTGTGGAGTAAGTTCAGAGAGGGTGCTGCATAAATACAGATAATTAACAATAATAGGAAGTAACCTTTATACTGCATTTATTACATGCTAAGCATTTTGCAATTGTTATCTTATTTGATCCTTACAATAACTTCGGGAGTTATTATTACCTCCATTTTACAGATGAGGAAACTGAGGCACAGAGAAATTAAGTGACTTGCCCAGGGTTAAGTATCTAGGAGATGATTTAGAACTCAGGTCTTCCTCATTCTAGGTCTAGCACCCTACTTACTACACCACCCTACCATGACTTGAGAACAAACATTTATTGAATGCTATATCCTTGCCAGCTCTCTAGCAGGCAGTTTTAGTTTACATTTGGGAATTTACTTTGTTTTCTGTAATGAATGAAGAACAAAAAATATTCTCCTTAGTCTTATCCTCTAATTGCCCCAAGAGGAGACACTTGATGAGCTTTCCTATCATTAGTACTTATGGGCTGACATTGTGCTTTATATGTGTTAATCTGTTTTATTTAACCTTCACAGAAGAGACAATATATTTTTATAGTTAGCTTATCAGCCAGGGGAAACCTATCCTCTATCTTTGGGGTGTCCCTTGATCACTTTAGACATTGTAGAACTGGGGTCATGGAGAGTATAAAGACCTCTCTCATGTCTGGATCCCACCCCAAATCAAATCCCTAAAACAGGAGCCTCAGTATCTTGAAGCCCTTTAATTGAAATTTTAACTGCTAACCATCTAATTAAGTTTATATGATTCACCATCTAGAATTTAAGTCACAGTTCAATGATGAAATAGGAAACTCGTTTTTCCTCAGAGTCAGATACCACAGATATAACTGAAAGGTTCACAACTAGGTCAATTCCAATTTCTTCTCATGTCAGCCAACCCCGTCCTGAGATTCAGCACAGGAAATTTCATATTCAAAGAAGTTTTAGCATAATGCCTTCTACAGGGTAGGTGCTCCACAAATGTTGCTCAGATTCAGTTCGAGATTGTGTCTGTAGGACAGATCATAATTGATGACAATGAATCAATGCAAATCTCAAACATTTTGAAAACATAAATTGATCTAGAAATCTCAAATCCTATACCTTCAGTACTCTAGGTTAATTTCCAAACATTCATTTATTTGTTCAACAAATATGTATCGAATGCCTAGAAGCAACTAGATAGCATCTTATAGTGCTTCTCAATGTTTTTCGTTTCATGACGTCCTTTCAACAATAACTAATAACATATTATGAACCCCTGGGTAATTTAATATATTGCTCATGATAATTCTTTTAGATTTATCCACCAAGCACTTACAGTTGTAACTTTTGCCCAATTTAAAATTTATATTATGTAATTATAATATATAAACTTTATTCTATCTATAATTATAATCATTCTAATTATAAAATAATCATGAATATTTTATTGGGACATTCTGTAAGAATTAAAAGAAGAAATCCAGAAAAACCTTATATGTTTATTATCTGTAGGTCTTCATATAAAATTTTTTTTCCCAAATTTTGTTGACTATAAAGAACATTTTAATAAAATAAGTTATGATTTGGAAGATGTTTAACATGATATAATAATCATATATAAACTCAATTTAGACGTTGGACTTTTTTATTTGAACAAATATTTTCAATATTTGGTTCAATATCAAACAAACCCAGTCTTAAATCTCATTCCATATAGAGTTTATTTCTTATTTTGACGTAAAATAAGAATAAAGTGAAAATGCTTACTCATACAAAAATATGGTGGAAAACTGTAGAAGAGTTTTACAAGCTCTTTTGATGAGAGATGGACATTCATTTTTAAAATTTTATCAACTTAACAAAATGATGGAAATGAATAGCTAGTTATAATATAAATATTTGCTTTTTATGGACTAACAAGTATTATGTTAAATGATAACTGTCTTCAAGTTCAATCACATATATTGCTTAATTTTTAACTAGCCTTTATAAGGAAAACATCAGTCATGATTTTCTTCTACCATTTGAACACCAGATTCTCACAGAAACTCCACGGAATGACTGACAGGTGTTGCCAACTAGTTCATTTGCAAATCTACTGGGCAGAATAGTAACATAAGTGGAAGATAAAGTTAAATTGGAAAACAATCTTAATACATCAGTAAGAGGTAATGTAAGGTTTATTTCTGAAGAATGTTTCTGATAATCTTCAAGATGGCTTCAAGAAAGTTTATAATGCTTAATGCCCAGAGATTACTGTTTTCAAAAAACCTGACAATTGCAATGCAAGAATGCAAACATTTGTAATATCTTGATCATGTGATTATACAGTTGATGAAGTATGATTACAGGATAACAGAAAGAAATGAGGGAACTATTCTGGCGCAGTGTGCAAAACACAAATGAGAGTATGTGTAAGTGTCTGACCATCTGTGGGAGTCTACTTGAACTTGAATGTCAAACCCTTGTGGTGGTTTGGAAACACTTTGATGACAGGTTGAGAAACTGTAATAACATGTTGTATTTAGTCAGAAGCAGCCAGAGTTTGATGTGATCACTTCACAACCCCCCATATTGTTCTGCACACAAATAATTTCACATTGCTGTAGAAATAAACCTACAATCCTTCAAATTTGTATGTGCTTGTCATAGAGAAAGAAATATATGTATTCATTCTATAATTGGGTGATTATTTACTGCTTATGGTGCCAATAAAGAATTTTTAATGTAATCCTCTTAGAGTTTCATCATGAACCCCCAAGAGAACCTGTTTGCCTCAGTTTCCTTAACTGTAAACTAGGGGTACTAACAGTACCCACCCCAACAGGGTTGTTGTCAGGATCGAATGAGATAATATTTATAAAAAGTGTTTAGCAGAGTGTCTGGCATATGCCAAGCTGTACGTAAATGCACATTTCTTTACCTCTCCTCCCTTTCCCTTTCCTCCCCTTTCCTCCTTTTTCCTCCCCTCCCCATTAGTATATTCCTATTGAAAACTATTGGTATACGGCATTAGATAGACCTGGTTTCAAATCCTGCCTTACATATTTAGTAGCTGTGTAATCCTGGGCAAGTGACTTAATCTTTTTTTGGCCATAGTTTTTCATCTGTGAAATAGGAATAGTAACACTTTCCTCAAAGAGTTGTTGTGAGGATTAAAGCAGATAATACATGTGAAGTATTTTGCAAATCTTAAAGGGTCAAAAAAACATTAACCAAAAAAGGGTCAAAAATCATATAAAAATGATTATTATTTTGTGTAAGGCACATGCAAAATGCCATAGGGAACATGAAGTTGAATAAAACATGATCTTTTATCTCAAGGTACTTGTCATTCAAGGGTTTCCATTAGACAAAAGATTTTGAGCTAGCAAGGACCTCAGAGGACACTTATTACATCTTTTGCCTCATTGTTCTATTTAGAACTACTAATCTATATTCTCAAATGATATGTGAACAACATGTTCTGCGGTGAAAGTAAACTATTAAAACATTAAAATTATTGATCTAGAGCAATGTAAATGGGATAAATCCATTTTACATTAATACAATTTTTAGAAGTAGGATAAAAAAGAAACAATTTTTATTCATTTTAAGTTCATACAGTAATCAGAGTCAAGTTGATAAACTGTGTGCCTCATTATTGTGCTTATTGCTAGGCAACCCTCCAAAGTACCTTCGAGCTCACTTGCAGAGGACCAGATACAAGACTATGGGCTGAACGTGTCATAATTTCTTAGCTACCTGCTCCGGTATACTCTGTTCCTAGTCTCCAGAGGAGCACAGGACAGAACTGTAGACACATATACAATTACTTGGGGGAACACAGACATACTCCGTAAGTTCAAGATTGCTTTTATCAGCAGGGCAGGATCCAGGGCAGAGAAACTCCATCATGCAGCTGCAACTCTGAGAGCCTTACTTGGCCATTCATTCTTAGTCTGTTCCACAAACTGTGCATCTCACAAAAAAGGCTGGTTTGACAATATTGATAAGGGTGCAGACTATGCCGAAATACTTTTTATCTTCTTGCTCAGCTTCAGGTGGAGTCTCTGATGATCACCTAGCCTCTGCTCCAAGCCCTCAACATCGATAATCCACCACCTCTTGAGGTAGGCTATTGTACTTTTTGTACACTTCTAAGTAGGAAGAAGTTTTCCTAAACTAACTTCTTTGTATCTTCCCCCCACAGCTGTTGTGCTGCCCTCTGGGCCCAAACAGAACAAATCTAATCTCTCTAGATCATGGGGCTTGTACATTCAGCCCCATCTTCACTCTCAGGTACTCTCTTTGCTTTCCTATGAAGTCTATTGCCAAACTCCCAAGTTGTGCACTCACCAACTAACTCTCCTTCTTGCACTCACCAAACCCAATCTACTCCTCCAGACCCATAGATTACCATAGAAATGGCCATGATCCGTATTTTCTGATCTTCCATCTATAGAATTGTGATCATTTGGTCACCTTCGAAGCTGTTTCAATAATGGCAGGTGACACAAAGGAAATCTTCCCATGGAAGAAGTAACATCTGTCTTTGTCTTCTTCACTGGGCCCTGAAACATCTCAAGATTCTAATATCCTCTGATTTGCATCTGTAACTAGAAGTATCTCCCAGAACTGGCATTATATGGTAGAATTTCTCTTCTTTTCTTTTTAAAAATTATTGTTTTTCTTCTCTTTGTTTCTTTCTTTCCTTCCTTTCTCTTTTTTGTTTTTCTCTCTCTCGATGTGAAAATATAATAAATTCCACACATTATTTTAAAAAACACTTCTTTTAAAATATATTAAACATAACTCTCCATCTAATCTTGCTTGTAGCGTGCTATGCTCAGCAAATTTTTTTTCCCTTCATAGATTCATAGGTAAGCTCTAGCTCTCTTTCATAGAATCAGAAAGCACTAGAGCTTGAAGGGAACTTTTTGATAATCTCTTCAACTTTCCAGGTAACAGATTTAAAAAAAATTTACTCAGAGAGGTTAAATGATTTCACAGTGAGTTGGTGGCAGAGCTGGACCTGTCTTCTGAACCACAGGCTGGCTAGGTAGTTTAGTGGGTAGGGCACTGGACCTGGTAATTAGGAAGACCTAAGTTTAAATCCAGCCTCAGAGGCTTAATAGCTGTGTGACCCTGGGCAAGTCACTTAAACCTGTTTGCCTCAGTTTCCTCAACTGTAAAATAGGAATAATAATACCACCTGCCTCCTACGGTTGATGTGAAGATCAAAAGAGATAGTATTCATAAAGTGCTTAGCACAATGCCAGGCACCTAGAAGGTACTTAATAAATCCTTATTGAATAGTATTCCTCTCATCCCCCATACTTTCCACCTAAATGATTATTAGTTCTGAATCAGTGGGTTCTGAATGAATGAGTTTTCATTTATTTATTTTGTTCCGGATCTGCGATTTCATCCATGTGGAAAAATTTCTGGTGTGGAAATCCTCTCCAATAATGGAGAGTAGTGACTAATTGCAATTTATGGTTTTAGAGAGTTGCTTGGGACCCTGAAAAGTTAGGTGAACTGTCCCTTCATGATTCACCCAGTATGATGTCAGAGGCAGGGCTTGAACACAGATATTCCTGACTCCAAGAGCAGCCCATTATTCACTACATTATGTTGCTGCTCAGTTTTTTGCTGTGATCATAAAGATTGAGAAATACATGTTGGATTTGGCATTTCTTCTCTCTGTGTACATGGAATCAGGTTGCCCTGAAGGATAAATTCCTAGAATATATATATATATATATGTTCTGCACAGTATATTTGTGGACATTATGTTTGGCAGATAAGGGAACTTGGATATAAAGTCTTAAGTCTGAACCGCATCTCTCATTTATTCCAATGTTTTGACTTCAGCCAACTTAAGGCAACTCTGGACAAGTATACTACAATGCATTCTCTTTTGATGCCTGTGCTTGGCTACGTAGAAATATTGAGGGCAAAGAGTGGGAGTGGATAACTCAGCTACTGAAACCTTTACTTAGTGCAATGGTATAGGGCATAGAGAATGCAGTCTGTCACATAACTAACTTTTTCTTTTTTTCCCCAAGTAATACTATTTTCTCTCTCTTTTTTATTAAACGTCGACATTTTAACTTGCTGCTTGGGAAGCCTAGCTGAACATGTGACACTCAGAGGCTTTAGGTCTTCATATCTTGTATCATCATATTTGGGATAGATTTAACAAAACATTAGTTAATAATAACCAACATTTGTATAGTAATTTTAACTCTCTGAAGTGCTTTCACATATATTATCTCATTTATTCTTTATATGAAGGCAGATATTATAATCTTTCTAATACAGATGGGCAAACTGAGGCTAAGAAAAATTAAGTAACTTAACAAAGGTCACATAAAAAATTGATGACAGAGTCTAGACCTCCTAGATTCTAATCCAATATATTTTCTAAACTATCCTGCTTTATGCTGTGAAAGGAAAGGGAGCTTGTATCAGTAGCATCATGGGGAGAATCAGCTGTCCAAATACTAGGGGAGCTCTCCTTCATGTGTTATCCTGTGGGAATTAGACATATTTCAGCAGTAACTGGATGTTAGAGCCAGAAGGGCTCTTAGAGATCATTTAGATCAAGCTCCTCATTTTAGGAAAGTGACACTCAGAATAGGGAAGCGACTTATCTAAGACTATACAATTTAGTTGGTAACAGACGAGAGAAAAACTCAGGTCTTGGTCACTTCCAGTCCAGTGGTTTTCCTACCATAATACAATTAAGTTAGTTATACTTCTTTTCTCTGAAATAATTTTAAAACTGAGAGAGAAGGCAACTTCACAGCTCTTGTCTTTTCTTTCACATCTAGACTTGAAAATATCCAAGAAGTGGGTTACTCTAAACAACAACACTTGACGACTAGTTCTGTTGCCTTTGTGTAGCTCCTAAGCAGAGGATTCAGGTGCGTTAAAGGAACAATCTGAAAAGTACCATGGATTCCAGAGAAGATAATGTGAACCTAAATGACTTCAAAGCAAACCTGAAATTTAAATTATTCCACCTTTGCATTAAGCTTTTATTATACAAGGTTTCTCTTTGGAATAAAGCTCAACATTGTAGTTGTTATGGTTCAGTCATTTCAGACTCTTTGTGATTCCATTTGGGATTTTCTTGGCAAAGATATGGGATGGTTTGCCATTTCCTTCTTCAGCTCATTTTTCAGATGAGAGAACTGAGGCAAACAGGGTTAAGTACTTACCCAGGGTCACACAGCTAGTAGGTATCTGAAGTCAGATTTGAACTCGGTCTTCTCGACTCCAGGTTTCATGCTCTATTTACTGCACTACCTAATTGCTCAAAGCTCAGTGACAAAGTTTAAAAGACAAATCCATCTTTTCCTTCCTTCCTTCCTTCCTTCCTTCCTTCCTTCCTTCCTTCCTTCCTTCCTTTCTTCCTTCCTTCCTTCCTTCCTTCCTTCCTTCCTTCCTTCCTTCCTTCCTGCCTTCCTTCCTTCCTTCCTTCCTCCCTTCCTTCCTCCCTTCCTTCTCTTCCTTTCTTTCTTTAAACTATGGATTGAATCCATTTATCATTCTTCCCCTCCTCCCCCCAGTTAGCTGGGGAAAATGACTGTTCTAAGCTCCTCAAAGAAAAGTCCAGATAACTGCTAGGTATTTCAGATATATCTGGGAATCATGACCATTTGTTCTAAGCTTATGCCTTCGTGCCAGAGGTTCATTAGAATCTTTATGATTCATTCCAGCTGTTGAGGGGAAGAAACAGAATGCTTGAAGGCAATAGAGGGACACACTGCATGTATGACTAGAGGGGATGTTGGGGGAGGGAGGACATTCTTCTCCTCCAGTCAGTGATAATTCCCAAAGTCTTTATGTCTAGGGACATGGGTGTAATGACCTCTATGGTTTTGAGGGTTTTTGGGGGTTTTTTTTTTGCCCTTTTTTAGAGAGAGCGAGAACATCAATGCCTTTTAAAATTTCATTTGTCTATTTATTTTTACCACCTCTGGAAATCCTGCCTAGTGGTCTGGGAAATTGCCTGACTATCCAGCTTGCTAGGGGAAGGCCCACATTGCTCAGTATGAGAAGGGGTGCATAGGGCTAGAAAGCTCATAGTTATAATGTCATTCAGCAAGCATAAGGTGAGTGCCTACTATTTGCTTAGTACTGTGGAAGTACCAAGACACTATGGAATCCAGGAAGGTGATTAACATATTATTCAAAATCACAGAATTCTAGAGTACTAAGGCACTTTACAGCCATATAGTCCTCAATCTTACCTAAATCATGAGTCCCTTTAATGAGATATCTAACAAGTCTACGGCCCCTTTATGAGCAATTCAGCTGTGCCTGGCGTGTTGAGGTTTGATACGTGCTTGATAGATGGATTGGAACTGCTGGCTTCCTTCAAGGTTCAGCTCAGACGCCAGGGTTTTTCCGAATTCTCTGGCCCAATCGCAGTGTAATTATTTTGTATACATCCTGTATTTACCTATCTGTCGGCAAACTGTGTCCTCCTAGTAGAATGTTCTTCCTGAGGGCAGGGAATATCTCATTTTGATAGTTGTGTTCTCAGTACAGGCCATATGCATCGGTTTGAGTCCCAGGTTTGTGATGCTTTTAGGTCACATGTAATAACAATCTGCTAGCTGTGGTTTTGTAAAACCAACAACAACCAGCACACAGAAGGCCTGCTAACACAGGTTCTTTTGATCTGCTTTAGTATGGAAAGTAACTGTAAGGGGTTAACAATCTCAATTTAATCACACATGCAAATATAACTCACTTAGTTCAGGAGGAAAAGCCAGCAACCTAAACTTCACAGCAAATACAAACAAATTACAAACACATACCGTATAAACAGACCAAATCACAATTCATAGTTACCAGGAAAGCATTGACATCTGGGTTTACAATCCGGGGGCTCTTAAAATGGCTGCCCAGAGTCCCACATGACTCTTCCAGTGACTGAGAGCCCCAAGGGAGAACCAGCTTCTGGGTTTATATATCTTGTTCAGGGTCAAAGGGCATCACAATGTGCGACTCAAACCCATGTAACCTAAAAGCATCACAAACCTGGGACTCAAACCCATGTGGCCTAAAAACCCCTGGCATCACAAACATGTCATTCAAACCCATACAAACCAAGCTTTCCCTTGAGGCAAGGAGGTCATCAAAGACTCCTAATTTAATCAAAGAAACAAAGGCTGGACTCATCAAGGGCACTTGATTAAATAAATGCTCCAAAAGAGAAAACAGTAAAAAAGTCCCACCTTAATTAATATTACAAGCATCATATATGCTTTTAAAATTTTTTTAATTTTTTTAGCATTCCTTTTCTAATTTAATATTTTATTTTTCCCCAGTTACATATAAAAATAATTTTAACATTCTTTTTTCTGATTTTTGAATTCTAAATTTTCTCCCTTTCTCCTTTCCCTTCCCCTTATCCCCCCCCCCCCCCCCCCCCCAGCCATTCCTCTTCTTTCGGAAGGCAAGCAATTTGAGATAGGTTATAAATGTGTAGTCATGGGCAGCTAGGTGGTACAGTGAGTAGAGCACCGGCCCTGGAGTCAGCAGGACCTAAGTTCAAATCGGGCCTCAGACACTTGACCCATGTACTAGCTGTGTGACCTTGGGCAAGTCACTTAACCCCAATTGCCCTGCCCCCCAAAAATAGTGTGTAGTCATACAAAACACATTTCCACATCATGTATGCTTGGCTCACAAGAAGCACTTAAAATACTTGATGATTTATTTTTAAAAAGGGGTCCTCTATCCTCTGCTTGAATATTCCCAATTATTGGGAATTCATATTCCATTTTCAGGTAACTCTCCCAGTTCATTGTATTAAACTTGGTATATATATTTGTATTACATACTTATACACATTGTTTCTTGTGATGAAATGCAAACTCCTTAAGGACAGTTACTCTTTTTTTGTCTTGTTCTCCCCAGGATCTAACCCAGGGACTGTCATGTAGTGGGTATTTCGTGAATGATTGTGGATCGATCAAAGATTAAAAGGGATTGAGGGGGAAGGAATGAGTCTAAAATGATTCCAAATTGTCTTTTTAAAGTTTCCTGACTTCTTACAATATCCTAGGAAGCATCTTTTCCCAGGTTAGAGATTAGAGAAGGGGCTTGATAAGCACTAGTCAGATAAGTAACTAGTTACCTTGTATCAAGAACTACAACTGAACAATCTTCCAAAGACAGACAGGCATAACCCTGGGGATTTTGGAGACTGAGAGGGAGACAAGAGGTTAGTGGATGTGCTTCCTCCTTTTCCCTAAAGTCCAAAGGAGAAACCTGAGCAAGTAAAGAGCTCTTTTCAAGATGACCCTGAGAGACAATTGCAGCAAACAGAAGTTTTTAAAAATATGTATTCGATATCTTTTGTTTTACCTTAAAACATTTCCCAATGTTTTCCAAGCCTCCTGATTTGGGTAAAGATCAAGGTTGTTTCTAGCACACCATGCAAATAGCATTACCACCTTCATCTCTCAAGCCTTCAACAAATAATAGTTGAATAGTTATAATGCAAAATTCCCTGTGATATTTTGCATGTACGTGGCTTTTTTTTTTCCTTAATGGCTATCCTTCACATCTGTAGGATGGAACATAGATTTCAAAGCCACCCCTCTAGATGATGAACCTTTGTCTCCACATTATTTCCATGGCCCTCTTACTTCCCTGACATCGCACACATTTTCCAATGCTATAGATTCCTAAAGCTGGAGCTGGAAATTGTTCCTGTAAGCACTGACAGATTTTGAGTTTCCTTCTGGGGAGGTTCCTCTCCAGGTCCTTTCACAATGCTTAAGTTATAGATTTCCTCTCTTTTCACCCTGCTGTTTATTGGTTTCCAGAGGACAGTCCAATTTATTTCTCTAGGTTACATGCTGAATTCAAGAGGTTATTTTTTATATCCCTTTCAAATGTGTCCCCTTGTTTCCTGTGAATTTATTGAAATTGACTCTGTATCCTAAGAGACACTTTCTTTCATTCTCCTTTTGCCCCTCATTCAGTGAACTTTCTTCCGGAGAATTATTTTACTTGGGGGACATAAAAGGGCTGGCGAGTCAGCTTGCTTCTGAGAACTAGGAAAGGGTGGGTATAGAACTTTAATACTATGAGAGAGGACAACTTCTGTCCAGAACACTACTTCCATCCTCTTAAATCCCTATTGAAATTTTGAGTGTGCTTTCCAATACAGGACACAAAGTAGAATTTCCTGATGAGCTGTCAGGGATGTTGTGTGTCTACAGAGATGAATCACATTTAGTGTTTGTACATTCCCTTTCACAATGGCAACGTGACACCATACGATGCACATTTCTGTTGGACTGGTGAGGAAGAGTGTGGGCCCATGGTGAAAAAAACTCCTGACTCACCATCCTGTGACCTCAATCCTTGTCTCGGCTCTCCCACTGGTCTGGGCTGAGGATTAGCTTGGCACAAAACAAGAAATACATCAGATGCTTATCTGGAGGGCTCAGTTCCTAAAGAAATCCCCCCAAAAAAGGTCAGATGCTGTGAGACATGAGAGGATGAGGAGTACTGTGCAATTTTTGCAGGCAGAGGGTTATTTGAGAACTGTCTGCAACATAGGACTAGCTGAGCACTTCCCATCCTTTCAGCCTTGTGGTTCTGTCAGGATCTGCCTCATCTCCTCTTTCCAGACACCCACAGTCTCTTTTCCTCTCTTATTAGAGTACTCTGGGACCCCCAGGTTCTAGAATTAATTTCTCCTTCAGCAGTAAGTGTATACATAGGGACATGAAGAAGTTTTTTCCCTAGTTGAAATATAGCACCCAAGCCACCAGGCTTTATTGTTGATGGATATACATAATAAAGGTAGGAATTTGGATCTGAATTTTTTGGCAATCCATATCCTTACCTTTAGCTTCTTCCCTTGTTCAGCTCTTAGGATTCCACATTCTGAGATCTCTCTCCTGCCTGCCCATCCACACATCTTGCTTTACTTTGACCTCTTACAATGGTTTGCCTTGTGATGAATGCCTGCTTGCCTGTTGTCTGACTACCTCCTCATAACCATGAGGTGACCTTCTAGTCCTGGTATCCTACCTTATCTGTGGACTCAACTGCAGCTTATAGTTCCATTGTGACCACTTTTGTCAAACATTTACTCTTATTGGGATCAAATAGTTGGCAAACACAAGCCAGAGGAGCTCATTTCCAACCAAACAATCACAAGAATATTTTTAATTGTCATGTTAACAGAATATTCAACTAGAGCACAAGTAAAGGAGAGGCTGCAGGAAAACTTATAGTAAATATAAGATAAAGAAGTCTCTGGACTTTTCTCCAATGGCCCAGAAGGCTTTCAACTTGACGGGGTCAGAAAAGTCCTGAAGACAGTTTGCAAAATGAAAGTTCCAAGTGCTTGGGCTGCCTCTAACAGGAAGTCCCTGGAGATCTGATTCTCTGCAAGGTCATTTGGAGGAAGCCTGCTTAATTGCAGGAAAGAGCCATGGGGCCATCCTATGGAGGCTGAGCTGTCGTGTTTGGCCCCTGGCCAGGAAGCGTTAGTGCTGACACTTTTGCTTTGTTTATAGAACATTGGCAAGTCATCATCCTGCTCATGAGAGGGTTGGACAAGAACATTCCCATGATGCCAGGCCATGAAGCACAATTTCCAGAGGTAATAGGATTCTACTGCTGCATCCTCCAGCTCTTGTATTGCTACCTACCCCTACATGGTGTAAATGTACAAAGAAAACCAGCTACAAGCCACTAAGCTTTTTGTCAGTTGTGGCAGTCCAATCATGCCCAAATGTGACTCATTAAATTTGTTCATTTGTTTAGCCAAAATTTATCGAGCTTCTATTACAAGCCCATGAGGAACTCAAAGAAGAGAAAAAGATGTCCTCTGTCCGCAGGGAGCTTAATGTCAAGTACCGGGATAAAAGAGGTTATACAAAAATAGCGTGAAAGGAAATATATTCTGTATTCTGTGGTGTTTCAGAGGATCACCTTTAGTTGGAGGGATCAGGAAAAGCTGTCTTAAAGGAGTTGGCATTTTATAATAGACCTTGGACAGTGAGTGGGGTGAAACTTGACTTGCCTAGGGGAAGGAGGGGAAGTAGATAATGTTCTAGGTAGAGGAATTGCAGGGAGGGGATGGGTAAAACTTTAGTAGACGGAATGATGTGAGTACCAGCTCTGGCAAGTCCTGACTTCAATATTATAGGAGTTGTGATTTCTTCTTCCACCAATGCTGATGGCAACCATTCATACACCACTTGGTAGGTGAAGGGGTTGGGAGGGGTGTAGCAGAGAAAGGGAGAAGGAAAGGAGGGAAGTATTTGTGTAGTATCTACGATATGCCAGGCACTGTGCTAAGCATGTTTCTAAATATTATCTCATTTGAGCATCACTATAATCCTGGAAAGTAGAGGCTATTATTATCCTCATTTTACAATTGAGGAAACTGAGGCAATGATTTGCCCAGTGTCATACAGTTAGGAAGTGTTGAGGCTAGATTTGAACTCTATGTACTGTGTCACCAGACAATTCTCCTTAATTACTCTCATAAAAAATTCATTACCCAGTGGTCAACCTGACAGTGAGCCTCTCAAACCCGGGCAAGGTTGATCCTCCAATGAAAGATCTGAGTGTTGTTGGCCCATATTCACTGGTTACAATTTGTTTACCATTTCCATGGTTATGCTATGACAGGGCTGTGCTCCATTACTTTTAACCTTCAAGAATCCAGAGTTGGCTGGTGCCATGGTGATGCATTGAGGAAGGCTTTAGGTGAGACTGGCAGGTTCTATCCAGATAGAAAGGTTTTGAGTTTGGGCCCATTATTAGATTAAGTATCTCTCATTCAAGAACCAACTTAGTTTAATTTATTTCAACAGGCAATTCTTAAGCATGTGCTAGGTATTGTGCTAGGCACTACAGATTTAAAAAAAAAGGAACAATATCTTTCCTCAAATAGCTTACATTCTATGGGGGAGGAGGAAATTGATATGCAACACATATGAAGATAAGTAAATACAGAACACATATAGTATAAAAATACGATGTTATTTCTGGTCCATGTGGGGCACTAATAGTCAAGGGAATTGGGAAAAGCTTCTTGTTAGTTAAATTCAAAAGGATCTATCAACAGAAGGTGGGCCACTAATTCATGGCTTATTTTGGTCTCAGCAGCTCATAAAGACTGTGTAACCTTGGCCCAGAACCACAGCTCTGGGCTCATGTGGACCAACTTCAATTATGGAGTTCCACAATAGTAATAGTCTTTGTAATATTGTCCCTACTTAGAGTTTCATCTAGGAATATCAGAATTTTTTCAAATTCTAGGAAAAAGTAAAATACAAAGGAAAATCTCCCATGCAAGCACTCAGGCTAAGAAGACATTGAACATACATTTAGTCTTTATTATTTTTTAACCTGACTAAAAAATTGATGAAGATTCACATCTGGACTCATAAACAGTCAAGACATCTTTTCTTCCGTCTTTTGTAGGCTTCCTTTTGTAAGCTTACTTATAGTATTATTTTTGGTGCCCCCCTGACAACATCTGTACCTGACAAGGGGAAATCCCTTATGGGGATCTCATTAGAGTCATGAGACTCTCCTTGTGATGAAGCTCATCTTCCTTAAGGTTTTACAGTCCTCTAGCCTAGGAGGTCAGCAAATTGCTATAGACTGCTTTTTTTGTACAGCCCTTGAGCTATTTATATTTTTAATTTTAAAAAATATTTTAATATTTTTATATATTTCATATTTTTAAATTGTATTTTTGTAATCTTTATATTTTTAAACAAAGCTTTATTGTTTATAAAAATGTATATTTTAAAATTTTTATATTTTTAAATATATATTTATGTTTTTATATTTTTAAATAAAGCTTTATTGTTTTTAAAAATGTAAAAAATAAACCCTTTATATAAAAACGTTATAACTGTTAACTGGATTTGGCCTGAGGAGTAGTTTGCTAACCCCAGCTCTAGATTTGTACTTCCAGACTCCCTCCCCCCAACCTAAATGGGAAGGAGAGGAAGGGAACACATATTTATTAAGCACCTATAAGCATCATCCCATTTCATCCTTAAAACAACCCTGGGAGGTAGGTGCTATTATTATCCTCTTTTTTTTTTTTTTTTGCAGCTGAGGAAGCTGAGGCAGACAAAGATTAAGTGACTTGCTCAGGGTCACACAGCTAGTAAATGTCTGAAGCTGGATTTGAACTTAGGTTTTCCTGACTGCAGGCCCAGTGCTCTATCCACTGTGACACCTAGCTACCTAAAGGAGGTGAGAACTCAGAGTTGCTACAATTGGCCCCTTCCCTTCAATTCCAGACCTGCACAGCACACATAGTTCATAGCACCCATGATGGGCAGAGTCTGGGTCTGCTCCTCCTCACTGTGATTCTGGTTCTAGCTTCTGCATTGCCCAAATTGAAACAAGTCCTTGGTTTCCTACAGGAACTGCTCTGCTTGGTCCAGTGGTTCCTGTACTACTCTGTCACTGCGGCCTCATGTTCTTTAAGCTTTCTAGTTGGCCCAGGAGCTCCTCACCACTCCTGGGACTGCTGCCTTTGCTCTCTGGCTTCTCTGGGTCCCCAGGCTTCTTCACAGGGGCCACATGGTTGTGCAGGCTTCACTCATGGGAGCTGAGTCTGTTTTGTGTGTAGTCTCCCTTTCCTTTTCTCTGTCTCTATCTCTCTTTATCTCTGCCTCTGTCTCTCTTTGTCTCTGTCGCTCTACCTCTTTTTTTCTTCCTCTCTCCCTTTCTTCTCTCCTTCTCTCTCTACTTCTTTCCTTCTCTCCACTCCTTCTCTTCCCTCCTCCTCTTCTATTCTTTTCCCATCTTCTCCCCTTCTCCCTTTCCCTCCCCCAGCTCTTTCTGTCTCTGCCTGTCTCCCTCCTTCCCTCCCTACTCCTCTCTCTTTCTCTCCACCCCCCACAGGCCAATCCTGAACCATAGCTCAGGTGTATGAACTAGCCCTGAATTTAATCATCAGTGGAGCAGCAGGTAACCAGAATAAGATGAGTTCATTCTTTGTTCAAGAGTAATCTTTGTCTTGGAAATTTCGCACAGTTGTGAAGGAGCCAGTGGAGAGAGGAAAGGCCTTTCTGTGGGTGTATGTCCCTCACCAAATACATAGACAGGACCAGATATTGGCTTGGGTAAAGAAGACGACCATCTTCATAAGGGGATGTGAGAGGCAAAAGGGAAGACCTCTTCCACTTGCTCCCTCCCCACCACCCCCTCCACCAGCTAATTTTCTTTCCCTGAGAATATAGCTTTTTCATTACAGATAGAAGGGGATGGTTCATGGGTGAAGGAAGATGGAAATGGTTGACCCAGGCAGCAGGGGCCACACTGATGAGATATGTCATTAGGATGTGGATGGACCACCTGGAATCCAGTCGCTGAGGAAGACCCTTAGCTGGGTGGGAAGCAATGAATCCTCAGTGATACAATAAACCCTGTCTGGGTCGATTCCAGTTGCTGTCTCGGATCCTGGCTGTTTTGACTCTGGCTCGGTGGTCTAAATAAATAAGAATCTCTAGCCTCCCTCCTGGGGGGCGATGTGGGAGACATGAATCAGATATCGAGAATCCTGTGGATTGGTAGGGGGCGGGTACAGGAAGTCACATGTGTCTCTGGGACCCTTCTTCTATCTGGAAGATGTAGTCCTGCTTTAACGGGGCTTGTACAAGATGAGGACACCACAGATTGCTTGTAGAGACCAGACAATCCAACCTTCTTAATTTATGTAGGGGAGAAAGTTCTGGACTTGGAATCAGGAAGTCCTGAATTCAAATTTTGTCTCAGTCATTTTGCTAGCTGTGTTACTGTAACAACAATGTCGCTGGCAGCTGTTGTGGAGATGAAAGATCCAATAAGACCAACAAGGAGGGCCACTAGCACAAGCTCTTTGGTCTGCTCTTGTAAGGAAAGCAACTTTAAGGTGTTGACAATCTTACTTTAATTAAACATACATATGTCATTCACTTAGTTCAGGGGAAAAAGCCAGCACCCTGAACTTCAGAGCAAATACAAACAGCAATTACAAGCAGAAATTATGCAAACAGAGTAAATAACACAAAACAATAGGTAGGCTTCTGGCTGTCTTTCCAACATCTGGGCTTTCAAAGCTGGGGGGCTCTTAACAACAGCCACCCAGAGTCTTATCCGGTCAAATCACAAGACACTCTTCTAGTGAGTGAGAGCCCCAAACAAAACACTAACCTCTGAGTTTATATACCCTTCTCAGGGTCACAGGGTGTCACAACCATGTGACTCAAATCTATGTGAACTAGGCTTTCTTGTTTATTAAGCAGGTCAAAGACTCTTGATTCAATCAAAGATTCCTTAGTGCTGAGAAGCACTCCAAAACAAAGACAACAAAAAGTTCACTTTACTTGCCATTACATTTGAAAGGCAAAACTCATCAAAGGTACTTGATCACCTCAGCATTCCAAAAGAGAAAACAGTAAAAAAGTCTCACCCCAATTACCGTAAAAGTAACCCTGCAAAAGTCTTCTTAACTCTCTAAGCCTCACTTTCCTCATCTATAAAATGGTACCCTCTTTGAAGAGTTTTTGTAAGGATCAAATGAAGTAACATGTAAAGCATTTTGAAAATCTTAAAATGCAACATAAATCATTTTATCAGTTAGAAAACTGAGACTTTGGTGTGATTTAGAGAAGTGACTTTGCTAAGCTGAAAACTCCTTTATAAAGGGGACCCTTTAAGGTGCAGATAACATGCTGGGCAGGAGGCTCTCAGGTCCCCATTCCACCAGTACTCAGCACAATTTGCTCTCCTTGGAGAGCTGGCTGCTGCTTCTGGTCTCAGGGCAGAATTCGCTTGGCAGTGCCAGTAGCTATTTGATCCTGTCCTGGCTTGCCAACCCTGTCTCTATCTGCTCCACCTGCCTTGTTGATGCACACTTGATGAGCAGAGCCTACTTTGCCTTCTCCTGGACCCTGACCATTCACTCAGCTCAGACCTTTGCCAGGCTCCAAACAGGAACTACTTGACTGGGCATCCACATAGGCTTAGAGATGAGTCACAGCAATATATTCATGCAGGCCAGACTTCTGAACTTTAATTGTTGCTGTGTGCCAGCCT
>CM053622.1:323760581-323793078 GCA_028646595.1 Phalanger gymnotis | reverse complement strand
GATGCATCTCCGAGGTTTTGTCCTTGGCCATTGCTGTTCTCTCTCAGTACATACCTTCTTCCTTGGTGATCTCATCTCTTCCCAGCATCTTCCCTCTCACCTTTATATGACAATGGGCAACAAAGCATAGGGGAAGCACTAGATTTAGAGTCAGAAGACAAACACTTGAATCCTAGCTCTGCTGCATGCTGCCTCAGGGAAGTCATTTAGCTATGTTGGGCCATAGTTTCTTCATCTTTAAAACCAGTGGGTTGGAAAAAGTTACTTTTAAGGTCTCATTTAATTCTAAATCATTTGGTCCTATGGCTCTGAAGCCTGTATCTCTATTAACTGCCTGTTTTAAAGTTTTAGTACTGTATTTTCAGGCACCTAATTTTCAAGTATGGGCAGCTAAGTTATGTAGTTGATAGAATGTTGGGACCAGAGTCAGAAAGACTTGAGTTCAAATCTAGCCTCAACATATCTAAAATGAAATCTATCACTGTCCCACTCAAACTCAGTTCTTCTTCTGCACTTATCAGTGCCTTTCAAGGGTGCCTTTATTTTCCTCGTTTTGTGCCAGACCTGTAATTCATTGATATAAGGAACTCCCTCTGAGAAAACTTCATCTATCAACCCAGAGCAGCACCTAGAGTCCTGGAGAGGTGCCTAGACCCCTAACAGGTCAAGTAACTTACCCAGGGTCATACAGTCAGGATACATCAGTTGCAGGACTGTTTTGTTGATGGCAAGGCAGGCTCTCTGTCCTCCGTGCCATGCTGCCTTTCCCTGTTACTTGAAGGAAGACTCATAATTCTCTCCTATTCCACAGTCAATCATCAAGGCTTTCTGGATCTTGTTTAATATGGTCTGTCAGTATTGTTTTCCTTCCATTCTCATTTTTCTCATCCTGGTTGAGGTCTGTGTGGAGTCAGATGTTAGGAAAAGAGGGCTGAATCTGGGTTCAGAAGACTTGACCTCAAACTCAGGGTCTGCTATTTCCTAGTTCAGTGTCTATGGGCAATTCATTTGCCTCTATTTCTTAATCTATAAAATGGGGATAATAACAAATGTGCTCTCTACCTCACAGGGTTATTGTGAGGAAGAAAGTACATTGAAAACCTTAAATTCTTTATAAATGTGAGATGTTGTGTTATAGTTAATTATAACAATCTCCTTGCCTCTAGCCTCTCCCAACACCCCAATCTGACACATCACTGCCAGATTAATCTTTTCCTTTTTTCAGATAAAATGTTCTTTGTATTTTTTAAAACTTGTTTTTCAAATTCATTAAAAAATTTTTTTGAGTTCCAAATTCTCTCCCTTTTCCAATCCTCCCCTCTCCCCATCCGTGGGAAGGCAAGCAATATGATACCATTATATATGTGAAGTCATACAAAACATTTATATTTTAGCCATGTTGTAGGGAAAAAAGAGAGAAAAATAAAGTGAAAAAAATGCTTCAGTGTACACTCAGAGTTCATCAGTTCTCTCTCTGGAGGTGAAAAGCACTTCTTATCATGAGTCTTTAGAAATCATCTTGAATCATTGTATTGATCAGAATAGATAAGTCTTTCACAGTTGATCATCCTTACAATAGTGCTGTTTCTATGTACGATGTTCTTCTAGTTCTGCTCACTTCACTTTGCATCAGTTCATATAAGTCTTCTCAGATTTTTCTGAACACATCCCCCTCATCATTTCTTATACCACAACAGTATTCCATCATACAGATGAATCTTTCCAAGACTGTTTTATACAAATTATTCTCTCTCCTTGCATTTTTATCCCTGTCTTTTTTTAGTTTAGATATTACACCTTCACCCCACCCTGATGTCCCCCTTCATATGCCTTTTCCTTTCTTCTCCACTTGTCTTTGTCATAACAATCTCTGTAGGTCTGGTTCAAGCCCTTCTTTCTTTATAAAATGCTCCTTGATCCTAGGCCACATCTGCTTCCTCCTCTGAATTCTGTAGCATAGCCTCTCTAGTATTTTTATTTATATTTTTACTTTTACATGTTGCCTCTCCAACCAAACTATAAGCCACTCAGGTATAGGGGGCTATACTTCATCCCTCAATTTAATCAGTACTATACATATAATAGGCACTCAGTAAATAAATGAATGGAAAAACCTTCATTAAGCACTTACGATGTAAAAAGTTGGTTGGTAATGATGATGATGGAAACACTAAGTGTTTGAGTTGGTAGAACTGATGAAGGAGTAAGCAAAAACAGGGAAAAGGAGGATATACTTGACAGTCTTCACAATTTTGTTGAGGGTTCATGTTTGACCCATACCCGAGTATCACTAAATGTCCTAAAAAGTTACACATTCATTTCTGAGTATAATGTAGTCTTATCCTTAAAATAATAGTTTATAATCATTCTAGAAGATTTAATTTTTTTTCTCTATTTCCATAGGTTGTCAAGGGACAGCGCACAGGCCATAATAGATGACACTTTGGATGACTACCAGTTCAAATAATTAATTTACTTATTAATTTATATACATAATCATTTGTTCATTTATCTATCCATTCATTCTTTTACTTATTCATTCATTCATTTGTTTGTTTATTCTATCGGTTTTGTATCCCTGAAGAGGCCTTGTCTAGTCAAAACCTTCAGATCTAAAAGTGACCTGGGCTGTATTAGCACCTAGCCCATGATATTAGGAATTGTTCTGAATCAGTTCTGGATTGGGCTGGCTGACCTATAGTTAAAATGGGTGGTTAGTCAATCCTGAGATCTGTTACTATTTGAAATCCTACCATTTTCTTCTGAGGTATGTTGTCTGGGAGGCCTGGTACAATTAGCAGTTATCATGAACACGTTTGGGAACTTGTGTCAGAATTTTTCCTCTCTCTGGCTCTATTTCTGGAATATTTCCATCAGTTAAGGAACTAGCGGATGGGCCATCATCATCATCATTCTCATAGCTGATGTTTAAGCACATTATAGTGCTTTAAGGTTTATAGAATGTTTTATATGTGTTATCACATTAGATCCTTATTGCAACCCCAGAATGCTGGGGTCGTGGTTCTTATTTCCCCAACTTTATAAATGAGGAGATTGAAGCACAGAGTGACCAAATAATTCACATATGGTCATAGAGCTAGTAAGTTATCAGAGAAAACCTTCAAGCCCAGGCTCTAGGGATTTCAAATGCAGCATTATTTCCCTCCCACCAGACTCATCTGTGGGGGAAGGCAGCAAAACTGGATCAACCTGGTCTTCCTCAAATTTCAAAACCAGGCTAGTTTTGGTCCTAACATGGGAACAAATAGGACTTGGGGGATGATGTTAGAACCAGGCCAGTCACAGGAATACATTGAATCAGAGATGGAAGAGACTTCCATACAGAGAGGGAAGAGATTTTAGAGGTCATAAAATTCAAACCCTGCCATTTTACAGTTGAAGAAACTGAGGTTCAGAGAGGTTGAGTGGCTTGGCCTTTTAACCTAATTCATTTGACTCTTAGTGATGGATGCTTGGAATCTCCATTTGACATCCTCCATGATGATTGCAAGCATCTTTAGCAGGCATACCTATCCCTCTTGTCCCTGTTTTAGGACTTGCTTAATATTAATATTAATATCTTGAAGTTCTTGAACAAGGTTATCTCTGTTATTTCATCCAAAGTATCTCGTATGATTTTGACATATATCTTTGTTGGAGGAAAGCCTTCAGGGCCAAGTAGACTTTTTTTCTTAAATAGTCAACACAGAATAAGCATTTGTTTAGTCATTTTTTTCAGTTGTGTCCTACTCTTGATGACCCCATTGAGGGTTTTCTTGAAAGATACTGAAATGGTTTGCCATTTCCTTCTCCAGCTCTTTTATAGATGAGGAAGCTGAGGGTTAAATGACTTGCCCAGGGTCACAAAGCTAGGAAGTGTGTGAGACTGGATTTGAACTCAGGAAGTTGAATCTTTCTGACTCCAGGCCTGGCATTCTGCCCTCTGTACCACCTAGCTACCCTATAGTAAGCACTGAGTGACTTTAAAGATGTGCCTCTCTACTGTAGAATGTCACTTGGGAAAGTCTTCCTGTTCGATTCTAATTACCTCATTAAAGCTGCTCTTGTCAATTCTTGTTTGAATTCAACATTGTGGTACCATGGAAAGAACATTGTATTTGGAGCCAGAAATTATGGATTTAAACTCCAGCTCTCTGTAGCCTCCTAAATGTAGTCCATAATCACTCAGAAGACTTTGGCCTAACAATCCAAGCAGAAAAACAAAGCCAAACAAGTAGATGAAGAATGTCTATTATCCAGACTCGGATATTCAATTCAATGGACAGTTGATCGTATATGTCTCAGATAGACAATGAAAATGGGTAATATGCCTTGCCTGTAATTGAATAGGAGGAGCAAAACATGTCGGATTGATTTAGGGAAATTGTCCATTACTTTTAGTGGCTCCAAGCTTCTTCCTGAAACAAAGATGAGTCTTTTTTTTTTTTTAGCAATATTATTCCAGTGATGTTGTATAGCTAAAAGCCATGGAATACTACAGTCTCCCCTCAAAATAAGGTTGAGGATCACCCAAAAGGTAATAATGAAATATATAGTGAAGGTGAGTAGACTTCAGTGTCTTAGAGGAATCACATAGGAGAAGTGGGGGTAAAGATGTTATCAGATAATTCTATGGCTGGAAAATAAGATGGGTCGGTCACATAGTGAGAATGAGTGACACTGATAGCCCGAATGCTCTATAGGTATCCATGCATTGTTAGAAGAATGGCAGGAAGGCTCCCAACATGATGAGTAGACCCCCCCATGACCATGGGAGAATATGGACGAGTTACCCGGGATGGAAAGGAATGGGTGGGCTGTGACCTACATTATTAGAGGAAAAATCCACATCAGTAAGATTGCAGATCCATTTGGTGATGATAATAATAATAGCTAACATTTTTATGTTAGAAGTAGCTAGGTAGCTGCCAGTAATGGGATTAGGTCCTTGGATCAGGTTTATTAGGGGCAGTTGTACTTTCAGCCTGGGCAATTTGGAGAGATAGATAAGAAGGAAGGAAGGAAGGAAGGAAGGAAGGAAGGAAGGAAGGAAGGAAGGAAGGAAGGAAGGAAGGAAGGAAGGAAGGAAGGAAGGAAGGAAGGAAGAAGGGAAGGAGGGAGGAAAGAAGGAAGAAAGGAGGCAAGGTAGGAAGGAAGGAAGGTAGGAAGAAAGGAAGGGAGAGAGGGAGGGAGGGAGGAAGGAAGGAAGAAAGAAGAGAGAGAGGAAGGAAGGAAGGAAAGAAGAAAGGAAATCCATGCAGCTACTAAACAGAATATCAATCTAAATGCTTCTGAGAGAGAAGCAATGCAGGAATAAGCAGACCTAAGCCTGTCCATCCCTCAAAAACTCTTAGTGACGATACCTATTTATAGCATGGGACTATGGGAGATGGGTTAAGGCAGGGGTGGGGAACCTGTGGCCTCAAGGGCTCATGTGGCCCCCTAATCCTCAAGTATGACCCTTTGACTGAATCTAAACTTCACAGAATAAATCCCCTAAATAAAAAGGTTAAGAGAAGCAGGCCATAGTCTAAAATATCAAGTGTTCTTGAAAAATAATATTATTTTAGAAACTTTTCAGGCTTAGACTACTGGAGAAAAGATTTCTATCTTGATCTCTGCCAGGTCCTGTACCTCCTAATCCTAGAAGGGACTTTAGGCTTGAAAAGCTCAACCTCATATGGCAAGACTAGTAAAGATAATGAACTTATCTTATTTACTCATCTACATGAGCCCCCAACAGGAATCTACAGAATATAATTGGCTGATCACCATAAGTGAATGTAGTCTCTCACTGAGGAAATTTGTACTCTGAACTAGGAAGAATTGTTGAAGAGGAGAGGCTAATCCTCTCCCACCTCCTAGCTCAAAGTGACAAACCTCATAGTTGATGCCCTGAGAAAATCAAAAAGGAGAGAGTACTGCTAATTTTAGGCTAAGAAAAGGCAGTTGTCCTTGCAGAGAAAGTATAGTTGTATTCCAGCTGAAAAAAGCCTTGTAACACTCAGCTTAGTCAGACTTTGGAGGTTGAAGATACTGCAGCTGTCCACAAGTGCAAGTCTAGGAAATCTAGTGGATTAAATTATCCAGCAGAGATGCCTTGCCCCATGAAGAGCCCATTGCTCAGCTCTGTAACCAATGCAGCCCAAGCAACAGTAGCCTAGCAGCCAAATAACCAGCTTAGTCTAATCCAGCAGCCCATCAGCAAAGCAATCTGCTTTGCCTGCTTTGTCAAGAGCTGCCCAGCAGCACAGTGACTTGCCTCACCCAGTCCAGCAGCAGTCAGTGGCTAAACAACCTGCCCAGTCCAAACTAGCAGGAACTGAGCCCTAAGAAGAGCCTACTCAACAGTCAGATAGTCTGACCAGTCCACCCCAGAAGCTGAACACCTGTTCAGAGCAATGCTGTTTTCTTCAGGGAGCCAATCCAGACTATGAATGGAAGGACAATGTCACCAATATTGGGCTCTGCAATGAATTTTATGAAGATGCTCCAGAGAAAGGGCTCTAGGACTCTGCTATTCCACAGTTGTGGGTTGTCTTGGCAACCAAAATTTCCTACATGTGTGCTTTTTAATATTGTGCCCACTCTTCTCTGGACTTTGTGTGTCTTTGCAAGAGAGTATGCCCCAGGTTTTGGGGGAAGTGCTTTGTAACAACTGGTCTTATTGTGCTATTTGAATAAATGCTTTTTCTGAAAGGTTGATTATTAGTGGCAAGTACATTGGTGGGGGCTCATGAGAAATTGTGTTAACAGTAGTAATTCATAGGTTCACCCTGAGGACCTGAAGTAGGAGTCACCTTCTGGGGACCCTGACTACAAGTATTGGTGAGATTTGAGAAAATGAGCCCCAAACTGTACATGCAAATGCCTGCCTTTGCCTTTCTATTCAGCTCAATTAGTTCAGTAACCACCTATTAAGTGCCCACTATGTGTAATACACTGTGCCAAGCCATTAAGTGAAATATCAAGATTAATAATTAAAAGATCTTGACCCTCATGGAGTACAAATAATGATGATACCATAAGGGACTTGGTATTCTTCCAGGCCATCAGCTCTCTTCTAGCTTAACTTCCCTCGCTTCCCAACTGTGACCTCATAGCCAACTGGTTCAACTCTACTGGGAAGGAAGGTGATAAGCATTTATTAAGTACCTACAATGTGCCAGGTACTGAGATAAACACTTTACAAATATCTCATTTGATCCTCACAACAACCGTGGCAGGTAGGTGTTGTTCTTCTTCTCCATTTTACAGTTAAGGAAACGGAAGAAGATGGAGGTTAAGTGACTTACTCGTAGTACAGAGCTAAGAAGTGTCTGAGGCTGAATTTGAAGTCTTCCTGACTCCAAACCCAATATTCTATCCACTGCACCACCTAGCTACCCTAGGATAAATAGGAAACACTTAATGGAGGGAAAGCACTGAATTATGGGAGATTAGAAAAGGTTTCCTGTAGAAGATTTTAGTTGGGACTTGAAGGAAGCCAGGGAAGCCAGGAGACAGAAGAGGAAGAAGAGCAGTCCAGGCACGGGAGATAGCCACAGAAAATGCCTGGAGCCAAGAGACGGAGTGTCTTGTTCATGGAACATCAAGGAGGTATCGCTGGAAGGAAGAATATGTAGCAGGGATGACAGATAATAAGGTCTAGGAAGACTAGAAAAGTGCGTGGAGGGGGAGGCCATAAATTTTAAATGTCTTTGAACACCAAAAAGAGAAATTTGATCCTGGAGGTGATAAGTAACCCGCTGGAGCTCATTGATAGAGAGAGAGAGAGAGAGAGAGAGAGAGAGAGAGAGAGAGAGAGAGAGAATGAGAATTAACATGGAATGGAGAGAGACTTGTGGCAGGCAGACCAACCAGTAGCCTATTTCAGTAGTCCAGGTGGAAGATGCTAAGGGTGTGCTCCAGGGTGGTGGCAGAATCAAGGTGAAAAAGGGGATGTGTTCAAGAGATGTTGCAAAGGTGAAATTGACAGGCCTTAGCAGCAGGTTGGATGGGGGGGGGGGGAAGACAGTGATGAGTTGAGTATGTCACCTAGGTTGCAAGTTAAGGGACTGGAAGGATGATGGTGTCCTAAATATAGGACAGTTTAGAAGGGGGGAGGATTTAGAAGGAATGATAATGAATTTGATTTTGGACGTAGGATTAAGATATTTACTAGACATCTAGTTTGAGATATCTGAAAGGCAGTTGGAGATGTGAGAGTGGAGGTCAGTGGGGTAAGGGTTGGACAGGTAGATTTGAGAATCATTATGTACAGATGATAATTAAATCCATGGGGCTGATGAGGTCACCAAATGAAGTAGAATAGAGGGAAGAGAGAAGGTGGCTCTGTACAGAGTGAGAATCCATCAAAGGAGACTGAGGAATGGCCACACAGGTAGGAGAACCAGGGGAGGATGGTGTCCCAAAAACCTAGAGAGAAGAGAGTATCAGGCAGAAGAGAGTGATTGACAATGTTAAAGGCAGAGAGGTCAAGAAGAATGAGGATTGAGAAAAGGCTATTGGATTTGGCAGTTAGATCATTGCTAACTTTGGAAAGAATGGTTTTAATGCAGGGCTGTCCAACCTTAGGTTTTTATTGAAAAAATAGGCAATATATTTTGATTTGCCATTTTAGTGAAGCCTTTATGTAAATTTCTATGCTTGTAGGAGGGCTGCATAAATCAAACTGCAGGTGGCCCACAGGCTGCATTTTGGATAGCCCTGGTTTTAATGGAATGGTAAGATCAAAAACCAGATTGTAGGGGTTTAATAAGAGAATGAGAAGAGAGAAGTGGGGACACCTATTCTGGATGATCTTTTTGAAGGGTTTACCTGCAAAAGGCAGAAGAAATATAAGATGATAGTAGGGCTGGAAGGATCAAGTGAAGATTTTTTCAGGATGAGGAAAACATGGGCATGTTTGTAGGCAGTAGGAGATAAGCCATTAGAGAGGGAGAGATTGAAAATAAGTAAGTTAACTTTTAATTACCAAATCTGATGATCAGTCCTCATCCTTCTTGACCTTTCTGCTATATTACACTGCTGACTGCTTTCTTCTGCTCATTCTCTTCTTTTTGTGTTTTGTGACACTACTCTATCCTCATTCTCCTCCTACCTATCTGACTGCCCCTTCTCAGACTCTTATGCTGGCTCATTATGTATTCAGTGCTTCTTAAACCGTGGGTCATGACCCCATATGGGGTCATGAAAAATTTGGCAACAGTAAAAGGTTTCTGAATGCTCAGTGACTAAAAATTAATTAAAAATTAAATGCGTAATGAATCCGAGGTATTTCTGGCAGTGCTTGCCTGTGTTGCATCGTGTAACTTCAATGCAGCCTTGGTTCTGAACACAAAGCACGTTCACTTTTCACTATGCATGTTCTCAGGCCACACAATGCCAATGAACACTGCACTGAATAAAAACGGGTCTTGAGTGGAAAAAGTTTGAGGAACCCTGATTTGTATATCACACCCTCTAACTGTGAGTATTCCCCAAGGCTCAGTCCTGAGCCCACTTCTCCATATATACTCTCTCACTCGATGACTTTGTTAGCTGCAAAAGATTTAGTTATTATCGCTATGCAGACATCTACCATCTTGAGTCAACTAGGTAGCACTTTAGATAGAGTTCTAGGCCTGGAGTCAGAAATTCCCAAGTTCAAATATGGCCTCAGATACTTATTAACTGTGTGACTTTTGGCAAAACACTTCACCTCTGATTCGGTTTCCTTATTTGTAAAATGGGGATAAGAGGAGCACCTATATCCCAGGGTTGTGAAGATCAAAAGAGATATTTGTAAAGTGTTTTGCAAACCTTGAAGAGCTATGTAAATCATAGCACTCATCATCTTCATCACCACCATCACCACCGTCATCATCATCATCAGTATCATTATTATTTGCCCATCCCTATTCTGTCCCTTGAGCTTTGCTTATTCATCTCCAACTGCCTATTGGACATGTCAAACTGGATGCCCTATAGACATCTCAAACTCAACAGGTCCACAGATGAACACATTATCCTTTCTCCAAAACCCACTTATTTTCAAATTTCCTTGTTTCTGTTGAGGGCATTTCTATTGTCCTGTCACCCGAGTTTGCAACCTCTGATCCTCACTTTCTCACCCCACAAATCCAGTCAATTGCCAAATATTGTCATTTTTATTTCCGTGATATCTCTTGTACATGGCCCCTTCTCTCCACTCACACAGCTTCCACCCTAGTTCAAGCCTTCATCACCTTTTATCTGGACTACTACAATAGTCTAGTCTCCCTATCTCAAGTCTCTCTCTACTCCAATTGTTCCATACAGCTGTTAAAATAGTTTTCCTATAGCATAAATCTGACCAGGTCCCTCCCACAGTCAGTAAACTCTAAAGGCACCCCACTACCTCTTGGTTCATATGTACAGTTATCCCTTTCACATCATGGGGGTTAGAATTGAGGCTTCCCTGTGATCTGGAAAAATTTTTGGCCCTCCCTTCATACCAGAGAAGAAATTTGATTTTTTTTCTTTTTCTTTCATGGGATGTTTACAGTACCTTGTTGTAAAATTTGGGTTAAGTATTTGGTCATAGGCTATATGTAGATCAACATTAGGTAAAAATACTATACATATATTTTATGCATTTCTGAGTTTCTAAACTTTTTCTGTGTCATCTGCTGGCCTTTGCATATCATTTGCAGCTTCTACAAAACTCCCCCCAACTTCCCATTTAATTTCTTATTCCGACCCATGATATATCAGGACCATGAGGGGGAAAGTCGCAATGTTGAAGGGATAACTGTAAATTCTTCTGTTTGACATTTAAGGCCCTTCAAAATCTGGCTACAAATGACTTATCTCACCATGTTATACATTATTTACCTTCTTGTGCTCTGTGGTTCTGCCAGACTAGCCATCTTGCTGTTTTTTACATACAACCCTTCATCCTCCATCTCTAGGCCTTTGTGTTGGCTGTCCCCCCTGCCTATAAAGCACTTCCTTTTCACCTATGACTTTTGTTATCCTTTTAAAAATTCAAAACTCATTTCTCACACTACATTTACATGAAGCCTTTCTGATTCTCTCAGCTGCTAAAGCCTTCCTCTATTATTTTGTATCTATTTTGTTGTTATTGTTCAGTCATTTTAGTTGTGCCTGACACTTTATGATCTCATTTGGGGTTTTCTTGGCAAAGGTGCTGGAATGGGTTGCCATTTCCTTCTCCAGCTTATTTTACAGATGAGGAAACTGAGGCAAACAGGATTAAGTGACTTGCCCAGGGTCACACAACCAGTGTCCGAGGCCAGATTTCTGATTCCAGGCCAGACTCTATCCATTGTGTCACCTACCTGGCCCTATTTTGTATATGTCCTCCCCCTCCCCCCCACAATTGTCATGCCTGGCTAGATTGTGAGTTCCTTGAAGGCAGGAGCTATTTTATTTTTGTTTTTGTATTCCCAGCACCTAGCACAGTGTTCAACATATAGCAGATACTTGATTTCTCATTACTCAATTGATAGAATATAAGGCTTAAGAGAGGCATAAATGAGATTATATTATAATCATAGGAAAGAAACATGCATTTCTGCATGGGGAAACCTAGTAATGCTTTCCTTTCCTAACCCCAGAATCCCAGCTGTGGCTACAGTGGGAAAAAGAATATAGTCACAGTGAAGAATTTGGGAGAATTGGCATATTTAAGGACACCACTGTCCCATCAAAAAATTTTCTTCCTTAAATTTAACTGAAATTTTTATATGTCCTGTAGATATTTCCAAAGTTCTTTTAGCACAAAATTTCTGCTATCATCCTCCATGTAGGTCAAGAACAAATTTGGAGTTTTTAGAGGGTTTGTGGGTTTAGAAGTAGATTTAAGGAAGAAGCTGTGAAAAGAAGAAAAAAGCTTGGGAGATATTACTCTGAGTGCAGATTCCTAGGCAAGATCAACCCACTTATATATTAACTCTTTGCCCCCCAAATATCTCCCTCTTTAATTGCCTGGATTTTTTCCATGTCATTTTTTTTTTCACCCTGACTCAAATTCTAGAAAATAAAGATTAATTTACATTACAAGTGTCCTCTTTTAAAAAGTGCAAATATCTCTTGAGTAGACACTAGTGATTCATATATTAGTATGAATTAGTTCCAATTGCTTCCCTCCTATAACAGTTCTTTGAGAAGCACTGAATTGAAAGAATGGAAGTTTTGGTAGTAGAGATAGAGGAATGTGGGCAGCCTTGGAGCCTGGAACAATCTGGAGGGATTGGATGCTAGAGAGCTCAGGACAGTATGTCATTGGGCACTGGGAGGTAGAAGATAGCACAGAAATAGAGGTAAGAGGATCTTAAAGACAAATCATTTCTTTCAAGATTATGTTTAGGCCAGCCCTGTGAATAGGAAGGGAGGGGCTGAAGATGAAGAGGAAATTCTCTTCCTCTTCCTTCTCTGGCCTAATGAATCACTTGGTTCTCTGCTTCTAGGACCCAGAACATGGGATACCATCTGGTAATATTCTATTTCTGCTACATTATGGTTTAAGTAGGTTTTCTGAGAGATGGCCTGTGACCCTAAAACTACCATATATCACATTGTTTCAATGGGAACTTCCAACTTCCAAATAAATTAAAACATTTTTTTTTTTGCGTGCAAATTGGTCTCTGTCTGTATAACATTTACTATATGTAAAGAGGTATTGAGGGAAGAGTCACCAGGTCATGGTGGAAGAGAGTCACAGTTCAGAGTTGTAAGGACCATAGGTAAAAGTGATTAGAGAGGTTGGAGAGTAAGAAAACATACCTCCTTTGACTTATGCGTACTTTCAAGTCCCAGGGGCACTAAAAATGTCTCTGCTCTTCTGGATTTGGGTATAAATAAAAGAAGTGATGAGCTCATTCCACATCCTAGAGAAAAAGATGATGTTTGATATAGTGAATATACCTGCCATCTTCAGGACCTTTTCTCCACCTTCCAAATATACTTGAACAAAAGACAATGTGCCTACAACAGTAAGGCCTCCTTATTTCTTATTGGAAAAGAGCCACTTTGAGAACTGAAATGCTGAAACTAATGAGCCTTTTTTCCCATTGGTAGTAGACTTACAGACAGGCTAAAAAAAAAGATCTGTCTCCACTCTACATTTTCACCAGTTTAGAGGGCCAACACATAATCTGAAACAAGCTTCTAGGGCTCTTGTTGCTTCTTTGAATGTGGCTGTACAAAGTGAGTTGTTCTAAAGTGGAATTTATTGCACAATATGGACCCTCAGTTCCTTTGGGATAAGTGCTTTGGAAAGCATGCGTTTAGCTGACAACCGCTAAGGCAGCCAGGCTCACTTGGAATCTGCTAGAGCCCCGTTCTATTTATTGATGGTATCAAATGCTTTTATTGCATAAAATCCATGAAGACAGGGAGTAGAAGCCTTCACATTCCTGGCCCCCTTCTGGGTTCGTGGTGGTGCCAAGACCACAGTAATATTAATAATACTTCACATTTATAGTGTTCTTTAGCTTTTCAAACATTATCTTTCTGAATCCTTACAAGCCTGTGGGGTGTGGAACAGGAAGGAGTAAAGTAGGTCAGATGCCATTCTCTTCATTTGAAGAAAATGAGTTGATGGGAAATCAACTTGGGACCTTGTCCTAGGTCCCAAAATTAACTAATTAAGGACAGATATGTACTCAGAAGGGTAGATAGGTGGTGCAATGGATAGAGCACCATAGAGCAAATGGATAGGAGTCAAGAAGACCTGAGTTCATCTTACTAGCTGTGTCACCCTGAGCAAGTCACTTAACCCTGTTTGCCTCAGTTTTCTCATCTGTAAAAAGAACTGGAGAAGGAAGTGGCAAATCATCCCAGTATCTTTGCCAAGAAACCCCAAATTGGGTCACTAAAAGTTGGACACCACTGAAATGTCACAACAACAATGTACCTAGAAGACTTATGTCTTCAGACTCTGTGTCTAAGGATCATTCTATCACATCATATATGCTGCTTCCTAATGGCTTAAACTTGCTTTGAGATCTTTGTAGACATGTCTAATGATGTTACCTGGTCTACAAATACAAAAAGAAATTCAAGCAGGCCCCTGGAGAGTGCAAAGAATTGTCCCAGATATGGCAATATGCTGTCACAAGACTGACCAAGACAGACCAAAGTCACCTTTCTTGTCTTTTTCCTTGAAGATGATAGTCAAGATAGAATTGGGCATTTTAAGGCATTCTCTGCATTCAGGGTGAGGGTAAAGCCTATGGAGAAGGTTGGGCAGCTTTTTATCTCCCAGCTTGAAAATTTTGATTAGGATTTTCACTGAGTCCTTACAAGGGTTATTATTAGTGAGTCTGATGGTCAAAGCTGCCACTGTCCCCCAAGTGTCTCAACCTTGAGCCTTCAGAAGCTTTTTTGACACATTGTGGGACCTTGGTATGTTCTTTATCCTTTGTAGGGACTTTTCTTGGATGTGGAGCCCCTCACATAGCCAATGCTCAATGAATATTTGTTAAATGAATGAACCTTTGACTTCTTGCTTGCTTGCATCCAATTAATTACCAAGGCTTGCTGATAGTTTCTTCAAGATAGCCCTTGGATTTGCTCCCGCCTCTTGGTTCCCACTGTCATAATACGAATCCAGAATCTTATTCATTCTTCCTCTATTGTAAAAGTCTCCCAGTTGGTCTCCCTGAGTCCAGGCTTTCCCCTACCCCAATTTAAATAAAACACTTCCATCTTGTCATTCTCTTGATCACAAATATACACTGGCTCCCTATTGCCCTGGGATCAGAACTCAGTAGATTAGTAAAAAGAGCAGGTGGAGGGCTGGGTTTGGCATCCCAGGAACTGATGTCAACTTCTGGTTCTGACATTTATTATCTGTATGACCTTAGTCTAGTCATTTAACTTGAATCTCAGTGTCCTCCACTGTAAAATGAGAGAGTTGAACTAAATGATTTCTAAGGTCTCTTCTGGCCCTAGCTCTAGAGCCCTATGACCTTCATCCTGGAACCCAAGATCTTAAACCGTCTAACTACAATCTTTCTTATTTCTACAACTACCTGAAAGGTGTCTTCTGCATTAATGCTAATATGGTGTCTTGACAGAAACACATCTGAAGGGAGAGGGAATGACTTTAGTAACACGGACTCAGCCATGCCACAAAGTTGAGCTTGTACTACTTTGCTCATCATTGGCCTTTTTCCTACTGGCATCACACATTCCAGGACCACCAGCAACCTGCAAGGGCATTGGGAGATACCCTAGATATTGAAGCATCATAGACATGGTTTCCTGGATCAGAGGATTTGGAGCTCAGCAGAAGAACTCAAACCCAGAGACAAAATATGCTTCGGGGAACCCCATCTTGCTGCAGCTGAGGTGCTTTTTGCTTCATGTTCATTGTATTATTGGCATGGCTTTGGGTAAATCATTTTCACTTTTGAACAGTAGTTTTTTCATCTATCAAATCAAATGGTTGGATTGGGTTAATGTCCCTTCCAGTTCTATGCCTTGCTGTCCTATATTAGGGTTGGCCTATATTCAATACCAGCAATGGTTCCAGTGCTACCCCCACTTACATAAACCACATGTATTCATTTATGCTAGAATGTATTAATTGCATTCTTCTAACCCGGATGACCATACCTGCTCCATTCCTGCTTCTGTGTTTCTGCTCTGTAGCCTTCTCTTCTGCATTAACCAGTCAAGGCTTTCTCTTCTCTGTTCCCTGCTTTCTTTATTTCTGACTCCAATTCTTTGCTTATTATGTTCCCCCTCACCAGGAAGACCTTCCCTTTCCTATAACCCTAGCCAAAACTTATTCATCCTCCAGGACCCAAATCAAGTCCTTCCTCCACTGGGAATTCTTTTCCTGATATTCCAGCCCCTATCAATGTCTTTCTTTGAACCAATTCTTTTTTCATTTGTCATCTATACTACAGCATTTTGCACTTCATCATAGTATTTATTCTTTTGTACTATTCTCCATTGGTTGTCTACGTATAATTCTTCATCTCCATTAAGAGTATGAGGTCCTCTTGGGTAGGAATCATATCTTATCCTTCCTTCCCTCCTCTTTCTCTCTCTTCTTTCCCTCCTCCCTCCCTCTCTTCCTTCCTTTTTTCTTTCTTCTTTCTTGTCTCTATCCCTTCCTTCCTTTTTTCCTCCTTCCCTCCCTCCATTCTTTCCTTCCTTCCTTCCTTTCCTTCCTCCCTCTCTCCTTCCGTCTTTTCCTCCTTCCTTCTTTTCTTTCTTCCTCCCTTCCTCTGTCCCTTCCTTCCTTCCTTCCCTTCCTTCTTTCCTTCCTTCTCTCCTTCCTTCCTTTGTTTGTTCGTTCATTTGTTCATTCCTTCCTTCCTTCTTTCCTTCCCACAGCAAACACTATGGGCAATAAATGCTCAAGACAGGGTTTGTGCAGATTCTTTACCTTTAGCAAGGCCTCTGTCATGATGGAGAGCATACCTTGTTGCCTTGCACAGAGTAAGTGTTCAATAAATCTTTGTGGAATAAATGAATGAATGAATGAAGATACTATAACTTCTCATTACTATTAAATTGTAAGTTTGCCATTTCATCGAATTATTAACAGTATCTCCATTATTTCTTATTTCAGTGATCTGTGATTATTGCTGCTCTCTCCACCTATGCAGATCCCAGTACCTCTATGCTTTAGGAGATGGTCATAGAGAGTTATTGTGGCATAGAAGTTCATCATTTTGAAGCCAACACAATGAGCAATCCCTTTAAACTTAGGGTGGTTGTCAGACAACAGACTTACAGACTGTCTCTTGACCCTCTGTTAAACAAGACTAGGAAAATCATGGCCTTCAGATTGTTTTTCTAGTTGTTTCTGCATCTGAAATCAAAAGACCTTGGTTCAGATCTTGATTTTATCACTTTTTTGTATATCATAGGCTAGTCATTGTATTTCTCTGGATGTTAATTTCCTTACCTGCAAAATGAGTAGAATGGACAAGATGATTTCCAAGTTCCCCCAACTGGAAACCAGAAGACCAAGACAGATTAATTTCCACCAATGAAGAGAGTCACATGCCAATGTACTTTGAAGCATATTGTATTTACCACTTCTGTGGCCTTGGGGCAAGTCAGTTAACTAACTTGAGCTTCAATTTCTTCATCTGTAAAAGAGGCTTTGATGGCTTCTGAGGTCCCTTTCCGCCTGAGATCTATAATCCTATCATCTAAAGCCTCACACAACTTATAGCAAATCATTTCTATTTTTTTCCCTCCAGGATCCCAGGAAATCCTCATATCCACCCAAGATGATTATATTAGGGAGCAAATGCACTCCAAATGCAGAATGAAATTTTCTCAAAGGACAAGTATAAAAAGACTATCTTACATTAATCACATCATACATTATCTTATCTCATGCTCTAATCATCCTCTGAGGTGGACAGATGTTTTAATCCTCATTATTTAGACAAGGAAACTGTGGTCCAGGGAAGTGAGGGGAGTTGTTCAAGACACCATACAGTAAATCCAGATCTCCTGACTCCTAGCCTCTTCCTTTTTCCACTGTTTACACAGTCACAAGTTCATAGTTTCTGTTGAACATTGCATACATCCTTCATGAGGAATTCAGTTGCATTTTCTACAAGCATTTATTAAATATCTACTGTGTTTCAGGCACTGGGCTAGTCACTGGGGTCTAAAGACAGCATGAACAAAAAGTCCCTGGCCCCATTCTGCTTTCTTTCTACTGGGTTTTTAATATACAATCTGAAAAAGATGTGCCCTCCTTCGCTCATGCAAAGACCCTGTTCTGTCAAACATAACACAGCTCCTAGGCTCTTGGAATGCTATTCTTCAATTCACCAGGCTGAGCATGTGGGAGACATCAGCTCTTCCTCTTGCAGTCTGAAGCCTCAGCCTACGTGCCTAAATACTACCAGACACATCAGACACAAGGCCTCCAGAGCACATGATTGCTTGTGTTGCATTTTATGTCTCTGGGATTTTATTCAAATATTTCATGGTCTCTATACGGCAAAGTCCATTTTTAAAGAGACTCTGTTAAAAGGGGTAGACCTCCCTCAAGACATATTTCTGTGCCAAGACAGAGAAATAGCCCCAGTGAAGGCAGGCTGTTGAGTAAATGCTCAGTTTATAACAAAAAAGAAATATATTTTTAAAAAAGGAGAGGAAAATAGTACTTCCTTTGGCTAAAACCAATTGTTAAATTAATTCATGTTCCAGTGAATTACTCATTCTAGGTGAATCAGTTACATAGACTTTTAATGTCATTTCTGGTGTATGTGTATAGTAATTCTTTCAGACATATAGGCTGGGCCAATTTGGCTTTTGTATTTGTAGCTCTAGCGTTTAGCACATAGTAAGTGTTTCTTTTAATTCATTCATTGTCTTCTCAATTACTGCTTCAGTGCCCTCACACAGAAGATTAGGATGCTTCCAGAAGTACTTGATCTGAGAGCTTTGCACGGAGCATGGCAAATATGGGCCCAGTCGCCAAATAGGTCTGGTGGGGAGCCTAGTGGTTTCATTGATGGCCTGCATGGAGGGAAAGGTAAGATGCTAAGTGCGGATGTGTACTTAAGAGGACATGAAGTAGGCTGCTGTCTGCTTGGTGGGATACTTGCCTTGCACATAGTTGGCATTCAATCAATATTCGTTGAGTAAATGAATTAAAGGGAGCAGGGTTCTTTGCCACTCAAAAGTATCATCCCTGAAATTCTACAATTATCACTTCCTTTCTTTGAGTCTTGAAGGCTTCTGGATCTTCCAGCATTCCCTATTAAAATACACATGCTCTTGAACCATTACCAAATAACAGCAATTAATTGGCAAGAATTTGTTAAATACCCACTATACGCCAGTTACAATTCTAGGAGCTATGGCTATAAAAACAAAACAAAAACAAATAGTGTCTACTCTTATGGAGTTTACACATACTCATACATGTGTATACTTAATAAATATATACAAAATACAGAGAGAATAGTTAAATACAAAGTAGTTTGCTCCTTATTTTCTGGACAAGGAAACAGTGGTCCAGAGAAGTGAAGGGAGTTGTCCCAGATGCCACACAGCTAATGGTAAATCCAGATCTCCTGACTCTCAGTCTGTTCCTCTTCTCACTATTTACACAGTTGCCAGCTCATAGTTTCTGCTGAGCATTGCATCCATCCTCCATGAGGAATTTAGTTGCATTTTCAGCAAGCGTTTATTAAATATCCACTATGTTTCCAGCACTGTGCTAGTCATTGGGGTTTAAAGACAGAATGAACAAAAGATCTCTAGCTCCACAGAGTTTTCATTCTCCTGAGGGAAGGCACTAGCTATTGGGGGAGATTAAGAAAGACTTCATGTAGAAGGTAACGATTGAACTGTGTCTTGAAGGAAGTGAGGGATTCTTTAAGCTGGAGGCAAGGCATAGGGGCTTTCCAGACATGGGAAATGTCTAGTGAAAGGTTGAGAGATGGGAAATGGAGTGCCACATATTAGGAGCGGCAAGGAGACTAGTTTAGCTAGACCAGAGATATGGGAAGGGAAGTACAGTAATGTATATTGAGGCTGGAAAGGGAGGTCGGAGTTGGTTGACACCCTAATTAGTCAAGGAAAAGAGAAAAGTCTAGCACCAGACCAAGACCCTGGTGAGCTGGGATCTGTCCACGGTACCATATGTCAGTGTGTACCATCTTAAAAAAATTTTTTTTCCCTAAAAGTACGTATTTTCACTTTGCCTGTGGTGCAAATAATTCTAGGGCAAGTCTAGGGCAGCACTTGGAAGGGGCATTATGATAGGGCAAATGGGCTAAAAGATCAATCCTTAATAATGCTGGGTTTCCAGGATACCTGCATAGAACTCTGTGTAACTTAGAAGAAGGATATCTCTTATCTGACATGAAGTTGTTCTTAGCCATAAGGACCACAGTGAAGCCCACTGTCCTATGCTTGAGCATCACAGCTACATGGTTGGCAGAGGTTGGATATTTAATATGTTTCTTGGATTTCATGAAAATCATTATTTAATGTTCATTAGAATACAACTGTACCCCATGAATCAGGCCCAGTTGGATTTATTTAAAAGGATGCTTGGTGAAGAAAATGTCGGCAGAAGAGAAATAATGTCTATCATGAGCAAACCTGCCAGGAGCTTTGGGCAAAAAGCCAGGGTAAAAATGCAGGCCTTGCCTCGTGCCATCACTGTGAAGGTCTGTCTATAAACTTGGGCCCTGCCAGCCCCGTGCTGTCAGCACCGTGGGGGCTGCTGCTGAGATCGTGGGCTTGAGGAAATTGTAATTCCTTCACGTACAGGGAGGGGAGCACTGTCCAAATAACATCAGTTAGGCAGGGGACAAATAATCGGCATGCATTTTTCTACCTTGTTCCCCTTTCTTGGTTTTACTGTTCCTACTTTTTCCCTTTTCTTTTTAGCAAGTAAGTCCATGAGGCAAGCCTCCCAAGCTAATTAATTCTGTTTTCCTATAGATTGCACTCAGGGAAGGGAGTTGAGCCAAAGACAGTTCCCACTGGATGCAGATGTCCAGAAAGCAACAAATGTGTCCTATGAAGTTGCCAAGGCAACTGTAGCTGCTGCTGACATCACTGGGAACAGAGGAAGGGGGGTTATGAGGAGGGAGACAAACAAATTCCAGGTGTGCCTCCCTTAAGAAAACCTCCCTTTAGGATAGTCATAAAATGAATAAATTAGGGGTGGCTTCTTTGTATGATAAAATGATCCTTCTCTTTTCCAAAATCCCTGCCTCAAGTTTTCTTGATATCGAAGCTTCCCTTATGCATTTTTAGGAGTTATCTCTTGGAGGGTCCCTGTGCTTTTCCCAGGCTCACTGTGGATGAAAGGAAATATAGCCTTAGCCTGAGTCCCCGTCCAGCGCAGACTCTATTCATGGATCTGGAAAATAACCAGAAACCAAATAAGAAGGTGCTTAATTAAACAATACTGACAAAATATAACTAACAGAACAGTCCGTGCAGTAAACTTCTTCTTAACCTTTCACAAACTAGTCGAAAACAATTTCCCCTATAGACTTCCGTGCCAGTAGAGAAAAGGGAACAAATCCTTAAGACCATAGTGATGGTAGAGATACACCCTGAAGACAATACAACAGAGGTTCTTAAATGTGTGTGTGTGTGTGTGTGTGTGTGTGTGTGTGTGTGTGTGTGATGGACCCCTTTGACAGTCTAGTGAAGCCTCTGGATCCATTTTCAGAATTTATTAAGGGTTTTTTTAGTTGTTGTGTACAGCTCTTCATGACCCCATTTGGGGTTTTCTTGGCAGAGATACTGGAGTGATTTGCCATTTCCTTCTCCAGCTCATTTTACAGATGAGGAAACTGAGGCCAACAGGGTTAAATGACTTGCTCAGGGTTACCCAGCTAGTGAGTGTGTGAGGCCAGATTTGAACTCAGGAAAATGAGCCTCCCTGACTTCAAGTCCAGCATTCTATCCACTGTATTACCTAGCTGCCTTCCCTTCCTCAAATTCTCAGAATAATGCTTGTTAAATACATTAAAAACACAAAGGAGAAGTTATTTTGGAATATATACAATACACATGTGTATACATATATGTGCATATATGCTTGTATATCTAAACATATATATCTACACACATGTATACATATGCATATATGTACATACATACATTTATATAGAGCTTGCTATGTGTCAAGCACTATGTTAAATGCTTTATCATCATTATCTCATTTGATTCTTACAATAATCTCAGCAGGCAGTTACTATTATTATCCCTATTTTACAGATGAGGAAACTGAAGCAAACAGAGGTTAAGTGACTTGCCCAGAGTTACACAGCTAGGAACTATCAGGAGACAGATTTGAACTCAAGTCATCCTGACCCCACTGTACCACTTAGCTGCTGCCAATCTCTCTCTCTCTCTCTGTCTCTCTCTCTCTCTCTTTCTCACACATATGCATGCACACACACTTCACGTATATGTATACATGCATACATGTGCCTGTACACACATGTGTGTATGTAGGTCTGTGTCTGTATGTGCATATTCAGGGACCTCAAGTTAGGAGCCCCAGCACTGGAGCAGCTCCCTTACCTTCTGAGCTGTCCCAAGGTAAGGTAGCAGCTCTACCACTGTCAATTATAAGGAGCTCGGCTTCCTAGTTTCCAGCTTAGGTGTTTCAGCCCCACTGCTGCCTCAGTGGATCACAGCTACCCCTGCTTTTGCAGGCATTGCTCTGTTCCAAAGCTGCATTGTCATCACTACCTCTCACACCACTGCTTACCATAGCCATCTGATAAAGCTTGGTTTCATCTTTCGTTTCAGCTCCTATAGATAAAAGGTCTTTTAGCTTCAGACCTCCCAGATTGTCTAAACTCCATGAAATCAGGGAATATTTCATTCTTTGTATTTGTCTCCCTTGTGCTCTACCCATGGTAGAAACTTAACAAATGCTCCTTGACTGATTGACATTCAATACATTCTTTGATCTGTCTTTCACTTGCTTCAGGATCCACCTGGGTGGCACAGAAAGCTCCCTTAGGTAACTAACTTGAGACATTTTGCCTTACAGGGGTGGGGAACCTGCAGCCTTGAGGTCACATGTGGCCCTCTAGGTCCTCAAGTGCAGCCCTTTGACTGAATCCAAGCTTCACAGAACAAATCCCCTTAATAAAAGAATTTGTTCTGTAAAATTTGAACTCAGTCAAACTGCTGCACCTGAGGATCTAGAAGGCCACATGTGGCCTCAAAGCCACAGGTTCTCCATCTCTACATCTACAACATATATGTTCTTCAACCAAACCAAATTACTTTCCCTTACCTGTTTCCCGTCTGGGAGGGAGAGGGGCAGCCATCATCCCCCATGCAGTGGTTTCCTGGGGCTGTGGCTAAATATATACATGTTTCCTTTATTTTCCTGTCATTTCCATTTCCATCATGCTATGCAAAATTGTCTCGCAGCTTTGAAAAGGATGCTCAGTGAAGAAAATGTCACTGAAGAAAAATAATGTCTGTCATGAGCAAACTTGCTAAGGACTTTGGGCAAAATGTTAGAATAAAAATGTGGGATTCACCTTGTGCCATCATTGTGACAGTCTGTCTATACAGTTGGATCTTGGTGCCAGCACCCTGGGGGCTGGTGCTGAGATTTTGGGCACCTCTTAAAGAGGAAAGCAACTATCACTATGGAGGAAGGACAGAGTGTCAGTCCCTGGCTGCTATTCTAAAGAGTTTTTGTCTTTTTAATGTCAATTTATATAAATCATCAGTTATCAAAGAGTCTGGGTACAAAGGTACTTAAAATTCTAATGTTAGGAGCCCATTCACTACTCACTGAAGATCAGCTGGAGTCTGGTTTAACCTGACCCTGTTGCCAAGATGTGAGAGCTTTGTCCATGATGGCTGAAGCCTTGACCAAGAAAAATCACCAGGCCTACAAGAAGCCTTCCTGCTTCTTGAATGTGAGTTGGATGGAAGCAGAGCTGCTCTTGGAGAAATACCTGCACTGTGGGAACATGTTCCTATGGCCTGGAGGCCTCTGGAGTTTTTTCTGTCACCACCTTCCACATGTTCAATGGGGTAGAGGTGGTGAAGCATGAGGGGCAACCTAAGACATCAATGTGGAGGAGCCCTTCTCCTGCTCCTCTCTCCATGACATAGTGAACTATTTTGTCTCTAATACCAAGAAGGCTTTGGTTCGCTTCCACCTAGAGGAAAAACTAGGAGAAGGTCTTGGGGTTTGTGGAGGCCAACCAGGAGAATGGAGAAAGCACATGGAGACTCCCAAGCCTCTAGCCAGGAGAGGTGGAGTGAATCCAGCAGCTCCTGGACCAGGCAAGCCCTGCCCTGGTTGCCCATACCTCTGCCACCTTTGCCCGCTCAGGATGAGAACTACGTTATGCCTATCAGTGATGAGCCCACAACCCAATATGTAGATGAATAGGTAATGTCCCTAAGCTCCCCAAACCCAAGAGACAAGGGAAGCCTCTGCTCAAAGTGCCACCCACGCCCACTAAGCCAAGAATCTCATCAACTCCAAGAAGGTTGCCCCAGGGTCTTTCCAGCCCAAGATTTCCTTCATCATATCCATTTCCACAGATATTATTGAGGATCTGAAAAGAAAGCTATAGCAGAAGAGGACCAGCCTAGAGCACTGACACAGCCTGGGTTGGGGAAAAGGCCTTAGGATCAATGGAATTGTCCCTCTTTCAGACCCTGCCCCAGTGGTGGGATTCAGCTGGTTTGCATGGATTGGTAACCTAATCTTAGATTGAGTTCTGCCAACCAGTTGTTAATGGGGCAGGGCCTGTACCTGTCAACAGCAGAGGTGGAGCCTGGTCTGGGTTCAGAGGAGAACTGGTTGTTAATTCATTTGAATCCCACCACTGCCCTGCCCCCAAGGGATGCTGCCCATCACTCTTCTTCCTCTTTGTGTTCCCTCTAGCTTTAGTCCTTTAGCAGGTAGGACACATGTTAGGCCACCCACTCCCTTAGGGACACCTTAATCCCCCCCTCATTAGATATTAAAGCTAAAGGAAGATGAAAAAAAGATCAATCAGAAATGAAGATAAATACCTTTGAAAGTGTAATCGTAGAAAATTGGAACTGGAAGGGACCTCAGAGATCAGCTGATCCAACAGCCTCATTTCAGAGGTAGGAGGTGCTCGATAAATCTTGGTTGATGAAAAAGTAGGGAGTGCAACTGTGATGAATATGGAAATATGCTTTACATGACAGCACATGTATAGATTATATCAAACTGCCTTCCATTTTCAGAAGGGGGAAGGGGAGGGGAGGGAGGAAGAAAAATTTGGAATTCAAAATTTTGTAAAAATGAATGCTAAAATATTCTCTTAATATGTATTTGGGGAAAAATAAAATACTATTTAAATTTTAAAAACACAACAAAACTGGATGGAAATTGAATGGACACAACTAAAAATATCTGTGGAATTAGCTAATTTATTTTCACTTTAAAAATTATATTTGTATTTCTAATATTTTAAGTTCTATATCATCTCAATTTTGTTTATTGGAGTAAATGCACCAAATATTTTTATAAAATAGTGAGTGAAAAAAATAGACCTTGAGAAGTGAGATGATACAACACCAAGACCCAAACATAAGTCTTCTGACTTCAGGTCCACTGCACCCATTCACTGAAATAGAGACAAGGACAGTTTGTACAGAAAGACAGATAACTTGAGAAAACAGGCTTTAATTGACAAAATAGCAATGTATAACCAGCTTTTCAGGAACACATCTACTGTGTAAAGAGGAAGATTCATGTAGGGATTTTCCTTTCTTCCTTCCACCTTTTGATCTTTAATAAAAATTATTCAATTATTCAACAAGTTTTGTGCCAGGCATTGTGCTAAGGATACAAAACCAAATTGAATCAGTTCTTGCCTTTAAGGAGTTTATATTCTATTGGAGTTTATGTTCTAATTTCCAATTAACTAGAGCAGGAAAATGTTAGGAAGTAAGAAATGGCTGTTCTTTTAAATGATATGATTAGAAACTATGATTTAGTTATTTTTCAATGGACATAAATTTATTTTCTTTCTCACCTTCCCATTCTCATTGAATATATTTTATATGTATATATGGGTATGTGTGTATATGTTTATATATGTAATATATATATTACATATTATGTAATATACTACAGTGGTCACCAATAAGGCACCCTGGCATTCCCAGAGGGACAAGCTAATCATCTGAGCTGATAGGATTGGAATATCTGTCTCCCTGATTCCAATCTCTCCCATCACCAATTCGTGCTTCCTAAGTTTGATAGATTTAATACTTCCTTTCTAAAAAATAGCATTTTATTTTTTCCAATTACATGTAAAGACAATTTTTAACATTCATTTAAAAATTTTTTTGAGTTTCAAATTTTTGTCCTTCCTGCTCTCCCCTTTTCTCTCTCCCCTCCCCTTTCCCTAAAATGGTAAGCAAGGCAAATGCATATTTCTGAAGCAAGTTCAGATACTCCTGTTGAAGAAGCTTCAGGGGGTCCCTATTACCTCTTCTGTTTGACATTAGAAAGCCATTTAACAATGTGGCTCCAACCTTCCCTTTCAGACAGATTTCACATTCTTCTTCCTCAAATACTCTCTAGTTTAGTCAGACTGGCCAACTGTTTTCATATATGACATTCCACTACCTTTCTCCATGCCTAGAATTCACTCATCTTCACCCCTGCTTTAGCTTCCTACAAGGCTCAGCCTAAGCTTCCACAAAGGAAGAAAAGAAAGAGCCAGATAAGACCCTTTTGTGGAAGAGCAGTTTGGACCAGAAAGGGGGTGATGGGTATTCCTGTCTGACTTTTCCTCTTGGTCTATTTTCCCCTGCCTGTGTTATGCATGACATGCTGTGCTGTTGAGGCACTGAAGATCTTAGGAAGAGAAAATGCCAAAGTATTTGAGTGATGATGTCTCTGTGTCACAAGGTCAATGACAGCTCTGCCCTTGACAATACCTTCTATTACTAGAAAGGATAGATGTGAAGTGGCCTAAAGCTGAATTGTTAAGGGCCCACTTGTTCATTGAAGATAGATCTGAAATGAAGATAAACTATGTCTCAGATTCCCTTATTCTCTTGGGTGTGCCTGTATCAGAGGTTATGGGAACTGTGACAATCAGAGGTCACAAAAGTCCTTGGCACTGTCAAATGATACATCAAAAACAGATATGATTTTATAGTGGAAAAGACACTAAAGAAGATATATTACCATTTGCTTTCCCAATGTACCTTAAGGACCATGGGGCCTTTCCGTGTGGCTTGCTGCTGAAATCACTTGTCCGTGTTGTCTCTATTAGAAAGTGAACTTCTAGAGAACAGGAATTGTCTTGCTTTTTCTATTTGTTTCCCCATCATTTAGCAGAGTTCTCAGCACATAGTAAGAACTTAATAAATGCTTTTTCATTCATTCGTTCATTCATTCTTACTCCTGCATTATCATAAGAATATTCTACTTGAAATTGTTACCACCCATATTTTCCCCTTTCTAATCCATTCTACACACAGTAGCATTTTTATCGTATCACTCTGTTTAAAAAAGAAAAGAAGACAAATCTTAAAAGGGCTCCCCATTGCCCACAACATAAAGTCTAAATTGCAATGGGCTAAGGAATGAATCAGCTGTATGAGAGTAGAAGCATTCAATAGAGATTAAGTTTTTAAAGTTTAGCAATAAAAGCAAGGCAAATATAATAGCAGATTGAGGGGCATTGTGTTCAAGAAAAGGTATTTTATTTTATTTTAAATTTATTTTTAACTTAAATACAAAATAAGAAAAAAAGCATTACCACACACACAGCAGAATATAGAAGATTCAATATAAAGCAATAAATTTCTCTTTAAAAAAAACCTGCATAATGAATACCACACATTAATTTCAAAGCTGTCCATCTTTTCTTTGCTTCCTTGTATATTTTCTTTTGTCGTCTGCTGTGCACTTTTTACTTAATTTTTTCCATTTCCTCCCCCCAACCCCCGAAGGCTGCAATTAAGCACAGATACACACATGCATGCATAAATACATAGATATCCATACATAGATATCCATAAACACATATATACACACACACATATATATATACACATGCATGTATATCTTACTATATACGTAAGACTGTATTATGCTTATTTCCATTTATCTTCTGTTTCTCTGAAGGTGGATAGCATCTTCTGTCACAGTCCAAATACTTTTCTAAATCCACCAGCTCATCATTTCCTACACCACAACAATATTATGACCCAATCATATTCTCTCTGGGAGATTGTCTATGAGAGTTCCGCCCCCCCGCCCCTCCCCCCCGCCAATTTTCTGTATTCTAAGAAAAGGTATCTTAAAAAGAGTTCCTAGAGGGGACTTGATAATGTTTCCAGGCAGAAGGCAGCCTAGTGCAGTAGAAAAATGCTAGACTTGCTCTCCTAAGATTTTGATCTGAGTCCTGTCTGCCATTTACTATGCAACTTTGGGCAAACCCATTGTGTCCTTGGGCCTTAGTTTCATTATTTGTAAAATGAGGGGCTTAGAATGGATGAGCCATAGCATCCTTTCAGTTTCTAACATTTTTATAATTTAAAAAAATATATGCTTTAACATTTATTTTTACAATTTTGAATTCCAAATTCTCTCCCTTCCACAACCCCTGTCCCACTCGTTGAGATGGCAAGCAATATGATATCCATTTTACATGTGAAGTCATGCAAAACATATTTCCATATTAGCCATGTTGCAAATCATGAACCCATTTTGACTTTATCTTGATATATAGTGTGAGATGTTGGTCTATGCCTAGTTTTTGGCCAATTTCTTTTCCAGTTTTCCTAGCAATTTTTGTAAAATAGTGAGATTTTGCCCCCAAAACTTGAATCTTTGTTTTTTTTTCCAAACACTAGATTACTATAGTCATTTACTACTGTATGTTGTGTACCTAATCTATTCCACACACTCACCACTCTATTTCTTAATCCATACCAGATTGTTTTGATGATTACTGCTTTGCAATATAGTTTGAAATCTGCTACTGCTAGACCATCTTCCTTTATATTTTTTTTCACTGATTCCCTTGATATATTTGACCCTTTGTTCTTCCAAATGAATTTTGTTTTTAACTTTTCTAGCCCTGTAAAACATTTGCTTGGTAGTCTGATTGACATGGCACTGAATAAATATATTAATTTAGGTAGAATTGTTATTTTTATCATATTGGTTCAGCCTACCCATGAGCAATGAATATGTCTCCAATTGTGTGAGGTGTTTTGTAATTGTGTTCATATAGTTCCTGAGTTTGTCTTGGCGGGTAGACTCCCAAGTATTTTATATTGTCTTCAGTTAATTTAAATGGAATTCTTTATTCTTTCACTTCCTGCTGAGTTTTATTGGTAATATATAGGAATGGTTGATGATTTATGTGGCTTTATTTTATATCTTGTAACTTCACTAAAGTTGTTCATTGTTTCAAGTAGTTTTTTAGTTGATTCTCCAGGGTTCTCCAAGTATACCATCATATCATCTGCAAAGATTGATAGTTTTGCTTCCTTATTGCCTATTTTTATTCTTTCAATTTATTTGCTTGTCTTATTGTTATAGTTAGCATTTCTAGAAAAATTTTTAAAATAGCATTTTTATTTTTTCCAGTTACACGTAAAGAAAATTTTAACATTTATTTAAAAAATTTTTGAGTTCCAAATTTTCTCCCTCTTTCCCTCTCTTCCCCTTCCCTAGATTGTAAGCAATTTGATAAAGGTTGTATGTGTGCAATTATGTAAAATATATTTCCATATTAGTCATGTTGAGAAAAAAGAAACAGATCAAACAGAAAAAAATATGAAAAAATAAAGTGAAAATAGTATGCTTGATTGTTCAGACCTTGTCAGTTCTTTCTCTAGATGTGGATAGCATTTTCTGTCTTGAGTCCTTTGGAATTGTCTTGGATCATTGTACTGACTAGATTAGCTTAGTTTTTCAGAGTTGATCATCACACAATGTTTCTGTTACTATGTACAATGTTCTCCTGGTTGTACTCACTTCACTTTGAATTAATTCATCTAAGTCTTTCCAGGTTTTTCACAAATCCTCCTACTCATCATTTATTATAGCACAATAGTATTTCATTACATTTACACAAATAAAACCAATTCAATCAAGATTAGAAGGAAAATAGAAAGCTGGGAAACAATTTTTACAGCAAGTGTCTCTGATAAAGGCCTCATTTCTCAAATATATTGAGAACTGAGTCAAATTTATAAATTACAAGTCATTTCCCAATTGATAAATGGTCAAAGCATATGAACAGTTAGTTTTCAGGTGAAGAAATCAGTTATCTATGGTCATATGAAAAAATGCTCTAATTCACTATTAATTAGAGAAATGCAAATTAAAACAACTCTGAGTTACAACCTCATACTTATCAGATTGACTAATATATTATTATTATATTTTATTTATTTATTATATATACATATTATTTAATATATATTGTCATTATATATCATATATATTATAAAAATGATAAATATTGGAGAGGATATCGAGAAATTGGGACACCAATGCACTGTTCATGGAACTGTGGACTGATCCAACCATTCTGGAAAGAAACTTGGAACTATGTCCAAAGGGCGATCAAACTGTGCATACTCTTTGATCCAGCACTACCACTACTTGGTCTGTATCCCAAAGAGATCATTAAAAAAAGGAAAGGACCTACCTGTACAAAAAAAATATTTATAATAGCTCTTTTTGTGGTAGGAATTGAATTGGAATTTGAAGGAATGCCCATTAATTGAGGAATGAATGAACAAGTTGTGGTGTATGAATATAATTTGTTTCATAAATTTGACTTAATTGTCTATATATTTGAGAAATGAGGCCTTTATCAGAGACATTTGCTCCAAAAATTGTTTCCTGGTTTTCTGCTTTCCTTCTAATCTAGATTGTATTGGTTTCGTTTGTGCAAAACCATTTTAATTTAATGTAATCAAAATTATCCACTTTACATCTCGTGATGCTCACTGTCTCTTGTTTGGTCAAAAATTCTTCTCTTCTCCATAGAACTGACAAATAAACTATTCCTTGCTTTCCTAATTTGCTTATGGTATCACTTTTTTTGTTTAAATCATGTACATATTTTCACCTCATCTGGGTATATGGTGTAAGATATTGGTCTATACCTAGTTTCTGCCATACTGTTTTCTAGTTTTCCTAGAAGTTTTTGTCAAATAGTGAATTCTTATCCCAGAAACTGGGGTCTTTGGGTTTTATCGAACTATTTCTAATATAATATTGAACAGATAATGGACATCCTTGCTTCACCCCAACTCTTGTTGGGAAGATTTCAAGTTTATCCCTGTTACAGATAACACCTATTCTTGGTTTTAGATAGATGCTCCTTTTCATTTTCAGAAAGGTTCCATTGATTCTTATGCTTTCTAGTATTTTTAATAGAAATAGTTATTGTACTTTGTCAAAAGCTTTTTCTGTATTTTTGATAGGATATTTTTTTTGTTTTTGTTATTGATATGATCAATTAGGCATATCATTTTCCTAATATTAAAGCAGTTCTGTATTCCTGATATAAATTCCACCAGGTCATAGTCTATGGTCTTTTCTGATATATTGCTGTAATCTCATTACAAGTATTTTATTTAAAAATATTGCATCAGTATTCATTAGGGAAATCGGTCTATAGTTTTCTTTCTCTGTTTTTGTTCTCCTTGGTTTAGGTATCAAAATGTATTTTGTCATAAAAGGAATTTAGTAGGGCTCCCTTATCTATTTTTTCAAATAGTTTATGTAGTATTGGAATTAATTGTTCTACAAATGTTTGGTAGAATTCACTTGTAAATCCATCTTGTCCTGGGGATTTTTTTCTTAGGGAGCTCATTTGCAGCTTGTTCATTTGTGTGTGTGTGTGTGTGACAGAGAGAGAGAGAGAGAGAGAGAAAGTGCGTGCGTGTGTGTGTGTGTGTGTGTGTGTGTGTGTGTGTGTGTGTGTTTCTTGGTCTAGGATAGGGTCGTTTAAGTATTTCCTTCCCTCTTGCATTAAATTGGGCAATTTAGATTTTTGTAAATATTCAACCATTTCACTTAGATTGTCAGTTTTATTGGCACATAATTGGGCAAAATAGCTCCTAATTATTGCTTTGATTTCGTCTTCATTGGTGGTTCATTCTCCCTTATTATTTTTTAAATTTATTTATTTAATTTATTTAATATATTTAGTTTTCGGCATTGGTTTTCACAAGAGTTTGAATTACGAATTTTCTCCCCATTTCTGCCCTCCCACCTACTCCAAGATGGCATACATTCTGGTTGCCCCATTCCCCATTCAGCCCTCCCTTCTGTCACCCCAGTCCCCTCCCATCCCCTTTTCCATTCCTTTCTTGTAGGGCAAGATAAGTTTCTACGCCGCATTGCCTGTGTGTCTTATTTCCTAGTTGCATGCAAAAACTTTTTTTTTTGTTTTTGAACATCTGTTTTTAAAACTTTAAGTTCCAAATTCTCTCCCCTCTTCCCTTCCCACCCACCCTGCCTAAGAAGGCAAGCAATTCAACATAGGCCACATGCATATCATGATGTAAAAACCTTCCACAATACTCATGTTGTGAAAGACTAACTATATTTTGCTCCTTCCTAACCTATCCTCCTTTATTGAATTTTCTCCCTTGACCCTGTCCCTTTTCAAAAGTGTTTGTTTTTTATTACCTCCTCCCTCTATCTGCCCTCCCTTCTATCATCCCCCCTTTTTTATCTTCTTCCTCCTTCTTTCCTACGGGTTAAGATACCCAATTGAGTGTGTATGGTATTCCCTCCTCAGATCAAATTCGATGAGAGCAAGATTCACTCATTCCCCCTCATCTGCCCCCTCTTCCCTTCCAACAGAACCGCTTTTTCTTGCCACTTTTATGTGAGATAATTTAGCCCATTCTATCTCTCCCTTTCTCCCTCTCTCAATATATTCCTCTCTCATCCCTTAATTTGATTTTATTTTTTTAGATATCATCCCTTCATATTCAACTCACCCTGTGCCCTCTGTGT
>CM053622.1:323730686-323760081 GCA_028646595.1 Phalanger gymnotis | reverse complement strand
GGAAGAGGGGGCAGGTAAGGGGGAATGAGTGAATCTTGCTCTCATCAGATTTGACCTGAGGAGGAATAATATACATACTCAACTGGATATCTTACTCCCCAGGAAAGAAGGAGGAAGGAGATAAAAAAGGGGGGACAATAGAAGGGAGGGCAGATAGGGGGAGAAGATAATCAAAAACAAACACTTTTGAAAAGGGACAGGGTGAAGGGAGAAAACTGAATAAAGGGGGATAGGTTAGGAAGGAGCAAAATATAGTTAGTCTTTCACAACATGAGTATTGTGGAAGGGATTTACATAATGATACACATGTGGCCTATGTTGAATTGCTTGCCTTCTTAGGGAAGGTAGAGAATTTGGAGCTCAAAGTTTTAAAAAACAGATGTTCAAAAAAATTTTTTAAAAAGTTTTTGCATGCAACTAGGAAATAAGATATATAGGCAATGGGGCATAGAAATCTATCTTGCCCTACAAGAAAATAAGGGAAAAGGGGATGGGGAGGAGTGAGGTGACAGAAAAGAGGGCTGACTGGGAAATGGGGCAACCAGAATATATGCTATCTTGGAGTGGGGGGATAGGTTAAAAATGGGAAGAAAATTTGTAATTCAAACTCTTGTGAAAATCAATGCTGAAAACTAAAAATATTAAATAAATAAATAAAAGAGAAAAAAATTTTTATAATAAAAAAAAGAAAAATACTAACAACTCATATTTCCCCAGTATTATGTGGCTTAGAAAGTGCTTTCCTTACAACAGCTCTGTTAGGATTGTGTTTAGAAGAAGTATATTTGTTCCAGTTTTTTAATTGAAGAACCTGAGTGATTTTCCTAAGTAACTATCTTCCCCAGGACAGACTGTGCCAAGGTCTCCCTATACTGGGATGGCCCATTTCACGTTCCCCACATTACATCATGTAAGTCAATGATGCCCTCCTACCCAGCAATCTAACCTGGGACCCCATGCTTACCATGCCCTCCTCCACATGGCCACCACATGCAGATTTTATTCAGTGTTCTGATTGGTTTATGTCAGGGACATTTACATGCATAAAAACAATAATAACAAAAATGGCACCAGGAGTCAGAAGCAAGTCTACTCAAGCTCAGTATTCTTTTTTGGGAGCAACTTGGTGATGCAGTGGATAGAGTGCCAGGCCTGGAGTCAAGAAGAGTTCAAATCTGGCCTCAGACACTTATTAGCTGTGTGACGCTGGGCAAATCGTTTAACCTTGTTTGCCTCAATTTCCTCATCGATAAAATGAGATGGAGAAGGCAATGGCAAGCCGATCCAGTACGTCTGTCAAGGAATCCCCAAAGGGGGTCACGAAGAGTCAGACACGACTGAAATAATACCACAATATTCTTTCTGTCACTAAACCCAAGCATGTATTTACACGATGCATGGTTGTTATGTCTAGTATATATCAGAATATCCTGGTTTTCTTTAATATTCAGAGTAGTGGAAAGAATACTGAACTGGGCTTCATAAAGCCTGACTTCTAATCCAGGATGGCTACCTACTAGCTATGTGACCTTGGGTCAGTCACTTAACATTTTGAGCTTCAATTTTCTCATCCATAAAAATGGGAACTAATACTACCTGCCCTATCTACCTCGCAGACATATTGTGAGGATCAAATGAGATAATATACGGAAGTACTGCAAATTAAAAATTGTAGAGAACATCTTACACCATATTCTACAATAAATTCAAAATAGATATATGATCCGAATATTAAGGATCACACCACAAAAAAAGCTAGAAGAGAAACAGATTGTATACCTTTCATAGCTATGTGTAGAGGAATTCTTGACCAAATGAGATAGAGGCAATTAAAAGATAAAATAGATAATTGTGATTACATGAAATTGGAAATCTTTCACATAAACAAAACAAACATATCTAAGATAAGAAGGGGAAGTTGAGAGAAAAAATCTTTATATCATATTTCTCATAAGAGTTTGTGATCTAAGACATATAGGCAACCACACAAATACATGTATATATACAAACATATATGTATAAATGCATGGACACATAGATTTGTGAATACATAAATGTGTGTTTACACTCACATATGCACACACGCACACATATATATTATATACATAATATATATACATAGATATATATATATACTAATACATACATGTAGACACATGCATACACTTGTAAAAACCAAACATCATACCCCAATAGAGGTCAAAGGATATGAACAAACAGTTCTCAAAAGAAGAATTGAAAACTAATAATAACCATACAAAAATACAAATCATTAAAAATAAGAAAAATGAAAATCAATGCAATTCTAAAACTTCACCTTATACTTAGCAAATTGACAAAGATTAACAAAAGTCATGAATCATCAATATTGCAAGTGTTGTGGGAAGACAGGTACACTAATTATTGTGGGTAGAGCTGTGAATTAGTACAATTATTCTGGAAAGAAAATTACCATTATGCAAATAGAATAGCTAGACTTTCTATAACTTCTGATTTAGTAGTTACACTGCTAGACATGTATACTAAAGTGGCCATTGGCAAAATGAAAGATTCCATATTCACCAAAATATTTATAACATTACTTTTATTGGTAGCAAAGAAATGGAAACCCAGTAGATTTCTTTTATTGGGAAATGACTAAATAAATTGTAGTTTGTGAATGTTATAGAATGTTGATGTGCTGTAAGAAACAAGCACAATGAATTACTAAAAGCATGGGAAGACTTAGATAACTGATGCAAAATGAATTAGGCTGAGCCAAGAAAACAATATGTACAGTTACAACAATGTAAATGGAAAGAACCATGACCTCAAAGTAATATAAACTGAATATTGCAAAAGTATAAAAAACAAGTTTAGCCCCAGAGAAAAGATGTGAGAAAATACCTTCATTTAAATCCTACTGCTTTACAGAGATGGGACCCCTTTGGTGTGGAACACTGCACATAATGTTGGATTTTTTCAATGCATTGATGAGTTTTGCTGAATTTTTGTTTTTCTTCTTCCCCTTTAAGAAGTTGTTTGGTGTTAGGCAGGGGTTAGTACAACTCCTGAGCTAAGAATAATTTTTATATTTTTAAATAAAGTTTTATTATATTTACAATATATTTAAAACACTTATAATAAGGGATGGTTCTCTGGGATGAGGGGTAGAGGAAGAGGGTGGTATACAGGATGAGATTTGAGTTATTTAAAAAGAAAACACATTCATTCAAAATCTGTAATTCAAAACAGAAATTGTACAGTATTATATGCAGGCTAGCTCATTTTATGCCCTCTAAACATCTTTCTTCCATTAATTTATCTAAATTCTTCTTGAATTTGTTATTTTCACTCTGTATTGTGTTTCAGAGCTCCAGCTGAGAAGCTTCCTTAAATAAGGGTGATCTTAGAAGTGAGTAGAGTGAGTGGTAGTCTAACTAGTATGATTTAAAGAAGTGCTAGAAAAGTCCTCTTAACCACAAATACTTCCCTCATCAACCATTCAACAATGACAAGTAGGAATTTCACCATTATAGATTCATTCCTTTTGAGGAATGCTTTATCCCATTTTACGATGCAAATATTTCTGCAAGCCACCATCAGCTATTAAGATTTAAATAGTTAAGTTATAACATCTTGTAGAATAAAACATGATAAAATTTCACATGATATTTGTGTTGGTAAGAAAGAGAGATGTAGCCTAGATAATAGCACATTAAGGCAGATTAGGATCTGGTTTAATGACTTGACCCTAAGAGTAGTCATTAATGGATCAATGTCAGCTAGGAGGTCTCTAGTAAAGTTTCCCAGACATATGCCCTTGACCCTGTTCTGTTCAACATTTTTATCAATAACTTGGATGAAGGCAAAGCTAGAATGCTTATTAAATTTGCAAATTTCAATAAAGTAAGAGGGAAGGGTGAAGGGGAACAAACTTTTTATTAAACACCTTCTATGTGCCAGGCACTGTTTGTAATGGCAAGCAAAGTGGGATTTTTGCTGGATTGAATGTGCGTTGAGTTCTAGCCAATCAGCAAGCATGGATTCAGCCAATCAGAGACCCGAGTTCTAGCCAATCAGATGTGCATGAATTCAGCCAATCAGAGACCTGAGTTCTAGCCAATCAGATGCTGGCTAGAATCGTATATAAGGAGATCCCAGAGTGTGAGAGCAGCAGACATCAAGAGGGTGTTGAAGAGAAGGCATGGAGAGGGCTGGTAGTGTTGAGAAGAAGACTGAGAGAGAGACAGCCTCAAGAGAGCTGCCAGCGTTAAGCTAAGAGGAAACCTAAAAAAGCTGGAAGGAGACCTCTAGAGCAGAGAGATCTCTGAGATCTAGGAGACCTTTGATGGCAGAGACTTGCTGAAGGAGCCTTTGAACTTTGAAGGCGAGGGGAGCTGTAGGGCAGAGACCTGCCCATGGGAAGGAGGCTTAGCTTAAGTCCCTTTTGAAAGCTGTTAAAGTGAACTGAGATGTTAACATAGAGCCTCTGGACTTTGGAGGTGAATTGAGATGGTGATGTTGGTGCTGTGTATTGCTGCCCTGTTAAGCTTCATTTTCCCAGATACAGAAGCTGTGGGCAGGAACCCCTGGAACCTGCTGTCAGGCTGGAGCTTTGAGTGGAGCAGTCCCCATGAGCTGGGACCTGGTGCAAAAGCAGAGAGCTGCCGGCATGTGAATCCAGGGGAGAGTCAGGAGCAGTCAGCCTATAGAGGAAAAGCCATGGGACTTGGAAGTCAACCTTGGGTCAAGATGAAAGAGGACTTTACCTGGATGTTTGGTAATGATTAAGGAGATTGTTCTTACTGTGACCTAGGGGTAGAATGTGGTAGCAAGCTGGGAGTAGGGTGGAGGAGACTTTTTATTGTGTTTTGTTATGGAATGCTTTTCAGCACTAAAGCAATCAAGTGCCTTTGAGTCTTGCCTTCGTTTCAATCAAGAGTCTGATTGAATTGCAAGTCTTTGATGACCTGTTTAAGTCACTGGAAGACCTAGGTCATGTGGGTTTGAATCACATGGTTGTGACACCTTCTGACCCTGAAGAAGTGTATATATACTCTGAGGTTAGCGTTTTTGCTTTGGGGGCTCACTCATTGGAAGATTGTCCTGTGGAGACTCTGGGTAGTTATTAAGGACCGCCCTGCCCCGCTTTTAAAAACCCAGATGTTGGTGCTTCTTTCTCTGGTAACTATGTTTGTAATGTCTTGGACAGACAGCTAGGAGCCTATCTGCTGATTTGTGTTATTTTGCTCTGTTTATATAATTTCTGCTTGTAATTTCTGTTGGTGTTTTCTCTGAAGTTCAGGGTGCTGACTTTTTCCCCTGAACTAAGCGAATGATACATGTATGTTTAATTAAAGTGAGATTGTATACCCCTTAAAGTTGCTTTCCTTAGAAAAGCAGATCAAAGACTCTGGGCTAGCAGCCCTCCAATGTGCTGGTGTTGTTGGTCTTACACAGCCACAGTAGTGCCAAGTGGTGTTGTTGTTCCACTATTCTAAATGATTTGCAAATATCTCATTTGATTCTGACAAAAACCTGGGAGGTAGATGCTATCATTATCCCCATTTAACAAATGAGGAAATGGACACAGACAGCGGTTAAGTGATTTGCCCAAGATCGTAAAGCTAAGTAAGTGTCTGAAGCCAGATTTGAATTCAGATCTTCCTGACTCCCAGCCCTGACTCTATCCACTAATCCACCTAGATGCCTCTTAGGCAAACAGAGGTTAAGTGACTTGCCCAAGGTCATACATCTAGTACGTGTCTTAGGATAGATTTGAACTCAGGTCTATCCTTAGTCCAGACCCAGTGCTCTATCCACTGAGCCATGTAGCTACCTCACTAGAATTATAGATCTGGTCAAATAAGATGAAATTTAATAAAGTCTAAAACTTGAAATAAAAAAAAAACCTAACAATGTAGGAGTAAAAGGTGGAGAAGTCATGTCAAGACAATAATTTATATGAAAATTACCTGGGGGATTTAGAGGGCTGAAAGTCCAATATTGGTTAACAATGTAATATGGCAGAAAACAACTTAAGGAGATTTTAGGCTGCAGGTATAAATGAGAGGCAGGATGGTCCAGTGGTTAGAGAGTTGGCTTCAGTCCAACATAGCTTGGATTCAAGACCTACCTTTTATACAACCTGGTTGTGTGATTATGCCTCTGTCACTTAATTTTTCAGTGCTTTAGGCCCGTGCCTAAAAGCCAGAACAGGGTTCAAAAACAGGTTGGGGCCAGGGATGGAGAAAAAAGTAGGAGGTAGAACATGCAGGGCTAGGGCCAGGCACATGGGGGCCTGGTCAGAACCAAAAGGAAGAACAAGGATGGGGGGAGGAGAAAGAAAGAGAGACGCATGGCAGCCAGACATAGACACAGACAGGGGAAGACCAGTGACAGGGGGGGGGGGGGGGGCTGGGACAGATGGAAGGCAGACATGTGGGTGAGTAGAACAGGCTCTTTTATCTCTGGAGGTCTCAAGCCATGCCCCCAGTCCAGTAGTGCTGTCCTTCTGCTTTCACTTGGAGGGTTTTTATTAAGGTATTTTTTAGAAAAGTGGAGGTGGGATGGGGGTAGGCCAAGGGTCAGGATCTGAGAGAGGGGGGGGAAGAGAGAGAGAGAGAGAGAGAGAGAGAGAGAGAGAGAGAGAGAGAGAGAGAGAGAGAGAACACAGTACTATACAGTAAAATTAACATAAGTGATTTTTTTGCAATGTGGATTTCTTTCAAAATTCTTTAAGTTGAATTTACATCAAGCAAGAATTGTCTATAATAGGAAATCAATATGGAAAGATGGGTTGAAGCTTCATTATAAAGGGCTTTTAATTGCAGAACAGTTATTTGCATTTTGTCCTCAAGGGAGTATGGAGCCACTGAAGCTTTTTGAGTATTGGAAATAACTGATCTTTTTGGTGTTTTAGGAATATCGGTTTGGCAGCCAAGTGGAAGATGGATGGGAGAGTGAATGGACTGGATGTAGGGGGACTGATTAGGAGGTTTTTGCAGTAGTCTTGGTAATAGGTGATGAGGGCCTGAACTAGGCTGGGGGCCCTGAGAGTAAAGAGCAAGGTGGTGAATGTAAGATGTATTGTGGAGGCAAAATTGGTAAGACTTGCCAAATGATTGAATATGTTGGGGGTAGGGAAAGAGAAGAATCAAGGATTGGCCATGGATTGCAAACCTGGAGGAGCGGAAGGCTGATGGTACCCGCAACAGAAATATGGAAGTTAGTAAAAGGAGTTGGGATTAGGGGAAAAGCAGTTGGTCAATCTATCTTTTACTTCTCTAATTTGGCTTTTAAAATCTTCTTTGTGCTCTTCCAGGAATGCTTTTTGGGCTTGAGACCAGTTCACACATTTCCCTTTGAGGTTTCAGATGAAGGTGTATCATCAATGCCATCCTCTTCTGAATCGGTATTTTGATCTTCCTTGTCTCCATAATAAGAATCAATTGTCCTTGTTTTTCTGGATTGCTTCTTCATCGTGGTTGCCTTTTTCCTGGCTTTTTAAGTGGATCTCTGCTTCTGGGGCCCAGGGGGCTCTGTCTCAAGCTTCTTGTGTTGGGAGCTAGGGGCCTGGTTATTAGTTTTGTTTGCTGTGGCCTCTGGTTTTGTCAGCTAGAGGCTATATAATGCCGCCACTCACTTGGTGCCAAGCTGAAGCTGGCTGGTGTGTGCCAAGGATCGAGGCCCAGTGAAGTCTTTCTGAGTTTCCCCTGGGGTTAGAGCATGAGGTGTGGGGGAAAACTGGTCTGGCTGGTGGAAGTCTCATCTTCCCTTAAGGCTGCACTTTGCAGGGGTGGTCTTAGCCATCGTCTGCAATTCCCCTGGCTGTGTAAAGACATGCCTGGGGTCCTGGTGATGGGGCTTGCTGGCTCCACCCCCTCTGGGGCTCAGGAATGCTTGCTGGTCTGCTAAGTTCAGGCTTGCTGAGATGGCTCCCTTCCTGCACTGGTCTCCTTCTGTCACTGCAAAGAGGGGGGGGGTCTCTTTAACTTCCTGAGCTAAGAGATTACTGAACCCCCACTTCTGGCTCCTTTATTCCAGGATTTCTCCTAGGGCAGTATTCTCTGGTTATTCAAGGGAGGGACGAGGGCCATTTTACCTGGTTGTCATGGCTCCCAGAAGTTAAAGAAGGTGGGCTGATAGCCCCAGGAGTAATTGTTGCCACAGCCTCAGCCTCTGAGCTTCTATCTCACATAGCTTCAACAGACTTCCATCCTGGGCTGAGAGGCTTGGGGATCACCATCGCAGCCAGCAATTATCCCTAGACCTGCTCCCACTCCTGCTCTGGCATAGTTTAGTTCCAATCACTCAGCGTTCTCTCAGCCTGGTCCACTGGTTAAGTTCCGCTGCTGCTCCCGCTCTGGTGTGGTCAGGTGTGGTTCCATGCGCCTAGCACTCTACCAGCCCACAGATCCATTCGGTCAACCCTGAGGACTGTCCTGGGCAGGAAACCTGTGTAACAGTAGGGGAATAATAACAATGTAGATGATAATTGTCAAAATGTCTATATAGCATACTAGACTCTATACATAGAAGGTAGAAGAAGTAAACCATTTTATTCAGACACCAGAGAACCATATCCCACAAGCCATTTATCCAGTCAGTCCATTTCATCATAACAGCAAGGAACCCAAAACATTCAATACAGAATATCACAACATGGAGCCTCACCATCCCAAAACCTCTCTGACCCCCCTGCTGGGGTTTTCCCCAAAACAAACTCACAGTACAGCTAAGTCAGCCTGTTCAGTTCTAACCATCATGAGAGTGGTCATTAGCAGTCATAACATCTCTTTTTCTTTCTCTCTTTCAGCATTTCCTGTGACATAACTTCCTTTTCCTGTCAAGAAGCTCCTCCTACCACATGTGACTTAGGCTTCCTATGATGTAAGCAGGTCACATGGTCTATTAATGGGTGGGAAAGATCTTCAAATCTAAATTGCCACTACAATCTGTTCAGTCTCCTAATGGCTTCTACCTCTCTCAAATCTGCTCAGATTAACTTTTTTAGAGGTATCTGACAGAATTTGTAAGAGAGCTCTGGTAAGTCCTTCTTTTCACTCCACCATCTTGGCTCTGTCCCCGATCAATCTATCAAAGAGCATTTATTAATCATCTACCAGGTGTTGAAGTCCTTCATAACCTAGTCCCCAACTACCTTTCCAGTTTTCTTACACCTTGCTCCTCAACATCTATTCTTTGATCCAGTGACACTGGCCTCCTGGCTATTCCACAAACAAAACACTCCATCTCTGAGCTCTGAGTATTCTCTCTAGTTTATCTCCCATGCCTGGAATGCTCTCCCTCCAACATTCAGACTACTGACCTCCCTGGCTTCCCAACTAAAATCCTACTTTCTACTGGAAGCCTTTCCTCATCCCTCTTAATTCCAGTGCCTTATTTTATTATCTCCTATTTACTCTGTGTATAGCTTGCTTTGAATATATTTGTTTGTATGATGTGTCCCCCGTTAGATTGCAAGCTCCTTGAGAGCAGGTAATGACTGTCTGTCACCTCTTTTTGTATGCCTGGCACATAGTAGGTACTCAATAAACATTAGTTGAATGAATGAATTTGTCAGGCACAGTGCTAGGTGTAGGGTTCTAAAGACAAAAATGAAACCACCTTTGCCTTCAAGGGATTACATTCTATCAGAAGAGACAACACATACATAAAGTAAACACAAGGTAAATTTTGGGGAGGAAGCAGCTGAGAGATCAGAAAGAGTAATGAGTTCCATTGGGGTATATTGAATGAGTTGCTTTATAGGGTATTCAGATAGAGAAATAGGGCAGTAGGTGATGGGGATCTAGAGATAAATGACAACTGGATATATAGATTTGGGAGTCATCTGCCTAGAGATTATAATACCTATGACAGCTGATGAGATCATTAGAGAAGGTACAGAGAAAAGCAGAGTGTTCAGGACAGAGATCTGGGATATGCACACACATGGGGGCAGGACATAGATGATGACTGAGTAAAAGACACTTAGGAGTAGTCCAACAGGAGGAGAATTAAGAGTGAATTGTTATGAAGACCCAGGGAGGAGAAAGTATCCAGGAGGAAGGGGGTGGCCAACAATGTCAAACAATGCAGGAAGGTCAAGAAGAATGAAAATTGAGAAAAAGTAATTTAATTTAGAAATTAAGAGATTGTTGCAAACTTTGGAAAGAACAATTTTGGTTGAGTAGTGGGATTTTGAAGCCAGATTGCAGAGGGTTGAGAAGTGAGTGGGAGGTGAAGAAGTGGAGACAATGGGTATAGATGACTTTTTCTAGGAGCTTGGCTGTGAAAGGGAGGAGAGATACAAAATGACATTTTCAGAGGATGTTGGCAAGATTAAATGAAAGTTTTTAATGGATGGGGGAGATATGGGCATGTTTATAGGCAACAGGTCAGAATTTTAGAGATTGGAGATGAGAAGAAGAATGATTGATACAGGATGGGCTGGAGTCAAGGTCAAAAGGAGATGGTTTGGCTATGACTAGGAGAAAGGCCACCTTATCAGAGATAGTTGGAAAGGAGGAGAGGATGGAGAGCTTTGCTGAGGTGTAGAATTGGATCCAAAAGGAAGCTCATGATAGATGGCCTCCATTTTCTTAGTAATGGGTGATGTGATGTCCTTTGCTTGGATGGGGGTGACAGTGTTAGTGTCTGGAGGAGAAAAGAGAAGGTTTGGAACAGATGCTATGGAGAGTTAAAAGAATCTATTAGGGAGGAGTGAAGGAATCCCAATACAGCTGTGAGAGCCCAACTGAGATTAAATAACATAAATTTGTAGCTGATCCAGTCAGCATGGTTATGTGACTTCCTCCAGCTGTGTTTAGCAGCACAGGAGAAAAGAAGTTGGATGGTAGCAGTAATTGTTGCTTGGCATTTGAAAAACGATAAGCAGTGACTGGACAAAAGGGGCAAAGGAACTCTGGAGCACAGGGCAGTGGAAAGGTGAACTGGCTAACTATAATAATAAACATGGCAAGAAGAAGACAGCAAGTCAGAACAGAGATAGTGCACCAGGGAAGCATTGAGAGGTGGGAGAAAGGAAAGGTTATGCTGAAGAGGAAGAAGACTAAGTTTTGGAGGCCTGAGAGCTATACAACAGGAGGTTATGATCAGACAAAAGAATGTAATAGTTGTGGACGATGACCAGATATGACTGCCCCTGGATGTGGCTGAGGAATGAAGGTGAAGGTCAGAATAGCTGAGGAGGTTGATGAACTGGGAAGTCAGAGCATTTTTTGCTGGCTGCTATGATACTGGCTGCTTCACCAGGCTTTCAGCATATTTGTTCAACCCTTTCCAGTGACTTGCCATAAGGCACATTTGGGGTGGTTTGCTTCAGACTGGGAGGGGAAACTGGGTTAGGGGGACGGAGAGCTCCTCCACAGTCTACTCAAAAGTATTTATATTTTAACAGGATGCATATTAACCCAAATGAAATGTTAAATGTTAAATGGTGGCATTTCAGGAAGAAAGTGAGTTATTCGGAGGCCTTGGGGACTACCACTTTGACAGTGCAAACCCACTAGGGAATTTAATCCCTAGCCATTCCTGTACCTCAACTATTCCTACATTTTACAGCTTCTTCCCTCCCTTCCTCTCCATTTCTGAACCTAGAGATTCTCTAAGAGCTCTGAGCATTTTTTTTCACAGCCCTGACCATGGTAGGGGTAATGATAACACTAATAAGATGTTTACAAAGTACAACAAGATATCCTGAGCATTTTACTTACGCTATCTTTGGAGAGCACCAAAAGATTCCTGGATGGTAGATGTTTAAGCAATCAATTCATTTTGATTCAATAAACATTTATTAAGATATGTAGGTGCTATTCCAAGAAGCTGGGGTGGGGGAGGGGATGGAGAAGAGTTTGGACTGATATAATAAGATTGAACCCAGATAAGTAATTGTAAGCAAATTATGAAGAGGAAGAGAGGACCAACAACTAAGGAGAATCAGGAAAGGTTTCCTTTAGTTAGGTAGCTCAGTGAATAGAGCACTGGGTCTGGAGTCAGCAAGACCTTGAATTCAAATATAGCCTCAGACACTTACTAGCTCTGTCACCTTGGGAGAGTCACTTAACTTTTCTTTTTTTGCCTCAATCCGCTGGAGAAGGAAATGGCAAACCATTCCAGTGTCTTGGTCAAGGAAAACCTCATGGACAGTATGGCCCGTGGGGTCACAAAGACATGACTGAGCAACGAGTCTCAAATAGTCCCAGCCCTCGAGGAGCTTACAAGGCTGAGACACACATAGGGAGTGGTAGCCAGAAACGGGAATTTGGCTTAAGTTGAGTCTAGTGAGGATCTAGTCACAGTGGGTGACTAGATGGACATTTGATTGGATTAGGGTTCTCAGAACAAGAGGTAGAAGGCAGGAGGGGTTCAATGGAATGAGTGTGATGACCAGGTAGACAGCCAAGACGCCCAGGGTAATGAGTGCATGGCTCATGATGCATGGTCCGGTCTTGGTGGGGGTGAGGGGGGATGAGGATTGGGAGTAGATACAATGGACTTGGAAAGATTTCGAGTATGTCTGATGATGGCACCTTCTTATAATCTTGGAAGTCCTGGCAGGCCACAGGGTGGTTTGTTTTTTGGCCAAGCATTTTAGGAAGATATTGAACTAAGTAAGAAATAGAGGGGTTGCAATCTATAGTATGGAGAGGTAAAGCACGCTGAGGAAATCCTAGGATCATAAGGCATAGAATTGGAATAGACCTCAAAGGCCAGGTAGTCTGACCCTTTATTTTGCAGATGAGGAATTAAGAGAATTGAAGTGACTTGCTCAAGGTCACATAGGTGAGAACTGTCCCAGGTGGGATTTGACCAGAGGTGTTTTGATTCTAAAGCCAGTACTGTTTCTACTCCTTATTGTACTATATCACTCTCGGATCTTTGAACAACTGAAGAATTTGTAATTATGAAGGGTTTGGATAAATAGGTTTGTGTTTTTTTTTAATGTCCCTGATTTTCCAAGTCTGAATTCCATAGTTGGAAAAAAGTGGGAGTCAGGAATAAATGATGTCATGTGCTGGAATCGCTAAAGAGAAAAGGTAAAGTATTTGATCCCTTTCATTCCCCTCTTTGGCTGAATGTTGAAATGTAATTACAGAGATGGATGCCTTGGGATATTTTCTGGCAAGGCACCTACAATTTAGGTTCTGTTTTCCAGAGCCCCAGAGACTACTCCCTCCTAGCACACCGATGTTTCTGTCCTATCAGTTTTCCCCAAATAGAGCCCTGCTTGCGAGCTTTAGGCATCTGACACACATCCCAGTTCATTCACACTTTGGGGAGGCCATATGTTAACTCACAGCCGTGCTGTAGCACGAGGTTAAAAAAAAAGCTTGCTTTGCCTCCACTGTTACACCCACGACGTCTCTTCCAGCGGAACTGTTTAGGATTGAGAACAGCTTGCTTAATACAAATGTGTCTCCAATCTTTTATGGAGTTGACATTTTCTCATGATGTGGTGTACTCTCTGCCGACGTTGCAGATAAATTTATTCCTATTTAGAATTGGCTGTTCTGATGGTAACACAGCCAATCGCTTTTGAGAGCATGGCATACATCATTTTCTCAACTAATTTTTAGCTGGTTGTTTTGCAGGTTCTTACACATCACCTGCAGGATTATGAGCCATGTCCCTCTGAGTCTTGGAAAGCCAGCAGGGAACAGTAGTTGAGAACAATGCAGCTTGAAGAATTAATCTCTAAAGGCTGGAGGTCTCATTCCTATGTATTTAAATGGTCATCAGATTTATTTCTAGCTCTCAACTAAAGGTTGGAATACAACTTACCTAAACAGGTATAGCAATTGATTATGGCTTCACTCTCCAGGAGCATAGGCTCTATCTCTCCCTCAGGGCTCTAGGGGAATTCCTGAAGGATTAGGGTGTCTCTTTCTCTAGCGTTATGAACGTCAGTCCCCACTCCACTGTGGTCCCCTCACTGTTAATCATCTGTGACTAGTGTCTCAAGTTCCATTTAGCCAATTAACATTGATTTTACTTCAAAGATATAGTAAGAATAGAAGTATAAAGATTTCACTTTAACATCTGGGAGGCACACTCCCTCCCATATCACCTTAGTTCCTTGGGACACCTCAAACTTAAGGCAGTTTCTAGATAGCATTGGTCCCACCAACTTCACAATCAAATGTGGCATAGTATTAGCTATATGAGTCCCTAGAGTCCATGAAAGACATTACTCTGGTTGCTGGACTGGCTGACTACCAAACAGCACAGACTCCACTCCCAGACCTCTTGGTGGCCTGCTCACCTAATGTTCAGAACATTATGGCCATCTCCAATCTCCTTCACCTAGAAGTAGAAAAGACAATTTTGCAAAGAAGCAAGAGGCAGCGGCCCATATTCCTGGGACATATACTGGCCTTGAATGGGGACAGCTCAAGGCCTTTCCTTTTATAGCATTGTCTTTTTTCTTTTCACCAGAATGCAGCCAGGCAAGGAGTCAGACCAAGAAAAAGATGGACCTGGTTTGACTAGTGCTTTTGGAATGTATCTCAGTTCCAGCTCCATAGCTAATCAAAGAGACTCCTCTTCATTATGTGGTAAGTAGACCAAAACCCCTTATAGAATATCTGCCCATTTTCTAGGTGTGATTTGCATTAGCTAGGCTCTCTGTACATGCTCATAAGTGCTGGGCTCATTGGCTAGTCTCTTGTTAAATAAGAACCCAGTCTCCAGGAAGACACAACTAAAGAAAGAAAATTAAATATTTCTATTTGGGGTCCTGTGTAAAAAAAATCTTATGGAAGCAGCTCCTGCAAGAACACCTCATAAAGAGGTAAAGCATTAGAGGGGAAAAGCACATTTAAGATAACTTAGCAAGAAAACCAGTTACGCCAGATTATCCCAACGTATTTAAGGATAAAACTAGGAGGAAAAGGGACAGACAACAAAATGGAAAATATCTGTAAAGATTTCTATAATAGACTGTTCTCCATCAATGAAATTGAAACCAGTAGGGCAATGAGACATTAAATAGTTTGCCCAAGGTCACATATCCAGTAGGTATTAAAGACAAGGCTCAGAAAGACCTGGATCTTTCTGCCAAACTCTCTCTCTATCCACCATGCCATACTTCTTCAACCCTTATCCTTCTTCCAAGTACTTTGGCCTCCAGTTATTCAATCACCCTCTGTGCTCATGATTTCTGTCTTTAATCTATCTCAACCTTTCCTTTGCAGGTCTTGAATCTGAAATAGAATACCCCATCGGTAGATTATAATGGAAAGGAGAGTGAGGTTGGACTCTTTGTTTGACTAGAGTTTTCATACCTTAGGTGTACCCCATCTATTCCTTTCCTTCTCTCCAAATCAATTTAATTTCCCTCATGCGTTAGGATTCCTGGTTATAGCTCTGGAACTACCTCCCCACTCCTAAGTGCACCTCAGCCCCACATGCAGTACATTGTAATAGCTATTGGGGCAGGCTGTACAACTTATCTAAAGTTATATCTCCTTTAATGGCTAACTGTAGGCACTTTTGAATTTTTAAACAGAAAAGGCAAAGGGAAACCAACCGAGATCCAAATACTTGCAGATTGTGTTATAATGAAGCTCAAATTAATGAGGTTATGCTATGGGGGACTGTTGGGGGGTGCAATGTATAGAGCGCTGGGACTCATTGGAAAAGACCCTGATGTTGGGAAGGCAAAAGGAAAAGGGGATGGCAGAGGATGAGATGGATAGATAGTGTCATGGAAACAATGAACATAAACTTGGTTTAGAGAGATGGTAGAGGATAGAAGGGCTTGGTCTGTTATAGTCCATGGGGTCATGAAGAGTCACACAACTGAATGTCTGAACAAAAACATGTTATTTTATTTAATCAGTGCTTCTTGATAATAGGGACATTATCCTGGTGGGTTGGGGTTGGGATCTGAGTCAATATAATAGAGTAAAAAAAACTAGACTGTGTATTTAAAGATCTAGGTTGTGGTCCTAGTTCTGTGGCTAACTACATATGTGACTTCCCATAGATGATTACTTTGGGCCTTGGTTTCCTTATCTGCAAAATTAAGAGGACTGCACTAGTTTATCTCTAAGGTACCTTGCAGCTCTAAAAAGACTATGATTCTTCATTGCTATATCTTTCACAATATTTAATTCAGGATTTCTTAACCTCTCTCACTGTGCCTAATTCAGGAATCCATGAACTTATTTTTTTAAAAAAAAAATCTTGAGAACTATATTTCAATAAAATTGGTTTCCTTTGCATTCCTATGTATTTTATTTTATTCATTTAAAACATTCTTCTGAGGAGTCCCTCACTGCCACCAGATTGCCAAACAGGTCTCTGACACCAAAAAGTTTAACAGCCTCCAGTCTAGTGGCATGCTTGTGCCCACAAGGAACATTCTGCAAATACTATTGGCTTACTCTCTGACAGAAATTTGAATGAATGCTATATTTGTAGCCAGAGGATCCGAGTTTGAATTCTAGCTCATTTAAGAACTTGGCCAATATAATCTTGGGCAAATCACTTAATGTCTCTGGGCCTTAGATCCTCCATCTTTAAAACACAAACACTTGGTGATCTCACAGGTCCCTTCCACCTGTAAATCTGTGGTCCTAGAGTCCTATAAACTGGATTTAAAATATGTTTAAAGCAAAGAATACAATTTCAGGACTCTACAGTATTCCTTAAGCATATTAACACATTAAGCAGGTACTTAATAAATTCTTAATTAAATTGAATTGACTAGATCCTTTTTCAGTGAGGAGAAGGGAAACTTAAAGGGGACAATGTAGTTCTTCTTACCACATAGCTATTCTCAATTCTAAGAAGGAGGGAGGAGTGCACTTTAAGGGCCCAGTAAGAAAAGTCAATGCAAGAACTCTTAAATAACGATCTCCAACTTGACCCTGGACTGCATCACCACAGACTTTAGTTCTTTCCTTCAACAGCTGATCATTTTTTTTTTGCAGACTTATAAGAAAGCAACACCCCATTAAGCCGGAGTAGTGACTAGAAATTCAACTTCCTTTCGAGAGATTTCTTTGGCAAATGTCTATTCTGAGTTCCACATATATTGTTGCTAACACCTGCAATTCTATTTCCTTTCTTCCCACTCACAGATGGCTTTCATGGGTGGTCCAGATGGTAAGAATCAATTTCCCTTACTTTCCTGAGAAAGTAGAAAATATTCTTTTAAAATAGAGAGATACAATATGGTTGATAGAGAGATAGAGGTAGATGGATAGATAGGTAGATAAATGGATAGATATATAGGTTGGTAATAGATAGATATTCAGGTAGGTAGATTGTGTAGATTGGTAGATAGATGGGTGGATAGATAGGTAGACAGGCAGATAGATATATGGATAGGTAGGTAGGTAGATGATAGACCATCATATAGGTAGATACACAGAGAGAAAGATAGATGAGTGGATAGGTAGACGGATAGGCAAATGGACAGATGGATAGGTAGATAGGCTGGTAGATGTGTAGAGCAGGGATTGTCTTTTATCTTTCTTGGTATCTGTAGCACTTAGCACAGTACCTGGCACCTAATAGATGCTTAATAAATGTTCTTTGAGTATTGACTGATTGACATGTCTTCCAATTGCCCTTCAGGATAATCAAGCTTTTAATATTTCATTTAATACTTCAATACTATATTCCGTGATTTGTAGATATAAAACTGCAATGGGATAATATTGGTGTTAAAAAATTGGGCTTCATGAGAAGACTTTTGTGAACTGATGAAGAGGAAGTAATCAGAAAAATAATATACACAATAACTACAACAGTATAAATGGAAAGAATAAAAATAGAGTAACCAAATGCCGTATAATCATTATGACCAAGGTTGTCCCTGGGAAGAGTTGAGTAAACGTACTTCTCTCCCTTCTTTGCAAAGGTGGGGGAGTACAGGTGTGAAACATTGCATATATTGTCATACATAATTGATATATTAGTTCATCTGGTTGAAATTATTTTTTTTCTTTTGCTTTCAATCTTTGTTCTAAGTTTCTAGGGAAGGGAGGGGAGAGAATACATTTAGAAATGAAGCTGGTATAATAACAAAATATATAAAGAAAAATAAAATGTATAAAGTAGGCCTGAGTGACAGTGGACAACTTAATATCATTGAATGTACAATGCATTTTCTAAAATTTGAATCCACCTTCTCTCTACCTCCTATTCAATTTTGGGCCCAGCTTATTGTTCATCTGCTGAAATAAGTCCCATTCAACTCAACCAGCAATTAAGCACTACTGTTTGCCAGGCATTGTGTGAGGTGCTGGGATTTCAAAGACAAAAATCAAACAGTCCCTTCCCTTACATTCTACTGGGAGAAAACAATAGATACACAGAAGAGTCAACACAAAAATATATGAAGTAAATGCAAAATAATTTTGTGGAGGTGGGGAATAGCACCAAAACTGGGTGGATGAGGAAGAAAGGGCCTCATGTAGGCAGTAACACTTGGAAAGAGCTAGAGATTCCAAGAGGAAAAGGTAAGGAGTGAGATTATTTCATGCATGCACTTCAGTGAAAGTTTCAGAGACACAAAATGGAAGGTCAAGTCTAGGAACTAGCAAGTACATAAGTTCAGTTGAAGCATAGACTCAGCATTAGACCTAGAAAGAGAGACTTGGACCAGACCGTGAAGGCCTTTAAATGTCACACAGAGAAATTTGCATTTTATCACAAAGAGAATAGGGAGATTCTGGAGTTTATTGAGGAGCGGACTGATATGGGTAGATGGCCCCATGCTTTAAGAGTATAAATGTAGCAGCTGAGTGAGTGGTGGATAAACCACAAAGAGAGACTTGAAGAAGGTGGACCAATTAGGAGGTTATTGCAATAGTCCAGGCAAGAGGTGTTCTGAGGTCCTGAACTGGAGTGATCCTTGCACGGGTAGAGATAAAAAGATAGATGTGACAAATGTTGAGGAGGTAGATTTTGACAAGACCTTAAAACTTAAAGAATTGTATGGTGGAGACAAAGGGAAGCATCAAGGATGATTCTGAGGTTGTGAACCTTGGCGAATTGAAAGATGATGACACTCTTAACAGAAATAGTTAAGAAGAGTAGTGGATTTCAGAAGAAGGATAATGAGTTCTGTCTTGGATGTATTGAGTTTTCAATGTATTGGGAACATCCAGGTGGAGAGGTCCATCTGACCATTAATGATATGACATTATTTCTTAGGAGAGAGATGAGGGATGGTTAAGTAATAGAGAGTCATTTGCATGGAGCCCCATGAGACAGTTAGATAGCACAGTGGATTGAGTGCTGGACCTGGAGTCAGGAACACCTGGGTTCAAATTCAGCCTCAGATATTTACTATCTGTGTGACCCTAGACATGTCACTTGACCTCTGTCTGCCTCAGTTTCCTCATTTCTAAAATGGGAATCGTAATAATCACTGACCTCCCAGGATTATTGTGAGAATAAAATGAGATAATATTTTAATGGTGCTTTTCAAAACTTAAATCCAGGTGCCATAACAATAATAATAATTACTTTTAGCGTTGTTTTGAAAGTAAGAATGGTAATTATTGTCATAAATGATAATTGAACTCAATGAATTTGATGAGGTCATTAAAAGAGAGTGTGGAGACAGAAGAAGGCCCAGGACAGACATATGACTACATCACTGAACAGGCTGCCCTTTCAGTAATCTGCCATAATCTGGTCAACAAACATTCTTCACTGATTTGATTTTCATGTATGGCTTGCTAGACTGATGATGTAAGTCACTGTGGGTCTTGTTAAATAGGCTTTATAGCATTCTAGGGCCCAGTGTAATCAGCATCATGTTCCCCACAAACAGGAGTTTCTGCATAATCTCTCCTAATTTACTAATTTACATAATCTCTAATTTATTTAGGATCCCTCTTTTTCTCTGGTCTCAGCACAGGATATTTTCTGGTGCTGGTTAAAACCCTTGACAAGAATGTCTCCCCTGCTTTTGACTACTTGGTCATGATGGTCAGAGGATCCTTGAACGAAATTATCTTTATGATTTGTTTTTATTGTAGACTTTTGTACATATACACCTTGCTGAAGAAGAACCTTTCAGTCTATGTTTTCTTATTCTAAGTCAAACAGCTTTTCTTTTTGTACTAAACAAAAAAAAAAACTCGTTTGGTTCTGAGAGTCTCTAAATATCTTTGCCAGTTGTATGACTCCATCTCTTTTGAATCATCCACAAGAGAATGTTTGTTCATTTTACATGTTTGTATCAACAACACCTTCAATGAGCCCATTGTCTATGAGGACTTTATAGAGCTGAGAGTAAAGGCATATAGACTGGCAGTTGGTGATAACTTCTTGGTCATATTTTTTTTTAAATTTTTGGTAATAATGCTGCCTTTGATGTTTTCCATTCTTTTGGAATATTAATCTTGGAGATATTGGGAAAATAGATTCTCCGAGTGTCTTTAAAATGTCTTTAAAATTCCTTATTTCTAGGAAGATTGTTGTTGTTGTTCATTCTTCATTTTCAAAGAGGACTCGTGACATCACGGGATGATGTCGTGACTTGCTAGTGAACTGGATTTAAGTGAGGCAGACTTGCATGAAGTCTTCAGCTTTACTCGCATTTCCAGAGTTTTAAGTGCAGTAGCAGTACAAAAATCAAGCAGACTGATGATGGCCCAGGATGTAGAAGATGACCTTGGTGTTTTTAATGTCTGAAGCTCTAAGCTTCAGCTGCATTCGTGGCTGTTGGAACAAATTGTTCTCATCTGCTCATTCCAGCCAGGGGAAGTCTTCACATGTTTGGGGAGACACTCCCCTAACTCACCAATGGGGTTGAGGCCTATAGAGGTCCAGATCAGCAGAAGAAGTTGGAGTCAAAAAATCTGAATCTGAGTCTCAGCTCCGCTGCTTATTGTCTACTCTGGGCCTCAGATTTATGATAATATGTAAAGTGAAAGTCTCAGACTAGATGGCCTCTGTTTCATCTTACATGAAAACTCATCCAGTTGACCCTGTGACCAGTTATGTTTGCATTTCTATCATTTTTACAAACCCCTCCTATATCAACATGAAATAGAGAGAGTCTATGAAGAGTTTGGAAAGTTATTCTAAACTAAATGAACATACACCTTGATATTTGGTGATCTGAATGTAAAAGTTGTCATGAGGAAGATGAGAAGATAGGAAGAGTGATTGGACACAACACAGAGCAGAGTCGATAGATCATAGATCCGCAGCTGCAAGGACCACAGAGGCCATCTAGTCTGAGACTTTCACAGCACTTGCTTCAGCCACCTTCATGGCTGTTGGAACAAATTGTTCTCATTCTGGCCAGGGAAGTCTTCACATCCTCCATGACAATGGCAAACAACTTTGACCGACATGTACACAGATGAATAAACATAGAAGATAATCAAAATATGTGGTATAGGTAGTAAGTGCTATGTGGGGGTGGTCATGAAGGAAAAAGATCTGTGTCCTTTGAAGCAACAGAGAAAACTCACAGCGAAGGTGTCACTTTTGAGTAGGGACATTGATAAGCTGTAGTTTGTATGGAATAGGATGACTAAGATGCTACACTCAAAACTGTCACATGTGGATAGGTTGGAGTGCAAAGAGTGAAACACATGTATAAAAGTGTAAAAGACATTCTAACAACACATATGATTAGAAAAAGAAGAAGGCTGGTTATCAAATAATAGTGGAAGACAACAGATGGACGGTCTGAATGTTTTCCTAGTCTTCATAAAGTAGTAAATCGCACAGAGGAATGCTTCCAGCATGTTAGTTTGATATTCTAGGGAGGATGTGGTAGCTTGTATTGGGGAGGGTGGAGAGGCAGAACTGTGATTTCGTTGACAGAAGGGACTCCCAGTGCAGGAATTCCCTTTACCAATATAGATCAGCCAACAGGCATTTATCAAATGCCTATTATGTGCCAAGCAATGTTCTAATCCTCTGGGGAATATTTTTTTTTAAAAAAGGAGAAAATGATCCCTGCCCCCAAGAAGTGGCCATCCAGTGGGGGAGACAACATGTAAATAATGAGATACATACAGGATGTAGGTAGTATAGATGGAAGGCAATCTCAAAGGGGAAGGCACTAGCAGCTGGGGGTTCCAGAAGGGGCTTCCTAAAGAAGGTGGGTTTTAAACTGAGTTTTCAAGAAAGCCTGAGATACTAAAAGATGAAGATGAAGGAACAGAAAGTTTTAGGCTTGGGGATAGAGCAGCAACTTTTCTCCAATTTGTAGTCTTAAAGAATTGCTTCAGGGCACTGAGAAGTTAAATAATTTGTCCAGGACCACAAAGTCAATATGTATCCAAAGTGGAACCCAAGTCTTCTGTACTCCCTCTCATGGAGGATTCATGAACGAGAATCACCCAGGAGGAGGAGGCATAGTTGTATTCTGAAATGGGGGTGGGGTAGTACTCATTAGTACATTATCACAAATCCACCGATATGTCTTACATTGACCTCTGACAGTTTCATGTATGTAATTCTTATCTCTCCTATTAAATTCTTAGATTTCAATTTCAGCCAGTGATTATGTCATATATTCAAAATAAATACTCATTGAATTGAATTGAGTGAATTTTCCAATCTGATCAGTTAATATTTTAAAAAGGAAAACATGCACACAACAACCACAACCTAAATTATCATCCTTCTGATTTTGTTGTTGTTATAGTACCATAGGCTTTTATATGGTCTCTGCCTAAAGAGCACTCAGGGGTGTGCTGGGAAAGAATGAAGTCACTGATGCCACAACATGAGTTTTGCCATGGGCCCCTATTACATAGTACTGGAACGTTCAGTCAACACACATTCCAGAATTCCATGCCTACACATTCTGGCTCCATTTCAGAATGGTCGGTGTACTTGTGGATGGGTGTGCTAGTAAATAGCCTCATTTCCAAGTCTTTATATAACCAGCTTATTGTAGGGTTTTCTTTTCTCCACCCAACAAAAGCTCACTGCTGTCTCAGTTTCCAGCATGTGCTAACATGAGCTGTGGTTCAACAGCTTTGAGAACTTTAGTGTCTTTTGAATCTCTTCTGAACATTAAATCTGCTGTCTCCCCCAAGAGCCTGGGCCATTTCTGGGGTCCCTGTTTGTTCAGAGATATAGCATATGGTGTCATTTCCTTGGCTATGGAGGGAGGAAACCAGAATAAAAAAGCCTCAGTCATTTTTACAAGAGCAATACACTGTATTCAAACTATGTAGTGTGTGTTTGCATGTGTGTAAAAGAGAGGGGGAGAAACTCTAGGTTTCGGGTTTCAGTTCAAATGTGAAATTCAGTTCCAGTCTATCCAAAGGTTTCCTGAAGTTTATAAGTCTGTCCAAGAAATCTAGCCCCAGTTTATTACTTCATACTGAAATCATGCAAAACTCATGATCTCATGAGCTTGGATGTGAAACCAGGTGAAACTGAAATGGCTTAGAGGGCACTTTGCACAGAAGCGGTGGTCATCCAGACTCGACTTGGGGGACATGGAGCAATTAACATAACTTAAGATTCTGGGGACATCTGTGTGCAAGGTCTTGCAGAAAAAATGAAATAGCTCATTTTCACTCAGTTTTCTCTGAGACATGCTTTGAGAGAACCCTGTAGGAAGATCTCGAGGACCTCTCCTTGGCTGCTTCTGGCTGGAGTTATTAATTTTATGCAATTGCAATCATTTACTGAGGTCACCAAAGATAAGCCTGGTAACTCCTGTTTAAAGTAATCTCCCTTCCCTGTGGTCTTGTACCATTCTTCTGGTCTGTGCTCTCACTACGTTATCATCAGAAAGCACTCCTTAGACGTGGAGGCACTTAGGCATAAAGAGAACCTGCCCATTAGGACAAGAATCCCAGTCAGGAGCTCAGGAACTATGGATAGATCTCAAAGTCTTACCTAATAGCCAAGCCAGCTGCTGCTGTCCCACTCCTTCATCTACTCAGGTACTTTGCTGTCAGCTGTCTACCACCCTCAATTCTGACAACGTCAAACTTTCAAAATCAAAAGCGGCTCCTGTAATGCTCCCCATCCCAAATTTGGGCACCCTGGGCCTAATAATTTATAGATAAGATAGACTAGATTCCATAGAGATTCTTAACCTTTTCTATGTCATAGACCCTTTTGGCAGTCTGATGAACCCTGTGGGGTTCTTCTCAAAATGTTTTTAAATACACAAAATAAAATACATAAGATTATAAAGGAAATAGATTATATTGAAGTACAGTTATCTATCTATTGATGTCTGTCTTCTTTCTATTCATCCATCCCTCCATTCCTCTATCTAGCCATCATCCATCCATCTATCTATCTATCTATCTATCTATCTATCTATCTATCTATCTATCTATCTATCTATCTATCTATCTATTGATGTCTGTTTTCTATTTATTCATCCACCCATCTGTCTGTTTATCTATCATCTATTTATCTATCTCTCTACGTCTTCTATTTTCTATCTATCCATCATCTCGTGGTGTCTGTCTGTCTTTTGTTTATCTGTCTCTATGTATCTATCTTTCTATCACATAAGTTCATTTACCCCAGGTTTAACTCCTGAATCGAGTGTATGGTTTGTCCTTCATTCTTGAAGAGGACCGTGACATCAGGCAGATGATGACATGACTTGCAACTGACCTTGATTTAAGGGTTATGCAAAGTCACCAGCCTCATTTTCTCCTCTAAAGCTATCTGGGTCCAGTAGCCAAATATCAATCAGGAGGACTGGAGATGGCCCAGGATGCAGTGGGAGACCTTGGCCCTTTTAAGCTAAGGTCTTTTCAGGTTCTCACTTTGAATGAGGCAATGCCCATTCAGTGAATAGGCCTCTTTAAGAAGTGAGTCAAGGGAAGGCCCCTTTAATTAATTAATTTTAAAAAATCAAATTGTGTGGGAAAGACCCTCAGGGTTGTTGTTACAACTTATATTCACTTTGAACCATGAGGGCCCAAAAAATAACCATTAAATGGTGCTTAGTCAGGGACCTATTATTGTCCAATCCATGAGATCCAGAGTGAATTGGGTTTAAGCCTTGGTCTTTGAGAAAGAAATCTAGCCAGTAAAGAATGGAGGGTGCACTCATTGGTCCTTGAACTCAATTGCTTTCCAGGCAAATCCCTACATTAGTCTTGATATGCAAAGGCTAAGAGTGAGTACTACCTTAAGCCCATCCCCAAGATATAATGATTAGCCAGTTTGTGCTTGATAAGGAAGCAGCAGTCCACAATCCCAGTCTTCTTGGGCCTGTGTCTGAGCTTGCTACTGACCCTGTACCTGGACAGACTTTTATTTCTAATATTCTATATCCTGACTCCAGTATGGTAACTCAAGGTCTCGATTCCTGGATTCAATCCTGCTTTTTCCTAGAAAAAATATCTTGCAAACTATCAGAGGTGCTTGATTGGATTCTGGGACCAAAATATACATACATGCATATAGCATATGTATGTATATTGTGTATATCTTTATATATAGCTACATCTGGACACCGTTCTTCTTCCCCTTGCCTCTTCCTCCTAATTATACTCTCCTCCATATATATATATATACTCTCTTATTACTGTTCTGTCTAGCCCCCATACACATTTCCTCCCTATGCCCTCATTATAGAGAACAATGTAGTTTGCACAATGCTCACCGTGCTCTGACAGAGACGTTTCAAATAGCGAGGCCCATGTGTGGAAGAAATGGGGAGCTGAATTTCAGAGTAACAATTGACCTATTTTCTCTTCTTATCATGAGTGGCTAGCTAGGGGAGCATGAAAAACATCCCCATGTTTCACTGAAGAATGGAAACAGATTCTAATGAGTTCTGCAGCTACTTTCAACTTTCAGCTCCCTTCTTTTGGATTGGGAGATGTGATATGATAATCTTCTCACAGTCCAGGAAAGATAGGCAGAATTATGATGGGGGCAAAGTTCTTGATTGGTGCTCTCTTCTACCTCTATGTTTGGTAGTTCCAGTACCCTTTTCAGCATTCCCAGTCTCCCTCTCTTCCATCCCTCCTTTCTCATACTGCCTTGGAACCTCTTCTAAGGTAGCCCACTTGGCCAGAGCAGGTCCCCACACTACCAATTACTCCCCATTCCTCTCCCCTAAATAAAAATTTACTGGCCTTGTTTCTCACTCCCTTTGTGTTGCAGTTTGGGGTGCTGGGAACCCCAAAATGTAAGGGGTAGGGGGGGTCTGCCTTGAAAGAATTTGACCACTTAAGCCTTCTTTCAGTCAAAGTAGCAGAGTTTATTGTGACATCAATAGAAGCAGACCAGCAAATCTGTGCTATTGTAACACTAATGTGGCCAACAGAATTCCTAATGAATCTTTTGTATCACCAATAGGCCATGGGCAGAATTCCTAGTGAGTCTGCTGTTTGGTAGGGATAAGACTGATACTAATGTACAAGAAAAGAAAGTGAGAAGATCTGCATGGGATTAGGGAGTGGTAAATAGCCTGGGGTGGGGGCCAGGTGCAGATAATGAAAGGAGTTGAATGGAGAGCCACAGTGAATGGGCAGTTAAAAGAATTATTGAGTATCTAGGTAGACTGGGATGGGCCAGATGCCTCAGTTAAAACACCAGTGATCTCAACTGCTGAAATGTAGGAGAAAATTTAGGGTCTAGGTCCCATAACCACATCATTTGGACTCTGCTTTTAGCTAGGTTATTAAAGATAATTGATTTAATCAGATAAACAATTCCTTATTTTTGTATCATCAAACTACTAGGTTGCCCCTTCCAAATAAATGAATGCCTTAATCCGTTTCAAAAGTGAACAGTGGGGCTTTCAAAATCAATAACAGGTCAGTGGGGGGAAATTTTTCTTGTTAAGTTAGTCATTCAAAGACCCCCTATCATACCACCCTTCTGACTGTTCCTACAATGTAATTCTATCTCTAATTTCTTCCCCAAACCTCTCCATTTTTTCAAAGATAATGGAAGCCTCTTGGTAGGTAGATCAGGACACCAAGAAGGCAGATCTTTAGAAGGACTTCACCACCCATTCGTTGTCCATTCTGGGATCTTTACCACCCACTGACTGCTAATTTTCCATTTCCTGGGCCTAGTGAGTTTGACCTAAAACAGGACAATGACTCCTACAGGTCAACAGGGAATCAGTCCAGAGAGAGCTGCCATTCTCAGATGTTTCCACTGTCTGAAGGCCATGGAAATTAAAGAACGAAGCTCGAGTCCAGAGAGACACTCTCCAAGCTGGTCAGGGTTTTTAAAAGGTTAATTGGGGAAAAGACATATGAGAGATGGTTGGCTTCCTACAACACCTTTGTTTACAACAGGGCTGTACAAAATATGGCCACAGGCCTCATGCGGCCTGCAGTGCAATTTTATGCAGCCCACCTGTGGGTTTTAATTTTCACTAGCGAAAAAATAAAATAATAATTTGCATGGAATGCATATTAGATTTTTTAATTTCATCACTAATAAATGATCTTGATGTTAATTTTCTTTGGTGTTTTTAAGACGGAACATATCACACGGAATTTTCAATCGATCTGTGGGATGCATTCCATCTGTATGATGCAGACTAGTCAGTATGCACCTACCTTTATACTGTTGTATTGTCAACTTTGTCGTTTTGTGTTTGCCTTTGTGATTCACGCCTTGGCCTGTCATATTGATTCTCTTCGTGTACTGTATTTTTTATTCTGGGTGCAGCACTCAGATAATTATTTTGTTTTAATGCAGATAACCTAAGGTTGGACAGCCCTGGTTTACAAAGTACTTCCTCAAAGGCCCTCATTCATTCAAACTAGGGTGCCTAACTGAGAAGATCTGAATATTTATGCAAATACTGCTACCAGGAAGGAGTTACTAAGGGAGAAGTCATTTCATCTCTGTGAGCTTTAGTTTCCTTATCTGAAAAATGGTATGACAATTTCAACAGCAGGGTTACAAAGTCCAAAGGAAAAATGTATTTTAATGTCAGTTATTAGTAATAATCATAAAAGATAATAGGAAATGGTTTCTATGGAGCTGCAGAGGCTCTCTGAAACATATCACCTCAGATAATAATTGAGCCAAATTTGTGGCTTTTTTTCTTTTTGATTTAATTTTTCTAACAGCTTCAATATTTTGATTGTTTTTATAAAGAAAGCAAAAGAAAATGTGATGCTTAGAACTGGATTATTTGACCCATTCTCATCTGCTTTTGGCTTACATCTCTTGATAGGCAGCATTCTCTTTGATCTACAGCTGGGTTTAATAAAATTTATGGTCTTAGTTTTCCCTCCCCTCAATTGGCTTTGTAAGATTGCTGTAGCCTCTCTGCTTCCCATCATAGTACCTTTGTCCTTGAGTGGTTTGGGAGTCCTTTCCCTTGCTTTACTGCAACACTTTGTGAGTCTGGTACTTGCCATACTTTGCAGTCAGCTCTGCAGGTTTTGGGAGATGTTCTCCATGTTGGTGGCAGTATCACCAGCAAGAAGAGCTAGGGCTTATCTTCTGATCAGTCAGGTAATAATGCTGACTGATTGAAAGTCACAATGTTGAATTAGATGTGGAGAGTTACAAAGAAAATATTTTCTATCATCCAGGATGCAGAATTCAGTATCTATAGCTAAAAGAGACCACAGATCCCCACTACCATTTTACAGTGGAAGAAACTGAGGCCTAGGGAGTTGAAGTGACTTGCCCAAGGTCAAACATACTAAAGTAAGATTCAAATCCAGGTCATCTGACTCCCAGTTCCAAAATTCCTCTTTCAAGTCTCCACTGGGGTGTGGTTCTATACCACCAGCTATTTTTTGGACATCCCAAACTCAGTATGTTCAAATGAGGACTTCCTCAATCTGAATTCCTAAACCCTTACCTCTTTTGAACTTTCCTGTTGCTGCTGAAAGCACTACCACCTACCCCGTGACCATAGTCTGAAACTTCATTGTCCTCTGTAATTCACTATACATATACAATTTTTTGTGAAATATTATGCTTTCTACCTTCACAATGGGATAGCTAGGTAGTAGAGAAGATAGAATACTGGGCCTGAAGTCAGAAAGATGTATCTTCCTGAGTTCAAATATGGCTTCAGATACTTGCTAGCTGTGTGATCTTGGGTAAGTCACTTAACCCCATTGGCCTCAGTTTCCTCATCTGTAAAATGAGCTGGAGAAGAAAATGGCAAACCACTCCAATATCTTTGCCAAGAAAAGCTCAAACAGGATCATGAAGAGGCAGAAATGACCAAAGAACAACAAAACCCTTCACATCTCTCTGATGTGTCCCTTTCTCTCCACTTATATAGCCACCACTCTCTGGGTCAGTACCTCATCATCTTTTACATTTAATTGCAATACCCTCCTGACTGGTCTCCCAACCTCAAGTCTCCCTATTCTGGTACATCCAACACAAAGCTGCTAAAGTGATTTTCCTAAAGCTTAGGTCTGACCATGTCAACCCCTTACTCAGTAAATTCCAGTGGCTCACT
>CM053622.1:323711051-323730186 GCA_028646595.1 Phalanger gymnotis | reverse complement strand
TTCTGCCACAATCTCCAAGCTGTGTTCCAGCTAGCTGACTGCTTCCTCTCTCCTTCAGCTCTTAACTGCTCTCATCAGCTGCCTCACCAACTGCCTCTTAGCTCTGCTCCAACCTTTCAGCAAGCTCCTCCCACCACAGGCTTCATGTCATCATGTGGACCAGAACTCAGGCACCTACCATTGGCTCCAGTCCTAGCCATTCCCTCCAGGACCCTGAGAGCCCTGCCCCCAAAGCCCACTCAAATGGGTGGGGAAGATTTTCCGATTCACAGATTGCCTTTACATCCCTCCAGATGAAGCAGAGGAAACTGTTGATTTCAGGGTCAGAAAGAAAAGAAAAAAGTGCCAAGAGCCTGTGCAGGATGAAAAGCTCAAGGACTATGAAAACAAAATAAAAAAAATTCAGAGTATGAAGGACAAACTTTAGTCAAGTATGTTGAATATCGAGTGCCTCCAGAGAGGTTGGGCACTTCCCAAAACGCCTGTTTTGCAACTAACATATAACTTTACCTCACCTGGAAAAAACTAACTCAAGTTTAAGTCACAACAGATGCAACTATGAGCTCAATATTTATTCTGTTTTATTTTAAATAAACAACTTAATTTTAGTAAACAACTAAGTAATTGAGAGTGAGTGGAACGTTCTAGGGTGGGTTGTTGAAAGGGGAATGAAAGATGTATCTCTTCCTTAAGTTTTTCAAGTTATTACATTTATCTTCCTAAAACTGTGCATCTGATAGAAACCTTGATTTAAAAATGGAAAAAAAAAATCTATCCAGTTATCCAGATGTTTCCAAATAGGAAACAAAATCTCAAATATCCATATTGATTGGTATTGGACATGTACAGAAAAAAGAAAATACAAATTATGTGGACAGCTGCTCTAAGAACTTACCCTGACATGAGACAGAAGAACCACTGGAGAGACAACCAATTATGTAAAGTAAAATTTTTGGTAGCTAAAGAATCTCAAATTATGGACACCAGGCCCTGGGGAGAAAAGACTAGAAAAGTCCTAGGATACAAGAGAGCTGAGACAGGGAATGATTCAATAAAGGCTAGATACATGAGGCCAGTACATATAAGAAATATGAAAAAAATGGAATATATTTCTCTCAGTTCTAGAAAGTAGATATATCTGTAACAATATAATCAACACTGGGACCAAAGGCAATAAGCCACTCACCCTCTCCTCTTACTAATGGGCACTTCTCAGTTTTGGATCCACACAAGTTTGGACCTGCTTCAGGCCTGGGGGAGCTGGCCTCTAAATGGAGGAGTTAGGTTCTTTCTCGAAAAAAAAGTAAGACCTTTACACATGGTGAAAATTAGATAGGGGCTCATTCCTAGTGCTCCCAAGTACTGAGTCACACATGGCCAGAAGCAGGAGGACATCTCTGCACATGTTCCAAAGTATGACCTCATTACATAAGGAAAAACTGCCTAACAATTACAGCTGATCAAAATTAAAATGACCTTCCTTTGAATATTGTGGGTACCTCTTTCCTTGAGGTCTTCATGTGATCACTGGATGGCTATTTGTCGGGAATATTATACAGAGAATTCTTGATCATGTATGGTTTGAGCTAAACGGCCGCTAAGTTCATTTTACCTACCAGGTGCTGTGATTCTATAAATTCACTAATTCAGGCAGACAAGTTTTGACTTCACTTAGTAAGTAAGGTAGAGTCATCAAAGGTCTATGGTCATTGTTTGGGTTCTGATGGCTCAGAGTGAGGGTAAATAGCAATTGTTTCTGTTTTGGCCAGAAATCCTGAGGGTCTTCCCCTCCCAGATTGATTTTTTTTTGGCTAGATAAAAGAGGCCATTCTTTACCTCGTTTCTTACCTAGCCTTCATCCCTGAATGGGCATTACCTTAGTCAACCTGAGACCTGGGGAAGACCTGAGCTTAAAAAGGCCAAGGTCTCCCACCATGTCCAGGGCCATCTCCAGTCATCCTGATCTATATCTTGCCCATGGACACAGATGGCTCCAAAGGTGAAAGTGAGGTTGGTGACTTTGCACAGCCCTCCCTCATTTAAATCCAATTCACTTGCAAGTCATGATATCACCTTCCTGATATCATGGTCCTCTCTGAGAACAAAAGACAAGCAATGAACCATGAGTAGAGAATTGCTATTATGAAGATTAACTTGGCAGCAATATAGGAGGAAGGCTTAAAAGTTATATCCAGAAAGAGCTAGCTAGATTGGAGGCAGGGAAACTTGCTAAGCATTATTATCTTGGAAGTAGCAGCGTGAATAGAAAGAAAAGAGAAAATACAAGAAAAAAGGCAGGAGAATTGCCAAAACTTGTAAAGGAGAGGCATAAGTTGAAGATTACTTCAAGGGTCCAAGTGTGGGTAACTGGAAGAATGGTGGTGCCAATGCTACCTCAGATGCTGACTTGACTCAATTAACATTGATTTAGTCTCAAGTTGGCAGGCACTTTTCACCACCTGGAGAGGCATACCTCCCCAACAACAGCTGTTGGTGCCATGACACATCTGTACTGATAGAGGTATATACCTGTTTGCAAAGCTAATCTGCCTTTCGATAGGAACAGAGAGATGGCACCTATTCATCTGTATTTTGGCAGGTATCATAAGAACCAGCGGGGTGGTTCAGTCCTATCCTGACTTTTGTGTCTGCCCACTTTGCCATATTCTTTAATTATGGAACAGTGAGCCTCAATTGCTTCTAGAGAACTCTGTAGTAGCAAGATTTTTGGACCAGTGTATCACATTACTTGAAATTGTGCCCTTTTTCTTATTTCATGAGTGTTATGTTCACTTTGCACAAAATCAGAAGCTGTGGTTACTGGCTCAGAACCAAGGTGTCTTGCTGATGTAAATAGGGTGTATTCTTTGCCCTATTGCTGTGTTCTTGCCCATGTAGGTTATACATGTCTATATGGAACTGCCTAGATGCGGTTTGTAGAGAGGCATGCATAGATACCTATAAAGCCTCCTCCTGCATGCTTTTCCAAGGGAGACTTTGCTTCCTGCAAGGAGGGGAAATAAGAGATTGTGGCCACAGGCTGGCTACTCTGTTCTCCTCACAGACAGGAGGTACCAGAGTAGTATTATATGTATTTGCTCCTTTAAATATTGTTAGTCATGGGGAAATAATTTTCAGGTACAAGCTGTGCTACTGACAGCTACTCTTTAACAAGCAAGGAGAGCTCCAAGGTTTGACTCCTTCATGCCAAAAGCCAGATCCACAATGACCACACATAGTAAATCGTGAACAAACCCATTTATCCAAGTCAATAAAAAAACAGAAATCAGAGAAGGTTCCAGCTCCTCAACATGTTGGCTCCTTGCCAGAGCCTGGAACCTCATGTCTTCTCTAGAAGCTGGAAGCCAGAAGACCAGGCTTTCTGTTCTCCCTAGCACTCACCAACTCTACCCCTCTCCCCTTGTGGAGCATTGAATAAACAATCTCTACCAAGGAGGACAAATGACCTCTGAACCACAGGTTATGTTAGTATGGGTTTTTAATCAAATAAATGTGCATGTGTGATCAAAATGTAAGTTCATCCAAAAGCACTCTTTCTTTAGTAGAACCGATTAACATAGATCCTCTATCCATGAGGAGACACCCAGAGCCAGTGTCTGAAGCAGTACTATTTTCAGACCACACCTTCCATGACAGTATGGTAGCAAAGAGATAAAAAATGGTATTGTATAGGAAGTAGTGCTTGAGCAGCCAGAAGGAAGTAAGGGGATGGAGTAAAGGGGAGAAAAGTGCTTAAAAGGAGAAAAGTACTTAACTTACTAAAGGTCTATGAGGAGAAAGTGCATTCTAGGTATGAGAAATGGAAAGTCTGATGGCAGAAGGTGGGAGATGGAGTCCCAGGGGGGAGGCAGAGGGAAAAAACTTGTTTGGCTGCTAAGGTTAGCCTCAGTCAACATGGCCATTAACAAAAACAGGGAAGTCAAAAGATGGTTTCAGGAGGAAGAGCTTCCACTAGGCTACTACCCTCTGGACTCACATGCCATTTCCTATCTAGGAAATAGCCAAGAATTTGGTAAGCCGCCATGCGATTCTGAGATATAATAAAAACAACTTTCAGTCTCAGTTGGGGCAGATAGGGGGAGTACTCAGTTGGTACAGTAAGTGTGGGGGTGTAGCAACAATCTGCTAGCAGCTGCTGTAGGGGTGTAAGACCCACCAACAACCAGCACACAGAAAGCTGCCAACGCGGGTTCTTTGATCTGCTTTTCTAAGGAAAGCAACTTTAAGAGGTTAATGATCTTAGTTCAATCAAACATACATAAATCATTCACTTAGTTCAGGAGGAAAAGAACAGCCCCCTGAACTTCAAGGCAAATACAAACAGAAATTACAAACATCAACAGTCAGACCTTGTCTGATTCAAATCATAATACATAGTTACCAGAGAAGAACCAATGGGTCTGGGTTACAAAGGTGGGAGCGGGGAGTGACGGTTTGACCAGAGTCTCTACACTCCTTCCGTGAGTGTGCCCCAAAAGTCAAACACGAAGCTCCCCTCAATTATATCCTGTTCAGAGCACCGAGGGCTCTGACCTCACCCAGCCTGGGTGTGTGAAAGTTCCCCGTCCCTAGCATCACATCATGTACAGTTCAATGACTCTCCATTGCCTTAACGCTGAGAAACACTCCAAGGCAAAATCCCACTTTTATCTGCCCCATTCGAATAAAGGCCAGAATCATTAAAGGCACTTAAGGGAAGAACTGCAAAAAGTCCCACCTTCATTACTACTACTGAGGGTAGGACGGAGGGCGCTGGCAAGAAAGAAAGAATCATCTCCAGAAGTTCCAGGCACTAGTTCTTAACTTGTACTTGCCTGACCCCAACTCCAATGCACAAGAAAGCTCAAGGACTCTCATAAATATTTCTAGGATGGTGGCACAGGTTATCTGACAGAGGTTAAGCAGCCAGAGGGAAGGAGCATGATCGCACCAGGCCGTTCTCTAGGCTAAACTGGCTAAAGATCAATAGAACGATCCGTCACCTGGTTGTGGTATCAGTGGTGCTGTTCAGCAGCATTTTTCAAAGGATTTAAAGGCTTGCTTTGCCCATGAAGAAGTAGGCTGCGGTGCAGCTGGCCCCTGATGCTGCCTTCACTTGTGGTCGCCTGAGCTAAAGTGTGTTTGGAACATCTAGTTCAGAGAAAATCAGAATAGCCCCTAGCAATCTAATTTAGCTGCTGGCCAGGCACCCCGTGGGGAGCAGAGCTCAGCTTTCAAAGGGTGGTGGTGCATGTGGAAGGATTTCACAAGCAAGGCTTCCAGTCAAGCCTCAGAGCCAAGCATTGTTGCTTGGAAGGGTAGTGTGTATACGACTCTCCTAAGCATACGGGTAACTTTCCTTCCAGTTTATAAAGCCATCCTAAGACCAGGGATCTTAGAATTCAAGCCTCCAGAGATTTTTAAGCTAGAGAGAAGTCAAAAAAGAAGGGCAGCAAGGTTGGGAGAGATCATCTGGTCCAACTCCCTCACTTTATTGTATTATATTTTATTTTTATTACATTTTAAAAAACTTTATTGGAAAAATCCATGTCCCAACATCCTAAATGTCCCCTTTCTTACAAATCAATCCTGCCATTTTTACTAGAAGGGGTATGTCAATCTACTTTTCTTTTTTTCCACTCACCTTCCCTGTGACTTCCTATGTCAAAACTCCCTTCCCTGGCCTCTATTTTCTCAAATGTATTGTTTACGCCTATTAAAGTGTAAGCTTCTTGAAGACAAGAATCATCTCTGGTTTGTGTTTCTATCCTCATTGTTTTGTACATTGTAAGTGTAAATAAATGGTTTTCCTTTTGTATCAAATTTCTCTGAAAAGAATTTTGCATCCAAGATATAGAAACAGCTAACAGAAATATTTAAGAACAATGGACATTTCCCAATAGATAGTCAAGGATGTGAATAACCAGTTCTCTAAAAAAACCTGCAGATTAGCTACCATATGAAAGAATGCTCCAGATCACTAATAACAAGAAATACACAGCAAGATAAGCTTGAAATCCCACCTTACGCCCAGCAAATTAGCAAAGGTGAAGAAACGAGTGAGATGGTGAAGACCTCTCATAAAATCTAAATCTCAGCCTTTCTGTAAATTGAGTGGGATAAATAAAAGTTTTCCACATGGCTCAGGGCTTCTGATTGACAGCTAGGCTCAAGTTTCACGGTATTAACATTCACCTGACCTGTAGGAATCCAAAACTTAGAGCAGCCTGAACCCCCCACCCCAGCCTCGCAAAATAAGGATAAAAGTGTTTTTAAGAGTTGGCATTGGCTAAATTGTACGTGGGATAGTAGATTTCCACATTTAGATTGTGAGCCTGAACTCCACCAATGAGAGCAAAGGTCAGTGGTGGTTGAAGGTTGTTTGCAGTTAGGGTATATAGCTGGGTTCTGCCCTCTGGGCACTGCCTCTCCCTACTGATTGTCTATCGTTCTGGAGACCACCCTTTCCCACAGGATCATAATAAAATTCATTTCTTCTTTCTACTTGAGAAGCCTCTGAGTTTAATTTTGGGTGAAGTTGTTGTCCCACACAGCAAGAAGAGTCAATGTTGGAAGAGTTGTGAAACTATAGACACACTGATGCTTGTTGGTGGAACTTTGAATTAGCACAATCATTTCGGAAAACGATTTGGAGTTAGGCAAATTAAATGCCTAAAATATCCATACCCTTTGACCCAGAGATTCTACTATTGACCCCAAGAAGGTCATTGAAGAGAACAAAGCCCCATACACAACAAAATATTTTTAATGGTACTTTTGTGGTAGCAAAGAATTAGAAATAATGTCCATCGACTAGAGAATAACTAAATAAATTGTGTTACTTGAATGTAATGGAATATTATTATGCATAAGAAATTGTAAACCATGATGACTATGAAGAATGGAAATGATGAGGTTTAGGGTTGAGGGGTGCTTGAGACCCCAAAATACTGACATGCTGGGTCCTGCCAAATGAATTCGACTCAAGCCTTCTCAGCCAAGGAAAAACAAAGTTTATTAAGGATTCACCATAATGGGTAGTCTCATTTGTAATGCTTGTTTTCACAAGCAGGCCAGATTCAATCTATTCAGCTAGATAGAATTTGAGTGCCTTCATGGAGGCAAGATGAGAGTGGTATACAGAAAGATTATGGGAGGGATGGAGGGGTGGTCTTGAGTAGTCTGGGATGAGGAGGAGTTTAGAGGGGACTGGGGTGATTAGGGTGAGGTCAGACTTCAGGGTGGGAAATAGTTGAAGGCTAAGTGGAGATGACAGACACTAGAAGGATAGGGTAATAGAGCTAGGGTATAGATTAAAGGTGGGAAACAGCCAGAAGTCAATCCAGAGGTAACCAGACAATGGAAGGCTAGGCTAAACTAGGCTAGGCTATTTGAGCATGAAAAGCCAAATCAAGTGGGAAGATTCAAGGTGGGGTTCAAGGGGATTCCCACAGTTAAAACCTCATAGAAAAACTTAGGTGAACTAATGCAAAGTAAAAGAGGCAAAGCCAGGAAAATAAAATATACAATGGAAAAAACTATCAGAAATTTTTTTTTAATGAAGATTGCAAAATTACAAAGAATGTGGTTCCAAAGAAGAGTATGAGATACTACCTCTCCCAACTCCATTGCAGAGGGGTGATTCCATATGTGTGGAACATTTGCTGTACATATGCACACATGTGTACATTATATGCATATAATGGTATATATGTACATATATAATGGTATATATGTATTGCATATATGATAGATAGAGAGATAAATATAGCATAGAGGAAGCTAGGTTGTGCAGTGGATAGAACACTGGACATGAAGTCAGGAAGAACAAAGTTCAAATTCAGCCTCAGATGTGACCCTGGACAAGTCATTTAAATTCTTTTTGCCTCAGTTTCTTCATATGTAAAATGGGGACGCTTGTCCTCCTAGAGAGTCTCTTGACCTTTATAACCCTGGCTTCTCTTGATTCTCTCTTCTTTTTTGATCACTACTTCTCACTCTCCTTTTCTAGTTTATAATACATGTCCAAAACTGCTTTGCTGAACTGTATTCCAGGGCTCTGTATGTGGTCCTCTTCTCTTCAGTCACCACTGTGCAGGCAGCTCCCCTATCTCCAGATGCAGTCCTCATCCTTCTCTTGAGCTCTAGTCTATATCACCAATTACTTGTTGGAAATTTCTTCCTGAATGCCCTATAGGCATCTTAAATTCAGCATGTCCAACTCAGAAGCTTCCCCCACAAAATGTATCTCCCTAATTCTAATGAATGTCTCATCTTTCCAGATTTGAAATATCAGGGTCATCCTGGACTCTTTATTCTCAAACTACCACTACTACCCACCCCCATACACAATTGATTGCCAAGTCCTGTCAATCCTGCTTCCATAACATCTCTATGGCTTTCCCTTCTCTCTACTGTCATGGTCCCTACTCTAGTACAGGAACTCTCACCTGGATTATTGCAGTAGACTCTTAATTGGTGCTCTGCCTCCATTCTCTAGCTCCTCTAAGCTATCTTCCACAAAACAACCAAAAGAACCTTTCTGAAGCAAAGATATTGCCACACTGTCTGTAACGAAAAGGACCAATTGTTCTCCCTGGAATTTAAATCCCTTCACAATCTGTCTCCAGTCTACCTGTTCAAGCTTGTTGGACATTACTCTCCTTCATATAGCCTATGTTCTAGACAAACTGACCTGATGATTATTCCCTGAATATGACATTCCTTCTCTCATATCTGTAACTCTGTGCTTACTTGAAATGCTTTTCCTCTTCACCTTTATCTTTCAGATTTAACATTTATCGACACCCTGTAATTGTTTTTGCTGTGTCAGCTTGGAACACCTGAATTTTCCTCAAATCTAGTCTTCTTTATTTATAAGATTAAGAAATCTGATCATGAAATTTATAAAGAATAAACACTCTGAATCAATCAACATCCTAACATGAGATACTAAAAAATGGAATTACCAATAAAGATGGCTTCCACGTGTGAGGAATTTAAGAGATCATAAGATCATAGATTTAGCACTGGAATAGAACTTCCTCTTTCTGGTCCAACCTTTTCACTTTATGGATGTGAAAACCAAGTCCTAAGAATGCGAGAAGATTTGCCCAAGGGCATAGAGGTAAGTGGCTGAGCCAAGATTTGAACTCAGGTTCTTTGACTCTAAAATCAGCACTTTTCCCACTGACCCATGGATGAAAGCAAATGAGGTTAATTTGTAGACAGTAACCAAAAAAATATCCCTTAGCTTCACAGGAACCATACTCTCCTAGTGCTCCCACTGCCTTTCTAATGTCCCTTTTCTGTCTCTTCCACTGGCCCCTCACTCTTCGTAGTCTCTTAAAGTGATTATTCTCTGAGCTTCTGATCCTTGACTCACTTCTCTTTTTTGACTCAGTCCACTGGGAAAGGTGGGCATCTCTCTCCAATTTGTCCCACCTCTTGTGAATGATTGCCAAATCCATGTCTCTAGCCCTCCCTTCTATTCTAACCATTTTTTTTTGTTTTCATTGAGTCATTTCAGTCATGTTCTTAGGGGTTTGCCATTTCCTTTTCTCTGTAATTTTACAGATGAGGAAACTGAGGCAAAGAGAGTTAAGTGATTTGACCAGGGTCACACAGCTGGTAGACATCAAATTTGAACTCAGGAAGATTGATCTTCCTGATTTCCAGCTCAGTGCTCTATCCTCTGTATCCTTAGTGCTGTATCCTCTGTACCACCTATCTGGCCCTAGTATTCTAAGCTGCAGAGCCAATACCAACCACCTACAGTGTCTACGGGACACTTCCCACCTAAAAGTCCCATTAGCACCTCAAATTCAACATGTTTACAACTCTCCCTAAATCAGCTCATTCTTCTAACTTCACTTTTTCTGCCTATATTCCACTACTCCCCTAGCCTCCCAAGTTCAAAGCCTTCAATGACTTCATTTTACAGATGAGAAAACTGAGAACCAGAGAAGTAAAGTGATTTGCTCAAGATTGCACAGTTAATAAGTAACAGAGCTCAAGCCCAGGTCCTCTAACTCCCAAGTCCCGTGTTTTGTTTTGTTTTGTTTTGTTTTTTTTCCCAAAGGAAAAAATCTAGTTGTAGTCAATCTAGAAAAAAAAATTAAATAATGAGATGGGGAAATGGGTAGGGAGACTCTATCACTAAATGACTAAGGTCTCTGGGCTATGGATTAAAATTCTAGATTAGCCACTGGATTCTTACTGCCAAATAATCTCTGCTTGGGAGTTGGGTTGTTTTTTTTTTTTATAAATATGTACCAAAAAAAATAACCATTTTAATGTTTTTGCCCCCTGAAATGTAATGCCTGGGTTTCTCTGATGAAAAAATCTGTGTGATCTGGTTTAAAACATCTCTTCTGTTGGGTGATCATGAAATTCTCAGAAGTATCTATGCCATTTAAGAAGTCAGGTTATAAAATGGAAGAAAATAAAAGTAAGATTTTGAAGCACAGTAGAGAGACGGTATTCAAGAATGTTATGTGCCTTCATTCGAATAAGTTAAAAACTTGATTTCATATGTTACTTTTAATGTTTTCAAACATTATTTGAGCCTAATAACAACCAATGATGTAGGTACTATTGTATGATTATCCCCAATACTGATGGGAAAACTGAGCCTCAGAGAGGTTAAGTGATTTCCTAATGGTCACAAAGGTAGCAAATGTCAATGGCAGAATTTGAACACAGTTCTTCCTGAATCTAGGTCTTGTTTTCCATACATTATACCCTGCTTTCTCTGTGTGCTTTCGTTTTTGAGAAGTTTAATTATAAATAAATCTCACACCAAGGATAAACATCCTTCAAAAGTTCTGGCTGTATTTCAGCAAGCTCTCCACTCCTAATACCCCGCTTTGCTGCCAGAATTAAAGCAATCTTACATATTAGGCAGCTTGAGGGTAATGGAATAAGCAAAGGACTAGGCTGAGTCCAGAGACCTGGGTTGGAATCTTGACTCTGACCCTAGTTAGTGCTGTGGCCCTGAGCTAGTCAAGGAACCTCTTTGAGACTCAATTATCTCAACTGAAAAATGGAGCTGTGATACTTGCACTGCCCAAAGTGCTTTCTAAATGTTTTTCTTTTAAAATATCATAAAATTCTTATTTTATTCTGAAGATAATTTTTTTCTTTTTACCAGATGCCAAATATTCCTACCAATTGCCACTGAGAAGGTGATTAAAATATCCCAAGGAAGAGACAAAAAGAGGCATGTGCCAGGCAGATCAAACCATCAAACCTATCTTAATCATTAGTTCCCCTTAAATTCCAGCAGAGACAACTCCAGACTCTGATCTCAAGAGCCTTGGAAATGGCAGCACTCCTCCTCCGCAGTCCACCAGCTCTGCTTTGGGCCTGCCCCCTACCTACCAGACATCATCAAAGGAAGTAGCTTTAGTGGAGAGCCAGCCTATCAACCTCACCATCACCAATACAAATGTACAACCAGTGGCCATTCGATATGCAAGGCCAAGAGCCTGAGAAATACAATGTCCCCCAGATCACTAGTCATGCTTCTAGCCCAGCTCCCATAGCCATTACCCAAGGAAGTAATTCTTTGTGGTAGATTCAACCTGGCAACTGCTTCAGAGGAATTGTAGCCCTCATCTCTTCAGAAACCTCAGCTACTGAAGACCTGGAAAAGGAAAAAAAAACCCAAGTTCCCCCATCCCCTAAGTCCTTGGCATTGTCAAATGGTTTGACATCAGAAATGGATATAGTTTGACACTGGAAATTACATTAAAAGAGGATCATTATCATCCACTTTGCCAACGCATTCTAAGGATCATGACTTGCAGCTGAAATCTGGTATATGTGTTGTCATCCCACTATAGAAGGTGAGATCCTTGAGAACAGAAATCGTCTGGCTTTTCTATTTGTAGCCCCAGCACACTTAGCACAGTACTTAGCATATATTAAGTCCTTAACAAGTGCACTTTAATTCATTCATTCACTTATTCCCATATGCAAAGCAGAACAAGAACAATAGAAGTGTATATGAAACCACAAATCTCTGTTAAGTGCAGCTTGGTTTTCCTTTCTCATCTCTAAAAATTCAGCATGTGATTTGCAAAGCTATCATGTTTCTCTGTGTTTCCTTCTGGTCTTCCTTCTGTTCTATGCATTTTTGAAAAAGTGCTTCATTGAACTTCATTCCCTTTTTCTTTCTTTCTTTTTTATTTATTTTATTTATTATTTTTTTTTTTTGGTGAGTAGACGATTCTATCACTCACCCCTCTCCCTCCAACTCCTCCTCCAAGATTGAAAAAAAAACCTCAAAAATATACATAATCAAGAAAAAACAAATTTCCACATTGTCCATGTCCAAAAATGCATTTCATTTTGAGTCTACAGGGTGTCCTAAAGTCTGGATACATAGGCAAAAATGCATATTTTGAGATATTTGGAATATTAGAAGACCTTAGTCCCCTTGACTTCGTTTTCTGTGGTATGTTAAAGGAGAAGGTGTACTGACTGAAAATCACATATGCAACACACTTGATTGAATGCATAAAGAGTGAATATGCTAAAATTAATGGCAATGTGAAGTTATTGCATCGAGTTCACGTGAATCTTGCAAAGCGCATCAACCTTTGCATCACAAATAATGAAAATCATATTGAAGATGTTATTTGTTAATATTCCAATTAAATAAAATGTTTTTGAAAATTTCATTCATTTCATTTCTTGAAAATATGCATTTTTGCCTATGTGTCCAGACTTTAGAAACACCCTATATAGGGTCAGTGTTCTGATGAATCAAGGCTAGTCGCTGCATTGAACATAATTCTTTATGTCTCTCAAAGTTGTTTTTATTTGCAATGTTGTTGTTATTATACAAATTGTCATGCTGATTCTATTCACTTCACTTTGTATCAGCTCCTAGAGATCCTTCAAGGTTTCTAAACCCATTCATTTCATTATTTCTTATGACACAGTTACTATTTCCATTTATCTTGTTACACGCATTTCGTAACTTATTCAGTCAACCACCACCACCACTCCAATTGATGGGCAGCTCTTAATCTCCAGTCCTTTGCTATAACAAAAAGAATTACTATAAATATTCTTGCACAAATGGGTCTCTTTTTTCTCTTTGATTTCCTTGGGGCATAGGAGTGACAACATTATTACTAAATTAAAGAGTATACACAGTTAAGTGAATTTGGAGGCATAATTACAAAATGTTTTCCAAAATGATTGAACTCCACCAGCAGTGGAGTACTCAGCTTTTTCCTCAGTCTTTCCAGCAAATATAATTTTCCTTTTCTTTAATCTTTAAAAATCTGATGGAAATAAAATGGAACCTCAAAGTTGTTTTAATTTGAATTTCTCTATTTGTGACTTGGTAGTATTTTTATATGGATGTTGATAATGTATATTTCTTCCTTTGAGAACCTGCTGTTCATATCCTTTCACCATTTAGCTATTGGGGAATGGTTTTTGTTATTATATATTTGAAACTATTCTTTAAATATCTTGCATATCAGATCTTTGGGGGAAAATTTTGCTGCAAAGATTTTTCACAATTAATCTTTTCCTTTCTAATTTTAACTGCATCGAATTTGTTTGTACAAAATGTTTTACATTTGTATCAATTAAAAATCACCTCCACTATTGTCTGTAATCTCTGTTTCTTTTTTTGTTCATGTACTCTTTCCCTATCTATAGTCACAAAAGATATTTCCTTCTTTGTTCTTCTAATGTGTCTATGACATGACCTTTTAAAGCTGCCAAATGGTTCTTTGGAGCTTATCTTAGTCTATAGTCTGAGATGTTAATCTAAACCTAATTTCTGCCAGACTGCTTTCCAATTTTCCCAGCTGTCTTCATTGAACAGAGTTCTTATCCCAATTGCTGGGAGATCTTGGGTTTATTGAGCAGCATTCTGTTGTTTGTATGGTTCTATATGGTATATAACTAATCTATTTCACTGATCAACTTCTTTGTTTCTTAATAAGTACCAAATGGTTTTGGTGATTATTGTTTTGTAGATAGTTTTGAGATACAATAGTAGTAGGCCCCCTTCCTTCCCATATTTTTTTCCTTGTTTGCCTTGATATTTTTTACCATTTATTCCTCTATGCAAATTTCATTACTATTTTTGTCTAACTCTTTGACAGTTTGATTAATGTGGCACCAAATAAATAAATTGCTTTAGGTAATATTGTAATTTTTATTATAATGGCATAGCCCAATCATGAATAATTAATACCCTCCTAATTATTTTATTCTGGCTTTGTTTCTGTAGTAAGTGGAAGATTCATCTTCTTGAGTTATCTGGTCTCAGACTCTTACTAGTTGTGTGCGTAAGTCACTTGGCCCTGTTTGTCTCAGTTTTCTCACCTATAGAATGAGGTACAAAAGGAAATGCCAAACCACTCCAATACCTTTGCCAAGAACACCCCAAATGGGGTCACAAAGAGTCAAATGTGACTGAAAAACAACAAATAATAGCTGGCATTTATATAGCACTTTAAAGTTTGTAAAATTATATCTACATAAACTTGTATAGATATAGATAGATATAATATAAAATCTCATTTGCTCCTCCCTGTGAAGCAGATACTGTGATTATCCCTATTTTATCGATGAAGAAACTGAGACTTAGAGAGCTCAAGTGACTTATGGCTAGTAAGTACAGCAATCAGGTCTTCCTGATTCCAGATCTAGAATTCTATCCACTGCACCCATCTAGATGCCTTAAATGCCTTTTAAAACAAGCATACATTTTACCTTTTCCTTAAAAAGAATATCTATTTTTAAAAGACTTTATACTCAGGGACTTCTAGAAACTTAGAGAGAAAAAAGTAACTTTTAGAATATTCTTGACAGGTTATGGACTCTATAGCCTAAATCATAGGTCATTTTCAGTCATGTCCAATTCTTTATGGACTCCAACTGGGGTTTTCTTGGCAAAGATACTGAAGTAGTTTGCCATTTCCTTCTCCAGTTCATTTGACAGATGAGGAAACTGAAGCAAACAGAATTAAGGGACTTGCCCAGGGTAACTCAGCTACTAAGTGTCTGAGGCCAGATTTGAACTCAGGAAGATAAATCTTCTTGACTTCAGGACCAGCACTTGATTTACTGCACCACCTAGCTGCCCCATGAAAATCTTAATAGTCATCCAAAAGGTAACAGGTTACTTATTCCAACTCAAATTTGCTGGTTATTATTTAACATAATTTTAGTTGCTTCTACAGGGTTTTCTATTTATAAAGATAATGCTTTGATTTCCTATGCTTATTCCCTCAATTTATTTTTTTCTTGTCTATTGTTATAGATAACATTTATGGCACAAGATAATGAACATCCTTGCATTACCTCTGACCTTTTTGGAAAACTTCTAGTTTATCTCCATATATAATGCTGGCTCATGGTTTTAGATAGATGCTATTTACCATATCAAGGAAAGATACATTAAATTCTATGCTTTTTAATGTTTTTAACAAAGTGGGTATTATATTTCATCAAAAAAAATTTCTAAAATATATTTACGAAATTATGTTATGTTTATTGATTTATTAGGAACATGGTCTATTATGTTTGTATGCTTCCTAATATTGAACCAAACTTTCATTCCTGGTAAAAATCTAACCTGGTCATAGTGTACACACTTTTTGATGTGTTGGTGTAACCTCTTTTTATTTTATTTAAAAATTTGATAACAATATTTGTCCTATAGTTTTCTTTCTATGGCTTGTCTCAGGTAGCAATACCATGTTTGTATTATAGAAGATGCTTGATAGGATGATCTCTTCTTTTCCTATTTTTGCAAACAGTTTATGTAACATTGGAATTCTTTGTTCTTCGAATGTTAGAATTCACTTGTAAATCCATTTGATCTTGGGTTATTTTTGAAGAGCTAATTTATGGCTTGTTCAATTTATTTTTCTGAGATTGGGCTAAATACTGTTTTTCTTCTGTTTTTCTGAATGTTTTATATATTTTAAAAATACCCATTTATTTCATTAAGTTATTAGCTTGGGGCATATAATGGGGCAAAATAATTTCTCGCTGTCCCTTATTTCATTGTCAATTGTTGTGAATTTCTCCTTTTTTCATTTTTGATACCAGCAATTTGGTTTTCCTCTCCCTTTTAATCAGATTAGCTATTTATCTATTTTATTAGAGCTCCAAGTTTTATTTATCAATTCTATGTTTGCTTTTATTTCAATTTTCATAGTCCTTGATTTTCAGAATTTCTATTGGGGGGGGGGGTCAAAGACAAAAATGAGGAAGTCTCTACCCTTAAGAAGTTTACATTCTTTCAGGGATAGGGAATAGATCTATGATTTCATATAGATGAACAAGCCATCAATCTACCAACGCAAGTTAGCACCTTCTCTGCATTTTATAGTCTCAGATAGTTGCCTAGAGGACTAAGAGATTGTCATCTGTATCTTTCAGAGGCAGGATTTGAATCTTTGTCTTCCTAGTCTTGAAAACAGCTGTCCTTGGATAGAGAGATAAAGGGAAAGATACATGGGTGCGTGCGTACTGAAGCCAATCAGTAAGTGAAAAGATCTTTCCTGCCCGTTGAATAGGCTTCAGGTAGGGCTTCAGGTGGGGCCAACAACAGGAGGTCTGATTAGAGACAGGCCCACACCCTTTCACTAATTAAGTGTGAGGCCCTAGGCTGCTTAGTAAACTAGTTTGCTAGTTTGAGAGAGGCCAGAAGCCCTCAGGGCTCTAAGGGGAGTTGCTAACACCAGAGCCAATGGTATGTGCCTGATTTCTAGTTAATCAGATGATGTTCTAGTTAATCAGATGATGTCTAAGGACTGTATAAAAAGACAGAACAAGGCTCGGAAATGGAAGAAGCTGAGAAGACTAAGCACTGAGGATGAGGAGGAGCAGAAACTGAGGACTGAGAGCCAAACGGAGAACAGTAGGATTTAGAAGCAGAGGGCCAGCTTCCAGAATGTGCAGAGTGGAGAGTGCTGAACACAAGAGGGAATTTTTGGAACTTGGAGTCAGTGGAGATACAGGAGAGAGTGCTGGGCAGGGAGTTAGGATTTGTGAGTAATCTTCTTATAGGAGGGCCCTAGCATTGAGGGGAAGCACAAGTATGGTTTGGCTTGCTGCTATAATATTTTGCTATAATCTCTTTGTTACTATAGTGAGGTGGGCTTACCAGTTTTGGAATGTTATTGCCACAGTATAAAATTGGAGGCATTGGTCTTTGAGTCTGATCCTTTTGAGTCTAAATAAATGTTATACTTCCTCTGCCTTCTAGCTAGAGAATTCATTATACTTTGCAATCTTGAACCATTCAGTCATGCTCATGGTCCTCTCCAAGGTCATGAATTTCGCCTTACTGATATAGCGTGTGTGTATGTGTGTGCGTGTGTGTGTGTGTGTGTGTGTGTGTGTGTGTTCTATACCAGGATGACTCTCATATATTTTACTTAGGTCTATACAAAGTAATTGCAAATTAATCTTGAGATGGAAGGTACTGACAGCTAGGAGATCAAGAAAGGCTTCACGAAGAAGGTGGTATAAGAGCTAAGTTTTGAAGGAAATTAGGGATTCTCAGATGCTGAGGTAGGGACAGAGACCATTCCAGGAATAGCACCTAGCCTTTGCAAAGGGAGTCATGGAAATGTGAGGTGTGAGACAGAGTTTTGTGTAGGAGGAATAGTAAGAAGGGTAGTTTGGCTGGACCATAGAGAGGCAGAAAGGGAGAGATAGACAATGAAGCTGGAAAGATAGGTTGGGGCTAAACCATTGAATGCCCATTGAAATTACAGTTTTAAAACTATCATCTTACATTGTTTTTGTTGTTTATCCTTCATTATCAATGAGGACCAATGACATCAAGGAGGGCCAATGACATCAAAGAGGGCCAATGACAACAAGTCAAAGTCTTGACTTGCAAGTGAATTGGATTTAAGTGAGGCAGAGCTATGCAAAGTCATCAGCCTCACTCTCTCTTCAGAGTCATTGAAGTTCAGTGGCAAGACATAGGTCAAGACAACTGGCGATCCTATGATGTATCATGGGTAGGAGGGCAGGAGAGAAGCTATGGAAGTGAAAGCTCTGGGGAGAAGAAAGGACGAGGCACTTAGGAGATTTCTTTATGGGATAAAGTGGAATAAGAAAAGAGTGATGCATTCTACAGTCTCCACAGGCCCCTGGAATCTGAACCCTCTTCTTCTCTGTTCCTTATCAATGCCTGAAGAAAACTAGAGAATCTTCCTAAAAGAAAAACCCTCATGAACCTAGATCCCTAACCTCATACTTGTGCTCCCCTCCCTTCCTTCTATTCTTCTAAAGCAGTGAATATTTTGAATTTTTCTGGCCTAAAAGGTTAATGTTTTAGGTCCCAACTCTTGTGGCCCTAACTAGAGCTCTGGCTAGCTCCATCTGTGTCCTCCAAAGTGACGATCTGCAAAATTTCCCTCATAGCATTGGTTTGAAAGCTAGCATGCATCCAGGCACATGAAAGAGTTTTGAAAAGTAGAATGACCTTTACAACTGTGAAGGGTATGAAGGGTTATTCTGTATTTCAAACACATGATCGAAATGATTCAGCTGAGGGATAATGATCAAAATCTCTTTGGGAGCCAGATGTTGCCAGAGAGCCCATATCTCTTGGCACAACTCAAATAAACATACGATTTGGCTGAAGGAAAGTCTCAGAGAAGGTCACTGTGGTCCTGGCAACCATCTCAGAGGCCTCTGCCCAACTGAGCCGGTGTGAATTTGAACTATCTGTTCCTTGAGGATAGCGGTAGCTTAGAAACTTTGAGGGGAGTCAAACTTAAGGAATTTTGTCTTTTTTTTCTCAAGTTAGAATGGGGAATTCCAAGGACCGTCTGATTCCTCATTCCCAGCATTGAGGTCCCTGTGGCTAAGGATACTGTGGTTTCCTGGAGCCAGAGAATACTTCTTCCTGAGTTTCACTTGTAGTTCAATCTTTAAAAGTCAAAAGTTCACAGTTCTGCTTTTTCAAGCAATCCCCTAGTAGGACCAAGGGGAACCAAAGCTTCCCTTTTCAGCTTGTTATTCTGGCCAGGTTTTACACTTCATTTCCAAGGTTCCCAGGGCTACTTTAATAGAAGTCCAGTGTCCAGAATGCAGGAGGTGGCCAAGATGGCGGCTGGGAAGCAGTGAC